>CM052898.1:50233445-50444149 GCA_028534135.1 Potos flavus | reverse complement strand
CCCCCCCCCCCCCCCCCCCCCGCAAATCCGCTTTGCTCTTCTATTGGAAGACAGTGTCTTCGGGCTGGGAAAGTCACCCACCCCTGAGCACCAAAGGCCTGTCGGAGCATACGGGTTAGAGGCTAAGGAGATCACACACTGTCAGGGGAGTAGGGGTTGGGGGCTAGGCTTCCTGGGGCAGCAAGACCCCCATTGGGGGGGTGATATCAAAGGAACCCCAGCCTCCGCAGCTCCTCCTGCCCTCTGATCCCTCTGATTACAGTGACCTTCTCTCCACCTTGTTCCCTACAGCCCCTCTGCCTCGCACAGCCAACACCGCCTGCCCGCAGACTTAAGGCAAGATCCAGTCCTGGGGAAGCCCCCCGTCCTCCCCACCCAAGCCAGCCTCCCGGGTACTAGAGTGTTGGCCAGGCGGTGCCTGCAGTCACGGTGTGTGTGCTTAGTCTGCACGCCCTGGCTTACGTTTCTGTCTTTAAAAAGAGCTCTTCATTCAGGGTTTTAATTACAAAAGTAATCCATGGTTATTGTAAAACCGTGCAGGTAGTTATGTATGAGATAAAAAAACAAACGAGAAGGCACTCCCTTCCCCCGGGGTCTATCTCCAGAGGCGACCATACTCCGCACTTGGATGTGTGTCCTCCCAGACCCCGGAGGTCCCGCTGTGAGCACGGGTGCTGCAGTCATCCTTCGTGTGTTCCCAGAGTTGGGCAAACATCACAGCCCCTGTTTTCAAGTGGGAGCTGGCTCGCCTCATCCTCACACCAGGCAACCAGAGTGTCGTCCTGTCCAAGCGGTGAGACCAGGCTTCCTTCCCATCGCAGGCACCCGGACCTGGACAGGTCGTTCCACCTTGAGCCATAAAGCACCACCTACAGTCAAGGCAGGGCCCACCCAGAAGCAGCCACCTGCCTTCACCTGGGAGAGGGAGTCTGGGCTTGCTCTTACCGCCCCCCACGCTCCCCCGGACCTGCCAGGGGCGTTAGCAGCAGCCCGGCCCTCTGGGAAAAGGTCTGCTGCTATCACTGCAGCTGGCGGGCTTCCGAGAGCTCCAAAGATCAGGCAGGTGGAGTTTCTATGGTCGGATGTGGAGGGAAGGATGGATCTTTTGCCTAGGATGCCAGGCTGCAGGGCCACTAGCTGATGTCACCCCCAACTCCCTTCTGCTTCCTCCAGCCCAGCTCCCCCTCCTCCTGCCTCCTGGGGTCCCTGGGACACCATCAGACCTCCTCTGGAGAAGTCAGCCCAGCTGCCGGTCCTAGATCCGGAATGAGCTAGCGCCTCCCCTGCCCACTGCCTCCCTTCTGCTCCTCACCCCTTCCCCAACATTAGCTCTCTTCTGGTGGCATTTGAGCATCCCATTTGCGACCCCTAGGTCCTCCCTGCCCTCTCCCCTTCCATGCAGGCTCAAAGCTCTCCTCCTCACAGCCAAGCCCCAGCCACACAGAGACAGCGCTGGGCCTGATATTCTCCCCTCCCCAAGGGGCATGGAGCTCAGGGGGCCCCGGGGGCTGGTTTGCAAGCCACCCACCTGCTCTGTTCTCCCCTAATAGATCTCCCGGGACCAACCTCTATCACAAAGACACCTCCCACTGGAGTCAAAATTGCCTTTTTCAGTTAACAATTTACCTTGAACATGGAAGCTGAACAGCTGGGCCAAAGGGAATAGACGTCTTAAATTTGAGAGCAATTTCCAAATTGCATTCCCTAAAGGTTACACCCATTTAGCGCCCCCAACCATGCCTATGAATGCGTTTTTCTCCCCAGCCTTGGAATCTCACCTGTCAAACGCTTTAATCTGGCAATCAGACAGATGAAAAATAATATCACATTTTTTACTTTTTTTTCTTTTTAAGTTTCTCCAGTTACTCTTGAAGTTAACAGGATTCCTATATATCTGCTGGCCTTTGAAAGTCTTCCCGGGTAACGTGGCCCTACTTCGTCTTTGTTTTTCTTTTTCTTTTCTGTTTCTGAGTTTTTCTTTGTTTGTTTTCATTTTTTGGTATAGAGAGGTTTTTAAGGTTTGTTTTTTTTTTTTTGTCATCACATCAATTTACCGTTAGTGGTTTCTGGGTCTGGTGACATTGACCTTGCTAGGAAAGCTTTCCCATTGCACAAGGGCCTTTTCTGTTGCAGATTGTTTCTGGATAGGTTTGCAAAAAGCTTCATCCCACTGAGTTCTGAGCCTTTCGCGGGTCCATTCTTCATAGGCACTCAGATGTGAAAGGATAATTCTTTTTCCTGGCTCCTGAACTGGATTTCTACCCTCAGTCCCTGTGCTGCCAGGTGGGGGGCCCCAAAGGGCTTGGAGGTTCAGGGTTTGCACAACCCATAACCATCCTTCCCATACTCATCCTTCATGCCCTGGACCCTGTCCCTTCTCCTGCACTCCTCTGCCCCTCCCGGAGCCACCCTCCCATAGTCAGGCCCTAGACCTCATCTTAGCACCACCTGTCCCCTCAAGTTCCATCCCTGCCCCCACAGCCCACCACCTCTGTCTCTCCAGATCACTCCCTCTGGCCCCAGTTCTAATACTTCTGCCAGCCAACCAGGGTCCTCATACTCACTTGGCAAGTCCCTGCTCTCCTCCCGCTCCATGCCTACGCCCGAGCAGCCTCATGTGGCTGGAGAGAAATCCACTTCCCAGTGACTTGGTCTCACTCTGACCTCATGGTCCCTGACCTGGAGACCCTGCCTGTGTACACTCATCCTCCCTAAGTCTCCCTCCCCCCACCTAGATGCCCATATACCTGCATTTGTGCCCATCCTGATGTTACCAGGGATACACCTTCCTGATGGGGTAGCGTACGCCCCTCCCTCCGCCCAGTCCCCAACCCCTTTGCCTTCCCTGTCCCCCTCTAGAGTCTCCTGCTGTGGGGGGATCATCCCCAGGAGCAGACCTGTGATGTAATATCTCCATCCTGAAAGCAACCCTTCTCAAATCCCAAATGCCTGCCCTCTGCTGCCCCGCCCCTGCCTCCACGGCCCCTGCCTCCATGCCCCCTGTCACCCCGCCCCCGCTGTCCTGCCCTCTGCTCCCAACCCTACCTGCCTCCCAGCTGTATCTTCTTCTTTTTTTTTTTTTTAAAGATTTTATTTATTTATTTATTTATTTATTTGACAAAGAGAGACACAGAGAGAGAGGGAGCACAAGCAGGGGGAGAGGAGGGGGAGAAGCAGGCTTCCCAAGGAGCAGGAAGCCTGACGCCAGGTTCGATCCCAGGATCTTGGGATCATGACCTGAGCGGAAGGCAGACGCTTAACGACTGAGCCACCCAGGCGCCCCTTCAGCTGTATCTTCTTATAGCCCTCACTGAGTTCTCAGCCTTGGGTGCACGGGAACTGCTGAGATCACTCCAGTGACCTCTGGGTGCTAAGCTAACGGTCAAGCCTCACCCCTGCCTTTTCTGGACCTGTCCATGGTGTCAGGCAGAGTCGCCTGCCATTGGCTGCTCATTCTGTCTTGCTGTGAGCTCCCCAAACTCCCCGCATAGAACACTGGCATGCCCCAGGAGCAAACCTCTCTCTTCCCATCCAAATTCACACCCCAGGGATCTCACCCATCCCTGACTTCCCCCTTTGCTGTCGCCAGCTCAGGCCTTGTCCCAACTCAGGGTGAACGAAATCAACAGCATACTTGGCATCTCAACTTAGACATCTCATGAGTGCCTCTAACTTGTCTCCGACCCAAACTCTTGATTCTCCCCTTCTCCAACCTTGAACCTACTTCTGTCTCCAGAAATGACAACTGAGGGTGTCCCTGGTATTCATGATTGATGCTACGGGGTCACACATGGCTCCTGCTTTCCCCCACTTCACCCCAAGTCACCAGTCAGTCCTGTCACCTCTGACTCTGAAATGACCCTCAATCCAGCAGCCTCCACCTCCCAACACTGCCTGGGCAGGGCCCGCAAGGGCACCTGGGCAGGGCCAGCAAGGGCACCTGGGAGCTCCTCTCCCCAGAATCCCCTGCCCCATCTCCCCTCTCCCCACTCTCCCCGACCCTTTCCCCCCACCGCTTCCTCTGCTGCACTTAGCCTCGGGTAAGGAGTGCACCCAGGCTCAGGATCTTCGGCCTTACTCCTCCCCTGTCTGGAGCACCTTCCTTCAAAGCTCCAGCTCTTGTAAACCTCCTTCAGCCCCTAAGCACTCCTCAGTCCTCCCAAATGGCTCTCTGGATGCACATCTGTCTTTTGTTTCAGCGCAGTGTCTGTGTTAGTTTCTTGGGGGCCGAGGCTGTGTTTCTTCTGTCCACAGCTTCATTCTGAGTCCTTGGGACAGCGAACAACACGAGCTGGGGGATCAATCTGCAGGCCGTTTAAGTGATGAATCACAAAGCCACAGTGGCCCCCTGCAAGCCCTTCTGTAACTTGCAGACCTCCAGTGGTCCCACTGCCCTCAGCCAGCCCTACTTTGCAGCCTGGTCCCTCAACATGGCCGCCCAACCAATATTCAGGGATGAGAGTTCTGGTGAAGACCCAGGGAGAGTCCCCCCAGAATTCTGAAAGGGACATGCCCTTGGGCCAAGAATTCCTGGGGTCACTGCCCCTAGGAGGAGGGAAGACGGGCATGTAGGCTTCAAAGGGTGAAATTGCTCCCTTGCTTGCAAGCCTTTGCCCATACTGTTCCCACTACTTGGAATGGCTTTCCTGTCTCTATCCCATCGGGCCTATCTAGCCTTCTAGAATCCACTTAGGAATCTCCCCTAAGAAACCTCCCCTCGTGTCTCCTGGTCTGGCTGAGAGACCTCATGTCCATCTCTTGCTGGCCGTATGGAACCTCGGGGCTTTGTTCTGAATGACGACGCTCATCTCATGAGCCACCCCCAGGATTAAGCGAGAGACCCAAATAAAAGAAAGTTTATAGTGTACATGAACTTGTCTAGTACTTTATACAAAAATGGCTTGATAGTTTTTCACAACATTCAGCGGGCACAGTTAGGGTCGTGTGAGTGAAAATTAAGGCTATGAGGCTCGTCCATGACTCATTCAACTAGCGCTCCTTGGAGGCTGGTCTCTGGGGCCCAGACTCCCTAGGGATGGGACAGGGGAGGGAGCAAGAGGCCCGGGTTCGCATCTGGGGTGGGGGTGGGGGTGAAGGGCAGCACTGCTCCATCTCCTGGTCCATTTGCTGATTGCTGTGAAAGCCTGTTTCTGAAAAACATCTCAAATTCATCCTGTGAAAGCTGAAATCATACCTTCCTTCAACATCTGCTCCTCCCATCTTCCCTGGGTGGTGCACGCCCTCCTCCCCCAGCCTGGAGTCACCCTTGGTGCTCCCCTGCCCCCCACATCCAGTCCGACAGCTAGGCTCCTTATACCTCTTCCGGAAGCTTATTTGCCATGTGTCTCTTATTTCCCTCCAGCCAGCAGGAGCAGAAAGCCAACCAATGTCAGGGCAGGGCAGTCACGGGGGTGGGGGTGGGGGTTAAGTGCAGAGGGCCTTGTGGCCAGCAGGGCTTGGAGGACGTCTGGCCAGTGGCAGCTTTCAGGAAGCTTCCTTGCAGACGCACCCCTCTACTTCCCCCTCTTCTCTTCCGACCAGCAGGCTGGAGCTTACTTCGTGGCTGGAGCCGCCCACTGCAGACAGGGACAAGAGGACCACACCCTGGTGAGGGTCAAGGGCAGAGCTGGAAGGGACGAGGTGAGGTGTGGAGAGCTCCTTGGTGATCTTATTTCAGGGGCACTCATTCTGTGTCTGTCCAGTTGCTGCCTCATCTGATCCTGAGACCGGAAATCAGATGAAAAGCTACTCATAATTAATCGAGGGTCCTTGACTAAGTTGCTGGGCATAACAGGAAACATAATTGTCTTCCTGTAGAAGCTAGATCATCAGTTAGATGACATCTTTGGTGGCCACCCCATTTACGTTTACTCTAGAAAATATAACGTAATATCGGGACGTTTCTTCACAAGCGGCGCTAGCGGCCATGGAGCCACTTCTGGTTCTCGTCCTGGGGTGAGGGCACGTGGCCACTCTCTTTCCCATAGTAAATCCACCAAAGTGATTTAAAACAGGTATGGAAATCATCTAACAAGTACATGCTCCAAAACAAGAACACTGCTGAGCCAGAAAACGTGCTGATTCCTCAGAAGCAAGAGAAAAACTGGACGGAGTTGAAGATGGAACCCTCCCCCCTTATGTAGGTATGACCTAGAACCTTCCACAGTGAAGGCACTCTCACTCGGGAGAGCTGTGGCCACAGAAGAAAACAACAGATTAAACTAACGTGAGAACTTTGCCTGAAGAGCCCGATTTAACAGATCGATCAGGACAGGAATTATTTTATGATAATCGAAAATTAGTATCTTTAGAGAGAAGGAAGGATAGCACTATGAAAATAAGAATTAGCAATTATGAAAAAGAACTAATTAGGGATTTTAGCAGTGAAAATAGCTGACCGCAGAATAAAGCAGGGGCTCACCCATGGGCCACACAGCAGGGTAGAGAGCACTGGAGATCAAGTCCATCCATGGCAGCAGGTGGGACACGAGATTTGGGCAAAGGCCCCAGTGTCATGCCCATCAACAGTATCCACCTTCTGCCTTTGGTCTTGAACTTTGAGTCACCCAGGAGGCTAGCTGGTGTGCAACAGAAGCCCAACTCCAGCAGACTTAAGCAGAAAAGGAATTTAGTGAAGTTCCTGGAGTATCGGGTAGCCAGGCGTGGGAAGTGGGCAGACCTGAGTCTCCTTCTCCATGAGATCCGGCCAGGTCCTCATCCCTTCCTCTTTCTCAAAGCAAAGTGATCCTCCCCCAATTAACATCTCTTTCCTCTTTCCCTTAGGATATGGGATGAGTGAGTCACTCCCTCCTGCCCTTATCTGCTCCTGTTGGCTTCTTCCTGGCAGGAGAAACACACCCCAGTCGCTTTCCTTGGAAAGGCGTTACTCTCCTCCCCGCAGCTTATCAGCTTGTAAGCATCACCAGAGTGGCAAGGAGGGTCCCTCTCCCTGTCCATCTCTAGAGGTGAGCTCCTCAGCTGGACTGGAGCCGGGGACTGAAGGGTGCCCGGAGCCCAGACCCACCTGCTTTGTCGCTCCTGCAGAGGCACACGGAGGGAAATAACCCCCCTTCCCCAGGAATCCATGTACTTGCTCCTCTTATGGAATCTTGAACACAGAAGAGGGAATGCTGGGGCTAAGAGTTTCCAAGTTTTATTCTTTTTTTTTTAAGATTTTATTTATTTATTTGACAGAGAGAGAGAGAGCGCACACGCACAAGTAGGCAGAGCAGCACGCAAAGGGAGAGGGAGAAGCAGGCTCTCCTCTGAGCAGGAAGCCCGATGCGGGGCTCAATCCCAGGACCCCGGGATCATGACCAGGCAGACGCTTAACCAACTGAGCCACCCAGGTGCCCCCAAGTTTTATTCTGACAGATTTAACTTCCCAGTTGATGTTCAATGAGTGTTGATATATATATGTATGTGTATACATATATATATACACATGCATATATATATCAACACTCATATACATATATATATATATATATATATATATGCATACCCCAACACCCATTTTTGAACTTTACACACCTAATTGGTGCAAATGTTAGACCAACTCTCTTTCCATTTAAATTTTAAAATTATTAGAGAAGTGAAACATGTTGTCATATGTCCACTGGTTATATTTTTTATACGTTATTCAGTTGAGGAACTTAATCTCTTTTCTCTGAATTGTTCCTTTTCTTAACATGCACTGACCCTCGTTAACCCTAATAACGGTTCGTTGGCTTAAAGTCTATTTTGATTGATGTAAAAATAGCTATACACTGGATCAGGTTCTAGGGGTGGAACTCAGACCTTGCAGTTCTTAGAGCTCCCAGGTGACTTCAGTGCGCAGCCGGGGAGCCCGCGTCCCTCCTACCCCACTCTCACTCCTGCTAATGAAGCTGCTCTCTCTGTCCTGCCTACATGATGGCTCTGGATAGACCTCCCCAAGGCTCCCCAGGTGCATGTCAGGCTCAGCTGAGCCCCCACATTGTCTGAGTCTTTTGATGAATGTGCCTTAATCACTGGAAGGATGCTCTCCTCTTCACCCGCCACCTTCTCCCCACACCATTCCCAGCCCCTGACGAAGTTATCCTTTCTTCTTCCTCCCCTTCTGTTACAAGTTCCATTTCCACACCAAGATGAACCTCTTCATGTATGTAGCTCCCTCCTGTCTACACATCACTTCTCCTTTTTGCTTTTCTACCCCTCCCATCACAACTAGGATCTTCCTATTATTGGCAAGTGACCATGTTCACCCGGCAGGTGCTCTGGACTGAGCATTTCACAAACATCACTCACTGGATTCTCATGCTCAGAAGTAAGTAGCATCCCTCTCTTACAGATAAAGAAATTGAGAGACTGCCCCACCCAGAGGTAAGTTGTCGAAAGCCTCTCCCCCAGCCACACCCCGACAGAGCTTGTAAGGGGAGGATCGTCTTCGAGTCAGGCTCTGGCCCCTCCAGATCTGAAGTGGTCTCCCCACATCGTTCACTGTGGCACCTGCTAAAGCGGGGACCCAGGCAAAGGGCAAAAGAAAGAACTTCAGGTGGGCGTGAGTTAGTCTTCTCAGGCTGCCATGATAAAACAGCAGACATTTATTTTCTCACAGGTCTGGAAGCTGGAAGTCCCAGATCAAGGTGCCAACATGGTTGGGTTCTAGAGAGTTCTCTCCCCTTGGGATGCCGATAGCCAGCCACCTTGTTGCTGTGCCCTCACGTGACCTCTTTTTTGTGCACAGGTGGGGAGGGAGTGAGCTCTCCACTGTCTCTTCTTAGGGACCTACTCTTATGTCCTGATTGAACAGAGTTACTTCCTTAGAAGCCCCATCTCCAAATATAAGGGCCTAGGGCTTCTGCTTATGAATTTAGAGGACAGAGACATTTGGACCATAGTGGTGTATGGGAAAGCCCATGTGTTTCAGGACAGAAGGCCTGTTTGACATACTTGGCAGGAGACTGTGCCCTCACAGATGCTGAGAAAAATCTCTTGGTTCCTGCTACAAGCAGTAAGTTTCAGGGCCTATGGCACTGGCCAAGGGTAGCTGAAGTGTTCCAGCAGTGAGCTCAGTCCTGGCTGACCCATCCTCACATCCTGTTGGCCTTTGGGCCCTTTGGTTGCCCACCTGCACTAGGCTTCTGCCTAGGTGTGCCTTTCCAGCCCTCTGGGTCAGCAATGACCTGCTTTTGGCCATGACCCTGTCCTTCAACCCACCCAGGTGCAAACACCCCAAAGCGCTGACCTACTCAGGCATCATCAGGTTCCAGATGGCACTGCCTTTCCAGCCAGGACCCCTGACCTTGAGCCCTCTGCCCCTCCAGGATGATGTCAGCCTGGCCCTGCTCCAACAGTGAGTCTCCCAGACACACCTTTGTACCACCAGCTAGTCATGTGTCTTCTTTGCCTTTCTGAGCCCCAGTTTCTCTCCCAGGAAAATGGGGGACGACAGCCTCAGCCCCACAGAACCGTGGCCAGGGTTCTGAGTTTGTGCCTGAGGAGGGCTCGGGGCTGGAGCTCAAGCTCTTCCCCTCATTATCCAGGCTGGCTCTGATCTCCTGCCTCACCTCTCCTCGGGATGAAGGGTCCCCAGGGGCCTGCGGGTTTCTGCCGCACAGAAGCAGCCCCGGCCCGCCAAGGAAGCCCGGAACGGGGCTCTGCCAGGGGAAGATAATGACTCTGACCAAGCAATTATTTTTAATGAGTCCAACTCTCCCTCAGGCTGTGAGGTCTGGGCGGGGGTCCTGCAGCCACAGGAAAGGGGGCCCACTGGGGATTCCTGAGAATGGGCCGGCACCCACTGGACCACACCCCTTCTTGCCTCTCCTGGCATTTTGGAAGAAAACTTGATATGACTGTTGGTAATAGAAGCGCAATAGCAACTGCCACAGGTGAAAAGGAACCCTAAAAACAGTACAAAGATTATGACAACAAAGCCCAGCTCTGGGCAGGCTGGCATCGGGGCCACACCGTGGCTGATGTCCGCCCTCTCCCAGCCTCGGGACCAGAGGCCCGGGCGAGATCTGTGGCCCCATGATCCAATTTGCTCTGAGCTTGAGATTTCCTCTCATTCCTTCTAAAGGGTGACTCACAAGTTTTAAGTAGGTGGGACGGCAGCCCTGCTGAGCCCTGCTCCCAGATGTAATAGGAAAGCCACTTTCTCTCTCAGTGAAGGTCACGGTCACTCAGTGTAGAAACTGTGATCCTCCTAACTTTGCTTGGTGTCTCTCCAGGGGGCTTGAGCCCTACAGGGATGAGGCAGGGATACGAGCACTGCAGAGGGGTTCAAGAAGCCGTAATCACTCAGGAAGCGATAATTCTGGTGGGGAATCTGGCAGGGCTTGGAAGGTGTCATAGGCGAGCTTTAGAGAACAAAGAGGATTTCCAAGTTAGGAGCCAGGGAAGCAACTCATGGGAGAGAATACAAGCGGAAATGTAAGGCAGAGGAGGGCAGACGGCCTCCCTGGAGCTGGGTGGGGGGTCTTGGGGCCAGAAGAGGCTGCATTTGGTGCAGGTGGGGGGCTGTGTCCTCTGAGAAGTGCAGCCACATCCAGAAGGGCCCCTTGATGGAGCCTGAGCAGAGTGAGTTGGTCATACTGTACCTTGGAGATATCATGATGGCTGCTGTGGGTGGGGGGCATAAGGGGCCAGGGGCACAGTGAGGGGGGACAGGATGGAGCTGCCCTAGGGACCCCTTTTCTTTCTCTTTGCTGACAGTTTTTGCTGGTCCAGCTCCAAATCCTCCCTGGGGCTTCCTGGCTGTCCCTCCTGCAAACCAGGTTCCACCTACAGGCTCACTCCCATGCCACTGGTCTCTTTTTCCTTTCCTCCTGCTCCTTCCAGGACCTTCCTTCATACCTGGAGCCACTGGGGTGGCAGGGAGGGCGGGATGGGGCCAGGGAGAGGGTTTGGTCCCTTCTGGGAGTGATTCAGCCTCTCCAGGGGAACTGGCCACCCACTGACTCCTGACTCAAGCTCTGACACTTGACCCACCCACATAGTGACTCCTGAACCCAGACATTCTGACCCTTAACCCTAAGTGCACCCCGACTTTGACCCCAGCCACACACTGGTCTCTGGCAGTCATGCACTGACCTTTGACCCCAGCCTACATTGACACTTTAACTGACCACACCGAGCTTTGATGGCCCTGATGGCCAAGCTTGGCGCTAGGCTAAAACCACAGCTTGCCTGATCTGGACCTTGCTGACTGTGACTCGGCATGCGACAGCCAGCAAACCTCTTATTCAGAGGCCTGGAGCTGGGGTGGGCACTGGTAGAGGAACAGTCACAGCCGAGAGAGGAGACTGAGGCCACTACTCCCTGTGCACCAGGCTCCAGATATATAGGTGTCTAAGGACCCCTGCGCTAGAGATGGAACATTGCTCACCACCGAGTTGCTAGATGACCTTGGGCAGGCAGTGTTCCCACCTCTGAAGCTCAATTTGCTCAAGTGCAAAAACCAGAGTCCCATGAATTCTAAAGACTCTTACAAGAAAACAAGTGCTAGGGGAGCTGCACAGTGCGGATCAATTGAGATAATGTGTTTAAAATGCTCAGCACAGTGCCAAGTACATCATAAGCATTCAATAAATGCTAGTTATTAATGTTACTATTAATAACCCCTGCCTGCCCACTTCACTGAGCGGACAGAGGATCAGACAAGCTGCAGAGGGGAGGAAGGCGCTGCCCATGGGGCAGGAGGACATTTTAATGAGAGGAAATGGGAGAGGAGGGTGGGGTAGGGAAGAGTTCATGTCCAAGCCCGAGAGTCCAGACCATGCAGGGGGAAGGCAGGTGTGGGGTCCTGGATAGGGAAGGGGAGCATACACTTACCTCTAGAGTGCCAAGGCCAGGTCCTCTTGGATGAAGACAATGTAAACTCCTCTTTCCCCAAGACTTCTTACCATCAGCCATCACAGAGGCCCTCTATGGGAATAAGGACACTGGGAATTGTTGGATTTGGTAATGTGCTTATGTGTATGTGGCTAGCCCAGGGCCAGGTTTGTGTTCAAGTCAGTAGGACCTTCAATGCCACCTTCAATGTCACTTAAAAGCTGGAGAAGATTAGAAGAGGGCACACCCATGGGAAGGAAGACAAGTTAAGGGACAGTAGCTGTAACTGGGAGACAGATGATGGTAACCTGAATTGGGGAGCATTTGGTGAATGAGCAGTAGGAAAAGAGAGAAGCAGACAGAGCTAAGATTCTTTTGGGAGGTGGAATGTATTGGGTGTTGGTGACTAGAGAAGGGGAAGAGGGGAATTATGTCAAGGTTCCTGGGTGGGCAGGGGGGGCATTGATGGACACAGAGAATGCTACATGCAAAGGAGATTTGTGGCAACAATGATGTGTTCATCTTTGAAGGAGTTTCTGTGTGATGTTCTGGGGAGCTCTTGCATGGTCAGTTGGATACATGGCTCTGAAGGGGGAGAGCAGGGATGAAAGTAAGTTGAGGAATTGTCATCCTCACTGAAGTTATGTCCATGAATGAGATCACCCAGGGAAAATAGTAAAGAGGATTCTATTTATGCATTCTCCTTAAAATCGGACAAAAGACAAGAATGCTCAAAGCCACTATTCTAATTCCATAATATTAAAGATCTTAGACCATGAAATAAGATAAGAAAAAGTAATCGAAGCATACAGATTGGAAAGGAAAAAAAGAAATGAGTCTTTTGGGGGTGGGCAGATGATATGATTTTTTATTCAGAAAGTCAAAATGAATCTGGAAAAAATTACTAGCAATAATAAGATAGTTTTAGCCATGTAGCTGAATGTAAAATCCATGTACAAATTATATATACAAGTGTCAATTGCATTTTATACATCATCAGGAAACTTTAAAATGTTGCTACTATTTATGTAGCCACAGAAACCACAAACATAACTGGAAATCAACATAAAAAAAGTTTTAATGATCTGTACGCAGAAATTTGTAAAAATTTCCTGAAGAATATGAAAGAAAACCTGAATAAATGAAGAGATATCCTACATTTGTGAATTGGAAGATTTAATATTATAATGTAATATCCTCCAATTTAGTAATTTAATACAACTCCAATCAAAACTTAACAGGATTCTTTGTGGAACTTGACAATCTGCTTCTAAAATTAAAATGAAGGGGTGCCTGCGTGGCTCAGTGGGTTAAAGCCTCTCCCTTCGGCTCAGGTCATGATCTCAGGGTCCTGGGATCGAGCCCCACATCGGGCTCTCTGCTGAGCAGGGAGCCCGCTTCCCCCTCTCTCTCTGCCTGCCTCTCTGTCTGCTTGTGATCTTTCTCCTCTCTGTCAAATAAATAAATAAACTCTTAAGAAAAAAAATTAAAATGGAGGAACAAAAGGCCAAGAACATCTAAGACGGTCTTGGGGAATGAAGGTAAGCTTCTGCCAGATATCAAGATTTACTATAGAACTTTAAGAAGGGACACTATGTGAGGCGCCTGGGTGGCTCAGTTGGTTAAGCAACTGCCTTCGACTCAGGTCATGATCCCGGAGTACCTGGATCGAGTACCGCATCAGGCTCCCAGCTCCACGGGCAGTCTGCTTCTCCCTCCGACCTTCTCCCCTCTCATGCTCTCTCTCACTGTCTCTCTCTCTCAAATAAATAAATAAATAATCTTTAAAAAAAAAAAAAAAAAGAAGGGACACTATGTAGTATTAGTCCAGGGTAAGCACACTGACCATTGGAACCAACAAAGGATCCTCAAACAGATCCATGAACATAGGGAACTTCTATGTGTGACATAGGTCACATGACAAACCAGCAAAGAAAGGAGTGACTTTTCAATAAATGTACTTGGAATAATTGGGTATCCATATGGAAAAAGTTAAATCATGCTCTAAAATCCACTTCAGTCAGATTAAGAACTTGGGTCAAAGCAAATGTCTAAAGCAAAATTTTTAAAGTTTTAGAAGAAAATAAAGGTAAAAATGTTTGATTTCAAGGTAGGAAAGGATTTCTTAAAGTACAAAAAGTGCTCACATAAAAGAAAAAGACTGATATATTTGAAAACACCGTGATTAAGAACTGCATATCAAAAGACAATTCAAATCAATTAAAAATAAGTCAAAGTGCGAGAATATATTTGCAAAACATATTACTGACAAAGAATTGGTATCAAGATGAAATAGAGAACACCTCAAATCAGTAGAAAAAAAGAAGGAAAAAACCCAATGGAATTGGAAAAAAAAAAAAAAAAACCCAATGGAATTAAATGCCCAAGGCATTTAAGAACAAAAAAACAAAACAAAAAACAGCTACTTCACAAAACAGAAAACACCTGCTGAGGTCTGGAGTAACACTAGTAATTTGGACATGCAATACAAACTACAACAAGATTGTTTCATTGACCAAAAATAAGAAATCTGACAATCCTGAGTATTGGAATTAGTATATATTACCTTACACATAGCTGAAGGAAGTGGAATTTAGGACAATAACTTGGGCATAATGTTGTAAATTTGGGCATTTGCATGCCCTATGACCCAGCATTTCCATCCACTCTTTGGTACATGCCCAAGACAAAAACTTGCACACATCTACCAGAAGATATGTACCAAAATGTTCCTGGCAATACTGGTCATAATGGGAAAGAAACTAGAAAAAATTCAAAAGCCACCTACAAGACAATAGATAAATAAATTGAGGTAAATTCACATATTGGATACGATATAGAAATAGAAATTAATGATCTATAACCATGCCTGTCAGTATAGAAATCATGTTGGAAGTGGATCAGTAGTCATAAATACACAACTGATACCACATGGGTCAGAGACGAACTGTCCAGCACAATCTTTCCTGTGTTCCTGACCTACAAAATTGTGAGTGAAATAAAATGGTGATCCTGAGATACTAAGTTTCAGGGCAGTTTGTTACACAGCACTAGATAAACAGAACTTTGCATTATTTCTACCTTTCCATCACCTGTACAAAAGCATCCAATCACTTTTTTCTTCATACTTTTGCATGCTATTCCTTCCAATAAAGTGATTTGGTACCCTGCACCCCACAAACTAATGCCAGAGCCCTGGAAAATCTCGAAGCATATCATTTATGCCATAAACAACAATCATTACAATTAAATGGTAGACACAAAGAAGCACTAAGAAGCATGTAGTTTGCTAGATAAAATAGAACCACCCTGCCCCATTTAAAAAATAATAGTAGAAGATATTAGGTAGTATCTTTTGGGTGTTCATCATGTCCTAGGCATAATTTCAAGCACCTAAAATGTTTTAATTTATTTGATAGTCCCATGAGGCTGGTGCCCTTCTATATCTATGTAATTGCTGGGAAATTTGGGGTCTCAACCTAAAGAGGTTAAGGAACTTGCCTGTAGTTACACAGTTTGTAAGTGTTGGTGCTGGTATTGGAACCTGAGTAGTCTGGCTCCAGAGGCTTTTCTTCTGTACTGCCTAAGCAGGTGCATGCATGAAACAGAAGGCAGGGAAGAAAAGATGATGCCCAGGTGCAATGGCTAAGAGGGAAGTGAAAGCAGAGTGAAGGGCATGTAGGCTCATGCATCAGCAGCTCTGACCAGGTGGGTACTCCACAGATTAGAGGCTTGAGTATTGCTGCACACACCAGGAAAAGAGGTGAGGCATTTGGTCAATAGAAAGCAAAGAATTAAAGCTAAGAAGGCTCCAAAAAGCCAGGACTCCTACAACTCCAGTGGAAGGATGAATGAATAAACTTCATACCTGTGACCTAAAAAAGGAAGCTTGACTCTACCATGATTGTGTGAGGGGTATAATATTAAATGAAAAATGAAAGCCCAGGGATTTCCCTTCCTGAAGACCTAGAATCTGGCTTTTAACTCTGACTCTTGTTGTTGTGACCAGAGGCTGAGAAACTAACACCAAATCTATTCCTGGAGTGGGACGCCCACCCCACCCCCCAATACCTGGCATAAACCAAAATAAAGACAGCAGGAAAGTCACTTTAACAATACAGGTACCATAAAATTCCCACAGCAAATATAAATTTTGCTTGGGATCGGCGAAATATGTTCACACACAGTTGGGTACCTGAACAACCCCCCCCCCCCAAAAAAAAACGATTCCATTACAAGTGAAATTACACTGGCAAAACAAAACAAAACAAAGCAAAAAAAGCCAGGCAGACTTGTCCCTTGAAAATGTTAGTTAACCAAAAAAATCAGAAATGATAAAACAGCAATGGTCAAAGTGATTAAAGAAGTAAAATAAATTTTATAAAAATCAGAGCAAATAACCCTCCTCACAGATTTAGAAAAGAACAAAATCAATTACTAGAAATCAATTAAATCAAAATCAAAGAGTGGACTGAATAAGCAGAAATGACAGAAAACAGATCTGAGGAAATCAACCAGGAGACAATTATAGAGTATGGTGTAGTAGATGAAAATGACATGACCTTATACACTTACAAGGGGTTTTAGAAGGGGGGAAAAGAAAAAAAAGTGATGAACTTGCAATTTCCCATTTTTTTATTAAATATATTCTCAGCTGGAAGACTCTTAATGAATGAAGAGAAAGATTTCTAAAATGTCTCTATATGGGCATCTCTGAGGGAAACTTCAGAAACTAAAGACTAAAAGGAAATTGTAAAGGAATCCGGAGAAGGACAAAAGTTTACCTCCAAAGAACAACATTTGAACTATAGGAAGGTTCTGAACAGCAAGAATGGCCTAAAACAAAGAAAATATCATCAAAGCACTGAGAGAAAACTGGTGTCAAACTAAAGTTTTATACCCAGCTAAACTGTTATTCAAGAGTGATCACAAAATAAAGACATTTCAGACAGGCTGAGAGAACCACTCTTCAGTGAAAATCTCTAAAGAGGTTACTTGAGGAAGAAGGAAAATGAGCTCTGGGCAAAGGAGGAAAGCATGAAAAGACAGATTGGTGAAATGTGGAAATACAGTGAAACAAGTATTGACAGTAAACATTAATTGGGTCGATGATTATTTTGGTGATGGCACAGTGGAACTGAAAGTAGACAATAGTATCAGGTAAAATGGAAATGGTAGCAGAGTAAACATATTTGAAGGTCCTTATAGGATTTAAGGGAAAGGTAGAGACTGACTAACTTTTGTCTTTATTAATGTAAGTGTGTGTTAAAAATTTGAGTAGCCATTAAAAGAATAATACTGTAAACCATATGAAATTGCTGATGTTTGACTAACCTTGACCAACATGATAGCAATTTCATGTAGTTCAATGTAATACACTGTGTAACTTCTAATTGAGAAAAAATAGAGTGGAGAAACCTCAATCATAACAATGGTAGACAGAAAAGTTCGTGGGGACAAGGGAAGTGTTAGAAAAGTGAGCTCAGTGGTGAGGGTAGATATATGCACACAGATATGCATGTGTGGGTATATATATATAATCTTATAAATCTTACACAAATTAATACATCCTTGTGTGCACATATATGGGCTGTTTGTATATGCATGTATAAATGGTAATAAATATCCCCAAGGTTTGTGGTTGGCCATACACATAGGCAACAGTTTAAAAACTATCAGACCTCAGCCATTAAATACCACATTTTTGTTTAAAATTATTAAAGTTATACTTTTCTGCAGCATTTGGACATGGACATTCATCACATTTAAATAAATGCTCCAAAAGAAGATGACAGAAATCAATTTAAGACTAAATCATCAAATAAAAAGACAAATTCTCAGATTAGATAAATTGGTTTTTTTAACTTGCTAATTATAAAAACCACGATATCCACAACAAATTGACCCAAACTTTGATAGAAAAGGATGGGGAAAGAGATAAACTATGAAAGTATTACATTTTGAATATTGCTATATTAATACTAGTCAAAATAGACTAAGGAAAAAAAATATTATTAAGGATAAAGGTAGCAAGCACATAATAAAAGAAAAAAATTCACCAGAAATTAGCCAGAAAGATATAAAAAACCTGAACTTTTATGCCTCAATAACTAGCTTCTAAATTGCTAAAAAGAAAGTTGACCGGAATATAAAGGGAAAATGAACAAATCCCTAATCATAGTGGTAAAATATAGCATACACTTCTCAGTAAGTGATAGGTAAGAAAAATAAATTAAGAAATGAGAAATGAGTTAAGGATACAGAACATATAAATAATGCAAATGAAACCTTGATACAATGTATATGCACATATAAGGTATGGCTTCATCTAATTAACAGTATTCCTGAGGGAAATAAAATTATTATTACCATTTACAGATAGTGGTATTTTGGGTAAGGAACAAGAGTGAGAATTCAAGAAGGAACAGGAAAGGAAATAATCATTTGAAGAGATGCACAACATCACTAGTCTCAAGGGAAATGTAAAATAAATAATCTAACTGAAAAAGACTCATAACACCAAGTGTCGAAGGCCACAAGGAACGTGTCACTTGCTGCTAAAGGGCAGTCAGTGGGCACGCCCATCTAGAAGAATTGTCTGGATGTACTTAGAAAAGCCGAAGATGCACTTTTATCACTACCAGAAACTTCACTTCTGGGGCATGCACACTACAGAAATTCTCTTTTGATTATGTCAAGATATGTGAGAGGCTGTTTATTACTACACTGTAATTTAAAAAAAAGGAAAAATGTTTTCAGTAAATAAGACTGCGGATACTTATACCTGTTTTAATTCATAGACTGTAATTTTCAGTATGAATTATGGATATCCCCGCTTTTAGAAAGTTTGTTGCTTTTACAGAAGACCCACATTAGGACCTGTTTTCTCTAGCTGAAGACGTCTGAAGAAGGAAATATACTTTTACAAAAAAAGGTGAAAAGCAAAACTAGTGTTCAGCCTCTGTTTTGCAGCAAGTCATTAGAGAGGCAGCATGAACCCTGAGCAGGAAGAGTGGTACCTCCAAGCCCCTTCCCCGGAAACTACAGTTACATCTCAGCCTCAAGCTGCCATCGCTTTGAGCTGTGTCTGTGAGCATCCATGCTTTACCTCGATTTATTTTACACATCTGTTAGTAAGATTTATCCCAAGGTATCACAAAACCCTAAGAGAGTTTATAGTTTGGGGTATGGGAATGCTCAAAAGCTTTTCCATATAAATGAATGGTAATTGCTTCTTCGCTTTACCCATTTGGCTTACAAAAGTTCTCATAAGTGCGCCCTACTTTCAGATAGTGGGGGAAGCCTGTAAATATCAAAGACACAATGGTGAGTGAAAAAGGAGTCCACATTTCTCCACAAGTGAGTAAATGCAGCATGCATTTCTGGATACCTCACTATGGGTAGAAAGACTCAAAATTATAAAAGTGTGGGGGGTTTTGTTGGTTTTTTTTTTTTAAGATTTTATTTATTTATTTGAGAGAGAGCATGAGCGGTGGAGGGGGTGGCAGAGGGAGAGGGAGAAGCAGGCTCCCCACTGAGCAGGGAAACCGACATGGGGCTCCATCCCAGGACATTGAGATGATGACCTGAGCCCAAGGCAGATGCTTAACCAACTGAGCCACCCAGGCACCCCCAAAAGTGTGTTTTTCTTAAAGAAGTTGTTCAACAAACCCACTTCTCAAAATATCAATAGTGGTATTTATTAAACTATTTGTGGTGGGATACTTTTTTCAAAGTATTAACGGATGTTTACTTCCCCTGCAATTTATTTCACTGTCATTTTAGGGACTGCTATTTGCCACCTCATATCTGCTCTCCCTTTCTTCCTCAGGACAGACCTTGATATTATTTGGAATAACAGTGGGCTTAGCTGAATGGTTTCATCTCTGCTCCTCCCTTGCAACCAGGTGTGACCATGTAAGAAAGTTCTGGCTAATGAGATGTAAGGGAAAGAGGTTGGGCTGGACTTCCAGAAAGGCTGATTTAAGGGGGTAGACTCAGGGTTTGCTTTTTTGTTTCTTCCTAGTTCCCACTTCTTGAAACTAAGACACAATGTCTGGTCCTCCAGCAGCCATTTTGGATTAATTATGTACCCAGAAACCACACATTGGAATGGAGGAGCAGCAAGACTCGGAAGCTGCCCTATGAGATCTAGATGGCATAGCTCCCACTTCTTCCATGTGTGAGATAAATACGCTTCTGTTTTGTTTCAGCCAGTGTTATGAGCCTCTAACTCTGATCCCAGTTCTTACCCTAGTTGTTCTCCCAACATCCTGGAGCCATTGAGAGCATGCTACACTCAGTCAATTGGTGGGGCAATGTTGCTACATGATTCCAAATACAAAAAAAAAGGAAAGAAAGAAATGATTCTCTGCCGCTTGCTCTATATTTTTTTTTTGTTAACTTTCAAAATACACTCCTGAGATCCACAGCTGAGAATAATAATGAGTCCTAAAATACTAATTTTTGATTATCAAAATCCAGAACCCCAGCATTCTAGGGAGAAAGTTTTGCTACAAAGACGAGGCATCAAAGCATCTTTGAGCATTCTGGACCACTTTCCCCACCCTGCCAGGCAAGGTGAGATCCTGTGAGCCAGAGGAGGAGGGGGAGAGGTGAGAAGGGCAGAGGGAGGGCTGTGCCTGGTTGGGACTTGTGCCCCAGTGCCCAGCAGTGGGTGGAGGAGGGAGGGAAAGGACATATCAGAGAAAAACAGGAAAGGCCAGTCATGAGCTAACATTCCTGCCATCTCTGAGTAGAGAGTGGAGTGAAAATGGGCTCAGGGACATCTCGGCAAGAGGATGGATGTTGAGTGTGAGTGGGGCTCCCTATCTGCCTGAGGGCTGAGGGGCGTCCACGTTTCTGCTGTGCAGACTTGAACCATCTGGACAAAGATCAGGTGGCTCAGTGACATGAATAGGCAGGAGAGAGACCCCAGAGCTGGGGATCCAGACAGCCATGGCCTCCCAGAGTCCCTCACAGCACTGATACCATTTTAACAAGTGAACTTCCAGGTCTGGAAAGATGTCCTTACTATTAGATGACTTTCAGGTGCAGAACAGGATTTTGATTCCTCGTTTAACATGAAGGTGCAAAGATGTATATCCCCTGGTGATAGCAGCAAGTGGATTTTAATATAATATATATAAAATATATATTTAATATATAAAGACCAGTGGTCTTCAAGTTTTAAGATAAACATCCCATTAATAAAAGCATAGTGACTGAGGTGGTTTTGAAATGACCAAGAAAACAGTTTCCATACTGTGCAAAGGGGCTACCTACTGCAACCAATGAAACCCTGGGAGCAGGGAGGGGGAAGGTGGCAAGCAGAGCCCACTGCAGAAACTGAGGAGCAGCCTGGGGGCTGGGACACAGGGAAGAGCGAGCTGTGGGCTGAGGCTGGACAAAGACAGACACAAGACAGCCTCAGCAAATCAGAAAAGGAACGTTGGAATGGGAAAAAGATCTGCAGGACACACAAAAAATATCACTATTTGTAACATATAAGAAGTTTCTATGAATTGATAAGAAAAAGACTTAAAACCCAATAGAAAATTGTGCAAAGGCCATATATTGGCTATTAACAGAGAAAGAAATAAAAATGACCAATAAATGCATAAAAAGGTACTAAACCTTATTAGTAGTCAAGACAATTCAAATTAGAACAACAATGACATATTTTTATTCAAGAGGTTGGCAAAAATTATAGAGTGCCGACATTTATTACTGGGAAGACTGTGGGGAAATTGGAGCCCTCATATACTGCTGGTGGGAAGTGACATTGATACAACCTAATTTGAATGTAATTTCTTGATATCTATTAAAATAAAATATAGCCATTTGACATACGAATCTCACTTTGAGAACTTATTTTATAAAATCGGAAGAACAGGTCCTTAAGTTTCCATGTGCAAATGTTCAGCCAAGCATCTCAGTGGTAGAAATACCCTGGAATGAGATCCATCAGTGGAGGTCACTGTGTAACCTCAAGTTTGAGTATTTGTCCGAGAGATACCCAGCTACTGGGGAGACAGTGATACATGGTTGACCAGAAGTTGTGCCAGGGTGAAAGCTGGCAAGCTAGCACATGGGAGATGTCCCAGTGGCAAGGCACGAAGCAGCTCCCACCACAGACATGCTCATGGTGGTCTGTGCAGTGCTTCTATACCAAGCCACCTCTGCCCACCTCAGGTGGAGAATGGGCTCCAATAAGGTGCTGGCCCCCAGCCCCCACCATACCTGCCATGCCTATGTTACCTGCCCGGACCCTTTAGTCACTTCCATACTACCCTGGACAGATAGTACATCCCATTTTTGTAAAGTCAAACCACAGTGAAGCCTTTTAATGTACACTTATGTTTGTATAGGCTTGTATGATTGTGGGAAAAGAACAATAGGAAAGGAGAAGAAGAGGAGAAGACATCTTTTCTTTGTCTTTTTGTGTTTCTTTTTCCAGTGATGGTAAACTCTTCTTATATTGGTAAGATGAAAATTGAAATTTTAATAAAAGAATCATACTACATAAAAACCAAAGAGAAGGGTTTATTTAAGAGGATGGTTGAGTACACAAGAAAAAATCGCTCATGGGAAAAATTTACTTCATTTTCCTTGGACATTTTCTCTTACAAATGAGTCTTAAAATCAACCAGTCAAAGCCTACTTAATAAAATACCAAATCCAATTCATAATAAACCTTTTATCGAACTCTGAGAGGATGGGAACAATCTCAACTTGATCAAGCATATCTATGTGAAACCTACAGGAACTACCCTGCTTAATGGTAAAACATTTAAAATATTCCCACTGAAGCCAGGAACACACAGGAGGCTGCCATCAAGTTACATATTTCTTATTTAGCATTTGAAATGTGTCATGCTTTCTCCTTGTTTCTATCAGCTCCCTGTGCCTTTTGTTTGATTCACCAAATTTTCTTTGATCCACTTTCTCCTCAATCTGTTTGAAATTTTGCATTCTAGTTCAGTTCATTTAGTGCTTACCAATAGGCTCACATACTTTAAATTGTTTTGAGTCCCATTGTTTCTTCATATTTAGCATCTGTAAAATCTCCAGAAACTAGACAATAATTTTAGTAATTTTTAGCTCCTCCTCAATGCCCCCACCCCCCAAATTTCTATGCTAATGTCTTCTGGAATTTTAATTCGAGGTTATTCATCTTTCTTCCAGAATCATACTTATTTAAACTTAATAATACAGTTTACTATTTTCCTTGCTTACTGGTCCTTCTTATATCCTGCATCTTCCTCCTGAGCTTGTTTCTTTCTTTCTTTCTTTCTTTCTTTCTTTCTTTCTTTCTTTCTTTCTTTCTTTCTTTCTTTCTTTCTTTCTTTCTTTCTTTCTTTCTTTCTTTCTTTTATCCTGGCTGAAAAACATCTGTGCTTTCACTGCAGGTAACAGAAAACTCAACTCAAACTGGCTTTATTAGCTTATGGGACAATAAAGTTCAGAGGAAGCTCATGCTTCAGGTCCAGTTTGATTAGTGTTCAGGCTCATCTTCTCATTGCTCTACCCTCCTCCCATCCCTCCACCCTCCGGAGCTGGTGGATTGGTTGCAGGAGTTCCAGAACCTCCTGTCTATGCACCACATGGTCCTAGGCACAAGAGCATCTCTGACTGGTTATAGAACTCCAGACTCAGAGTTATTTCCTCTCCAAGCTTTGAGGATATCACCCCATTGCATTCTTAGATTTGATGGAGCTGCCAAGGGAAAGTCTGATGTCAGACTAACTCTGCTTTCCTTGTAGGTTTCATCTCACAGGTGATTTTTGGAACTTCCTCTGCACCATACTCCACCCAGGTGTATATGATTGTTGCATCCTGTTCGAGACTCCTGTCTTTCTTCAGCCTGGGGAAATTAGCCAAATTTCATATATTATTCTCGTCCAAGCAGTCTGTGCCTCTTGGTACAACTCCTGTGTTAGACATCCCAACTTCGGGAGCTACTGTCAGTGTAAAGAAGCTTTCAAACCTTACACCTTTCTTTTGCCACATTTTGGAGGCTCTATCTATCTGCCCAAACCACTAGTTTACTGATTTGTTCCTCAGTCCTGTGCATTCTGCGATTCGAATCACATAATTTTATATTCCAACAACCTTATGTTTCATCTCAAGCATTTCTAATTGGCTTTTTATGTGAAGTACATACTATTGTGTCAGACATAGCCTATCATCCCATATCTCTCTGAGGATATTAATTATACTCTTTAAAAGTCTTTTTCTGAATGTTCTATTGGTTCTTATTTCCTTGGATGTGATTTCTCCCTTTTTTTGCTCCTCCACCGTGCCCTCTTTTCTAAAACATTTCGTGGTTATACATCTCAGGATTGGAAAAATGGTAGTTGTGGGGGCATACAATAGACTGAATGTGTCTTCCTAAAATTCATATGTTGAAATCCTCACCCCCAGTGTGATGGTATTAGGAGGTGGAACCCTCATGAATGGGATTAGTGCCCTTATAAAAAAGGGATCCCAAAGAGCTCCGTCACCCCTCCAGCCATGTGAGGACATAAGACAGCTATCTATAAACTAGAAAGTGGGTTCTCACAAAGAATCTGCTGGTGATCTGGGACTTCCAGCCTCCAGAACTGTGAGATACAAATGTCTGAGGCTTATAAACCACCCAGACTGTGCTATTTTTTATAGCAGCCTGAACAGACTGAGACAGAGGAGGACAAGAGGAAATTGCAGATTTATTTCAATAAATATGGAGGGACAAAATGCATGTACATCTTTGATAAAACAAAAGGAAGAGACAACAGAAGGGCATGGGCCGCGTATATGTGACCCTGTCAGGATCCTGGGAGGAGACTTGCAGGCTCAGTCTGGACAACATGTGGTAAAGGCTAGGAATGGGAGGAGTGAGTGGGGACAGAAATGGGGACTTGGGTTTGGGCTGGGAGAAACACCCAGGTCAGGGTATTTCACTCTGGGACTGGTACCAAGTGATGGAGGTCAGTGTGCAATGTGGGTGAAAAATTCTGGGACCCCAAACACAAAGGTACCAGAGGAGGTCTGTGTGAAGAGCAAAACTGAGCCCTCCAAGGGTCTGAACCCTAAGCAGGGATAGACGGATGAAGTTGGGGAATTCGTGAGAACCCAATACCCAGAGGCATCAGGCAGCGCCTGCAGTCCTGCCCCCAGCTGGATTGTGCTGAGGCCAGGGCCTTGCAGCCCATCTCTGTGTACCATCGCTGCTTCAGTAAGAGGGAGGGATGGGGTCCGCCTGGCTTCTGGCTCTACATGGTGGCTTGGCTCTTCACCATGATCCTGATCCACACGCAGACCTGGTCTCAGCATGCGTCTTGGCCTCACCTGGAGGCCAGGGTCTCTGCGAAGGTCTGTCCCCCTAAGGTGGCTTCTTACTCTCTGCTCACTTCTTCCCCCACGGTGGCCTTGGCTCCTCTCTCTATGATGAGCTGTGAATGCTGGGGTCTCATATCTGATAGGTTTCACATAAGCAAAGGGTTTTGAGGGATGACTTTGCTTCACAGGGCCATCTGCTTTCATGGTGCCTTCACCTTCCACACCAGAGCAGTCTAGCTCCTGAGAATGCACATCTGAGGCAAAACAGAGAAGCAGAAAATGGGAAGAAGAAATGAGAGCTTTTCCAGGAAGCTTTGGGACCAGGAGAATGGTGAGGGGGGAGGGTATGAGGTGGAGAGCCCCTCTGCCAAGGACCTGTTATGTGTAGCACCTCCCACTGGTCATTTCATTTGGCCCTTCCCACCACCTGTCCAGAGAGGCAATTGCCATCCCTATTTTACCAATGAGTAGTAAAATGACTCTAGATACAATTTGAATTCACTAGATTCAATTAGAATCAAAGTGACACTTAATCCCTGCCCTCACCAAGCTTAAACTTCAATAGAAAAGACCAATAAAACAAAACAAAAATATGTAATGTCACTGATAGGTCACTGATAGATGTAATGTCACTGATACAAAAATATG
Source organism: Potos flavus (assembly GCA_028534135.1). NCBI lineage: Eukaryota > Metazoa > Chordata > Mammalia > Carnivora > Procyonidae > Potos > Potos flavus. The sequence goes on along the minus strand of CM052898.1, from coordinate 50,418,358 downwards.
TAATGTCACTGTCACAAGTTGGAAAGTGGAGGAGTTAGGATATAACAAGGAAGGTGATTTTGAATCCATAGTGCCTGGAATTTTATCTCTCTTTTTTTAAGATTTTTATTATTTTTAAGTAATCTCTACACCCAACGTGGGCTTGAATATTGATCTTATGGATCAAGCTGCACTGAGTCAGCCAAGCCCCCCGTGGAATTTTATTTTAACTTACCTGTGATGGACCTCAATTTCCTTTCTCGTGAATTGATATGATACACCAACCACTGGGGTGTTACAAAGACTTGGTTACTACAAGCAAGTGCTTAGATTAGTGTCATCCCAGCATGTACTTGGGGGCGGAAGGAGTTAACAAAAAGCTGTAAGTCAGGACCTCAGGAATGAGCAGGATTTAGCAAAGCCAAGACAGAGTGGGGAGGGAGAGGATTCCCAGGGGGGCGGAGACTGCAGGCAGACTTCTAGAACTGAAAGAAGCCTGGACTAGCTGTAGGATAGTACAACAGGAGGGAGACACTCTAAGGACCCCTTTAAGCTAAGCCAAGTTTTAGTTTATCCTGAGAACAAAGGAGAGCCATTGAAAAGTTTTAAGGAAGGGAGCTTCATGTTTGCACTTCGAAAAGTGAAGTGTGGACATAGAAGGGAAGGGCGCTTGCCTAGAGACAGGAAGACTGGGGATAGTTGCAGCCATCTGGAGAGATGTGAAAAGATAAGCAAAGGCAGCAGGAGCCCAGGGATACCCTGAAGGCAGGCTGGATGAAAGGGGGCATCTAGGGGCCCAACTGACCCCGTTTGTCTACAGGGCACTCTCCTGACTATCTGTTAAGCACACCCCTCCTGTCATTTGTCTTCCCCCAACAGAGAGGGGGATAAAGATGTTTCCCCAACGAAGAGCTCAAGATGCAAGTTTGGATGACAAAAATGTGTTCAATATTGGACCTAGGATGATGAGGTCTTTGTGTTTTCCAAGTGGAGATGTGAGTCTAGGGCTCAGTGGAGGGCTCTGCTGGAGCTGGATCTGAGTCATCTACACCAAGTTGGTCATCATAACCATGGGGGCTGACAGGATCAGCATGAGAGAATGGAAGAGCAGAGAACACCTCTGGTAGAACCCTAAAGTCCACTGCTAACTTCTAATGGAAAGATAGAAAAAAAGCATCTTTCAGGGCCGCTAATGCAGAGCTTAACTGGGAGGGTGCACCCAAATCCAAGGTGGAGACAACAGATCAGGGAGCAGTGAACTGCCCACAATGTTGGCTATGTGGGACAGAGCAGGCCTGCAAATGTGGCCATTCTTGTTGGCCACCTGGAATGGATGAGAACAGCATCAGGACCATGGTGGGGACAGAGGTCAGCTTCCAGGGCAGTGTTCTCAGAAAGATGGCAGGTGAGTGACAGTGGTGAGCAGGGAACAGCAAGGGTGGGGCTTTTACCAGGCGTGGTTGAGTAACTGTTGGGAGGCAGTCCTGGGACACAAGGACCCAAGAATTAATAGCATCAGGAATAAAGAACAACTCCCAACAGACCCACTACAATGGAACAAATTGAGAAGTGTTTCAACAAATGCCCTCTTTCTCCACAACTATCATTCAAAAATTCAAAAATAAAAAAAGCCAGAATCAGATCATCTCACTGGTGAATTTTTTTCCAGTTCTTGGCTAGAAAAGCTCAAACTTATATTAATACCTTAAATTAATCTCAGAATGGTCAGAGGACCCGCAGCACTGGGAGCAAGGTATTAATAAAAGTTTGAGCTTATAGGCCACAGCCCTATTGCTGGTTCCTTTGGAAGAACCATCTTCTCTGCACCCAGGAGTTAGCATAAACAGAAAGAAAGGGACACTATGGGAGAGCTATGGAACTAAGGACAGATATAATAGTTTAAAACATTTGAGTTTTGGGTTTTGAGCATCAGAAATCAAAGTCCTGGGAGATCCAGGCATATCAAGTATGCTTTATTCAACGTTCTTAAATGACTTACATGGGCCCTGCAGAGCTATTTATATCTGCTCTCCAAAACTCAGGCTCAGAGCTCAGTGTGGCTCCAGAAGCAACCAAGAATGGCCTGGTTGAGCTATGGGAGGGCTGGTGGATGGCAGGGGCTTTGCAGATAGGACCTCAGAGTGACCTGCATGGACTGATGGCCAGGCACCCATAGAAACAGAAACAAGGGGTGGCTGTGTGAACCAAGGACCAGAGCACTCTTTCCAATCATGGGATAGTATGAAAACCATGTTCCTCTTTGTTGACCTAGATTTAACTTCAGTAGAAGTGGGGGCAGGGGAGTGGGATGAGAGATCCTTAGTTGACTAAAGAAAGTCTGAATTGATAAATTCCCAAAATTCAAGGACACTTAAAAATCAATAATATAAACAACCAAGTAGAAGAAAAGCAAAAAGCAATCATAGGCAACCCATAATAGGGGAAAAGCTAATGGTCCCTATACATATAGGAGGCTAAACCTCATTATAATGAAGAAATGCAAATTAAAGGAAAGATTGTGCCATTGTAATGCATCTATCAGACTGGCAAAGATGAAAAGATTTAGGGCACTCAGTGTGTGGAGGGAAATGTTATAGTGAACAGTTTCACAATAGCTATAAAGTTTTAATGCCCTCCAGAAAGAGAACATGACGGAGGTACCTGGTTTATCATAGATCATGAAGTAGCATCCAGCTACAGGAATGAAGACAGTGTGGTGTTCAAACAGAGATAAATGACTGAGCAATGGAATGGAATAGACAGCCCAGACTGAATACACATCTATGGAAATTTGGCTGAAAACAGTGCTGAAATCTGAAGATTCTTCCCCGGGGAACCTGTGCAATTTAAGAGGAAAGTCCTAAGAAACTGACACATGGGGTTCCCCAATTTGGCAGCCCAGCCATATAAATTCTGTGGAATCTGCAGTTAACAGGCTCCACTCATCGGCTCAGAGCTGCCATTCAGCTTCCCAGGGTCCCCTTTCCAATATGGGCAGCCAACCAGGAGTCATCAAACATTAGAGGAAGACTAACATGAGATAGGAAACCAATAATCAAACAGAAAGAAAGCAACTTGCAGGAAACAGTTCATGCCATCAGAGAAAATTTCACAAAAATATATCACTATACCTTTCAAGAGATAATGCCCATGAACCAATTATAAGATGCTTTTTAAAGAAACATTCAGGAAAACAAAACAAAACAAAAAAGAGCCCTTTGAAATCAAAATAATGAGAGCAAACATTAAAATCTCCATGGATATTTTGAAAGATAAAGTTGAGGAAATCTTCCAGAAAAAGAGGACAAAAATGAAAAATAAGAGGGATAAAATATGAGAAAATTAGAGGCTTAGTATTACCAAAGCTAATTATTAAAAAAAAAAAAAATTGAGTTCTGGAAACAAAAAGATCCTAAAACTTCCAGAGAGAGAGGGAGACAGAGACAGAGAAAGGGAAAAGGAAGAAGTGTCTTCAAAATTCCGAGGGAAAAGAATTTCCCACCTAAAATTCAATACCCAACCGAACTTTCATGAATCAGGAAGGGTAGAATAAAGACACTTTTGAATATGCAAGACCTCAAACAATTTTTTTTGGATGCATGCCTCCCTGGGGATGTTACTAAACCAGGAAAGAAAAAATAAACCAGACTAAGAGGGTATAAAATTCCAAAGTGGGGAAGAAATTCCTCAGATGATAGTGATCCCACCCTGGGATAGAGATCGTCTGAGAGCAGCCAGCCTAGACTGGAGCAGATTAGGTGTGGCAATAATGCCACCAGAAGGTGAAATTGATAAGATTCTTGATTGAGCTTGAATTTAAACTACTGGTGAACAGTCTGAAAATGGATTGGTGGTCAATAAGCAAATAATAGTCCAAGTATTAAGTCCTGGAAAATTCAAAAGTTATACAAGAGGGAAAATTATCCTGGTTGACTAGATGGCCTCATTTTGAACAGTGAATTCTGCTGGGAGGTGGAGGGCTGGAGGTGTGTGGGGGCTGGCATGGGTGGGCAGGGGTGAGGGTGGCAAGTGGTGAGGATGGTATGAATGCAGGAACTACAGCTAATTACTCCTCTTCCATAGAGAGAAGACCATAAATAAAGTCAAAAATGGAAAAACAAGTTAGTGCTAGTGTAAGTACGGTATTTAGAGAACAGAGAGTAATGCTAAAAGAAGCTGAACAGATGAAAATGGTTGTCTCTAAGGTGTGAGAAGTTGAGAAGGAGCAGGGGCTGCTGGGTTTCATAGTTTATGTCTTATGGGGATTTCTACATCACATAAATAAATACCAAAAGTAAAATAAAAACCAGGAAAATATTAAAGAGAAAGTGACTGGCATTTGACTACCTTGATTAGGGGCCATTGAGGGAAGGCAATTGGGAAGTCCTCACTTCTCCATGATGAATCTGTCCAAGAGATAAAATCAGGTGAGTGGGGGCTCCAACTGCTCCCACATTTCCCAAGCACCAAGCAGAAATCCAGTCTCCCTAGCACAGTCCTGGTGGGCACTGCTGCCCCGACACCCACCCTGCCTTCAGAGGGCCTGGCTGCCCAGGCAAGGAGCATGCTACGCTGGCAGCTCAGGGGGACACAGTGTGGAGAAGGAAGTGGGACTGGGGAGACTTGAGATAGTTAAATGGCTTTCAAAGAAGAGCCAGTAGGGATTGGCCCAGATGTGTGCTCACTAATTGTTCCCAAATCCTCTAGGTAAAGGTCAAGGAAATGAAAAATTTCAGCCAAGTGGAAGAATTATCCCTCCCTTAGGGGGGAGAGAGAAGGAAGGTGAGGAGAAGAGGGGGAAGTGTAGGGGCAATTTGGGAAGTTTTCTCTGGCTTTTCTAAAGCACTGGAGAGTCTGTCCCTACCTGGACAATACAAAATCTATAGTGTCCCCCAGGGGTACAAGACACATACCTGACCTCCTGCTGTTGAACTCTTCACAGCCGGCTCTGGAAGTAGGATCCCCTTTCAAGAAGAGAGGTCCAAGGGGTTGGTCCAGAAGTGTCCACAGGTCCCAACTGTAGCTCAGACCTCAGCATTCACACATTCTTCCCACAGGCCTCCAGGAAGCCCACCGTTGTTTGTTCATCCCAGTCCCCTTACATAAGATGGTGGGTGTCACCCTGGCATGTGATTGGATAGAAGTGGGTGGTGGGCAAAGCCAAGGTGGGTGGGTCTGGCTTGACTTGAGAGGAGTTTATTGGACTAGAGTTTTCCATTTACCAAATGGGCCCACCATGATTAAATCATTCAGAGAGGTACATGCCTGATTGGTTGATCTAATCATTACAGGGAAAAATGCATATTTACATTTGTGTTAAGTGCCAGTGAAAGGGAGGCGTGATGCCATGAGAGTGACTAATTTAGAGGGACTAGATTAGGTCTGGGGCTGAGCGTCAAGGAGAGGGATATTTGGGCTGACATTGGAAAGACTGGTAACACATGAACCAGGTTGGGTAGGACGGGGAGGGGAGGACAGGTGGAGAAGAGCACCTGAGAGGGAGAAGGGAGCCCAGCCCATTCCAGGAATGAAGAGGAGACTGTCCCAAACTGAGGGAATGGTGGGAGATGAGGTGGGAAAACCACCTGGGTGCTGCTTTTGTTCTAAGGCAACAGAAAAACCACAGGAGACTTTTAGGCAGTGGGAGATGCCCTTAATGAGATTAACATTTCATAAGAGATCATCCTGTCTGTGAGGTGGAGAGCTCACTGAGAGTGTTAAGATTAAATCAGGAGGAGAAAGGAGACCACTGCTGTCCTCTGTGTTGAGATAGTGTCTTATTAGACTAGGGCTGTGGGCAATAGAGAAGGGAGATGTTCCATGGTTAGAGAGAATTTACAGGACAAGAACCAAAGTTGTGATGGTCCGGACACACCCTGGAGGGGAAGGAGACTGCCAAGTTGGTAGTGCTGTTTATTAAGATGGAAGATGTGCCGGGAACCTGCTTTAGTGGGAGGATTGTGAACTTGGTTTGCACATGCTGGGTTGAAGGAGCATTTGAGCAACCAAGTGTCAAGTGGCAATTTCTGAGTCTGGAGTTAGAGAAGAGGATGGGGCTAGAGATCTGTGCATGAGACATATATCATTAGCATTTAAGGCTACGGGTATGAACACAGTGGTCTAGGAAGAGAGATATGCCAGGACACAGGATGGAAACCATAGTGTTGTTTTAAAAATTCTTCTAAAAATAGTCTATAAATAATGTAATTCCACTAAGACTCCCGATGTTATTTTTTCCTCTTCTTCTTTAACAAATCAACTTTATTGAGGTATAATCAACATACAATAAAACACATCCCTTTTAAGCACACAGTTCAATGAGTTTTGATAAATGCCTACACTTTGGGCAACCACCACCTCAGAAAGTTCTCTTGGCTCTTTTGTAGTCAATCTCCCTCCCCAAACCTTACCCCAGGTAACCAAAGATCTGCTTTCTATCACTGCAGATTAATTTTGCCTATTCTAGAATTCCATATTAATGGAATCATGCATATGTATTTTTTCAAGATTTTATTTATTTATTGGGGGGGAGGGGCAGATGAAAAGGGAGGCAGAATATCTCAAGCAGACTTCCTGTTGAGCACAGAGCCTGACACAGGGCTCCATTCCAAGACCCTGAGATCATGACCCCAGCCAAAATCAAGAGTTGAACACTCAACCCACTGAGCCACCTGGGTGTCCCATATATATGTATTTTTATATCTGGTTTCTTTTGCTCAGCACAATGTTGTTGAACTCCCTCTATGTTGTAGGATGTATGGGGAATCCTTTCCTCTCTACTGCTGCATAGTATCCCATTGCTTGAACATACCACAGTATGTTTATCCATTCACCTTTTGATGGACATTTGGGTTGTTTCCAGTTTGAGGAGATTATAAATAAAGCTGATGTGAAGATCTATATGCAAATCTTTGGGTGGATATATGTTTTCATTCAGAAATATTCAGAAGTGGGGGCGCCTGGGTGGCTCAGTTGGTTAATCGACTGCCTTCGGCTCGGGTCATGATCCCGGAGTCTTGGGATCGAGTCCCACGTCAGGCTCCCAGCTCCATGCTCCCAGCTCCACGGGGAGTCTGCTTCTCCTTCTGATCTCCTCCCCTCTCATGTTCTCTCTCACTCTGTCTCACTCAAATAAATAAATAAAATCTTAAAAAAAAAATTCAGAAGTGGGACTTCTGGGTCAAATATCAAGTGTTTCTTTAACTTTATAAAACCTATGAAAACTATCAAACTGTTCTGAAGTGGTTGTACCATCTTATATTCCCTCTAGCAGTGTGTAAAGGGTTTAGGTCCACACCCTTGGTATTGTCCATCTTATTAATTTTAACTAGTCTAGTGTTGGTGGAGTGGGACCTTATTGTAGCTCTGATTTACATTTCCTTGATGACTGCAGAGGTACTTATTTTTTTAAGTAAATGTTTTTATTTTAGAATAGTTTAAACTTACAGAAAAATTGTGTAGATAGTACAGAGCTCCCATGTACCCCACATCCAGTTTCCCCTATTATTAACATTTTACATTGTATTACATTTATCACAATTAATGGACTGATGTCGATACATTATTATTAACTGAAGCCTGTATTTGATTCAACTTTCCCTAATTTTTACCCAACCTACTTTTTCTATCCAAAGAACCCATCCAGGATACTTTGGCAATTAGCCACAGCTCCACTTGGCTGTGATGGTTTCTCATACTTTTTCTGTTCTTGCTGACTTCAACAATCTTGATATATATTTATATACTTTTTAAGGATTTTATTTTATTTATTTATTTGTCAGAGAGAGAGAGAGCATGTACACAAGCAGGGGGAGTGGCAGGCAGAGGGAGAGGGAGAAGCAGGTTCCCTGCTGAGCAAGGAGCCTGATACGCGACTTGATCCCAGGACCTGGGATCATGACTTGAGCCAAAAGCAGATACAACGTCCCCAACTTTGAGAATTTTGAAGAGTAGTAGTCAGGTATATTGACAGATGTCCTCTATTGGAATTTGTCTAATGTTTTTCTCATGATTAAACTGTAATTACATACTTTTGTGAGGAACACCATAGAGGTAAAGTATCATTCTCATAATATCATATGGAGGGTACACCCTATCAACAGGTTTGTCACTGTTGGTGTTGACTTTGACCCTGGCTGAGGTCATGTTTGTCAGATCTCTCCACTGTGAAGTTTTTCTTTTTTCCTTTCCACACTATCCTCTTTGGAAGGAAGTCACTGTGTACAACCCACACTTAAGGAGAGATGAGTTATCCTTCATTTTGTGGGGGGCAAGGGAGTATCTACATAAATGATTTGAACTTCTGTATGGGAATTTGTCTATTCTTATCTAGTTATTCGGTCATTTATTTATATCGATATGAACTTATGGGAGTTTATTTTCTACTTGAGTTCTAATGTGATACTACATTAATTATTTTGTTACCCTGAGGTTTCAGCTTTGGCCATTGGGAGCTCTTTCAGTTGGCACCTGTGTCCTTTGGACATGCCCTCATCATTGTGGCTTTCGTTTTGTTTTGTTTCATTTTGGTTTTGAATGCCTCCTTACTTTTTTTGCACCACAAGATGTTCCACACTCATCTTATATATTTCCCATCCTTATTGGGTTTTCACGTGCTTATTGACCATACCTAGAAATCCTTTTGTGAAGTACTTATTCAAAATTTCACTATTTTATTTTTGAGTTGACTTTCTGTTATTGAGTTGTAAGAATTCTCTATGTGTTATGGATACAAGTCCTCTGGTGGATATATGTATTGTGCGTATATTCTCCCAGTCCGCTGCTTGCCTTTTCACTGTGTTAACAGTGTCTACCAAAGAACAGAATATTTTAATTTTAATGAAGCTCAAAGTTTCAGTTGAGATTTCCGGGGAGCCAAATCTGAAATGGAAATTAGAGCTCAGGAGGTTGATGAGGAGTGCCTTTTAGGGATGTGGTAGGGAAGGAAGCAGGACCAGGCAATCTCAACATTATGCTTCCCCTGACCCATAGAAGCACACAGCTGTCTGTGGGAGCTGAGAGCTAGCTCCCCGGTGCAATTCTACCAGCTGGGCTCATAAATCCTCTATTTCTGAGGAAGCGTCTGGGCAGCAAATCACAGTGCCCACTGCATAAAATGTATCAATATTTTCTTGTAAAATTCATGGTTTTTCAGTGTGCCATCTAGGAGATCTTTGCCCACTCCAAGGTCATGAAGAGTTTTTCCTATATTTTCTTCTAGAAGTTTTATGGTTTTAGCTTTTGCCTTTAGGTCAATGACCCATTTGTGCTCATTTTTGTTCAGGGCATGAGGTAAAGGTTAAGTTTTGCACAGTTACATATGATCATCCAGTTTGTTCCAACACCATTGTTAAAATCAATGCTAGTTTTTTTTTTTTTCTCTTTCATGAAACTGGATGAAATAGTTTTAAATTTTATATGGAGAATTAATTTCAGGGGAAAAAAGTCATGAACATTTAAGAAAAGAACCTTTCCCAACTATCCTAATAGTGTGGTATGATCAGGCAAATGAATGGATGGAATAGATCAGAATTCTGTAACAGCTAACAATGGCAACTAACATTTATTGAGTGCTTGCTACGTGCCAGGCATTGTTACAGAACTCCTCATATAATCATACATTCAGCCTCCCCAAAAAATGTTAGCATGTAGGTATTACTGGGTTGTTGTTTTTTTTTTTTTTTTTTTTTAAGATTTATTTATTTCTTTTTAGAGAGAAAGAGAATGGTGGGGAGGAGGGGAGGGGCAATGGAGAGAATCCAAGCAGACTCCCTGCTGAGCACAGAGCCTGTTGTGGAACTCTATACCACAACCCTGAGACCATGACCTAAGCTGAAATCAAGGATCAGATGCATAACTGACTGAGTCAATCAGATACCCCTGTAGGTGCTACTGTTATTCTCACCTTACAATGAAGAAACTGAGGCACAGGACAATTAAATAGCTCGTCCAGTGTGGATAGATCAGGATTTAAACCTGACTCTCTTGTTCAAGGGCCCAAAGTCTTAACCTCTTCATTATATGGTTGATATCTGTAAGGGAAATTAATATCAAGCCAAGATCATATTTTGATTTGATTGGGAATGTGTGAATTGATTTCTGATTGCTGCTGTAACAAATTACTATAAACTTAGTGACTTAAAATAACACAAATGTGTTGTCTTTGGGCTGTTTTGAAATTTTATTTTGTATGCTTACCTACCCTCTATAATTCCACCCATTTTGAGTTGTGGTGTCTGCATATCTTTCTGTCTGGTCCCCAGTTGGTGGGATTACCTTCTGTATATTGCTAATTCTGAGCATCTTTGAACTTTGCATAATGTGGCTTCATTCTAGCTTTTGTTGTAGGTCTACAATTTATTGATTGTATTTAACTAAAGAGTTCTGTTGTGATGCTTACTGCATTATGAAGCCCTAAGTCATGTGATGGGTGTGCTATAAATCAACAAATGATGACTTAGAGGCTGGGAAAAAAGGTCTAGGGGCCAGAAGTCCAAATAGGTCTCTTTAAGCTAAAATCAAGGTGTTGATGGGGCTTCATTCTTTCTGGAGGCTCTAGGGGAGAATCTGTTTCCTTACTTTTTCCAGCTTCTAGAAGCTGTCTGCATTCCTTGGTTCATGGCCATGCCCTCCAGCAGTGTAACAAAAAATATCCTAGGGGTCCCCTATGCTGATTAACTAGGGAGTAGGTGAAATGAAGAGGAATTGGAGGATATGTCTTTCATCAGTTGCAAAAAACACATTTTCTTCTTCCATTTTTGAAAAATAATTTCATAAAAGTTTTTTTTCTTCTTTTTCTTTTAAAGGTTGTATTTATTTATTTGACAGAGAGAGAGACAGCGAGAGAGGGAACACAAGCAAGGGGAGTAGGAAAGGGAGAAGCAAACTTCCCGCTGAGCAGGGAGCCCGATGTGGGGCTAGATCCCAGGACCCTGGAATCATGACCCAAGCCAAAGACTGCTGCTTAACGACTAAGTCACCCAGGCACCCCTAAAAGTTTTTTTCTTCTTTTATGAATTTTTGTGTACCATTTTAAGGAAAATTGTGCATAATGAAAATTTCCAAATATATCTACAGAAAAATAGATAGGACAATGTGATGACTGCCTTCGGTGCTCATCATCCAACATCAATAGTTACCAACTCATGGCCCATCCTACTTCATCCCTACTCTGCTACACCCTCAACACTAGGTTATTTTGAAGCAACTCCCAGGCACCATGCCATTTAAACTATTAATATTTCATTATGTATTTCTAAAAGGTAAGAGCTCTTTTCATAAAGCATAGCCCTGGTAAGGATGTTTCAATAAAATAAAAGAAACGAAGAGGATCCAGTTAAGAGAAGAAGATAGAAGATACAAGAGACAGAGGAAATAATCAGAATCTGAGATTGAGGTGAGTGTGTGTATTTGTCACTGGAGCTGTCACCTCGTGGTTTCTTTTTTCTCTGTGCAGGTAGGAGATGAATGCAGGAAAGAAATATATTAGGGTAATTAGCATGAGCTGTCACAACAGAAATCCCCCTCCTCCAATCCCAGTGGTTTTATTCAGTCAAGGTTTATTTTTCATGTGAAGGTCCATGTGAGTTGGGTAGCCTTCCCACCTGAAACACATGGTCTCCATTTAACTTCCACTCCCACATCACTGACCACCTCCAGCCACATGGCTAAACTAAGTGGCCATGTTAAGGAGGAGGACCTGGATATTAGGTGTGGATCAACTTGTTATCCCACAGGAGATTTGTAGTGAAAGATCATTTTGGAACTTTTAGCCACTTCAATAACACACACACACACACACTTTAAAAAAATATATATATCCTTTAGAGAGGTGCTATAGGGTAGGGGTTAACTGGAGTTGTTACACCTGGGTTGCAGTTCCAACTCTACTATATACAACCCTGGGGGAATCATCTAACTTCTCTAAGCCTTAATGTATCCATTTGCACAATAGACACTAGTAATGGTATCCACGTTATAGGGATTTTTCTGGGGATTATTTGAAATAATGGATGAAATAATGAAACAATAATGGATAATATTGTTTGTAGGCAAACAAATATTAATTATTTTCATTAGCATGTTCAAGTCGTATTGTCTATCTAAGAAACCTGAGAATACAAAAATTAAGAACAGTCCTTAGTTACAAATTTAAATGTAAGAAGCTCAATTATTTTCTATATACCATTAATAACCAACAACATGGCAGAATATACCATTGTGGACACTGTCCTTCATACATGTACACACAGAATACAAATGTTAGAAAATGTATAAATGTAGAGCTGGCATTGAAAGACCAAACAGGGAATCCCTATGTGTCATTAATAAAATAGTCAATGTCATGGTGGCCTTCATGAGTATTGATTCAGAATTAAATCTTCGGGGACAGAGGTAGAGGATTTTAATGCTGTCTCCAGAATAGAGATTCGCACTTGCACCCCATGTTTGAGAGACAGAGAAGAGACTTCAATTGAGACCTGGGATCCTGGCAAAACTGTCGTTTGGTGATGGGGAACTAAAGTAAATCTTCCCAGCAGCTCAGAGAAGCAAAAAAGAAGCTTAGGTCTATTCAGGCTTTAGATAAATTCTAGGGTCCTAATCACAGTGCAAGGTCTCAATTTGTACTAAACAGATGTTACAGAAATCCCAAGGACAAGATATCAATTAAAAACATCTTATCCAATAGCCATGAAATTAATGAGACTAACTAGCTGAAGAAGACAAACATTTGCTTTATAGTAATACTTCCACAACACAGAACATGAGAATTCCCAAAAGGAAAAAGTAATAATTCTTGGTCAAGATGAGCTCATAAGTGAAAACTGCAAATCACAAAGCCAATCTTACTCTATATCCATGCTCACCTCCTCAATACTGGACTCCCATGAAGCAAATCCTAGACATCATGCCATTTTAATCATAAATATTCCAATATATAACTCTAAAAGATAAGAACTCTATCTAAAAGATAGTGAAGTGAGACTCTGAGTGGGAGGTTCAGCTAAAGAAAAATAGGAAAGACTAGCATACCAAGAAATTGAAATAACAAGTTGGTCAGAAGTATAAAGTAATATGCTTGAAATTATTAATGAGATAAAATAAGGAATAAAACACTTGCACAAAAACAGGGAAATATGAAACAAACAAAAACATGGAGTTTTAAAAATGAAGCAAATGCAACTTCAAGAAATAAATATAGTTACTGAAATTTAAAATTAGGTGAATATGACAGAATTTAAAGGTACAGAATTCAAGCACACTCCAGATGGAGAGGTGGAGAAGTGGGAAAAGTGAAAGAGGTTAAGAGATGTGAAAGAGGAATGGAAAGCATCCAACATACACCTGAGAGGAGGGGGAACAGGCAACATTCAGAGAACAGAGCGAGATTCTCTGGAATGGAGTAAGACTGGAATGCACAGAGCAAAGAATCAGAAATTGCAAGCAGCATAAAAAAATAAGAAATTTACACCCAAACAGTACTGGAGCCAAAACAAAAGGCAAAGAGAAAAAACAGAAAAGTAACCAGACCAAGAAAAAGGAAACATATTATCTAAAAACAACTAATCGACTGACAGGTTTCTTACTGGCAGCAGGGGAGAAAGGAAGGCAATGTAATAATACCTTCAGAGCACTGAGAAAAGATAACTGTCAACTCAGACTCCCCTTCCCAGCCAAACCATCCGTTGAGAAGCTAAAATAAAGAATTTTAAAGAAAAAATATGCAGAAAATTTATAGCTACATCCAGACTCTTGCTAAAAGAATTTCTAAAGGATGCTGTCATGAAAAAAAAACAAAACAAAAAAAACAACAAACAAACCACAACCCTCCAAAGGAAGGCACCAGACTCAAGAAGCAATGATGAACAAGTAATTGATAAATATATGAAAAAACCTACATAAGCCTTCAGTATAAAAAAATAAATAATGATGATATTGGGGAGGGGCACTTCTAAATCAGAGTTAAACTCATGAACACAGTGACGTGGCAGATGTGATGGTGGAAAGAGCTAAAGCACTGGAAGGCTGGGTTTTTTAATATGTTGCTACACATTCAAATCACTTGAGAAATATTTTAAATGCCTGGTGCCCAGACTGCGTTCCATACCAACTAGAAAATTCTGGAAGTGGAAGCCAGGACACACCATCTTTTATAATCTCCTGGATGATGCAACATGCAACTTGCCTGAGTTGGTACTGTTTGCCAACCTTGGCTGTCCTGGAAATCACCTGAAGGGTTGTAAACCACTGATGCCTGGGTCCCACCCCCAAAGATCTGGATGGAACACGGCCATGAGAAACCCTCACAAGGAAGACACAAGCTTCACTTCCTAGCAGAGGGGTCTTTATCACAAAAATAATGAGCCACGGGAGCACCCAAGATATGGGAGATGGAGTTTGGGTTATTTCTTAACCATTCAGATTTAAATCTCAATTCTGCAGCCCGTGGTGCAAAAGCAATGAAGTTGTTGCTGTGCCACCGGCTTCTGTTTAATGTTACAGGCACCATGCAAGGGCTGCTGAGTAGTAATTTGGTCTGCCACCAACCAAGAAAATGATAAGGACTTGGAGAAAACAAGAAGAGCAGCTTTCAGCTGCTAGATGTGGCAAACACAATAATTATATGTTTTCCCTAAAAAAAAAAAAAACACTTTAATATACTTTCAATACACATATATAAAAAGTACTTAAATGTTTTTCTCCCAATTTTTTTTTCTCTGCAAAATTGGCATGTGGCACACTGTCTTTTGGCTCTAGAGAAGATGTCAAATTAGCATGGGGCCACTGTTCCCCAAAATAGCCTTGGAGATGCCACCAAAGGCAGACAGGAGGTCAGTGGATTGGTCAAACCAATGCTAAAACAGTGAGAACCCCCTGCCCGTATTCCAGAGCAACTAGTTGTGGCTCATCCTAGGGAAAGGGTGCGGAGATTGGGCACTGGGAGTCCTGAAGGGAAGAGGGCTGCCCTCCTTGCATGGAGAGAGGTGGGGAGGGGTACCAGTGGCTAACCCTAGTCCCACCACATTGTCTTGAATAATCCATAGCCTGCCGATTCTCACAATAAGGCGGAAAGACAGCACTCAGCCAAATGGGCTAATCTGGAATATACATGAGACTCTTGCAAATCAGAGAGAAAAAGGCAGGAAATCCAAGAGAACAATGAGCCAAAAACATGAAGAACTATCCATTGAAGGGGAACAGAGAACAAGAGGGAGTGGTGCTCAATGCTTCCAGTTCTTAAATTAAAACATCACATTAACGAGATGCAGCTCTATACCCATCAGATTGCAAAGCTGAGAAAATTTAATAATACAAATGCTGGAGAGATGAACAAGTTGGAAGAATTAGTAAAATAAGGTACGAGTAGCTCTGTGACACCCCAACCCATCCTCTGGTGTATTGATCCTGGTGAAAATCATGGATGAATGAGAAACAGGAAGGAGAAAGTTCTTCCACTGCAGTATTACTTATAGGGCTGGGAAGGTTGAGGCAACCTATATGCTCATAGCTGGGGAGGTGGGTAAAGAAACATAGCGCTGTGTACTATGGAACACTACAGAGCAGTCCAACACGTTAGACTACAAGTGTGGAGAGTGATAGGGACAGGTCTTAAAACATATCCTGTTGGGTTAAAAAAGGGGAGGAATACAATTAGACCTGTTGAACATTACCATTTATGTAAGTCAAAAATACATACTTAAAGCAATATTACTTGTTTTTCAAAAGTACTTGCATTTCTCAACACATAATCCAGACACATTGCATTGGGTGCCTCTGGGGAGGCAAGGAGGGGAAAGTCATCAAGGATGAAGGGAAAGCAAAATCATGCCAGACAGAGGCTTGCAGGGAATGATAACCAGAGCAAACCATGATCTGAGGAATGTGACTACCTTAACCTCTGTTCCCGAGGTCAAATTTTTTAGATTAAATAAAACAGGATGAGTTTTGTACGATCGTGTGCCTGGTACGTCTGCAAGTATGGCAATCCTTTCCTTTTTCAGTCCATCAGAATGGCCACTTTTATAGGGGTTAGATCCTCCCGAGTTTCTTTCTGGGCCAAGAATTCCATTCATCAGTTTGTTTTTGAAAGAGAACCACCACATTTTTTTTTAAGGTTGTGGCTTCATGTGTTTACTTAGTTATTCTTCCTCTTTCATCCACATTGTTTTGTGATCAGTTTTTCATTTTGGAAAAAAATCCTATTGGGGATTTTGAATTATGTTAAAATTAGTAAATTGGCTAAGGAAGAGTTGACATATATCTTTAAACAAACTTTTTACTTTAGAGCAGGTTTAGATTTACAGAAAAATTGCAAAGATAGCACAGAGAGTTCTCCTATGCCCCATACCCTGTTCCCCATTACTAACTTCTTACCTTAGTTATAATTAATATACATTTGTTACAATGAATGAAACAATAGTGATACGTTATGATCAACTAATGGCCGTATTTGATTGGAATTTCCTCATTTTTTATGTAGTGAAGTTTTCCTGTCCCAGGATCCCACATTAACAGTTGTCATGTTTCTTCAGGCTCTTCTTGGCTGGGACTTTCTCTCAGACTTTCCTTATTTTTATGACCTTGACAGTTCGGAGGAACACTGATAGTGATTTTAGAGAATATCCCTCAACTGAGATTTGTCTGATGTTTTTCTCATTATTAGACTGGGATTATGTGTTTTCGTGAGGATGACCCGAGAGGTAAAGTGCCATTTTTATCACAACTTATCAAGGATGCCTGCAATCAACATGATATATCACTGGTGATACTGACCTTGATCACCCAGCTAAGGTCATGTTTCAGATTTTAGCCATTCTGATGGGTCTGTAATGGTATCTTGTTTTAATTTGCATTTCCCTAATGACATAGGATGTTCAGCATCTTTTTATATGCCTATTTGTCGCAACATTAAAAAAAAGTTAGATGTTCTTATCTAGAAATAGAGTTTTCCATTGATTTTTTCAGCAAAATATAGTAAATTTATTTATAACATTCTTTGATTTTTTTTGTAAATGTTATTTTCAAACATTTTTAAAAATCCTCAAACATTTTAGTATTATTTACTATCCCTATAGTCAATGGGATCTCTTTGATGGCACCTATCCAACTGGTTTCTTCATGTATGAGAATCACACCTCTTATTTATGGTTCATATGTAATTGAAGCAGCTAGAAACTGCAGGAAAATGTTGAATAAAAATGATGAAAGCTAGTATCCACATTTTATTCCTAACTTCTATTAGGCTTTAGTGTGATAGCTGCTGGTTTGAGATTGAGTTTCTAAAAAAAAGAATCCTTCCAAAGACGTAGTTTCTCCTAGGGAATTAAATAAATTACTCAATCAGGCATTGACAATGAAATTGCAGAAGTATTTCTATGGAAAAATGTCCACAATGTGTTTGGTTAAATGCAAGATCCAAAAACCCTGTAGGGTACAATCTGATCCTGAGAGGAGGAGGGATATGCACTCCCAGTATACCCCAGTATACTGTGGACCTACACTCCACCAGCCACCGTAGGGGACGGCTCCATCACTCTTCCATCACTGCCCATCATGTGGTCCTCAGGTCTCCCTTCACCCCCGGCCACATCTGGTCACTTTCAGGAATGAAAGAAGTCTCATCTTCAAATATGAAAAACCCAGCCAGTCTAAATCAAAACTTTAATCTCATATACAACTTAAAGCTCCTTCCTTCCCCACACCCTTGGGCATGATGCTCAGCCCGGGACCTGTGACAAGGCAGAGGGAAAGCATAGTCTGTGCCTTTACTCCACTCCCCACTATCTCCTCCTTTCCTCTGGATCCTCTAGGGACAAGAGGAAAAGCAGCAAAGACTTTGTCATTTGCTGGTGCTGCTTGTGATTCTGTCTTGACTGTCGAAGGCAACTCCTTTGTGGGGTGTTCCGAGACACCCCATAGGGACCTTCCCAGCTTCGTTTCCTGACATGAGCAATGTACATCTCTCTTGCCTCCTCTGCTTTCAGCTCCTATCCTCCAGGGACACGGCCACAGTTCCTTGGGGTGGAGGGGACACCTCTGCCTGGCAGGCAGTTTTCTGGGTAGGGTGTCTCTGAGGAGGTTCATGACCAGATCTACTCCCTAGTGACCACTGACATGGAAGACATCAAATGTCCTTGCCTTGACAAGCTGCACCTGAAGGCTGCTTTCATGGTTCTCTGCCCCTGCCCACTTTTGGAAGCATCGTCAGCCAGCAACCTGGTGAGCCAGGTGCCCAAGAGTCATTGGATGCTTCAATCCAAGAGCTGTTGCAAACTCCCATGATCAGGCAAGCATCCAGCCATGGAGGAAGACCCTGGTCTCCCCTGATTGCACACCACTTCCATTTATATAGTGACTGTCTTGGGGCCCCCTCACACTTGGCCTCCTTGGCTAGCAAGAGTGGAGAGATAGATGATGCCTTGCCCTCTCCACTTAAGCATTTCCTGCAAATCACCTTTTATTCTACTGAACCATTAGCCCTCATCCAAGTGGAGTTGCTGGATGACCATGATGGACCCAGCTGGGACATTATTAAATCCTGCATGGACAGGTCTTGCCCCAGTCTTTCGAAAAAGGAAGCACTTCTCTGAAATAACAGAAAATGTCATCACAATCCTGTGATCAGATCACAAAGACCACATCCAAAAGTGATATCTCCAAGATGCAGAATACAGGCGACTTTTATTTTATTTTTTATGCCTATCCCTTATCTGGTGGTCTGCCACAATTGGGAATGCCTTCCGTCTCTGACAGCAAAGTGCTCTGATTCTTCCCTTTGCCGTGAAACAGAAATCACAGACACCGAGAGACAGAGACCAACCAGGGGAGTGCACTCCCCGTTGCTGCCTTTGATATTTAGAATCATGTCACTAAGCAGGCTTGACTCAGAAAGGGACAGATAGAAAGCAAGATCATCCTTTCACACCTCTACCTTTATCCTCTTCTCCATAAAATCACGGGCAGGTTTCACAGCCTTTCTTGTCCCCAACAAAGAAGAAAAGATCTGGTCCCGCCTGATACCAGAACTCCAGGTTCTCATCTTATTTAAAACGTGCACTCCTCCAGCTTTAATCTCGGTTGGGCCTTTGGAGGTGGAAGGAGGGTGGTTACATGGTTTACTGTTTCTCCTCCTCTCTGCATGCTAGATCTTGTGGCTCCAGAGGTCCTTGCCGTTGAGGAAGGCAGTGGGGGAGAGGGTGCCTCCCTTCCCTCGGCCTCCATCTGCAGCTTCCTGAACGAGCTAGTTTATCTGCAGGGGTCTTTCCATCCTTGGCATCTTCTCCCTCCTGGACTCCTCAACTCAAACTGTCAGGCCACCCACCTCTGCAGGTGGTCCTTTTGGACAGAATCTCTCTGAAGGTGACCCAGCCTGGCTTTTTCCTACAGGGCCCTTTCCTGGCCTGCTGGATGCATGGTCATGATGGGAGATGAGGTGGGAGGATGCTCAGTCCCAGGAGGCTGGAGAGCCAGATCTCTCGGCTCTGCCTCTGGGGCCACCAGTGTAGCCTGCCTTTCCCCTGGAGACTTCTCAGGTGTGTCAGGTCTGAGTCAGTTCAGTCTCTATCCCCCAGTTTGGGGAAGGGAGGCTCACCAGTCTCTCTGAGTTGTTCCCTCGAAGCCCCTCACTGGGTGAGGGGGGGGCCAGAGCCCAGGTTCGCCCACCCAACGCACAGCCAAGCTCATCCCAGAGACATGTCTGCAGCAAGGAAAGGCTTATTCGAGAGGCGGGCAAATGAGGAGACGGGAGCCTGGCTGCAATCTGTCTCGCCAGCTGAGATTAGAACAAGTTTTTACAATCCTAGGGGTTGGGATTACATCCATACTGATGAAAAAGGAGGGGAAACATGACAATTCATGAGGAAGGATGGAGCATGTGCATTGAGCCAGCATCGACGTAACCTACATGGGGTGTTTGCTTTGGGGTGGACACGGCATGAAGGCGAGGCAGAATTCGACCCCTGATGCCAGGAGGTCATCTGTAGGACAAGGAGAGGGCTCAAAACTGGATGGGGTCTTGGGCTCGTCCTCTCAGGGAAGGAGTATGGGTTCTGGCTTGTTTGCAGGCTGGAGCCCCACCAGCGACCGTCAGTCCAGATGTCCGCAGAGATGGCTGGCGGTTAGCGGGTTTGCTGGTGGGCTCCGAAAAGACACAAGAGCTGATTGAGGAGAAGCTGGTCTCTGAAAAACAAGCTTTAAATGTCCTGTGAGTCTTCACCCCATTAACCCTATGAGGCATGGCTTCTGGGGGAGAGAAAGGAGCCGTGTGCCCACCCACACACCCCCACCCTGCCTCCCGGCCCTCTAGGATCACATCCGAGGACCCGTTCCCAGCTTGCCCAGCTACAGCCTTCAAAAGTCCAGCATGGATGTTGTATTTATTAAGAAATGTACTTTATCCGTGTTTCTTCCCAAACAGGGGCCTGGATAAATTACAAAGTTATTTTGCTTTCACCCAATAAAAGCCAGAGGACAAGAATTCGGGGCCAGCCTGGTGTGTCCATGAGGTTCCTCCCCGACTCTCCCAAGCTCTGACCCACGCTCCCACATCCGCAGGACAGCGGCCAGAACGCTGGCTTTCATACCTGTATTTCCAGCAGGAAAGGGAGGAAAGGGACAGGCTAGTGGGATCAGCCTCTCCACCCTCCCTTTAGGGTTGATTGTGTGGCGTGTCAGGAAGCACTTTCCCAGCTGGTTCCATCAGTGTTCCAGATCAAGGAGGGAGAAAGGACAGGGAACATCTGGAAGGGACTGTGTGTCTCTGCCACAGACGACCTAGCACCTGGCCTGAAGGTGGCCACAGAGCCAAGGGCCTGGGCTTGGGACCTTGACTGCAATGTCAGGGAAAGTCTGCCTTTGTGTCCTGTTTTAACACCAGACCTGATACTTGCCACACTAATCCAGGCCACTTTCTGAAAGGTGGAACTCAGCTGATGTCTTTTCGAGACTCATGGCTGAGACTTCATAAGCTCCACCAGAGGCTGAGGGTGGGCATCTGTGGGGCAACAGGAGTGGCCGGTGTTGCCACGTTCTATCCCTTTTTATGTCTTCTCTTGAGACGTAAAATAAGGACCCAAGCCAACATCCAATCAAACTATATTTTGATACCTTTATTGGGATCCCAATAACCAAAATTTCCCATAACTTTTATGGACACCAAATGAAAAAGCAAGAAAAATTAGATAAAAACTACTGAGATAAAATGATACACACACAATGATAAAACAAAGAAATAAGCTCTTTGCACGAAGGATCTTTGGTCTCTGCAGACCCTTCTTTCTTCCCCACAGAAAGCCACGTGGGTCCGGCTGGCCTTGTTCCCAGTCTATCCATTCCACATGCCTCTCATGGAAAGGGCAGCTCCTCAGAAAGAAGAAGCTTGTCTCCAGACACTTTGTCTCTCTTTTTTCCCCCATTTCTTTTTTTTTTTTAAAGATTTTATTTATTTATTTGACAGAGAGAGAGAGAGATCACAAGTAGGCAGAGAGGCAGAGAGAGAAGGGGAAGCAGGCTCCCTGCCGGGCAGAGAGCCCGATGCAGGGCTCGATCCCAGGACTCTGAGATCATGACCTAAGCCGAAGGCAGAGGCTTTAACCCACTGAGCCACCCAGGCGCCCCTCCCCCATTTCTTTTTAAATCAAGATTTATTCTGATTTCTAGGCATACATCTTTTATCTTCTAGAAGTAAAAATGTTGGGGCGCCTGAGTGGCTCAGTCGTCAAGCATCTGCCTTCAGCTCAGGTCATGATCCCAGGGTCCTAGGATCGAGCCCCGCATCGGGCTTCCTGCTCAGCGGGAAGCCTGCTTCTCCCTCTCCCATTCCCCCTCTTTGTGTTCCCTCTCTCACCATCTCTCTCTGTCAAATAAATAAATAAAATCTTTTAAAAAATAGAAGTAAAAATAAAGTTATTTTATTAAAATATTTTATTAAAATATTAAAATATTATCTATTAAAAATAAAGTTATTTCCTAGAGTATATGAATTCAATAAAGGTTTAAAAAAATTTTTTGAATGCTCTCATGCATTCTTGTTTTACTATTTTTTACTATTATTAATTATTTTATATACTATTATTAATTTTTTACTGTTTACTTTTTTACTATTTTTTACTATTATTATTTTTATATACTAATATTAATTAATTGTTTACTATTTTTTTACTATTTACTTTTCTTACTATTATTTTTTTTACTATTTTTTTATTATCTTTTTTACTATTATTACTGTGTTAAGAACACTTAATATGAGGTCTCCCCGCTTGACCGATTTTTAAGCACACAGTGTTATTGACCATAAGTGCCATTTATACAGCAGCTCTCTGGAACTGGGGCTTCTGTGGCTCCCCCCATCTTCTCATCATGATAATGCCTTCCTTGTGTATTTACACATTTTTTAAGAAGAAACTGGTTTATGAGGATTCCATTATGAAAAGTTCACACTCAAACCAGTCTGCTCCCCAGCAAAGAGCATGGCTCCGCTAGGGAGACTCCACCCATCCAAGAGCCCTGCCAGGACAGAAGGGAAATCAATAGAGTCTGGACAACAAAAGATGATAAATCCAGACTAAACAAGGAAAGAAATAATTCTTGCAGCCAGCCTCAATGAGGATTTTACTGGACATTTATAGAGCTGAGAATTTACCCATTCTCTCAAAGTTTCGGGGAAAAATATTCATACATATCAAACTTCAGAGCTGCCACGGAAGGTCATTTTTTTCTTTTATTGGAATCTATCATCTTCGTTCACGGCTCCTGCTGTATTCCATCTTTCTGCCTTGTCTCAGGTCAGTTTTGATCATTTGTAATTTTTTAATGAAATCTTCCAGTTTTTCAAGGTTTCAAATCTATCAGCCTAGAGTTTGACATGGTGTGCGTTTATGACACATGGCTTGCCTCTGTTGGTTGAAATAATGTCTCTCTCATTCCAATGTAAAAATTATCTCTCTCATGGCTTAATTATCTATGGTGCTAGCAGGCCACAGTCAATAATTTAGGGGCCCCCGTTTCTGTTGTATTGATCAATGGTTTCATAAGCCGAAGCTTCTTGTAGGCCACTACATCAGTGTTTCCTTGACCCCTTACTCCACTGCCATTCCTGCTCGATATTTTTTTTTAGATCCACTTACTTTCCTTTAAAATTTTACAAACTTGCTATTTTTAACTTGTGCTCTGTTTCTGCCCCAAGTGGGTGTACATGCTCAGTACGATCCTGACACTAACTACCCTCAGTTAGTAGCGGGCCCCACGGGGTAAAGATGACATCCTGCACAAGGCTCACCCACTTCACGTGTCACCTGCACTTCTGGTCCATTATCTATAAATTCAGCGGTTCCCATGAACCCCTCAGTTTCAATAATTTGTTAGGACAACTCAGTAATTCACTGAGAAGGGTCTACTTGGGGTCACGGTTTCATTATAAAAGGGGACAGACCAGAAGGAGCCAAATGAAGAGATACATAGGTCAAGGCAGAGGGGAGAATGGAGGACACAGAGCTTCTATATCCTCCCCTCTTGGAACCTTTCCCAGCACAGTGCATCCGTTCAGCAACCAGAAAGACCCATCTAGCCACAGTACAAAATTTTTATCAGGGTCTCATTATTCAGACACTAATGATTAAATCATTGGCCACATGACTGAACTACCTCTCCAGTCCCTCTCCCTTCCCAGAGGTTGGGCAGGGAAGGTCCAACCCTCTAATTGAGTGCTTGGCCTTTCTGATGACCAGGCCCCATCCAGAAACCATCAAGGGCCCAGACAGGAATCACTCGTTAGCGTAACAAAGACATTCCTCATCACTCAGGAAACTGGAAGGGATTTTGAAACTGTGCCAGAGACAGGATAAAGACTAGATATATTTATTATATCACAACCTAACTTCTCATCTAAGCAACTCATTCATTTATCATTAACACATATTTATTGAGCACCTACTACATACCAGGCATTGTTGTAGGCATTGAGAATACACCAGACAACAAAACCAACAAGAATCCTTGCTTTTGTGGAGTTTATGTTCTAATGTGCGAGAGCCAGGCATCAAATGAGACATGCAAGTAAAAACATAGGTATGCTTAAGTACTACAAAGACAAACAGCACATAAATCTTCACAGGGAGTTACTGAACATTTTAAGAAGTGTGGTTTAGGAAGACCATGAAATCTTAAGATGATGACATGGGGGAGGGGGAAGGCCATATGACTGCTTCATGTAAATGCCTTTGTGATTTTTAAAGTCATAACAGTGAATGATAAAATGGGACAGCAATGTGTAAAAGATTATGTTCTATAATGGGTAGTGAGGGCAGAAGGAATGGTATAATTTTGAGCAAAAGCCATTGTAAAAAATAACTTTATCAGTGACACATAGGTATTTATAAGTACCCACTCACACCTGTTAAAAATATCCTTATTATTAAAATTCTTGTCTGAAAAATAATTTCGTCACTGTGAATCTGTAAGTCTCTAGGCTCCACCCCCTTTTCACCTACTGGGAGGGGGCAACTCTTTCTAAAATCAAGTTTTCTCAAATTGCACAGTAACATTCTAATGTTAATTTCTTTTTAATTTTTTGGGTTTTTTTTGTTTTGTTTTGTTTCATTTTGATTGGTATGGTCAGAGGTTTGAATTGTTTTTCTGGTATATTTAGAGAACTGGGTCTTGCCTAACTAAATGCTTCCTCTAAGATATTTGCTTTAAATATAAAGACATAGCGAGGATAAAAGCAAAAGGATGGAAAGGGTATATACCATGACAGCAAAGTATTAATCAAAAGCTGGCATGGCTACAGTAACATAAGACAATGTAGGCTTAAAAAAAAACAAAAGATAAATGTTATTAGTAGAAAAAGGGACATTCTGCAAGATAAAGGTGTCAACTCTCCAAGAAGACATTAACAATCCTAAACACATATGCACCTGACAACAGAGCTTTAAAATACACAGAGCAGAAGCCCTTGGGCTGAAAGAAGAAACACATAAGTCTGCTATTATTGCTTGGATTTGGTCTTCAATTCTTCTATTTTTTAAATCCTGGGAGAATTTAAATTTAAATTTCTGTTTTCTAAATTCTGCTTTCAGTGCTATTATGTCCCTCCTTTTACTTTCTTTAGCTGGTTTTTTTTTTTTCCCCCCCTTAAGATTTGAAATTGAATGCTTAGTTTCAGTTTTGGGTTTTTTTTTTTTCCTTACTCTTGACAGTGTTTAAGACCTTGAATATTCCTCCAAGTATAGCTTTAGTTGCATCCATTCGTTTAAATATGTTGTGCTTTCATTATTGTTTCTTTGGAAACAAATTTTAAAGTCTTATTTTTCTTTTGGAAAAACACTTTTTTTTCCAGAAGATTGCAGATAGTAGTCAAAGGAAAAAAATTTTAAGGTTTAAATGAGAGACATTTAAAAAGGTAAGCATGTGAAGAAACTCTCATGCCCTGAACACAAAGCCGAAGTAGTTCAAGTATACTAATTCTTAAGTTGTTGTAATATTTAATTCAAATCTGACAGAGTAGCTCCAAAGCTTACATGTAATAATTAACATGTAACATGTATTACATGAAATAATACATGTAGAGGAATGATAATGGCAAGTTTATGCTCCTAGATAAAAGAAAAGCTTTGAAAGGCATAATCAAATTGGTGATTTCTGACACCAGCATAACTTGGCAGATAAACAGCAAAGGACAACTGTCCCAGAAACTGACCCCTGCAGGTATAATAATTTTATAGAAGATATAGGTGATATGGAATTGAGGAACAAAGAAAATTCAGAGAAAGACTAAGACGTCAGAGAAAAAGGTTGGATTTTTCAGTAAATGATACTGGGACATAAACTTGGGCCAAAGTAAATTACAGATGGATTAAAGATGTCAATGAATAAGGCAAGCCTTTGAAAGAAGAAATAAAATTATAATTTACCTTATAGCAGTATGGAAAGGGATTTCTAAAAGGAATTTTATTGTTTTAATCAAAGTAATATGTATTCTATGTAAAAATTATAATTATGCATAATTGAAATAAAAATTACCCACAATTTCATAAAACAAATATTAACATTTTCATGTAAATATTTTTGAATATAATATATGAATATTTATATGCTATTCTATTCTATATCCCTTTTTATATTAGCCCATGTACAGTGTAGGAGGGTCATTCTGCATGGATTTTTGTAACCCATTTCCATCCTTCATCCCTACCCGTTCTGGAAGGAGTAGGACTTCACAAACTAGAGCCCCTAGCTTAGCCAGCTCCAGGTCTGTTTTTGGTTGTCCCCTGTGCCACAGAACCCAGGCTGTGGGGCCAGCGAGCCATCAGTCCCTTTCTTAGATCAACCTTCAGGCATGGTGGGGCTCAAGAGCACTGATCTCTCCAAAGTAATCCCATTCAGTGCGTTTTTCAAAAGCCAATTATTATCCATTATTATCCCTCTTATAGTACCAATATAGATGGGCTTAAGAGTTATATAAATGTGTTTTACGCTTTGACTACAAACTGTTCATACTTCAGTGTGTATTTGAACCATCTGGGAGTCTTGTTAGAGTACAGATTCTGAGTTTCTGTGCTTTAGCAGTTCCTTGGTCACAGTTAATTGCTTTGGGCCACACTGCACAGCAATGGGTCCCTGGAGCCGGTTCTCAAGCTGTCTGGGGAGATTTAACCAGCACTGGAGCCCAGAGCCAACCTGGCCGCTGGGCATCACTGGTGCGGACGTGGCCGGGCTTTAGGAATCTTGACAGTCCTCAGATGACTCTGCTGCAGCAGCCAGAGTCAGGAGCTGGTGCACGCACGCACGCGCGCGCGCGCACACACACACACACGCGCGCACCTGCGGAGTAGGGAATGGGACCTAGCCTTCTTCCGGTCTTTACAGAGTTGCATCCTACCTGGGCTGTCCGGAAACCGTCTGTGGTTTGCGGCATTGGCTTCCTGTCCTGAGGCTTCTAGGGTTTCACTTTTGAGAAAAAGAAAAGAAAGAAACTTAGAAGCAGAAAGGATCTGATTTTAAATCTCAAGTGACGGACTTTCCCTGGAAATGACTAGATCAAAGTGACGGCCACCCTAAGAAGAGGAAAATTAAGATAGAATTCAGTAGAGACGTATATAAATGTAAAATACTACAACTGCTTGTCTACGTGAATCCTCAAAATACCATGTCTTCTGGAATTACGTCACCAAAGTGATAGACACGTGTCATACCCGGAGTATAAAATATCAGTTAGGCTTTAAAAATGGGCTTCCAAAGAGTATGTGGTAATGTGTCGGGGAAACATTAAGTAAAACTGTGTATGTTAAAAACTTTATAAATAACATAGTTCCAAGTTTGTTTATCACATGCCTGCGCATATTTGTAGAAAGAAAGGCTGCAAGAAAATACTCCAAGTTATTAATAGCCATGATGGGCTTATGAATGATTTTAATTTTGTTCTTTCCACTTTTCTGTGTGTTTGGGGATTTTTTTTCTTTTTTTCTTTGCCATGAACATATATTATTCTGTAATCAGAAAATAATATCAATTGGAAAACAAAACAAGCAAAAGAGATGAAGGAAGCACCAGGGAGGCTGGGGGTTTGCCTGTGGGGCTGATGAGGTCTGGGACTCAGCTCTCACAGAAGACAGACTCTCCCAATGAAGCGGGTTGGAAGAAGGAGGGGTGAAGGAGAAATGACCGCCATAACCTTAATAACGATATTGATCCTTGCTGGGAAAGGCAGTTGTGCGCAGGTTACTCGAACCTTGTACGGTGGCATCGGGTAGCTGAGCTGGGCACATTCTTAGTCTGGGAGTCTCTCTATTTGTCTTGGGCTTGATGTGTGCTTCTTTGTTCTGCTTAAGTGTGCCTGTCTTATGACCGCCCCCCCCCCCCCCAACCCCACTGCTTTCTCTGTTCCCGATGTGGAGGGAGCAGGGTCCTTGGCTTGCAGCACAAGGTGAGTGCCAGCAGACCTACCGTGGCCCTTTTTCGGCTGCAGGGCCAGATCTGTTGGCCGTGGTGGATGGACGCCCACTATCGCAGCTGATCTTGCCGTGTCTTTTCATGGGTAAAATGTTGTTCCATCTAGTGCCCCTGTGAGCCATGTCTTTATTGGTGACCCTGACACTTGCAGACCATGCTGTGGGTTGACAGGCCGGGACTGCTGCTCTTGGGGAGGCAGCCGGTGTCACTTGCTCAACAATACTAATGGCTATGTTAGCGCCTTCTCGCCGAATGCAGTGCGAAATGTCTAATCATCTTTGTGCCCTGATGTGGCCACACTCATTTATCCCTATTTCACGGTTGAGGAAACAGGCTTCTCAGGGTTAAAGAACCTGCCCAAGACCACGCCGCTCATAAGTGCAATGCCACGACTCAAACTCAAATTTGTCTTATTTTAGATCCCCAAATGGAGAGAATCCAGATGGGGTTGGGCTGCCTCTCTTTCCCTCAAGGACGAGTAGAGACCTCTAGGGTCAATTGCATCAACTTCCCCGTCACATCACCCAGGTTTGGGTGGAGCTGTGTGTCAGGAAGGCTCCGGGGCAGGGTAAGGCTGTGTGTTCAAGATTCTGGACAAATCAGTTTCTGACAGATTGCCTCCCTCCTGCCCCTTGATGCTAGTGATTCATCTCCTGAATTTCAGACATTTTGCTCTCCAAGGAAGCCTGACGTCTGAGCTTACCTACTCCTTCCTTTTTGTCTTGTTTTCCCACTCATTCATTCATGTATGTGTTCACCAATTCATCCAACAGGGAGTAAGTCCTATTTTGTGCTGGACATCCTGAAGGTTCATGGTCTTGACTAGTACCCAAGTGGTTAACCAGCCAGGAGTTAAAAATGAGACTCGTCGTCAAATGGTGGACACTCACCCCCTCCCCTGTATACCTCCCAAAAGTATAGAGGTAGTCAAATACTTTCTTAAGTTTTAAGAACCTAGCTGCACTTTAAAGCAAAACCTGAAACTTTCAGGTGGTAGATGCAGACACAACTCAGTGCAAGTGAGTAAAACTAGAACCTGATGGACCTGGGCTCCAGGGATGGGGGCTTATAGCCCAGCAAGGTCAGAGAGAAAAGGGGAGAATGGGGTGGGAGGAGGGAGAGAGAGCCAGCCAGCAGCTTCTCTCTGGGGCCAGATCAAACGTGATCCCTAAGGCTGGAGCCAGGCACTTGAGCCCCTCCGTGAACAAAGATTATGCTTTGGGTTTACAAGTTAGTGTCACAGCCATCCTGTTGTGCTTGTAGATCCATTTTTCATGGAAATGTGCATCTTCCTGTGTCCCCAACAGTAAGGAACTCAGCACTATCTGATACATCTTGAGTTGACTACAGTTTGCTGGATTAGCGAGAGAAAAAGTGGGTTAATTACCATCAAGGTAAATACATAACTTTGCATGAATGCTTTCCTTGTACAAACATTTGAACAAATGTGTTTTTTTCCTAATAAACATTTTTAATCTCAATGTTGCAAGTCAACACTTTCTGAAACTATTATGACAAAATTTCCAATATTACAGGAAAATGGATCTTCCTAGCAAACAGATGTAGACAGAAACTCTGAAGACAAGACATAAAATAAGTATAGATTGAACTTAAATTTTATGGTAATTGGTATGCAAATATTCCCCAGCGTTGTCCTAATCCATCTAACAAGATGTAATGGCTAGCTTATTGCTTGTCTTCTCTGAGCATCTGTGTCAACAGATTCCCATTTTTTTTTCAAGGTTCTTCATTAACTGCTAGGCAAAGCCCATAGCTTCTGCTTCAGTTACATTTTCTAGCCAAGGCTGAATTAAAGAATATGAGCAAACACATTTCTGCTTGCACAGCTGGAAACTGGCTATTTCTGCCCACAGGCCATGGGAGCTCCCTGCACCCGCACCTATGGGCCCCAGCTGACCCTCCCTCTAGCATCCATCTTACCTTTGGCCCCCTTTACACTGCTGGTGACTCAGATGCTGGCTGAAACATTGTGGCCTTGACCCCAGTGCTGGTCTTTGCCCATGGTCTGACCACCTCTCTGAGGTACACCGAGTGTCTTTGTGTCCCACTGGACCCTTCACCCAGGCCATTCCACCCCTGCCCACTCTTGCAGCCCCTCCCCAAAGTTCACCAGAAACTCCAGGGCTCCCCCGTAGAAAGTTCCTCCAAGGGCCATTCCCTTCCTTTTTCAAGGCTGCCCCACTCCACATCCCATCAGAAGCTGGGTCCATTCTCCCATATCCTAGACCCAGAGCCAAAGCCTGGGTTAATTTTGTCCCATGTCATTTCTGCATCTTGTGTCTAAATTTGACCTCAACAGATAAACTGAGTTCTTTTCAGGTAGGGATCACAGCCCCTCACCCCTTGTATCCTCCTGCTGGGCTAGGCACAGAGCTGGGCACTTGAGGGTTCTGGCTGTGCAGGCTAGTGGCTGACTCAAGGCTAGTAGCTAATGGCTAGCTCTAACCAGGTATGTGGTCTTGAGTAGGTGTTGCTATCCCCTCTGTTGTGTCCCCCCCCCCCCCCCACCCCAGGGAAGGGAGACTCTATCTGTTTTGGGCATGGCTCCTGTGCTGCCTGGGTATATAAGTTAAGGAATAATAGAACTGCAGAAGCATAAGCCCTCAATGATGGGGAATGTGTTTGTGTGCTAAGAAGCAATTTCAGTGAAAATTAACTCCATTTCAATGGAAAGAGTGAGGCTTGGCATAAGCTGGCCAATCCCGGAGGACAATAAAATTACTTCGTCAAAGCTCCGCTTGCTTAAATTAACCAAGCGAGCACTCCAGGATCCTGGCTAGATACAGCAAGTAACTAGGTTTTAATGAACAAAAATAGCTTTTTGGATAAATAAGAAAAATAAACCACAGCCTACCTCTAGCATAAGAACACATGGTGCTTATCTCAAGGACAATTGTCTCCCAAGCACACAATAGCCATGAGTATCCTCCACAGCTGTCTATACTGTTGGCATTGGCTGTGTGTTCCCAAGATGTGTTCTTGGCCAATGATGTCCTGTCTACACTGTCTTTGCTAGCTTTGCCCTCGAGGACTATGTTCTTGTCCATGACATATTGGACAGCAAGACTCCTCTGACTTTGTCTTCATGACTATGGACTGGCCACCCAGGTCCTGGGAAACTATAAATACTGACCGTTTTCCTCCATGACTCCCTTATTTTGTCCATTTACATCTCATCTTCTACACTGTGCCCTTGCTCATCCTATGCTGGTCAACTGTGTTCTAGATGACTATTATACTGATTGTGCCATCTAGATCTATGACCTTGGCCATTTTGCTTGAACCACAGATACCTAGATATCCAGCTCTACCCTGATCAGGACCTTGGTGACTGTGTCCTGACCAGACATGTTTTGAGAAACTGTCTATACCAAATGGAGTAAAATGTATTCACATCCCCCTCTCCAAGTTGACTTTTTTTAAAGATTTTATTTATTTCTTTGACAGAGAGAGAGCACACACAAGGAGGCAGAGGGACAGAAGAAGAGAGACAACCAGACTACCCGCTGAGCAGGGAGCCTGACTCTGGGCTCAACCCCAAGACCCCAAGATCATGACCTGAGCCAAAGTCAGATACTCAACCAACTGAGCCACCAAGGTGCCCCTCAATTTTATTTTATTATTCATCTGCATCAGTTATAGTTCTACCAGAGAAACAGAACCAGTAGAAGAGATTAGGCAGAGAGATGTAGATAGAGATAGATACATAGATAGATGATTGATAGAGAGATAGATAATAGATAGAGATACATAGATACGTTGATAGATGTGATTGATAGAGATAGATAAACAAATGATAGTCCAGTCCAATAAAGGCCCTATGACATGGAGCAGACTGCAGTCTAGACACACACAGGTTCACCAAGTAAAAGAAAGGGAAGTGGCTTTCTTTCTCTGTTCCATCAGGAATAGCACTGGCCAGAATATCAAACATGGACACCCCCCCCCAAGCCACTGTTATCCCTGGCTATGCTTTCTCTGATCCCCCACAATAGCCATTGCCTTCTGAGAAGTACCTTCTCCAAGTCAGACCCTCTGGCTCTCTGACCCTCCCCAAAATTCTATAGAGTATGGGAGTCATCCCCCCTACTGTGACATATACAGAGAGAGACAGATTTACTGCGAGGAATTGACTTTCATGGTTGTGGGAGCTGGCCAGGCATATCTAAGATCGGTAGGGCAGACCAACGGCAAGCACAGGCTGGAAACTTTCTTATCCCTCAGGGAAACTTCAGTTCTGTTGTGGGAGCTTTCGACTGATTAGATCAGGCCCACTCAGGCCATCCAAGATAATCTCCTCTACTAGAGTCAACCTATTGTAGATGCTACCTACATCTACAAAATACCTCCACAGCACAGCTCGATGAGTGTGGGAACGGCTGGGTGCTAATGAGAGAGGGTCTGCCAACTGTGGGCATCTCCTTTTAAAGAGTGAAGATGGGTTTTCTGGACCTTGCTGCTCATCTGGAAGAGGTAAGAATCTTCCTCTCAGGTGTAGTCAGCCGTGGCATGAAGGAGGCACCTGGGAGGGTAGTCAGCCCCATCTCCCCAGCTCCCACACACCAGCGGAACAACTTTATCTGTGAATGGTTTCTCGTAGGCTCGGTGTAGCTGCCTGGCCCGTGCCCTGGTCTCCATGTCTGATTGTCTGTTAGTCTGGACTTTCCAGGGATACTGCATTGCTTTGTCCTTAATGAGTCCCACTCTGAGAGCCTGGCCTGCCTTCACGGCATGGTTCCTTTTGCATGGAGGCTCTTGACCCAGCAAATTCTTGGGCTACGGAAGAATCTGAGTCTGTTCACTGCCTGCTGTGCCCTCTGTTTGCTCATTCATTCATTCATTCATCAGCAAGCATTGTGGAGAGCTTGCGGTGACCTGAGACAAGGTTCCAGGCACCTGGGACCTGGGGATGAACACGGGAGACAAAGATGCCCGCTGTCATCAAGCTTCTGACCTCCTGGGGAGAGAGGATCAGAAAAATGATGAGCTACATCTGGTGGTGATAATCACTGTGGACAATCACCAAATTGGGGCTTGGAGGACAGGGATACTTGGGAGAATAATTTCCATTCCCAGTAGGGTGATCAGGATATGTCTCCTTGAGAAGATGACATTCCAGCCCTTGAGGAATGGAAACAGGCGAGGAATGGAGCCACGCCCTTATGGGGTTGGGTGACCGGAAGCTCTGGCCAGAGCTCAAGGCAGGAAAATGCTTCGCACTTTCCAGGAAGGACAGGGGAACAGTTTCAATTAACTGAAGTGGGAAAGAGTGAACAGGAAGAGCAGAGGCCAGAGACACAGCCCCAGCAAGATCTGGTCACTGAAAAGCTGCTAAGACTCAGGCTCTGCTCTGAGTGAGCTAGGTGTCCCCATCAGACCGAGGCTCCCAGTCCTCAGCTGTCAGGAGAGCGGGCTGCTGAACCCCCTCCAGGAGCCGCCTCTGCCAAGCCTGCACCTTCCCCTGGGCAATGCAGGGGCGAAAGGCTGAGCCCTCTTGCCTCAAGTAGGGACAAAGCTGAAGTCCATTCCAGCCCCAGAGCTCTGGGGGTTCAGGAAGACTGCACTGCCTGCAGCCCAACTGCTCCCCTACCCTATTGCCCCCCTCCAGGCGCTGCCCCCAGAGGAGCCTCCCAGACACACCACCTGCTGCTCATTTCCCACTGAGGCTGGTTCCCAAGAGGAAGAGCAGGCATCTCTACCCCTCGGAAGGTTGCACAGCCTTCCCGATGTAGAATCCGGGGAAGGTCCTCTGCATGAGGGCGAGCTCCTTTCCCTGCTGGGAGGCAGCACCCCAGTGCTCTTAGAGCCTCCTGACAGGATCTGTGGTGTCCCCTCACCCTGCTCTGCCTCCCCTCCATCCAGCACCCATTTCCGAGGTGGAGTGTCTGGATTCCCCTTCACCCAGTATGAAGAGAAATACTATATCCGCCATCCTACGTGTTTCTGAGTGTTGCTGCTGGAGTCCCAACTCACAGAACCAGCCGCCTCCAGAGCTGCCTGAGAAGTGACATTTCTCTCCAATAGGAAATCCATCTGCAGGTGAGACTCGAAACAAGAAACGACCTGTTTCCTCCGGTGAGGACCTGCTACGTCCCCCACCTCCACCATGACTATGGCTTGCACCATGCCCAATTCTCTGCGGAGAAGGCGCAGCTGTCCGTCAGAATGACGTCACGTACAGTGCGGTGACTGTCGCTAACGCTGCTGTAGGATATATCTGAAAGCTGTTAGGAGAGTAGATCTTGAGTGTTCTCATCCCAAGGAAAAAAACCCATTTTTCTTTTTTGTAACTATAGGAGCTGCAGGATGTTCACTAAACTTATTGTGGAAATCATTTCATAATCTATGTAAGCCAAACCATTATGCTGCATGCCTTCTACTTAGTGCTGGATGTCAATAACATCTCAAAATGGGAAGGGAAAAAAAAAAAAAGACCAGAGAGGTTCCAGTTAATGACGAGCCAGCAGCCCCACACAGCCAGCCCTGTTCACTGGTCTCACAGGCTCCCACAGGCTGCTCTCCACAGAGAACTCTATCCTGGAGTGTCTAGAATATATAAACAACACATCACGTTAATAAGAAAAGATAAGCAACCAAATAGGAAAATGGCCAAAGGATATGAATTCACTGAAGAGGAAATAGATAGGCCAACTGACAGAAAAAAAAGATGCTCAGCCTTACCAGTAAGCAGAGAAATGCAAATCAAATGACCCACGAGATAGCGTCTTATTCACCCCCGTAACTGACAAAAATTGGTTTGATGGTATCAAGTGCTATTGAAATTGAAGAAATGGGTTACCCCGGGCCCTGTGAAAACGTGTGGGTCTCAGGAGCAGCAGTGCTGCTTCTGGGGTGGCTCTGGGCCCCGGAGCCCCCTTCAGGAGCACGGGAGGTGCATCCCCAGGAGGCTACACGTGGATGTTGGGAACAACCGTGTGTCCGTCATCTGGGGAGTGGCTCAGACGCTGCGTAATCACACAACAGAATATTGCCCAAAAATTCAGACATCGAACCCAGATCTACATGGATCAACACGGAGGAACATCTCTAAGAGTCTGGACGGAAACCTATTAGCTTCGTAGGTGTAATTACTTTGGGGAGTGCATGGCGGTAAAATGTTGGTCACAGGGGACTGTGGGTTTATCTGGAATCTTGTTATTGTTAAAAAAAAAAAAAGGCATATGGATGTATTTCTTGTTTCACCAGGGAACAATGTTAGGAGTCTGTCTTGGGGGAGGCTGCACCTGTCAGCTAATTCAAGTCCACCGCAGGCTGACAGCCTTCCCCAGGACCCCAGTGAGCCCCCGCTGTTGCACGGCCCCCAGGGGCCTTCAGTCGACATCCTTTTCCGTCCTGCCAACCACCCCACAGACCAACTTGCAAAGGCACAGGCAGAAAGGAGGGCTCCCAGCAGGAGTGATGGAGGTGGCCGTTTGTTGTAGCCAACGTCGAGCGGGCTGTCCTCCCTGCCGTGTAGCCGGCTGCCCACAGCGAGCACACAGTTGGCCCACCCATGGGTCCAGAACATGCTGTCTAATGGCCCCTTTGGCTCCCACCTCTGCAATCTCCATTCCCTCCTCCTGCCCCCAGTGGCGCCAACATCCTGATGGGCCGGCAGGACCCACAGGGGCTGCAGGCCACTGAGAAGGACACAGCAGAATGCTTTCAGTGGGAGGGACAGAAAATTATGGAACCATGCAGACCTCCTAGGAGGTCCTTCCAAGAGATGCTTGCTTGCTGTCACCCGACAAACCCTCCCAGGCTGAAGACCAGAGGCTTCTCCAGAGCAATGGCGGGGCAGGGGATACCCTTCTGGTGATGGAGGCCTCAATGTCATGTTAGGTGGTCCCAACACCCCTCTGCCATGTTTGTTGTTCCTCATCTCCCACTCCTGCTGTGCCCGGTGAACAGGCTGAACCCCAGCCCTCTATCCGGGTGGGGGGGAAACAGGAGAGATGGTCCAGGAGGGCTGGCCTGCAGTGTTGCCTTGGCCGGCTGCTGCTCCAGAAGGACCTGGGCTGAACTGAAGCTGCAGAAAGCCCCAACCAGCCCTGAAGTTCATCCTGGACAGCTGGGGACAGCTACCAGGGAAGTCCAAGCTGCAGGTCCAAGGAGGGGGCGTGGCCACACTACCGGCTTCTCTGAAGAGTCCACACCCCGCTCCAGTTCTCATGCCCTGGGTTTCCCCAGCCCCTCCCGCCACCATCCACATCAGCTGGAGCTCCAATTCAACCCTCCCTCTTCTCCTTTGCCCTCCCACCCAACTTTATCCTGCTTACTAAAACTTCTTCACTTCATCCACAGACCGATCCCTAACCCCTTGCCCAGCCTAGATCAGCCATGGAATTTGAACGGGAGTCTGAGTCCAGCCCAGTAAGAGAACATCAAGGGCTACCTCTCAGCCTTTCTGGGAACAAGCCCCAAAAACCACTGCATGAGGAAGGCCTGACCCTGGAAGTCAGACCTCCGGGGTCCCTCTGGACTAGCCAAGAAGGATGCCCGGGTCTGGAAGCCCTCCTGCTCCATCTCTGCCACCCATCCTCCAGGAGTCCCAGTTTGATGCTCACAGGTGAGAACACTGTAGCCTTGCAGGCATTCCCTTTGGCCTAAGAAGTGGTCCCGGGCACGGAAAGCCCGAGCCCCGTGCCTAGAGCCAGAGCTTAGGTTCAAATCCCAGCTCTACTGCTTAGCTGTGTGACGTTTAGCAACTGTCTTTACCTCTCTGAACCTGATAGGACCGCTGTGAGTACTTCCTACCTCTGAACGTAACCATAAACTTTCCATTTGTCATGATTTTTTTTTTAAACCAAGTTTCCATGACTTCTAGAAGTTTGGGAATCCCTGGTGTAATCCCGTAGTTCCTTTTTATAAGTTCTTGGCCTGCTTGCTGTTCAAAACATGAATTGCAGAAAGGAAAGGTGAGAAGAGAAATAGCCCAGAGGACCAAAAAAAATCTGCAGAGTTAGGGCAAACTGCTGGGTGACAGCTTTGAGATGAAGCCACAGGGTTGTTAATTGCATTCTCCTTGCCCCCGGGCGTGTGCTCCTCTCTCTTCTCCAGTGTGGGATCAATGTGAGGGATGGTGAGCAGGATTAAGGAAGGCAGACTTTGATTAGGCCATCAGACAGGTAAAAAGGTATTGAGCCAACTCCTGGTGACTTGTCACTAGATACAATTAATTGGTGCAAGTGAGTGTGTGTGTGTGTGTGTGTGTGTGTGTGTGTGTGTTCTTTGTCTCTCTCTGTCTCTGTTTCTCCATCCTCTCTCTCCCTCTCTCCTTTGGCCCCCACTTTATCCCATTTAGGAAAGTGTGTGCATTCACACCCAAGCGTCCCGTGACTCTGTAGGAATCCAATTCACAACGAGTAACTAAAGGTTCGTAGTGGTGGACTATCTGCGGTCTTGGTTCACTTACCACATATTTGCTGAAGACCTACTATGTGCCAGTGAATCTTGCAGGGGGAGGACAGAGCAGAAAACAAAACAGACGGTGCAGTTGCCCTTGTGGTGCTTATGTTCCCTTGGACCCAAACAGGTGGTAAGCATTCCCTGTCCCCGAACAACGAGCACTGCAATGAAACAAACAGGAGAAGATGGGGAGAGAAGAGGGAACTATTTGGATGAAGTGGTCCTCGAGACTACAGAGTACTCAGCCGATAGGACTCTTTTAAGCACCTACAGTATGCCCAGCATGGGGTTGGAGAAAAAAAACCATGGGCCTTATTCTCTATTTGAGCCAGGAAGCAATGCTCGCTAATTGAGAGTGGATACAGCCGGTCAGACGGTGTGGATTCCGTGTGGGCATTCCAGTAGAGGCGAGGAAGGAAAGTCAACAGTGCACCTGCTACAGTGGAAAATCGGGGAACTGATAACACTGATAAGATAGGGCAGGTGGAAAGAGGGAGTCCTGGGGAGGAGGGGGAGGGTGAACTCCGGTATGAACACGCTGAGCCAGGGGTTTGCGTGAGTGTGGCAAGCAGCTCAGATTCTGGCCCTTTCTTGGGGGCTTACAGGCATCTTGTTATGTTCGGCTTGCTCACATCTTCGGAAAACCGGGACTGAATCAAGCCATGGTTATGGACAAGCATTGCAAAGTAACCAGTTATGAACAGAAGTACCCCCTGAGGATGGCATTTCTGTCTTGTTCTAAATGGTGACAACCATTCTTGACTGATGGGGACCAAGTCTTGTGTCAGGCACTTTACATGCACGATGTCTTCTAATCCTCGTCATAACAGCTGAAGAAGGACTGGTATTATTATTCCCATGTTTTAGAGGAGGAATCGGAGGTTAGGAGAGATGACATAACTTGCCCACGTTTTGTCCCTTAATTAAATAAGAACCTCTGGAAGACTTAAGGACACAGCTAGGAAAACACAGAACCAGAATTCAAATCTAGGTCTGTCTGACTCTGAAAACTTTAATCTGATCTGATCTATGGTGTTTAACCGTTTTCCATAAATAGGCTTCATTTTTTTATTAACACAGTGAAAGCTTATACTGAGCTATTCTCACAGAGTCCTTCAAAATAAGCAAGAACACACAGAAAAGTGTTCCATAACTCAGAGTCAGAGGTTCAGGGGCACAGGGAACATGGCAGGTGGTCCATCCTGCAGTAACACACCATCTTCACCCCCCAACCCCCAAATCACCCCCCCCCCGGATCCCCTCCCCGCCCCCCCCCCCGCGTGCACATGCCTGAGCTGGAAGTGCTCGTGGTGGGGGGAGGGGTTTGTGACCTGGTGGCTTGCTCAGGAGGGGGCCACAGAAGCGAGCCAAGCTGAACTGGGGTGAAGATGCTAAAATGAAGCAGGATCCAATACCTAGTGAAACAAATTAAAAAACAAAATTAAACATAGTAAAAAAAAAAGGGGGGGAAACATTTTTTTCTTAGAGAGGGAGAAAGAGGGGGTGGGGGGAGGGGCAGAGGGAAAGAGAGAGAATCTTAAACAGGCTCCACATCCAGCACAGAGCCCAACATGGGGCTTGATCTCATGACCCTGAAATCATCACCTGAGCTGAAATCAAGAGTCAGACGCTTAACCAACTGAGCCACCCAGGCGCCCCATGGGAAGAATTATTTTTTTTAAAAAACAGTCAAAAATGGATGAGAAAATGGAAATGAATGGGACAGGGGCAAAGAAATTAGGAGGAGAGCTGCAGACAGAAAAACAGGGTGTTAGCGCCTGGTCAATGACTCCCTGACTATCTTATGTATATCACTTGGGTTGCTTTTTTGGTTGCAAGGAGCAGAAAACCTAACTAGAAGTGGCTTAGATATTATCTCAGCCAAATAGAAGCCCTAGGACCTAGAGCCTTCCATCTTTCTGATTTGTCATTCTCAGCCCATTTCCCTTACGCTAATGATCCTCATGAGGCTAAGATGGCTGCCAAGACAAGGGCATCACAGAGGCAACCTCACATTTCAATGGCCAGATCTGGGCCACCTTCTTCCTAAGCCAATTACTGACTAGGGAAATGGAACTACTGTGATTGGCTTAGATTAATTAAGACCCACTTCTGCCCAGGGCTTCCTGGGGGAGAGTGAGCACCTAGACAGATCTGGGGCTCTAACAACACAGAACACCACAGGGGGACATGGACAGGGTGGCTTTGAGTGAGTAACCAACAGGTTTACTCCACTCTAGTTAGATCAGTCACCCCAGGACCTTTGTCTAAGCACCCAAAACAGTCCTGATCCACCCAGGCATGAGGGAAGGCAGGCATAACAGGGGAGAGTCTGGAAAAAGTCTACATTTAGGAGTGTGATAGGCAGTTCTTCATAATGATCAAGATTCAGACTGAGGGAGTGGTCCAGGCAAGAGGTGGGCCAGGTGTGCCAGGACCACAGCAAGCAGCTTGGGATTTGGGAAAAATAGACACTTCCCCAGAGTCAGCCTTTGGCCCACCCATCCCCAGGCCACGGCAGGTGCAGGCAGTTTAGAGGTCCCAGAAACCACCATCCACATCTTGTCCCTCCAGCTCAGGTGTGTCCCCAACACAGGGAAGGGTTGGGCTGAGAAGCCACAGGGACCAGCTGTGGTGGGCTGGCTGGCACCCTGGGCATGGCCCCATGGTCCCCAGCCACTCTCCTGCCTGCGTGAGGAGGCAGCATGCTGGCCTGTAGTCGCCCACGTCCTCCTGATTTGGGCGCCCATGCTACAACTCCCATCCCGTCACCTTCACTCCCATTTCAGACTCTCTCAAAAAGTAGTCAAATTTAACTTATGCCTAAATTTTATTTCCCTATTTCTTTCTTTTCTATTTAGTGTATCCCTAACAGGAAGCTTTAAATCACGTCATAAGTGGGAAGGAGTCTCATTTTCCATACTAGGAGTGCAAGAAAACATAATGAAGTCAAAATAAAGTTATTAACCCCTAATTTGATACCGCTGCCTGGCAAGACTCTTAGCCCCAGGCCCACTTCCTCTTCGTTAGAAGAAGAGGGATTAGCAAGTATTATGAAGGTGTTTAACACACTCCAGCACCAAATCAAGGCATTCTTCTTGAAGCCATTAGAAGGCTTGCAAGATAATTTGTAGGCAAATAACTTTCTCACTGTGGAATCAGAGAGTATTCGAGGCTGGGCTCATGGGTCTCTTCAACACGTCTCCGGAGTGCCACCACACTCTAGGGGACACCAGAGATATGTAAGAGCCTTGTCTCAGAGTCAGAGGGGCTGTGCTCAGCCATGAGCTCAGACTGGGGCAGATCATGTGGCCTCAGTTTCCTTAGCTGTCAGAGAAGGTTCATGGTCTCCATCAGAGTGGTGGGAGCCTGCAGGGGGATACCATGTGGAAGGCACCTGCAGCGCTCTCCCAAGCACCTTGGGGTGGCTGGGGGAGAGGTGGAAGGACCCCCTCAGTGGGGGCTTGTGGCTGAGAGAGCCCCCCCACCACCTTGCCACCATTCACCCCGTTGCTGGCTCTGCGGCCCCACAGCAGGAGGGCCAGATGCACCCACCCAGCCAAGGCAGGGGCGAGGACAAGCCCAGCCACTGCAGGGGTGGGAAGCGATAGCCCCTGAGGCTGGAACCACCACGAAACACCGCCCTACTCTCCCTCGTGTAGGGAAGGGCAGTGATTTTATGGGAGACCCTGGACAGCGCACCGCTCTTGAAATGCCTACCCTTGTCCTCCCTTGGGGCCAGTCGATCCATCGCCACATGTTCACTGGGTGTCTGTGAGCACTGCTGCCCACAAGTCAGGGTCCCTCATATCAGCTCCTGGTGGGCACAGACAACAAGCACACACCCAGAGGTCAGATCTGGGAGGGACTTGCCCCGTCTTGGGGGTCCAGCTCTGCCCTGGGAGAATTAGGCACTCTGGTACGCCAGCCTGGGTCATGTCCCCTCTGCCGTTGTGGGGAAGGCGGGACTATGGGGAAGGTGATCCCAACAGATGAAACAGGACAGTTCCCACCCCCCGACCTGTGGACCTCAAACCCTTGATGAGTTGTGAAACCAATGAGCGAGTTGCTGGAGAGAGGGAAGGACACTGAGGAGGGGAGTGGACAACAACAGCAGCCATCCCCTCCAAAAAGCTCTAGAGAACAACCGTCCCGACAGGAGCGGATAGGCTAGAGACCCCATGACCAGAGATGAGAGCAGGAAAGCAGGTGCAGAGGAAACAGTGGGACATCGTAGCTTGGAATACGGGCAGCCGGGCAGTAGGCTGGGCGCATGGCAGTGTCTAGAAACGCAGTGGACACCTCCCCATTCTTCATCCTTTATACAAAGACATCCCAGCCGCATGGTTTGACCATCTTTCCAGTTATTTCCTTCTGGGAATCAAGGCATGTCTCCCTCTGGTCTTTTCCACAAATACTACACACACACACACACACACACACACACATTAATACACATACATATCCTGAGTCTCGATACAAATTCTCCGTCTGTGGGTCACAAAGAAGGGGAAAACATTGCTCCAAACCATTCTCACTGGAAGCAGGTGGAGATATAAAACGAGCTCTGATTTTAGATTCCAGACCTGGCCCCGACCCTCACCAGCCATAGGATCCCAGGCAGGGGACCTCTGTTCTCCGACTCCAACTGCAAGATGGGGTAAAAACCCACTGTGCTCAACCCCAGGTAATGCACAGTGAGAACGAGTCACCATACTGATGGAAGTGATTTCTGAACAGCTCAGCCACATACAAATGCATGATATTAAGACGGTTAATATTAGGTCCTAGCCAAGAACCCATCTTAAGACACGGTCCAGAAAACCAAGTCTTGTTCTTCGATTGCATCTACTTAGCCAGCTGTTCAATTCCCATATGTTCCTTTCTCTTCCAAAGCCTCCACCGCCAATTGGAATACAAGACAAAAAACACCATCTGGGCCCCGAGTCCTCCAGTTCCCTGCCCAGGACGTCTTGGGGCCAGGAGACGAATTCCAGTTCCTTCTGGCACTCTCATTTCCCCCTGGCTGACTAAGCTGGCGAGGGTTTACATGCGGGCAGGCTCTCAGCCATGTTCCGCCTGGCTCTCCACTGCCCATCAGAAGGTCGCGAGGCTCCTGGACCCCGCCCCTGCTGTCCTGCTGGAAGCTTCACTGTTGATGCCCCTTCACAGCATCGGTCCCAGCAGTCCTGCCCTCTACGTGGGGTGAAATGTTCCTCCCACCCTAGAGACTGCACTGACAGAGGGCCCCACCAATGGCAGAGAAGCAATGGCCTCTGGCCTTGACCAAGGCTCCACTGGAGATTTTCACAGGCACTTCTACTTATGGGCTTCTAGGTATAATAAATGGATGCAAACCTGGCCCCAGTTCTTCATTCACGCCTGTGTCCCTGCCTTTGCAATGTGGCTTTGTAGCCCTTCCCATCAAGATCTGGGGTCCATTTCTTCACCCCTACTGGCTGGCCTGTGACTTGCTTTGGCCAAGAGGAGGGTGGAAAGGATATTGTGCCAGTTTGGAACTTTGGGCCTCAAGAAATCTTGAAGCTTCCACTTGACCTTTCAGAACCCTTAACACCGGCTGCATGAGCAAGCTCTGGACTAACCTTCCAGAAAAACCAGAAGAGAAAGAGCTCCCAGACATCCTCACCTACCAGCAGCCATCCCTCCAGCATGGGACAGACCTGCACCTAGACCAGCAGACCTTCCCTCTGACCCTCACTGGCCCTGGATGCATGAGTAAGCCGACCCAAGATCAGGAGAATGACCTAGCCAACCCATAGCCTCATAAGAAATAATGCTTGTTATTTCAAGCCACTAGGTTATGGTATAATTTGTTACACAACATGAGCTCACTGGCATGTAAGAGCATACCTTCCTTCCCTTAGTCTAATCGGGAGAGAAAGTAAAGACTCTGCTGGGTTGTTCCACCCATGTGCTTCCCTGCCCCCAACCGGATAGTTTGGACGGAGAGTAAGAACCCTGGGGTGAGGTTAGAATCTAGCCC
Source organism: Potos flavus (assembly GCA_028534135.1). Classification (NCBI taxonomy): domain Eukaryota; kingdom Metazoa; phylum Chordata; class Mammalia; order Carnivora; family Procyonidae; genus Potos; species Potos flavus. The sequence goes on along the minus strand of CM052898.1, from coordinate 50,375,001 downwards.
CTCATCCTGAAGCCTGAAGCAATGAAGCAAAAAGGGTACACGGCAAGTAGCTTAACACTGATCACTAGATATCCCTGTCCCTACTCAGCTCTCCCTTTCTCCTGCCCATTCTGGGTGCCCCCACCCCTACCCTTTCCTGGAGTAGGCGCAATGATTTTTCTCACTTAATTGTGCTGAGCAACGTAGCTGTCTCTGTCCTAACCATCCAAGTCATGCCCTGGGGTACACTTTTTACCCAAAGACTCCTGTAGGGTTCTGCTAACATGGCGGTTCCCAAAGGATGGCGCTGTCCCCATTGGTGACACCAGCAATGATTTTCACATCTTCTATGATAATATTCCAATGTATTTATATCCAGGTATATTCAGCTAAGATATATCAGCTCAAGAAATCTATGATGGAATGTTTCCATTCAAAATAAATTTAAGTGAAACCGGATGCTAAATGGGGGGTTGTAGGGGAGACCTCCCAGCCCCACAGATGCTGCTCCGTGAAGGTGATGAAAGTCTGGAGGCAGAATTCACAGAGGAGAAGACCCGAAACAGGAGTCAGAGCCGAGCTTGGAGGCTCAGAGAGTGGGGAAAGGTGGTTTCTAGAGAGAGATCTTGGGGAGCGCATGGCTCATGTGCTGGAGGCGACGAGGGGCTCGACACGGTGCGGGTGTGCCCTTCACCTCTTAGTGAGTGTGGCTTCAGGAAGAACCTTCAGGAGAGCCTGGTGCGTGTCTCTGAGTCTGGAGCACCTGAAGACTGATCTGTGATACCTGCCTGAGCAGTGCAGAAGCAGGTGGCCGTGGCTGCAGACCTCAGGGTACGGGGGAAAAGTCCCACACTGAGAACACGGGTGGACGGCTTCCATGGAACACGCTTGGCAAGGCCCTCTTTATAGAAGGGAAAAATCAGATTCCCTCAAGGAGCTCCTTGCTGGGACCCCTCCTGGGCCTCAAAAGCACCTACACAAGGGGAGGCTTTGAGGCTGAAGCTTTGAGCACACCTCTCTTTTGCTGGGCGGTAGCTGCACTGGCAACAACAACACGAATAAGAGCAAGAACGAGTATGTGTCTCCCGGGAACCCGATATGCGCCACATGGGAGAGAGAAACAGCCAGAAGCTGTTTTAAGTCCTGCCCAACAGGGGCAAGAAGGTGCCTCCTGGGAGGAGAGTGGCCTGGCCATGGAAAGTGTCAGCAAGGAACCTATAAAAGACCCTGATGAGAAAGTGCCACCTTTTAACACTGGCCTGTCCAGACTGTGCGATGATGTACCTGTCACCCAACATCTCCTTTACCCAAATGGGAGGGGGAAGAAGAGACAAATGTCACCCAAAGGATTGTGTTGCCTGTCCTGACACAAGCCACCAGCCCTCAGAGGAGCTCTGTGGGGAGCGGCCTGGATGCTCTTGTTGAAATGGGACCTAAAGGGATCATAGGACATTTTTTAAATGACCTAAAGCAGAGAAGAGGAGACACAGGACAAACAAAGGTTTTCAGGATCCCTGCTTCTAAATTATACCTGCTGTCCCAATGACATCAGTTAATCAACTTTTAAAAATAGATTGTAGTAAGCGGAATATTATTCAGCCATGAGAAAAAAGGAAATCCTGCCATTTGTGACATGGACGGACCTTGAGGGCATGACGCTAAGTGAAATAAGTCAGAGAAAGACAAATACTATGTGATCTCACTGATATATCAGTCCAAAAAACCCAGATCTAAAAAAGCCAGAACCCCGAGAAACAGAGAGTAGAGGGACAGTCACGGGGGACTGGGGTCTGGGGGAAGCTGGGAGATGTTGGTGGAAGGCCATAAACTTCCACCTTCGAGAAGAATAGGTCCCAGAGCGCTAATGTGCAGCATGGCGACCACAGCTAATAACACCGTATTATGTACTTGAAGTTGGCTAAGAGAGCAGATCCTAGGGGCACCTGGGTGGCTCAGTGGGTTAAAGCCTCTGCCTTTGGCTCAGGTCATGATCTCAGGGTCCTGGGATCGAGCCCCGAATCGGGCTCTCTGCTCAGCAGGGAGCCTGCTTCCCCCTCTCTCTCTGCCTGCCTCTCTGCCTACTTGTGATCTCTCTCCTCTCTGTCAAATAAATAAATAAAATCTTAAAAAAAAAAAGAGAGAGAGAGAGAGCAGATCCTAACAGTTCTCACCACAAAAAGGAAATAGTGATCACGTGGCGTCACAGAGGCGTTAGTCCACCTGTGCCAGTCGTCATTTTGCAACACGAAAATGTGTCAAATAAACACACTGTAGGCCTTAAACTTACATAATTTTATTTCTCCATCATGTCTCAATGAAGCCAGGAGGAAAAAAGAAAAAGCACTTTTAGAAGGTGAAAATATACTGTATTAGTCAGCTCAGGCTGCCATAACAAGTAGTAGCCCAGACTAGGGGTGGGAGAGGGGGGCTCAGCAACAGACATCGTCTCTCTGTCACGGAGGCCAGAAGGGCAAGATCTAGGTGTCGGCAGGGTTGGTTCCTTGTGGGGCCGCTTTCCTGGGCGTGCAGATGGCCATCTTTGCCCTGTGTCCTCATGTGGTCACCCCTTTGTGCACGTCTGTGTCCTAATCTCTTCTTAGAAGGACACGAGATTGATGGTGACCCATACGACTTCATTTTACCTTAATCACTTCTTCAAAGAGCCTATCTCCAAAAAGTCACATTCTGAAATGCTGAGCTTCAACATAGGAATTTGGGGTGGGGGATACAATCCTGCCCGTTATGTCTATGAAGTAAACAGAAGGTATTCAGACTTCATGATAGGAGGCTAAACTAAAAACACTAATACCATGATCGTGGCCAAGAAATTGGATGTTTAAACACTAATATAATCTAGTATATGGTGCATATTCAAATCCCCCAGATGTCCCCTAAATTTCCTTCGCATTTTATTTTTTGACCCAAGATCTAAACAAGAATGCATGTGACTGCAGTTCAGTCTCTTTTGTTCTAGAACATTTCTCCTGGTTTTTCTTTTGCCTGTCACGACATTGACGGTTTTGATCAGATCCAGGTTAGACACTTGGGTGGAGGGACACCACGGGTGACAGTGTGAGCTTTCTTCTCTCCCCCTTCAGGAGGCACCAGATGTCTGTCTGTCCTGTGACCAGGGATGCTAAATGTTTCACTCCATTAGGGTAGTGTCTACCAGATCTCTTCATCGTAAGGCAACTTTTCCCATGTTTAATTTACCAAGTTTTCTGCGGGGTGCGTGGGTGGCTCAGTCTGTTAAGCTCAGGTCATGATCTCAGGGTCCTGGGATCAATTCCCATGTCGGGCTCCACGTTCAGCGGGGAGTCTGCTTGTCCCTCTGCCTCTCCCTCTGCACCTCCCACCTCTCTCTCTCTCTGCCTCTCTCTCAAATAAATAAAATCTTTTTAAAAAAATTATTGAGCTGTCTGCGGGGTGATATTGAAGACTCTGACTTGCCAGCTCCCTGACGAACTTTCACCTGTGTCCCCATTCTTCGTGATCCCTGTCTGCTTCAGCTAATAGGTGGGAGGTGGCAAAATGAACTCTGGAACATCTCTGTAATGGACTCTGGAAAGGCATCCCCGGAAAGTGTTCTTAAAGAAGACGGGCAAGTAAGGATGTGGAAAAGGTAGAGCCATCAGCAAGATCTGCAACTGCAGATACAAGATAATATATTCACTACCACAAATATTGGGGCGTGACTGTGTCTGGGAGCTTCTAGGGGCTGGTATGTAAGGGCACTTCTGGCGACTCCATGATCCGTCTCCTGGGACCTGCCCTGAGAAACAGGCTGCCAGGAGGGGGGCAGGTGTGGGGTGTCACCGTGAAAGGACAAGTCTCCTCTTACCTGTTGGGAGACTCAAAGTTTGTGACTCAGAATTCAACCCTGACTCCTGGTTAAATGTGGCTGATTGAAAATGGGTATGAACCTCTGCTTTGATCTGAATTCCCACTAAAATTGCAATGAAAAGATTTTAGGGTGGGGAAGTAGAAAGCTAGGAGAACAGGAGAGGAGAGAACAACGGAGGTCAGACTCAGGAAGGGAGCTGGGTGACTGGCAACTCAGTGAGCGGACGGAAGAGTGCTGACCCTCTAGACCAGCAGCAGTGGGGCCTGACGCACAGAACCTGAGAAAGCCTCAGGAATTGAAAGCTCTGGAGAACGGAAAAGCGGGTTGATTGACAGCTTTTTCGTAAGCAGTCAGATCTCCAGACCTCCTCCCCTCAACAGCATCACCTCGTCCCAGCACAAGACTGAAGGCTAATTCTCTAGAAACCACAGTGGGGGCTCTGAGCTGGGGAATACCAGGCACCATTAGGTCAGAAGGCACAGGGAAATAAATGAATTTTATACATTGAATGCCAAGACCTCCAGCCCTCTTCCCCACCCAATGTCCCGGACCTTGGTGCCCGGCTTCTCTCTCCAGGCAGATACTCCAGGGAGCCTGACCAGATCAGGAAGAAAGACCTGGAGGGTTCCCCCAGGAGACACCCAGGTAGATTGCTGTACAGTGAAGCTCACAGCCAGTAAACCATCCCTGCCCCATCACACACGTGTGCGTGCACACACACGGACACATACAGACACGCAACTTTCCTTCAAGACTTTAGTGCCCTGCTCTTAAATATAAACAGACAATCAAGGACCATCAGACATCTGAGGGAAGCTTTAGATGAGAGATAAAGGTCACAGCAAACAAAGTGATGACAAAAGCAACTTTAAGGCAACAACTGTCACACAGGGAGAAGAAATTTCAAAATGATGGCCATTCACCCATATACTCAGAGACATAGGAGATGATATTCTGAGCATGAAACGAGAACAGAGTCATATTCAACAAAAGGAACCAAAAAAGAAAGAGCTCTTGGAAATTCAAAATTATGCCAGCAGAAGTGAAAAACCTAAGAGTTTGGAGGATACAGTTGAGGAAAGCCATAAAGTAGAACAAAGGGAGAGAAAGGACCAGAGAGTTAGAGGACCCATCAGGAAACCTGACATTTGAACAATAGGGGTTCCAGTGGCGAGAAGAGAAAACAGGGAAAACCATCCACAGAAGTCCCCCAGAGTGGAGGGTCTGGGCATTCTAGCTTGGAAAGGACCACGAAATGGAGGGAGACGGACCTACATCAAGACGCACGTGGGAAACCCCGACGGCATGGAAGACAAAGAGAAGACCCCCAAAAGCTTCCAGGGAGAGAGAATAAACAAAATAAATATAAAAATTATACAAGACGCTAAGGTCCTATTGGCATGGACTTCCCAAAGCAGCTCCGGAAGCTGGAAGCCGAGGGAGTGATGTCCGCAACATTCCTGGGAAATGAGGAGCTGGGGTTCCAATCTGACAGACGGGAAGGGTGGCCAGGATGGGGTGACGGAGGCACTGGGCATGAGGACTGGAGGGCTGGGGCATGGCAGACACGCAGAAGGTCTGGGAAGACGTGTGAGGGGACACATGGGCCGAATGATTTGAAAGTACAGAGAGGAGATTGATTGACTCACCTGGAGACTGTTTGGACATGAATGCGTGACAAGTGAATAGAAAATTAACAGATTATTAACAGACTGTAGAAAATTAAGCAAGCAAAGACAATCGTTAACACTGGGGAATAGAGAGCAACAGATCATCCCAGATATGCATGAGTTGCTAAGTTACAACCTTCCAGAAAACTCAGTTGAGAAATATATTCTACCCATTTAAGATTCAGGAATGGGGAAGTTAAGGTGGAAAGGGATTCTAAGTATGGACAGTTATTCTTGAAAAAGAAGATGCAGGGACGCCTGGGTGGCTCAGTAGGTTTGTCGTCTGCCTTTGGTTCAGGTCATGATCCCAGGGTCCTGGGGTCGGGCTCCCTGCTCAGCAGGGAGTCTGCTTCTCCTCCACCTCTGACCCTTCCCCTCCCCCCACACATGCATGCTTTCTCTCTCTCTTAAATAAATAAATAAAATCTTTAAAAAAAAAAAGAAGACTACGGATAATGATAAAATAAATGAACACAATAAATTGGATCTAAGACTCTGGATCATACAGGCAAACACTGTGAGGAGGAAGTAGGTGAAACAGGTGAATTTCTTTTCACACACAGGGGAATCAATAGTTATAAATTTATTCTTGAGGTCCATTTTTACAACATATATCCATTTAAAAATAAAAGTAAACCAGCAAAATTAAACACAAGATGTATACCTTCCCAATCACCAGAGGGGGGAAAAAAAAATCAAAGAAAGTGAAGTCAAAATGGCAAAAAGCCAGAAAGTACAAAACCGCAGAAGTTAAGACCAAGTGGTTAAGCCCCTCTTAAAAAGAGAAAACTCAAAATAAAATCCAAAGATAATGTTATTTTTAAGCAAAAACATTGAAAACAAGATTACACAGAAAGTTTAAAAATATAGGGATGCTAGTGCAGTCTGGTCAGACCAAAGAGAGAACGAGGTATAAAAAATAAAAGTCAGGGAACAGAAGGAGAGACGCAGCAGTGGCGTCCGCTCAGGAGTCGGGCTGAGCTCTGAGCGGAGAGCAGGAGGGCCGCCTGTCAAAGAGGGGAGCTCGTGCTGGGTGCTGGTGAGGGCCGAAGTCCTTGTCCCCTGGGCCACCCTGTCCCGTCATGCGATGAGGGAGCCACGGCCCAGCGAGACACTCCGGTTGGCATGACGAGTCACTGGTAGGATGGGGGAAAGAAACCCGGTCTGGCTTTTTCCTTCCACCCTGCCAGCGTGTGGCCCTCATTATGGGAAGAAGTTCCCAACAAAAGCAGTGTCATTTGTCAGGAGGCTGGGGTCCCTGCTCCTGACTCACACTTTGAGGTCCAGAGAGCTCCTGAGGCTGGGGCAGGGCTGGGGTGGGGAGTCCTCCAGCCAGGGTCCCCAGCAGGCCACCTGTGGGAGTCCAAGTCCGTCCCACTGGTCGTGGGGCAGCAGCCTCCCTGCCCCGACAGAGGGGGGGGTCCCTCTGTCTCCCCCACGCCCACAGTGGGGGCCAGACGTCAGCCCTCCCCTGGCTGCTCAGCCCCGAGCTGCAAGGGAGGCCAGAAGAGGTCCTCGCAGGGAGCTGGCCCTCGGGCCCGCCTAAAGGCCCAGACAATATTGTCACTGTGAAGGCAAACGTGCTGCGTGTGGCCTGTTCTACCAGGCTGACAAGTGAGGGGCCTTCCCACCTCTGAGCCACATGCCAAAAAGCCTCTGGGGTTGCTCTTGGTCTTGGGAAGGGCAAGGCTCGAGAGAAAGCCCAGGAGAATTCCATCCTACCCTCGCGCTGCCCTCTGGGTGGGAGAAAGCAGACAGCTCCAAGGAGAGGAAACACGGGGCCTTCTCTCACTCTCTCTCTCTACCTCTGTTATCTCTCTTTTATCGCTGTCTCTGTCTCCCTCCTCCAGGGTCTCCTGTCAAGCACCAAGGGCAGCGAGTAGCTGCAAATCAGTCTAGGCTTTAGCGGCCTCGGGACCCTCCCTGTGGCCCAGCCCTCTCGTGTGAGGGTGCCTCCTGTAGGGACGCCCCCCGCATGCCCAAGAGGGACTTGCTCTGCCCAACTTCGGTGTGAAACAGAGCTAGTCCGCAGGGCCCCACAGGTTCCCCTGGCCGCGGCTGGCCCACCTGCCAGCAAACTCAGCCTCCCCAGAGCGCTCTCCAGCAAACACTGGGGGCCTCATCAATCTGGGGCCACCAGGCTGGAAGCCTCTGCCCCTTGCCGATCTCTTCTGCGCCCCCCTCCCCGTCTCACTCTCTGTTGAGCCCAAGACTGACCCCGACTGCTTGGGCCTCACCGCCTGCTCCTTCTCTCTGCCCCGCGCTGGCCCCCTCGCTGTTTCTTGGAGAAGCTGGGCAAATCCCACCTCATGACCTTTCCACTTGTTGTTCCCTCTGTCTCAGAGAGATGTTCTCGCTGGATACCCACAGGGCTCCCGCACCTCCTGTGCGTCATCAAGCATTACCTCTGTGGTGAGGTCACCTGACCATGTCACTTAACTTTACAACCCCCTGCTCCGCCCCCCCCCCCCCCCAGCCCAGCACTCCTGTTTCCGGATGTCGGTTTCACTCACAGCTTCACCAGACCCCAAGCTCCATGAGAACGGGGGTTTGTCTACTATCTCGCAGCCCCTGGAAAAGAGCCTTGCACACTGTAGGTGCTCAATAAATACTAGTCGAATGAATAAATGAACCTGCCTGCCTCCTCGCTCCCCTCGCCCACCCTCTCCTCCACACATGCTTGGTCTCTGTCTGGCAGATTTCCTTCTTTTTTTTTTTTTTCCTTTTAATGAAGTATAATTGATACACAATGTTACAACAGTGCTCACCACAAGTGTACCATCGACTGTGTTCCCTGTGCTGTGCTTTCCATCCCTGTGACTGACTCATTCCATAACCGAAAGCCTGTCCCCCCCACTCCCCTTCCCCCAATTCTGCCCGTCCCCACCCTCTCCCCTCTGGTGACTGCCAGTCTGTTCTCTGTATTTATGATTCTGTTTCTCCTTTTTTATTTGTTTGTTTGGCTTGGTTTTTAGATTTCAACATAAGTTGAAATCATACAGTATTTGTCTTTTTCTCTTATTTCACTTAGCACAATACCTCTAGGTCCATCCATGTCACACATGGCAAGATTTCACTCTTCTTTATGTCTGAGTAATACTCCCCTATATGGCATATTCCTTTTTTCTTTTTTCTTTCTCTCTCTCTTTTTTTTTTTTTTAATTAACTGCATCATCCATTTCCCCCAGGCACCATCCGCCACCTCTGGCAGCCACCGATCTTTTCTCTGTTTTTTTTCATGAGTTTGGCAGTTTTTTTAGACTCCACATATAAGTGAGATTATACAATATTTGTCCTTTTCTGACTTCTCACTTAGCACAATACCCTCAGGGTCCATCCATGTTGTCGTGAATGGTGGGATGTCCTTTTTTAAGGCTGACTAGTGTGTGTGTGCGTGTGTGTGTATCACGTCTTCCTCTGATGGACACTTAGGTTGTTTCCATATCTTGACAACTTGAAATAATGGGGGTGCAGATATCTTTTCAAAATAAGGATTTTATTTCCTTCAGTTAAATATCCAGGAGTAGAATCGCTGCTGGATCATATGGCAGTTTTATTTTAAATTTTTTTTAGGAACGTCCATGCTGTTTTCCACCGTGGCTGCACCGGTTTGCATTCCCACGTCTGGCTTCTCTGTTGTCTCCCCAGCCTTTTCTGAACCCAGGATGGCTTTCCTCCTCTGCCTCCTGCCCACCACTGTCAGAGTCCAGGGCAGGGGGCAGACTAGTGCCAAGCGACAGCAAAGCGAGGGCCTGGCCCCACAGAGAGGCTGCCTCCTCTCCCTCGCTCCCCGGGGAGCTCCTCGGAGGAGAGCTTCACCAGAGACCAAGGCTCGAACTTCCACTGCACCTCGGAAGGAAGCTCCCTCCACACAACTTAGAGCCTTGGCACCTAAATTCAAATCAGGTGCAATTTTGATATCACTCCAAACAGTCTAGGCAGGAGCGCTAAGGGATTTTCTTCTTGAAATCATAAAAGGAACAGAGAACGTGAATTCTAACAGCTGTGAATTAGTGAGCGGAGGAGAGATTTGAGGGATCACAAAGACTCTACCTAGAGCAGGCCTCGCTTACCTGACGGTGAAGGCAGAGCCAGCCACGGCTGTCACGGGGACAGGTGCTCTGAGCCAAGTGCAGGGAGGAGCCAGCTACTGTCTCCCCTAAAAGCACTCCGGCCACTGTTCTTCCCAGGAGCAGGATCAAAGCGCTATGAACAGGAGCGGCAAAATAAAGCCAGGGCTCCGTCTAGGCAGAACGGTTGGAACCTTGGGGAACTGATTCCTTCTTTCCCCAACACACATTCCCACCCCATCTCCCTTCTGCTTGAGTCCCAGGATCTAGTGGCTTCAAACAACAGCCATCATTTCATCATCTCTCACGCTTTTGCGGGGCCGGGAATGCAGGAGGCGCTTGACCTGGGGGCTGCTGGCGGCCCTTCTTCATTCCCGTAGCCTCAGGGCCACTTCCTGTGTCTCCCCAGGTGGGCTAGCGGGGGCTTCCTCCCCACCTGGCTGCCCCTGGGTTTCCAGGTGCTGTCCCAGAGCTTCAGAGCTCCAGTGAGAGCGGTGTGGCCTCTCCGGGTCTGGGCTCCGGTCACACAGTGTGGCTTCAGGTGAGTCACATGATGAAGCAGATCAGACCCCACCAGTTGACGGAGCCGGGGCAGCTTCTAAAGGAGCGCCCGGAGAGGACAGGCTGTGTGGCCACACTCCTCTCCTCCTGGGACAGAAGAGTCGACAGGGAAGGTGGTGAGGGAGCGGAATCCTGAGCCAATGAAAAACAGCCCTCTAACATTTCCTGGTTTCAGAGCTAAGGGCGAGGACAGTTCTGGGGGAGAAATATGGAGTGTATTTCCTTTTCTTTTTTATTTGAGTACAGCTGACACACAGTGTTCCCTCAGTTGCAGGTGTACAACCTAGGGATTCGAGGAGTCTATACGTCCCGCCGTGCTCACCTCGAGTGGAGCCGCCATCTGTCCCCGCGCAGCACTACTACGACACCGCTGACTCTATTCCCTATGCTGTACCTTCATCCCCGAGACTTACTCATCATGAAAATGGGTTTTTAAGAAATGTCAGGCTCCTTTTCCCTCGCAGCCCAGATAAATAAATTGGGAAACCTCCAGGCATTAAGAGTCCTCATCCCGGCAGGAGTGAGCCCTGCGGAGGGAGGAGAGGGCCGTGCTACCCAGCTCTCCAGGAAAACGTCCTGCCGTGATAGAAATGTGCCACGTCGCCCCTATCCAGTGCAGGAGCCACAAGCCACATGTGGCCACTGAGCCCTTGAAGTGTGGTTGATGCAAATGAGGAACTGAATTGTAACTTTTATTCCACTGAAATTCACTTTCGTTTAAACACAGAAAGTCATGTGTGGCTAATAGCTAGCACATCAGACAGCGCAGATCTGGAAGTGTCTCAGGCAATAAACTAAAACCATCCCTTAAAGGAATGAGGAGCAGCCTGCGGAGAGCAGCCTGAAACCCATCTCCCCCAGCACGGGGAGAGCCTCCGGCTTACCTCCCCCCTTCTCCTTGGGAGGAAGGAGGGAGAAGTTCAATACTAAGGTCTGTTAGAGCGAATGGTAACTTAGTTACCACTCTTCTGAGGACTTAGTGCACTTAAGCAAGTGAACAATATAAGGTGTAGACAGATTGGAAAGGAGGAGAAAAATTTATCATTGAAAACGGCAGTGTGGCATCATGGACTGAAGGTATAAATTACTAGAAGCAGCAAGTGAATTCACTAAGGTAGTCAGCTATAAAATTATCATATCAAGATCAATACTTTTTTATAAAAAAACATAAACAGCTAAAAATGTAATGAAAGAAAAGAACCCGTTCTCAATAGCAACCGAATGTGAAGTGCTTTACACAATTAAGAAATGTGAGGACTTACGTGAAGAAAACGGTAAAGCTCCACTAAAAGACATAAGATAGGAGTCGCGCCTTTGTATTCAACAGGAAGACAAAGTTGTAAAGATGTCAATTCTTTCTAAATCAAAATTCTAATTGAATTTTTTGACAAAAAAACCTCAATTGAACTTGATGAAAGTATTCAAAATATGAACAGACACCTCGGTGGAAGAGAATAGAGACTCCAGAAATAGACTCATGAATATATGAGTGTTTAGAAGCTGATAAAATTGGCCTAGATGGAGCAGTTTGAGGGGTGTGGTGAGGGGGGAATCCAGGCTGAAATGGGTTCAGTATGTGATCAATGAGTGATCAATGGAATTTCCCGGAATGCAGAAACTCTTTCTAGAAGTTTGCCCGGTGGCACCAAAGTTTGCAAATGCTGTAGCCCTCCCGTAATCTCCAACATCCCCCCACCAGCCTTCTCAAGTAAACATCCAAATTAAATTAAAAAGGCTCATCCCGGAAGCCCCCACCACCTCACCCCTTGCCACCCCTAAGATTCTCCAAAGAGAAATTTCAGAGAAGCCACTAGCCAGGAAGCATGGAATGTGAGCAAACAGGAGATACAGGGGGAAATGGGTCGCGGGCAGGGGGTGTGGGAGCGACAGTTCCAGAACCCTGTCTGCCCCACCTGCACGTTCCCCAGCTGTGCACCTTCTGCAGCCTTCATGGTGCAGACTTAGAGCAATGCGGCTGCCTGCGAGGCTGCGGAGGCCGAGTGCAGCCTGGCTCAGGATTCCCTCCTCCAACCCAAGCCCCACATCTGCCCATGGTCACCACTGAGTGGATCTCACAGTCCAGTTCATGTACTGGGAAGGCGTGGACCAGCTCTTTATCTCTGCCAGGCTGGAGACAAGGACAGGGGTCAGCCCCCGGGCCCCCTGCCCACCATCATCTCGCTGTGGGTGAAGAGGCCAGTCCACTACCATGCAGCGAGCCTGGGAGAGTGGGAGAGGGTGGCAGGAAGGCTTCCTGGAGATGGTGGCCTTTAAGCTGGCCCTGGACCAACAGGAATTCAACCACATAAAAATGTGGGTGCAGTAACATCCATTTTTGAGACTATTTGTACATTTTTGGCACACGCCTGTTCGTCCTTCCTTTGGTTAAAAAAAAAAAAAACGAACAAGAAACTGATTTTCTTGTGGGAACCACGTGGACTCAGGCCATATGCCCAATAAGAGCCAAGGGCATATTCAACTTCTGGAGGGAAATGGCGTTCTCTTTCTTCCGCTGACCTTAGCGGTGGGGGAGCTGCTGCAGGAGGGGACCCCCTCCCAGCCACGGAGCGTGACCCCGACCTCGGGCCTACTGTTCAAGCTTCGGGATCTCATCTCCACGGAGGAGCCCGCTGGATGTTTTGGTTCATGGGTCCCCATCCCTTCCTTTGTCACTCGTGTGAATTTGCGCTGGGTTTGCCACTCCTGGTGGCAGGTGTGGTGCGGTGTGCTGGTGTCTCGGGCGGTGCAGACTGCATGGAGCCTGTGGGCGCATGCAGTGGGGCTTCCTCGCAGAGCGGGTGACATTGCAGTTGGGCCTCAAAGCCCATAGAAAAAAGGACACCGCAGTGTTTCTCTACATTTTGAACTCTTAATTTCTACTAAGACAAAAATCGCTTTATCCATCGGCTTTATTAAGAAAAGACAATGTGATTTTAAAAAAGAAGAAGAAAAAGATATGTTGACCTAAGTATGGGATCTGGCACACCCCGCTGTCATTGGGCATTTGGCAAAGGGAAGTCCATGCTAAGGAAAACGTGACAGTGATGGATGCAGCCGCCGAGCCACACAGCGAAGGCACGCTGAGGACCAGTGCCCCTTCCTCCTTCCAACTAACAGATTCCGTGTGCCCACGCCACGACAGGCAAACCCCATGCTGGGGACCAGGGGCACAGAGACAGATCAGACCTGGGGACCTCTTTCCCATTTGTAAAATATCTCAGAGGCAGCCAGGCAAGATGACAAAGCCCCCGTGACAGCTGAGAAGGTGGACAGAGGCTCAGCAGAAGACCTGTACGGAGCAGCCCTGCAGAGCGAGCGCCCTCCCTGCCTCTCCCTGCCTCCTCACCCCAATCACGCCCTCATTCCCAGAGGAGTTTATTAGAAATGCCAGCCTTCTTTAGCTCCTCCCTCAGGTCTTCCAAGCTCAATACCTGAGTTTGGAGAGAGGAGAGTGGTGGGTGTTAGGACTCACTGTCATAACTCCCTTCAGGAGTAAAGGACAAACTTCCCAGATCCCGCAGGGCAGTGAGCAGAATGGTCTCAGTGGTCAGCCTCCCCCGGCGTGTCCCTCAGCTGCAAACACCGCCAGCCACCCCAGGAGGAGAACCCGGGCAGGTACATCAAGGATTGGACCCCCTCCTCACCCAGCGACAGCTCTGGGGGCTCAGCCTTAGGGGCTGAGCTTGGGGTCCCCCTTCGCCTGCTCCTGCTTCTTCCCTCCCTTGCACTGATCCCCAACACCCTCCTCAATGGACATCTGCTCAAGGAGCTGGATTTCAACCTCTCCTTCCCAGGGGTGGATTAAGTCCCTGGCCCAAGTCATGTACACGGTGTAGGAATTCAGGGCTCTCTGACTCCAAGCTGCTGGGGACCCATTCGAGGAGCCTTTGCCAGTGTGACCACCACGTGCTCACCCCAATGCGGATGAACCAGCATCATCATCTTTTCCGCATCTCCAGCCAGTCATGTCCTGGCCCCGGATGTCAGGAAGCCCTTGGCCACACAGACAGCTCTCTATGCTGGCGAGCATGCTGGGGTGGCTCCCCCCACCCCACCCCCAGAAGGTGCAAGCAGATTTCTCACCGTCTGCCACTGCTTATTGTTGAAGGAAAACTCCACATCCCAAACATTTGTTTGCAGGGAATTAGATCATCACCTCCCCACTAATGAAGCCAGGCTGTGCAAACAGAGGGAAGCAAGACGGCAGGTTGTCTGTCTCTCGGGGCGGCGGCCCAGAAGTTGGCACCCCAGGTGTCTCCGAAGCTCCGTGCACATGTTTCCGAAGCAGCCTACGCCAAGCTGGTTTGGAACATCCCCAGGTGATGTTTGCCTTAGTGGCTGGGAATCCCGGCCCCGAGCTGGAGACACTGCAGCTTTCCGGGGCCAGAGCAGACATCTGCAATATTCTGAAGCCAGCAGGGGCCCACCCTCCCAGGCCTCTGAGCTACCTCTGTTCCCTTCTACCCTGTGCCATTAGGGGCGCAGAAGGGCTACCCTTCTACCTACCTGTTCCCTTCTGACCCTGCGCCATTAGGGGCTTCTCTGCCGAGGAGGAAGATGCTGTTCTTTCAGTTGGAATGCCCTCCTTATCTTTCCTACTGAGACTCTGCAGCCATGTGACTCTCTTTTATTATTATTTTAAATGAAGATATAATTCACATAACCTAAAATTTGCTGTTTACTGGTGGACACTTTAGTGGTTCTTAGTAGATCACTTTGTATAATAACATTGTGCAGCCACCACCACGGTCTAATGCCAGAACATTTTCATCACCCTCCCCCAAAATCCCTACCTAGTCCCAATTTCCCCTCTCCCTTCATAACCTTGGTCACCTCTGTTCCACTTCTGTCTCTATGGATTTGCCTGTTCCGGACACTTTATATAAATGGAATCATACAGTATATGGCCTTTTGTGTCTGGTCTCTTTCACTGAGCACAATGTTTTCAAGATTCGTCCATAGTATAGCTTCTGTCAGTTCCATTTCTTTTTAATAGTTGAATAATATTCCATTGTGTGGATTTGCCACACTTTATTTCTCCAGTCATCAGCTGATGGACACTTGGACTGTCTCCACTTTGGGGCTATTATGAATAATGCTGCTATGAATAAGAGTTTTCTATGAAGATATAATTTCAGTTCTCTTGGGTATATACCCAGGAACAGAATTGAACAGAATTGGGTCAGATGCTAATTCTGTGTTTCATTTTTTGAGCAATCACCAAAATGTTTTTCATAGTGGCCGCACCATCTTACATTCCCACCAGAAATGTACCAGGGTTCTAATTTCCCAATATCTTTGTCAATATGTATTATCCCCCACCCTTTTTCTTTTCTTACTGTAGCCCTCCTTGTAGGTATGAAATCACGTCTCCTTGTGATTTTGATTTACATTTCCCTGCCACTAATGACTCTGAGCATCTTTTCATGTGCTTATTAACCTTTTGTATAACTTCCTTGGAGAAATGTCTATGTAAATACTTTGTCCATTTTTAAGTCAAGCTATTCATCTTTTTATTATCAAATTCTAAGAATTCTTTATATATTCTGGGTACTAGATCCTTATCAGACACATGATTTGAAAATATTTTCTCCATTCTGTGGACTATCTTTTGACTTTCTTGATAGTGTCCTTTGGTGCACAAAAGTTTTTACTTTTGATGAAGTCCAATTTATCTATATTTTTTTTGGTTGCATGTACTTTTGGTGTCACATTTGAGAAACCATTGCCAAACTCAAAGTCATGCAGATTTTCTCCTATTTTTCTTCCAAGTGCTTTATAGTTTTAACTCTCCCATTTAGGTCTTTGATCCATCTTAAGTCCAATTTTGTATATGGTGTGAGGTAGGGGTCTAAATTCATTCTTTTGTGTGTGACTATTCATTTGCCCCAACACCATTATTTGAAAAGACTATTCTTTTTTTTTTGGTTTTGGTTTTTTTTTTTTTTTTTTTTTTTTTGAGAGAGAGAGAGTGAGAGAGAGCATGAGAGGGGAGAAGGTCAGAGGGAGAAGCAGACTCTCCATGGAGCTGGAGCCTGATGTGGGACTTGATCCCGGGACTCCAGGATCATGACCTGAGCTGAAGGCAGTTGCTCAACCAACTGAGCCACTTAGGTGCCCTGAAAAGACTATTCTTAGAGCACCTAGATGGTTCAGTCATTTAAGTATCCAACTCTTGATTTCAGTTCAGGTCATAATCTCAGGGTCGTGAGATCGAGCCCCACATTGGGCTCCATACTGAGTGTGGAGCCTGCCTGAAATTCTCTCTCTTCTTCTCCTTCTGCCCCCTCTCCCCACCCCCACTCATGAGTGTTCTCTGTCTCTCTAAAGAGAAAAAAGAAAGAAGGAAAAGACTATTCTTTCAGCACTGAGTAGACTTGTCCCTCTTGTCAAAAAATCAATGGACCCTACATTATTTCTGGACTCTCAGTTCTAGTCCATTGGCTTATGTCAGTACCAAACAGTTTTCATTGCTCTAGCTTTGTGGTAAGTTTTGCAATCAATCGTTGCATTCCTCCAACTTTGTTCTTTTCTAAGACTGTTTTGGCTATTCCACGACCTTTGTAATTCCGTAACATGCCTGGCTTTAGGCATCCGGGGCCAAACACGTATGATAAGTTAGCAAAACAGGCTGGCTGTTTTGACACACAAATTGGACACACACAATTGTTTTCATCCTAAACAAACAGAAACGTGTGCTTTCTTTACTTTTCCTTGCAACACGCAAGGATACCCCTCTCCCAGACTCCTTTGCCATCAGGAATGGCCATGAGACAGGCCCGAGTTCCAACCATGAAACATAAGCAGACATCGGCTGAGGGAGCTTCTGGGACAGATATTAGGTCATACCATAAAAGGACAGGAGAATTTCCAGCTCTGCAGCAGGCTTGGCATCTTATGAGGCCAGAAAGGTGTCCCCTGTGCCAGATTTAAGGAGGCGCAGGCTCTTGGGACCACACAAGGGCACTGCAGAGTCTAAGAACACACACCTCCTTAAATGTGTGCATTTCTCTTGCCACACACCAGTTCTGTCAGCCCCTTGCTCTTCTTTCTGCTCTGAATCCTAGATGGGCCTTATGCCCAGAACCAGGCGGCTATCTGGTGATGCAAGGCAGCAAGATCAAGGGCAAAGGTCACTATGCTACAGAGATAGGAAGAGCCTGGGATCCTGGCGGGCTGCCTTTTCGAGGGTTTTTATTCTGTGGGATAATCGCCTATTTGTTAAGATAATGCCTGAAACCCCCGACAGTTAGATTTTCTGTTACTTTCTGCCAAAAGCATTTCTAATATACAGATTTGTGGCAAGTAATGTGGGTTTTCCATTTAAAGCTGTAAGGCATTTTTAAGTTTTAAAAGTGAGTTGAGGACTTCATCAAAATTGAATATTCCTGCTCTTTGAAAGCCACTGTTGAGGGAACGAACGAGCAGCCAAGGACTGCGAAAATACATTTGCTGAACATATATCTGGCAAAGGGCTAAAATCTAGAATAGAAAACGAAGTCTTCCAACTCGATAATAAGAAAACAAACAAATCCGCCCCCCCCCAAACATGGGCAAAAGATCTAAACAGATACTTCACCAAAAAAGGATCCAGATGGCAAATAAGCATCTGAAATGATGCACGACATCATTAGTCATTAGGGAAATGCAAATTAAAACCATAGTGAGCTTGCTACCGCTTCACACCTAAAGTATGTTACATTTTGGCTAAAATGTAAAAACTCACAATAGCAAGTGCTGATAAAGACACAGAGCAACTGGGGCTCTCACCACAGGGCGGGTGGGGATGCAAACAAGCACAGCTTCCCTGGGCAAGAATGTGGCCACTTCTTACAAGGTTACACACATATTTACTTTAACTACCTAGCAATTCCACCACTGGGTGAGACACATGAACACATACAGTCAAAGACCTGTGCACACACGTTTACAGCAGCTGTGGTCATCACAGGCTCATGCTGTAAACAACCCAAATGTCCATCAGCTGGGGGCTGGATCAAGAAACAAGGGTACATCCATGCAGTAGAAGACTACTGAGCAATAAAAAGGAATAAAATGTTAATACATGCAATGTTGTGGATGGATCTCAAAAACATGCCCAGTGAGAGAAGCCAGACCTGAGAGGCTACATTGCATGAGTCCGTTTATATGAAATTCTGGCAAAGGCAAAGCTACAGGGATGCAGGTCAGTGGCTGCAGGGGTTGGGGGTAGGGAAAGTGATGAACAAGAACAGAGGAAGTTTTTGGGGTGATGACACTGTTCTGTATCTTGATTGTGATGCTGGTTTTACAAATGTATGTACTTGTCAAAACTCCTAGAACCATGTGCTCAAAGGGTCGAATTTACTCTATTGAAATTAGACCTCAGTAAACCTGACTTTTAAAAAAACACTCTGAAGTAAGACTAAGGCCAATGATTTATTCAGTTACTGCACCCAAACACAATATGTAAAAACATGAATGTTGGGGACGCCTGGGTGGCTCAGTCCATTAAGCATCCGCCTTCGGCTCAGGTCATAATCTCGGGGTCCTGGGATCGAGCCCCACATCGGTCTTCTTGCTCAGTGGGGACCCTGCTTCTCCCTCTCCTTCTGCCTGCTGCTCCTCCTGCTTGTGCTCTCTCTCTCACTCTCTCTCAAATAAATACATAAAATCTTAAAAAAAAAAAAAAAAAAAGAGGGCACCTGGGTGGCTCAGTTGGTTAAGCATCTGCCTTTGGCTCTGGTCACCATCCCAGGGTCCTGGGATGGAGTCCCACATTGGGATTCTTGCTCAGCAGGGAGCCTGCTTCTCCCTCTGTCTGCCACTCCTCCTGCTTGTGCTCTGTCTCTCTCTCTGGCAAACAAATAAATAAAATATTTATTAAAAAACACGAATGTTGGACGGTAAAGTGAATAAATTTTGGGTTTTGGTTTAAGTGGAATTAAAAAAAAAAAAGGTAGCATTTTGCTAATTGAACAAGCCAAACACAAAAGGCCACATACTATACAATTCCATTGATAGAATGTTCTGGAAAAGATAAAATCATAGGAACAGAAGTCAGATTAGTGGCTGCCAAGGGCTAGGGGTGGCAGGCAGCACGGATGACAGAGGGACGCGGGGACATTCGGGGGTGAGAACGCCATTCTGTATCTTAATGGTGTTGGTAGTTACATGACTGGGTGCATTTGTCAAAACTTACTGATCTGCACTGTTAAAAAGGCTACATTTTACTGTATGTAAATTTTACCTCCAATTATGTAAATTATATACACCTGACTTTTTCAGAAAGTAAGCTGAGCGAAAGGAAATTATTAGAGAAATAATCATACAGGTGGTATGCAGATACGGCAAAAATTGTGGAGGTGGGGTAAGAATGAATATATTTTGAGAAACACTTAGTCTCAATTATCTCTCACTCTAAAAAGAAAAAAAATAGCTGAAGAAGGTGAATGGGGGTGTCTGTGTTCTCCCATCTGATCTGTCTGCTTTAGCGTTTTTGTGTTTGGCCCTGAGTTGCTTAGGTGACATATCAATGGAACAGCCGTGTGGGGAGGAAGGCAGAGACCCACTTGTGGCCAGCCCCTATCACCCAGGTCATTCAGCTCCCGCCCACCGGCCACCAGAGCCACTCGGGGCAGCAGCTGAAGAGTGTCTCACGAGGGGCCACTGGCAAAGTATGGACAGGGTCAAGCAGGGAATAGTGGTGAAGATCTTGAGGAAGCGACAGAAGCCATGGAAATGCTTGAGGGGCAAGTGGAGAAAGCACATTCTAGAACTCAGAGAAAGGACCGAAATGGGAGAAGGGTGCCAAGTCAGAGCTGTGGCCTCTCAGGAGGAGCTCCGGGAACCCACTGCCCCGTGGGACTGGGGGAAACCATGCACTCTCCCTTAGCATCCTGCCAGTGTGTCTGGCCTGCAGGGGCCGTCCATGCACAGGGACAGGCTCCCAGGGCACAGAGCAGGTGAGGAAGGAGGACAGTGGGTGTGTGGGTGCATGGAGAAGGGCCAGAACACCGCCTCTGTTTGAAAATGGAGGTTTTGTTATTATTCAGGTTTCATGAGACCAACACATCAGACAACGGACCGCAGTTGGACAGAGAGCTGGTTATACGCACAGATCCCTCGAAACAGGAGGCCACATAGAGAGGCACCACTGTCGGCCATGATGAGGGGCGGTTTCCTCGGGAAGGAACAGGCGAGGCAGGGGTAAACAAGCTGAGGATTGGCTGGCTTGGATAATTTCAGCGGGGTCAGGGACATAAAGGCTGTCTCTGGTCGTCTGGTGTGTCCCCCTGGGGTGATTAGGGTTAGCCCCACGTGTCAGAGTTCAGTAGAGGCAAGAGAGATTGGGCTCTGGACTGGCTGGTTTGCAGATGAAAGGGGCGCCAGCAGGGGAGTCCTTTGCCCTCTCTAGGAATTGCCTAACTCCTGGGCAGGGTGGTCCCTCCAGGGCCAGCAAGGCCCAGGGGTCAGAGCGTCGGACACAGAAACTAGAAAATGTGCTTATTACAAGCTGGTTATTATGAGGTTATTATTTGTGTGGTCATGATGGATGGAGACTTAAAAGTTGCTGTCACTCTAGAATGCAGAAATCTCTGCAAAAGTGTCTCCCCACAACACAGGCCAGCACCCAGTACCCCGGGGTAAGGGGATGCCTGATGCCCAAAGAAGCCATTCACGGTGTCCGTCCTAATCACATTATTCCAGGAACCAGGGGTGCCGGTCTTAGTCACTAAAGGTCCTCAGGAATTGGTCAGCTCCCTCCTATCCACATTTCTAAGGCCGCCCCACAGGCCACACACCTCTTCAGTGGATAGAGCCCTCCTGACACCATGACCCAGGCCACCCTCTCCCTTCCACCCAGCTGCAGCCTTCACAGATGGCTTAGCCCCTGGCCCATACCTTTCTCCCACTCTTGTCTCCAACCCTGATTCCCTCCCACCCCTGACAGTGAGCTCTTCGGAGCCACAAGCACATCTCCCTTCACACCAACTCGGTGGTGACCCAGCCCTCCACAGAATCTTGCATATCGTGCAAAACAGACCTGAGACCCATGGGCAGCATCAGCTGGCATTTGGAACCGTTAGGGACCAGGGCTTGATGAGGGGAAAGTGGCTTCCACCTTGGGAATAAGAGATCACACAGGGCCAGACGAAGACTACAGACGCAGCAGGAATATTGTCCCCACCATCCAAGCCCACCCTCCCCTGCCCCTACCTGCACTGGTCACCACCATGGGCCAGGCTTGGGCAAGATGATAGGAAGATATGGGGTTAAAGAAAATGGGGAAAGAGAGGCCAAGGCAAAGCCTCAGGGTGCAGGGAAGGAGGAGGGGGGATGGGATGGTTGCCTGGAGAAGCCATTTGTAAACACCTACTTGGGCTCCTGCAACGAACTGTCTTCCCTGCAGGCTTTATGGAAGCAGATGGCTAGGGCAGAATCTCTAATATGGTGAGCTCTGAGCTGTGGGGGGAGGGGAAGGTGAGTGCTCATCTGCCAATGGGCCTGCCTTCCCTTCACTCTCACACCATTCCGCAGCCTGGCGTGCCCTCCCCTCCAAGCCCGCTCACTCACCATCCACCCCATAACGCCTGCTCAGCTCAGAGGCCTGGGGAACCTTCTCTGCTCTCCCTTCCAACATGGGAGGGGGTTCTGTCTCTGTATCGCTGGCCTCCTGTGTTTCCCTCAATTACTGCACCTCTATTTCCATATTGGAGTTGCTGAATTTCTCAGTGTCCTCATCTGTAAAATGGGATCAATAACGGTACCCACCTCAAAGGTTTGCTGTGCTGACTAAATAGATTAAAGGCATATAAAGAATTTCTAAAAGTACTCTAGTTAGTAACGCCTCCTTGCCAGGATAGCTACTAAGTAATTGCTTTCATTGCTAACCAGGCATCCATGTCCCTGCACAAGTCCGCTTCTTGCTTACAGGATACCAGTAAGTCAATTTCACACGACGACAGTGACGGCTCCAGAAGCAGATGGCCAAGTCTAGTTCAAACTCACAGGATCCCTGGCCGGGCTACTGGCAGCAGGGGCTGGTATGCTGGGCGCCGCTTGGGCATCATCTCTATTGATCCCCATGACAACCAAATCGGGGCTGGGCAGAGGGGAGCAGAGGATGCTTTGGTGAGGCTACCTAGAGAGACATGGGCTGCACACCGGGCCTTGAATGGCCAGAGCTTGGCCTCTTCTGCCTTTAGGGCCCCCAACCCCAGCCCCAGCTAAAAGGTGGACAGGAGCCCTGATGCCCCTGTGTGTATCCACAAAGCCTCATCTTGCTCCTGGCTGTGATGCTCTACGCCGAGGGGGGTCTGAAATCTCCCCGAAGGCTGAGCAGCTGGAACCACGGTGCTGCCAGCCCCCAGTGCCTGGCAAATGGCTGCAGGCCCTCTAATCCCCCGCTCCTAGAATCTGGCCATTAACTCCCTCCAGGCACAGGAGGGGGAGATGCACCCTCCCCGCCCGCCTTTTAGTCCAACACAATTAGGACCCATTATTTCTGTCGTGTTGATTCTTGAAAAATCATTTTAAATTGTCGCCCTTTTTTTATGCTTTGGAAGAGGAAAGTGCCAAAGAAGATGAAAACAGAAAAGCATGCCTGCATCCCCCCTCTGGTTCCTGGTTCCCCCCCTCAGTCCCCCCATTTCTCCTGACCTGTTCCCTTGGCAACCATCAACTCGCTCCTGCAATATTCAAAGGGAATCTCACAAACGCACATCAAATGGGACACAGGGGGTGTTTTCACTTGCCTGAGACCCACTGTCAGACAGACAGACAGACAGGCACCCAGGGAAGACATGGACACAGAGAGACAGAGATGGAGGGAGAGGGACAGAGACAGAGAGAGACAAGGAGAAAGAGCCAGCACAAAGAGACAAAGACCCCTGGACAGCACAGAAACCAGAGATACCTGAGCTTACAGGCGGAATGAGTCAGAGACAGACAGATAGACTCCCAGAGAGACAGAGGGAGAGAGACAGATGTAGGAAGAGATGGATCCAGAGAGACAGAGAGAAAAGGAGGACCCCTGTGAGATGGGAAAGAGGCAGAAAGGAGACAGAGAGGCAGGGCTGGGTATGGGGCAGGGGTAGAAGGAGAGAGAAAAGAGAGGCCTGGGGACAGAAGGAAAAGATGGCCCAGGAGGACAGTGGTGGAGGCTGAGGGAGGTTCTGGAAGGGCTGGGTCCTAAGCACAGTGGCCTGCCCCACCCCCCATCGCTCGCAGCTCATCCACCCTCCTCCTCCCTCCTCTCTCCCTCTCCTCTGTTCTAGCTTGTCTCCTGATCAGCCTCCTCACCTCAACTAGGCAGCCCCAGTGGCTCCCACGCACCCTCCGCCCCTCTCACCTTTGTCAACGCTTCTTCACAACCCGGCCTGGGGCCCAGGACCAGACACATCCCTGTCAGTGGCTTCCCCCGCCCTCCTCGGTTCCGGTACACCTTCCTAAAAATGAGAATGAGTTTGTTATACCGTAGGGAAGAGTCCCAAAAGCACCCCTCAAAGCACACAGTGGGGGCCCCTGCAGGCCACACAAGGGGATTCTGGAATTCCCCCTTAGGGATAACGATTGGGGTAACCGCATTAGCTCCCTCAAGCAGCCACCTAGAGGCGGAGGGAGGGAGGGCGGGAAGATGCCTCGGCCAGCAGGTCTGCCCTTGTGCCCTTGATCCAACACTTGACCCTCTCACCTCTGCTCAGGCCCCTGCGCCCTTCCTCACCCAGGCCCAAGACCCCATGGCTCTCAACGCCTGGCACGAGCCCAGACGCGGCAGGGCTGTCAGCTACAAGGCCAGGAGAAGGGACCAGAGAAGCAAGAGTGCTGAGGTCACAAGTCAGGGGACAGAGCACTGTGGGCCTGTTATGTAGCCACTCTGGGCCTCAGTCTCCCCATCGATCGAATTCGTAAAAGACCCAGAGAGATCCCAGCAGGGTATCAAGAACATCTCTGTGTAATGAGCTCTGATTAAAACTAGCACAATAGTGACACCAATAACCATAAGACGGAGACAAACCTACCAGGGCCGACAGCAGAGGGCACGAGAAGCAAGGTGGGATGTCGGGGTGGGGTGGAGGGCGGGGGGAGGCAGGACCGTGGAGCTCAGGGGCCCGTCCACCACGTGGCCGGGCACGGCCAACTCGGCCAAGTTTTCAGAAGGAGCCCGAAATACCGTTGTTGTTTTTTGTTTTTTTTTAATACCAAATCTTGGAGTGCTGCATGTTGGTCACCAGTTCCAACTGTAAAGCATCTGTGGGGGCCAAATAAAGCACCCCTCGGCTAAATTGGTGGTGAGCCCTCACATTGACCCACGACAGCGTGAACTACATAACCGCTCGGCGCAGGAGCCCAGTCCGCCCGCAGGGGGCGCTTTGGTTGGGGCTGCTGGGAGCTCCTCCCCCAGGCTGAGCAGAGTGGTCCAATCTGCAAAAGCTCAAGCCTCAGGGGCCGGGGGAGGCGAGACTGAGGCCCAAACTGCAGTCCCCAGGCCCCTGGGAGGGGGGTCCTGATGGGGCGCACAGGGCCCAGGGCCTCAGCGGGGCAGCTGGGAGAACCACAGTTGGGCTGCCGCCCCCACCGCCCTACTACCCCCAGGGTGCTGCCCTGCGGCGGGGCGGCAGGCAACTCGCAGCACAAGCCCTCCCCACAGAGCCACAGAGACAGGGCCCCAAAGATTGGGGCTCGGGATGCGGGCTCTGCGACAGAGAGGGTCAAAGATCCCTGCAGTCCTTGGTGCGAGTTCAGCCTCTTGGGGCCTGGTCCTGGAGAGTGTGGCTTGGTGAGTGTGGGTGGCCCGGAAGGAGCATTTTAAGAAGCTTCGCAGGTGATTCCAAGAGATGCACGGGGCCGGGGCGATGCTGGTGTCCTACCCCGTCTGGGACAGACCCGCGGTCCTGGGGAGCTGCTGTGGTCCCGGCCCCGCCCACTGGCCAGCCAGAAGCCCGCCACCCCCAAGGCCCCCATGCCCCTGAATCTGAGGAGAACGTACCCCCCGTTGCTTGATGACTCACAGGGAGGCCTAGGCCCGAACCAGCCCTCATAAAGGTTTCCAGAGATCCCCTCCCCCTGTAGGACCCCCAACGAGCAGGGGGAGCTTTTCCCGAGGAAACAGCCAGGGGCTGCCCATGAGGCCCACTGGGAAGTGTTGGTCTCTTGCTTCAACAGCATTGTTTTCTCTGGACCCACCCAGTGCTACACACACACACACACACACACACACACACACACACACACACACCCCTGTCTCCCAACCCCCACACAGTCGGTCCCAGAACTCTACGCCGTAGCCACAGCTGCTGGGACGCACCGGGCCTGGACCGCCACGCCGGATCCCCGGGGAGAGCGAGTCAATCCCCGCAGATGAGGGAAGCCGTGGGCAGGTGCGAGAGCTGCTCCCAGCCTCCTCGCAGTTTCAGGAGGAGCCCCCGTGCCCTCACCATCAATTCCCCCTTTGCCTCAGCGAGCTGGCTTTCTGTCACTTGCAACCAAATATATCACCCCAACCTACTGAATCAGAAGTTTTGTATTTTTAACAAGTTCCCAGGTGATTCACGAACCACCAGTGTACAGCACTGCCAATTAGGCTGCCGGTGTTCCGGGGACTGGGCCCGCGCCTCCACGCCGGAATCTGTCGGTTCCAATTCAAACCTGCCCTCCCCTAAGCCAGCATCTGAGCATCGAACTCCAGTTACATAAGCCTGGGCAGCAATGGGAGGTGGGGAGAGGAGGGGGGCGGGTTCTGGGCCCCGGCGCCCAATCACTGAGCAGCCTGGAACACTGGAAGCTCCCAGAGGGAGAGCCCCCAGAGGCCTTCTCTGGAGATCATAAAAGATGCAGGATGTGGGGGAAGATTCTTTCCATCACAAAGGCTTTACCAGAGGAGTACAAAAGGAGGGAATCCATGACGAGTTTTTATTTACCTGTGCAACAGATCTTTCCGGTGTGGTGCCTACCATCTGCCGGACCCTGTGCGAGGCACGGGGGTTTGAAAGTGAGCGAGGCAGGGTTCCCCTGTTCTCCAGAAGGCTTCCACTTAGGGGAGAAGTTATGCATTCATCTGGTCACCACTAAATGAACCAATGATTCAGACTGGGTACACTGTTTCTGAGCCCCAACACATTTCTCTCCTTCTTTCTCCACTGGGTTCATGGCCATCGTGATACATTCCCCAGTCTCCTCTGCAGCCATTTGTGGCCGCATGACAAAGTTCTTGCCAGCATTGGTATGGACAGAAGTAAGTGTGTGACTTCCTTGGGAGTATCTTGTGGTTGGAGAGATGAGCCTCCTCTTGCTCTTTCTCCCTTGTTCTCATTGAAAAGGGAGTGTGTGATGGCCGGTGCTGGAGCAGCCTTCTTGGTCTATGAGGGGTTGTCAAGAACATGTCAAGAACCATGGAACAAGACAGAAGAAGCCCAAGTCCCTGAGAATTGTGGAGCCACCACGGAAGTCCAGAGATGCTCATCCCTAGGCCTCATTTCTAAGAGACAGAAAGAAATCTTTCTCTTATGCAGCCACAGCAACCCTGATACAATGGTGCTCTGAGAAATCATTATAACAGGGGACTCATTTACATAGGGGGAAGGCCTCTTTGAGGAAATCTCTTTGACCCAAAAGATGGATAGGAGTTGGCTGAGGAGAGCGAAAGGGAAGAAGCTCTAAAGTGAGGAGAAAGGCAGCTACTCAGGAACCCAGTGGAGGCCACAGAGGCTGATGTGGAAAGAAAGGAGAAGGGGTTGGCAGGGGCAGGCCATGTGGAGCCTGTGGTCCAAGTGAGGAGTCTGGTCTGGGAGCACTGGGAAGTGTTTTCAAGCAGGGGAACAACACAGATTTTTCCATTATAAACATCCCCTTCCCCTCAAACTGAGATCACCACAGACTACCTCCCCCCACCAAGTTCTGTTTAATTCATCATTGGGCACCAGTGATCCCCTTTTACAGATGAAGAATTGGGGAGGTGAAGTAACAGGGCAATTGAGCTCACACGAGTCACAGCAGGGATTTGAGACCAGACCCACCTGTCTCTCAGACCCTGAGCTTTCCCCTGTATTATGATCTCAACCACTCTTAGTCCAGACCCTTATCTCCCAGGTGACCAGGTTTCTGGTGGGACATCCAGATCCCCCAGGAGAAGGACAGGACTCCTCTCAGTCCTGGCTCCAAGCACAGAGATCACTGATCCCAAGCACACACTGCACACAGATGGGAGGATGGAGGCCCTGGGAGAGGCCAGGACCTGAGAGAGGCTATCTGTGCAGACCAAGAATGGGGTCGGGTCAGGCTGGTTCACAGGACAGGCCAGCAGGGGGTAGGGAGTTGGCCTGTAAAACTGTCTCCTTATTTAAACCCAGATAGCTGGCCCTGGCTTCCCACAGACATCCCTGGCTTCCCACAGACATCATCCTTACCCAGACCCCACAGGGTCCACCATCCCTTCTTCCCTCACCCCCATCATCCCAGAATCATAGGGCCAAACTCAGACTTGCAGAGGATGCCATTACCTATGAGAGAACAAGAGGGGCTGAACTCTCTCTCTCGCACACCTAGCAGGGCTCGCCGGCATTTCTTACTGAACATTTGTGAATAGAAACCTCTAAGAGAGGAAGTGAGGGTTCAGCTGCCCCTCCTTGTCCACGCTTCTGGCAGTATGGAAAATATATCCACAACAAATTGTAAATTAGAAAATGTTCTGCTAATATGGAGACTGGATATATCTTTTTTTTTTTTAAGATTTTTTCATTTATTTGTCAGAGAGAGAGAGAGCACAAGCAGAGGGAGCAGCAGACAGAGAAGGCAGAGGGAGAAGCAGGCTCCCCGCTGAGCAAGGAGCCCGATGCGGGACTCGATCCGAGGACCTCGGGATTATGACCTGAGCCAAAGGCAGTGGCTTAACCGACTGAGCCACCCAGGCGTCCCTGGAGACTGGATATAATTAGATATAGCAAGAGTTGGTTCCTTCATGATGCTTTGAATATAGAAAATGTTCCCCCCCCCAAATATCTTATCCTTGACATAATTCATATCATTATCAAGTCATCCCTTCAATTACAGTATTGTGCATTTTGAATTTCTTTTGGGAAATGCAAATTCCTGTTAAGAACAATAAAACATTATCTAACTAGTTGTTTACACTTTGGTATAAATGAGTTTTTCCTATCCTTCTCTGAGCGGGAGGCTTGAGCAGGAAAGGGAAGTTTATTAGAGAAAAGATGATGAGAAGGGATAATTATGGGACTAAGGACAGATTTGCTGGAATTTCACTTCCAAAAGATGTGATTAGCCTGCACACAGCTGAGACATTGACCTCTTAAGGCCTGGGAGTAGAGGAAGACCAAGGAGGCACTCAGAGGAAGAGGTTGGCTGCCTAATGGTGATGTAGCCTTTCTTTACCTTTAATCTCTCTACCACTACCTCACAACCTGCAAAATCACTCAAGATTCTCCCACCCAGAAAGGTCCCGCTACCCCTCTTGATGTCCCTGCACATCCAAAAAGACAGAATGAGGGTTTTAGAATCATAAAGTCTTGAGTTCCATGCTTGACTCTGCCATTTCCCCTCAAAATGGCTGCAAAAAGCCGGTTTTATTTATCTTTGTACCTCCAGATTAGGGCACAGAGCTTGGCACCAAAAAAGCAGTCTCCAAGCTGGAATTTCTGAGTCTCAGTATCCTCATTTGCTTTTCACCAAAGGAAAGCACAATAAAAATTACTTATTTATACTAAAGTGTAAATGACTGATAAGATTTTGCATTTTATTTTATTTTATTTTTAGATTTTATTTATTTATTTGAGAGAGAAAGAGAGGGAGAGCTTGAGAGGGGACAAGGTCAGAGGGAGAAGCCGACTCCCCGTGGAGCTGCAAGCCCAATGCGGGACTCGATCCCGGGACTCTGGGATCATGACCTGAGCCGAAGGCAGTCGCTTAACCAACTGAGCCACCCAGGCACCCAAAGATTTTGCATTTTAAAGAGGGGCATGCAAATAAGCATCTGAAAAGATACACAGCATCATTAGTCAAAAAGCCTTTCCTCACAAGGCAGTGGTAAGGACCAAATAAGATCATTTACCCATTAATATAGTAAATATATAGTGAGCATCTAATGTATGCCAGACACTGTTCTAGGCATTGAGGATAAAGCAGTGAACAACAAAAAAAGTTCCTGCCTTTATTTAGTCTCTCCTGACACTTAGGATGGAGGACAGAATAAACTAACAAATAAGAGCTCAAAATGTATTATAAAGTCAATTGTTATCAGTCTCTTGAAGAAGATTAAAATGGCATAAGGGGGGACACCTGGGTGGCTCAGGTGGTTAAGCATCTGCCTTTGGCTCAGGTCATGATCCCGGGGTCCTGGGATCAAGTCCTGCATCAGGCTCCTTGCTCAGAGGGGAGCTTGCTTCTCCCTCTGCCTGCTGCTCGCCCTGCTTATGCTCCCTCTGTCTCTCTCTGACAAATAAATAAATAAAATCTTTTTAAAAATGGAGAAAGGGAACAGTGCATGATGGGGGATTTTCATTTTAAATAAGGTGATCTGGAAAGACCTCTCTGAGGAGGTGACATTTGAACAGAGACATGAATGAAAATGAGCTTTGTGAATATCTGGGGAAAGGATAATCTAAGAGAATAACCTCATTACCTAGGGGCAGGCAAAGGTGGCTTGGACAATTATACAGAAAAGCTTCCAACATAAAGAACATAATTGGCAACTTGGACTACATTAAAATAAAGACTTTCCGTCTATGAGAAGGCAACATCAAGAGACAGAAAATTCAAGCCAGAGTGAGAGAGGATATCTACAATATGTACATCTGTCAAGTGACCCATATCCAAAATAGAAGAAAATCCTATAAAGCAATAAGAAACAGACACACGACTCAAGGCAAAAATGGGCAAGACTTGGCCAGAACTTCAAGTACAGACTAGCTCAATGGCCAGTAAACACATGAAAAGGTGTTTGACTTCATTAATCATCAGAGAAATGCAAGTTAAAGCCTCAATGAGTTACTACCACACACCTTTCCTAATGATTATAATGCAAATGACAGAAATATACCATGCATTGAAAATACTGACACACTCTTACACTACAGGTGGGGTGGGGGGATAGATTGGCACAACCACTTTGGAACGTAGATTTGTAGTTCCTATTAAAGCTGAACACATGCTCACCCTATGACCAAGCAATTACATCCCCAGGTCTATTTCTGACTAAAAGGCATCCACACGTTCACCAAAAGAAGTATACAAGAATGTCCACAGCAGTATTATTTGTGAGAACCAACAAGAGACTACCAAATGCCCACTGATGTTAGAATAGGTGGATGTGAATTAGGGAAGGTTAGGACAAGCAGGAAACCACAGGAAGAATGCACCCTGTGTTCATCTCTCACCACCTCCCAGCCTTTGAATTTATGGATGGGGTGAGCTAGCCCAAGAGTTGGAGAAGCTGATAAACTTGACTAATACACTATCTAATGGGGAAGGGGGACAGTTATTAAGATCAAAAGTGACTATAGCCACTTCTACTTTCCAAGCTATGTGGCACATCCCAAAATGGTGAGGAAATAAATATTTTTTCTTTGCCCTGAAAAATTCATTAAAGAATGAGGGTCTGGAATAGGTGTCCCCTGTAGAGCATAACACAGAATGGGTCTCTGAATATGCAAATGAGGGTCTGTACTGAGAAGAGAGGGAAGCCAAATACACCTGCCTAATTTAGGGAAATAAAGTTGGGGGAACCTATGGGAAGGGGCCCCAGAAAAGAAAAATGTGGCCAATCTGTGGGGGAGTGAGAGTGTAGGCAACATTGTGGGGGCCCTCCAAGTGAAGGCCAAAGTTGTTTTGAGGACAGAGGATATCTCCTGTTTACTTTTGCGTTATTTGCTGGGAGATGCTGTGACATCTCTCTCTTCAATCTTCTTAAATCTTCAGCCAATTCTGTAACACATCCATCTGCCTGGTGCACAGAAAAGAGAATGTGTCATACATCAGAAGCAATAGAAAGCAGAACAGAGACAGCCCATATGGGGGAGAGAGACAATCCAAAAATGGAACCATTTCGACTATAACAGAAGTCAGAGCTTAGAGTGAAGTGGGAAAGTGTACACCACCTCCTCCAGAACACTCAGAGAGTCTGGGAGGGAACCATGTTACCTAAACTATTTCAGAAACAGGAATCAAGGGAACTCGCCCAACCTCATTCTGTAATACTTGACACCTGTGACTAACGTTTACTTATTTTAAAAAATACCAAAATCCTGAATAAGATATTAGCAGAATGAATCTAGTAGGCTAAGAAGAGAATCATACACCAATACGATGCAAGAATATAGGAATGCAAGGCTGGTTCAATATTGGTAGGTCTATTGGTGTTATTTACAACATTAATAGGCTAAAAGAGAGAAGCTTTGGTTATGTTCATGCATACACTAATGAGGAATTTAATATTAATATTAATATTCAATATTCATTCCTGAATTTTTAAAACAACTTTCAATAAACAAAGTATAAAAGGAAACTTTCTTTACTTTGATGGGATATTTATCAGAAATAGCAAGGATCAGAGTTCATGATGAAAGACAAAGAGGGTTCTATTGGGGAAGTTCTTTAGGGAAAACTTCTTTTGCTCTCCAGGGTACAGCTATGTCCGGTTTCTTTGGTATACATTTTCACTCCTCTCCTTTTTCTCTTCAAAACTCTCTGATGCACTTGGTCACATCTGCGTTTCTAGGGCCCAGAGAAATTTCTGCCACACAGCAAATGTTGAATAAATAATGAGTGAATGAAAAACAGAAATCAAAGATGCCCACTATTAACATTATTATTCAACATCATCCTGGGGATTATTAGACATAGCAATAAAATAGGAAAAAGACATGAGTTATAAATATTGGGAAGAAAAGATGAAGCTACAAGTCTTTGCATCTGATATAAAATTCTTTCTTGAAACATTTCAAGAAATGAAATCAGGATATATTCAGATGATGAGATGTGAAACTACTGTATGATGAGAGATGGTTCATGATGGTGGAGTAAGAGGACCCTCAACTCACCTCCTTCCATGGACACACCAAATCAGCAGCCACAGATCGCATAATTGCAGCTGAAAAACTAAAAACTAGCTGAACAGCTCCCTTCACAACAAGGAATAAAAGGACCACGTGCAGATGGGTAGGAGATGTAGAGACACAGTCTCACCAAAAACTCCACCTTGATACAGCAACACATACAAGAAGGGATCTCATAGATCCAGAATTTCCCCCTAAAGAGTGAGTAGTTTGTACCCCATGTGGTGTACATGTGAGGTATCACATGTGGTGATATATATATACCCATATATATACACATACCCATGTGGGGTATCCCAATGCTTGAGACCTGCACTACGGAGATGAGACTCCAAAAATGTCTGGCTTCGGAAGCCACTAGGGCATACATCCAGGGGCTCTGGGGAGCCATGGGGACCTGAGATACTATTTTTGAGGAGTTTGTACATGAGCTCCTTTGCCCTGGAACTCAGTGTAAACGCAGCAGTTTGAGAGGTGATGGGTTATATGTGAGAATGTGAGATTCATATGCTAATATTAAAGTGTCTGCTGGAGAGGCAGGGGCCAGTAGGGACTTTCTTCAGGGATGGAGGCACTGGTGAGC
Organism: Potos flavus; assembly: GCA_028534135.1. Classification (NCBI taxonomy): domain Eukaryota; kingdom Metazoa; phylum Chordata; class Mammalia; order Carnivora; family Procyonidae; genus Potos; species Potos flavus. The sequence continues at coordinate 50,342,248 of CM052898.1, read as the reverse complement.
TCCATTTTTATACTTTCCACCTACCTTGGTAGCAGAGGTGAGTGCACATGGACACAGCCTCACTGAGTCATGGGCATGTCCTTCCACCTGCACTCTTTCCCTGCTGTCCTAAAGTTGTGGACGTGCCCTACCCTTAACACTCTCCTGCATGGGGCACCTGGGTGGCTCAGTGGGTTAAAGCCTCTGCCTTCGGCTCAGGTCATGATATCAGGGTCCTGGGATTGAGCCCCACATCGGGCTCTCTGCTCAGCGGGGAGCCTGCTTCCCCCTCTCTCTCTGACTGCCTTTCTCCCTGCTTGTGATCTCTCTCTCTCTCTCTCTCTGTCTCTGTTAAATAAATAAATAAAATCTTTTAAAAAAACCGAAAAACAAAAAACACTCTCCTGCAGACTGGCTAAAGCCAGGGGACGCCTATAGTCCACTTTTGATCACCTGGCTCTGGTGGCCAAAAGGCCATGGGGCTGTAACAGTCAGACAGTTCTGGGCAGGCTACCACACCATGGGTACTACACAGATAGGAGACTGAAACACACCTCAGTTTGCCATAACAAAGATCCTTTCCTCATCCCAGAGTTTCAACATGAAAGACAGGCTTCAGTTCTGTCAGATATCTAGAGACTACAGAGGCATTCTCAGGGACATATGCTGAGAGACACCATCTTTGTGCCCTCCCTTGGCCTCACCACAGCTCACTCCTGTGTCCTAGAAAGGGGCTTATACCCTTGCTTGAATCCTTAATTCTTGCAACTGTCTCCCAGGGTAAATGTCCAGATCTTCTGGTTTGGAGGTCAGCAGGCCTCAACTATGGCCTCACAGGATTATATATATCTGCATGCTTTAAAAGCTGCTGCTGGAGAACCTGGCTTGCAATCAGCCTGAAACCAGGGGCTGAATGAGATCATTCCTTTGTGAACACTGACATGTCTTGGCACACCCTCAGCAAGAATATGTCAGAGACCTATCAAGAATAAATCAGGCTACTTAGACAATCACAAAGGCTTGAGAGACAATCAAGAGCTGAGGCAAGGTTGAACAATGAGGTTCATCTCCTACTCAAGGCCATTTCTTCAAGACTGGGAAAGATAGCTCTTTCACATAATACATGGAAAAAACACAGAGTATCAGGCAATGAGGAAACAGAGGAATATGCTAAAATGAAATAACAAAATAAAACCTCAGAAAAAGACCTTAATAAATGGAGATAAGTAGTATACTTGATAAAAAGTTTGAAGTAATGGTCATAAAGATACTTACCAAACTCTGGAGAAGAATAGATCAACACAGTAGAATTTCAATAGAGATTAAAAATGTATAAGCAAGTACCAAACAAAAGTCATAGAACTGAAGAATACAATAACTGAATTTGAAAGTACACTAAAGGGGCTCAGTAGCAGATTAGATGAGGCAGAATGAATCAGTAACCTGGAAGACGGACCAGTGGAACTCACCCAAACAGAACAGCAAAAAGAAAAAAATAAAGAAAAAGTGAAAACAGCTTAAGAGACCTATGGGACATTAAGCATACAAACACTCACATTATAGGGTTCTCTGAAGGAGAAGAGAGAGAGAAGGGGGCAGAAAATTTCCCAAGCCTGGAAAAGGAAACGGACATCCAGGTCCAGAAAATACAGAGAGCTCCAAATAAGATGAACCCAGAAAGACTCACACCAAGATACATTATAATTAAGAAGTCAAAAGTTAAAGATAAAGAGAGAATCTCACAGCAGCAAGAGAAAAACAACTCGTTGAGTACAAGGGAAACCCCATAAGGCTATGTGCTGACTTTTCAGCAGAAATGTTGCAGATCAGAAGAGAGTGGCATGATATATTTAAAGTGCTGAAAGGGAAAACCTTCTGACCCAAAATACTCTTTCCAGCAAGGCTGTCATTCAGAATTGAAGGAGAGATTGTCTGCTTTCCCAGAGAAAGCAAAAGCTAAAGGAGTTCATTACCACTAAATCGCCTTATAAGAAATGTTAAAGGGACTTCTTTAAGCTGAAAAAAAGGGCGGGGCACGAAATAATAACAAGAAAACATATGAAAGTAAACATCTCACCGCTAAAGGTAAATATATCGTGAAAGTAGTGGATTAACCATTTATAAAGCTAGTATGGCAGTTAAAAGACAAAAGTAGTAAAATTAACTATAACTACAATAATTAGTTAAGGGATACACAAGATAAACAGGTGTAATATATGACATCAAAAATGGAAAAATGTGTGAGGGGAGGAGTAAAAATGTACAAGTTTTAGAATGTACTCAAATTTAAGTTGTTATTGGGTGCCTGGGTGGCTCATTCAGTTAAGCATCTGCCTTTGGCTAAGGTCATGATCTTAGGGTCCTGGGATTGAGCCCTGCATCAGGCTCTATGCTCAGCAGGGAGCCTGCTTCTTCCTCTGTCTTTCCCCCTCCTTGTGCTCTCTGTCTCTCTCTGTGCCAAATAAATATATAAAATCTTTTTTAAAATGTTTTAAATTGCTATCGACCTAAAATAAATCATTGTATATATAGGTCATTATATGTGAACCTCATAGTAAACACAAAGCAAAACCCTGTAGTAGATATACAGAGGATAATGAGAATGGAATCTAAACAAAACACTAAAGAAAATCATTAAATCACAAAGGAAGAGAGCAAGAGAAGAAGAAAAGAACAGAGAGAAACTATAATAACAGCCAGAAAACAATTAACAAAATGGCAATTAAGTACGTACCTATTAACAATTAGTTTAATTGTAAGTGAACTAAATTTTCCAATCAAAAATAAAGAGTGTCTGAATGGATTAAAAAACAAGATTCATTTACATATTGCCTGCAAGAGACTCACTTCAGATCTAAGGACACACACAGAGTGAAAGTGAAGGGATGGAACGAGATATCCTATGCAAATGGAAGTGGAAAGGAAGCCACGGTAGTGATACTTACATCAGACAAAATAGACTTTAAAACAAAGATGGTAATGAAAGACAAAGAAGGCACAACATAATGTTAAAGGGGCCAATTCCAGGAGGAAGATATAACATTTGTAAATATTTGCACACCCAACGTAGAAGCACCCAAGGAAGATCTAAAGGAAGAAACTGATGCACTAATGCCCTCACTTAAATCAATAAATAGATCAAACAGACAGAATAGAGAAACATCAGCTTTAAATGACACATTAGACCAGATGGACATGCCATACAAAAACAGCAGAATACACATTCTTCTCAAGTGCACATGTAACATTCTCCAGAACAAATCATATGTCAGGCTAACAAAACAAATCTCAATTAAATTTAAGAAGATTGAAATCATATTAAGCATCTTTTCTGACCGTATCAGTAATAAACTAGAAATCAATTACAAGAAGAAAACTGGATAAAGCAAAAATATGTGGAGATTAAACAAACAATGTGCTACTAAACACAATTGGTCAACAAAGAAATTAAAGGGGAAATAAAAAATTTCCTGGAGAAAAAAGAAGAACAAAGCCCAAAGTTAGTAGAAGGAAGGGAATAGTTATCAGAGTTGAAATAAATGAAATAAAGACTAAAAAAAAAAAAAAAAAATAGAAAAGATCAATGGAACTAAGAGCTGGTTCTTTGAAGGGATAAAGGGATAAACAAAGTTGACAAACCTTTAGTGAGACTCACCAAGAAAAAAAGAGAAAGCTCAAATAAACAAAATCATAAATGAAAGAGAAGCTACAACGGTCACACAGAAATACAAAGGACCATAAAAAACAACTATGAACAATTAAATAACAACAAACTGGACAACTTAGAAGATATGGATAAAATTCTAAAGACTAAATCATGAAGAAACAGAAAATCTGAGTAGACTATTTACTAGTAAGAAGATTAAACCAGTAATCAAAAACTTTACAACAAACAAAAGTCCAAGACCAGATGGTTTCATTGGTGAATTCTACCAAACATTCAAAGAACATTTAGCATACGTCCTTCTCAAACTCTTCCAAAAAATTGAAGAGGAAGGAACATTTGCAAACTCATTTTACAAGACCAGCATTACCCTGATACCCAAACCAGACAAAAACACCACAAGAAAGAAAATTACAGACCAATATCCCTGATAAACATAGATGCAAAATCCTCAACAAAGTATTAGCAAACCAATTTAACAAGACATTAAAAAGATCATACACCATGATCAAGTAGGATTTTCTCCAGGGCAGCAAGGATGGTTCGACATCCACGAATCTAACAATATGATACACCACTTTAACAAAATGAAGAGTAAAAATCATATGATCATCTCAATCGATAAAGAAGCAGCATTGACAAAATTCAACATCCATTTATGATAAAAACTCTCAACAACATGGGTATAGTAGGAACATACCTAAACATTGTAAAGGCCATTATGACAAACCCACAGCTAACATCATACTCAACTGTGAAGAGAGGAAAAGCTTTTCCCTTAAGATCAGGAATAAGACGAAGATGCCCACTTTCACCACTATTATTCAACCTAGTACTGGAAGTCCTAGCCACAGCAATTATGCAAAAAAAGAAATAAAAGGCATCTAAGTTGGAAAGGAAGAAGTTAAACTGTCACTATTTGTAGTTGACATGATACTATATAGAGAAAGCCCTAAAGAGTCCACAAAAAAAAACAAAACAAAACCTTTTAAAACTAATAAATGAGTTCATGAGACTTGCAGGATACAAAAATCAATATACAGAAACCTGTTGTGCTTCTCTACACTAATAATGAAATATCAAAAAGATAAATTAAGAAAAAAATCCCTCTTACAGTTGCAGCAAAAAGAACAGAATATTTCAGAATATATTTACCAAGGGGGTAAAAGTCCTGTACACTGAAAACTATATGACATTGATGAAACAATTTGAAGAAGAAAACAAATGAGAAGATATTTCGTGCTCAAGGATTAAGAGAATTAATATTGTAAAAATGTCCATACTACCCAAAGCTATAGATTTACAAATTCAATGAAATCCCTATCGAAATTCCAGTGGCATTTTTCACAGAAGTAAAACAAATAATTCTAAAAGTTGTATGGGCCCACAAAAGACACCAAATAACCAAAGCAATCCTGAGAAAGAGTAAAGCTGAAGGTATCACACTTGCTGATTTCAACCTATACTACAAAGTTATAGTAATCAAAAGAGTATGGTATTGACATAAAAGCAGACACACAGATCAATGGGACAGAATAACGAGCCCAGAAATAAACCCCCTCATATATGGTCAACTAATTTATGACTATGGAGCCAAGAATAGACAGTGAAGCAAGACAGTCTCTTTCAATAAATGGTGTTGGAAAAACTGGACAGCCACATGCAAAGAAATAAAACTGACCACTATTTTATGCCATACACAAAAACTACCTCAAAATAGATTCAAGACTTGAATTAAGACTTGAAAGCATAAGACTCCTAGAAGAAAAGTTTACTCCAGTGGTAAACTCCTTGACATTGGTCTTGACATTGAATTTTTGGATCTTACTCCAAAAGTAAAGACAACAAAAGCAAAAATAAACAAATGGGACTACATTAAACTAAAAATTCCATACAGCATTTGTTGAAACCATCAACAAAATGAAAAGGCAACCTACTAAGTGGAAGAAAACATTTGCAAATCATATACCTGGTGAGGGATTACTATTTGAAATATATAAGGAACTCAAACAACTCAAGAGCAAAAAATAAATAATCTGATAATCCGATTTTAAAATGGGCAGAGGATCTAGATAGATATTTTTCTGAAGAAGACATACAGATGGGCAACAGGCACACAAAAAGATATTCAACATCACTAATTTTCAGAGAAATGCAAATCAAAACCACAGTGAGATACCACCTCGCACCTGTTAGAATGGCTATCATCATCGAAAAGACAAGAAATAACAAGTGTTGGAGAGAGTTGAGAAAAGGGAATCCTTATGCACTGTTGGTGGGATAGCAAATTGGGCAGCCACTGTGGTAAACAGTATGGAAGTTCCTCAAAGTCAAAAATGGGTCTACTAAATGATCCGCCTCTTCCACTTCTGGGCATTTATCTATAGAAAACAAAAACACTAATCCAAAAATATATACACACCCCTATATTCCTTGCAGCATTATTTACAATAGCCAAGACAGGGGAACAACCTAAGTGTCCACCAATGGATGAATGAATAAAGAAAATGTGGTACAGATATATAATGGAATATCAATCATTAAAAAAAAAAAAAGGAAATCCATGCCATTGTGACATGGATGGACCTTAAGGGCAGTATGCTGAGTGAAATAAGTTAGACAGAGAAAGATAAATACTATATGATTCCTTTTGTATGTGGAATCTAAAAAAATGAACAAACAAAACTCATAGATACAGAGAAGAGATTGGTGGTTATCAGAAGGAAAGGGAGTGGAGCGTGGGCAAAAAGACTGAAGCAGATCAGTTATATGGTGATGGATGGTAACTAGACCAACTGATTGTGGTTATCACTTTGTAGTGTATACAAATATCAAATTATTACCTTGTACACCTGAAACAAAATGTTACATACCAATTTCCCTCAATAAGAAAGAGAGAGAGAGAGAGAGAGAGATTTTTAGGGTTCCTTGGAATACACTTTGAGAACTGCTGCTATAGATTATTGCTATTTAAACTTTATCATTTTTCTTTATTATCAACAGGTGTTGATCATCATGAAATGCATATTAGAAGTCTATAAAAATAAACATGTATTTTTTTTCCCTTACTGATACAGTGAATTACAAAGATAAATTTTTCTGATGTTTCTAAATCCTCGGGGTTAAAAAAAAATTACAACATGACTTTCAAAAATCCTGTATAAGTCAGGATGATACTGGTCACAAGGGTCACCCAACTCAGAATGGTTTTTTCTCACTAACTTGACAGACTATGTATGGCTTTATCTTTGGCACAGCTACCTCCAGGCCCTCCGATGATACCAAAACATCTTTTCATGTTTCTATCTGCATCTATCTGTGTCTGGCTCCATTCTCCAGACAGGAGTTTTACAAGTATCAGAAAAAATGGCCACTGGCAGCGCCAGACACACAATCCTGGCAGAAAAAGTGCTTCTCTCTCACCTTGTTCGCATATTATTTTTAGGGAGAATTTTTGGTGGCCCACGTTGGGCTGCATTCCAAATGCTGGATGAGTCATAGGTTGTCATTAGCAGTCCAGCCAGGGTCACGTGTCTATCCCAGTAACCCTGCGGATGCGAGCGTGTGTGTGTGTTTGTGTATGTGTGTGTGGCACTGCGGGGAGGAGATGGACCTTAATTGGCAAGTTCATGAGAACAACAGGGGATGGGGGAAAACTCCTAAGACAGGAGGTGCTATTACCAGCAAGAAAAGATCTGGAAAGGATGGGGAATAGAGCTAAAGTAGCCAACTACAATCCACCCCTTGGCTGCTCAGAAGAGAAATGCATGCTTCTCACTGTGCATAAAACCGTAAACTGTCCCTTGCTTAAATTATGCTTTCCTCCCACCTAATTCCAAAGTACAGTCCTCTCCCCAGCAGGAGACAACCCAAAGTCACATCTGGGTATTGCCTGCAGCTCCAAACCCTGGATCTCCAAGTGATACAGGTGTGTTTTAGATATGACTCAAAGTCTGACCAGCTAGGCCTTACCCATGAATTGAACCCTCCCAACAGCTCCTATCTAGAAGGCTTATTAATGCACTCAGAAAAGGAAAATATCCAGCAACTTTTCTTTCCTTCTAGCCATCTCTTCCAGGCTGCCATGACGGTATTCTTCAGTTCAAACTTCCTGTTCATGAAGTTACCTTCAGGTCCATTCACCTTTCAGCCTATCTATTGAACTTTAAACCCAATGATTATATTTCCAAGATCTATAACTGGCTCTTTTTCATACCACTATGATTCTATCCTTATTCTTTGGAAGATAGTAATTTCATTTTTCTAAGCTCTTCTCTTTGCCTTTTTAACTGCGTCCCCTTGAGTGTTTGTTCTCCAGCTGAGAATGCCTCGCTCTCTGTTATGGTGAAAGCTTCCCTCGTGGCCTTGGTGATTCTTGGATGGATGATCACATTTGGTTACAAGAGGCCTGATTTGCCCAGCTGGTAGATGCTGCTTCTGTTTACTGTGGCAACTTGGGTGCAGGGCTGGGGGACCTGCTGGGTTTCCCAAAGGCTTGTCCCTCATTTCTCCTGCACATGCCCATCATCTGAGTGTTCTCAGATGGCCATTCTGCTGCTCCAGTCTGAGATGAACTTCTATGGTCCCCCCTTCTTGACCTGTGTTAGGGGAAAGAAGAGCTCCCAATCACTTAGAACCTGGTTCTGCAACCAGCCATCTCAAGAATGTTATCAATTCCCCCAACTCCTATATCCATCACCCTTGGGGTTAGGAGACCCCAGGACTTACACCTCAGGTAGCCCACGTTAGGGGTCCTGCATCAACCCAGTTCTCTGCATTTCATTTCTAGGAAGTCCCCCCAGTCTCTGCTTCATTTATGACCCTCTTTGTCATTGTTTTCTAGAGCTGTTCTAGATTCGTGAGAGAGAAAGAGAATGAGAGACACAAAGAGAAAATATGTTCTGTCATTTTCAGGGATTTGAAGCAGGAAGAGGAGGGGGGAGTGTGTGCTTAATCCGCCATCTGTAGCTTTTCCTCTTTTATCCCCTATTAAAAATACGTTGTAACAGCGGATAATAAAGGATATGTATAGAATAAGATTAAAATAGAAATAGAAAGTCAGGACTGACAAAAGGAACAGGGGAGCATATTTCGATCCTGAAGGTTACAAAGTTGCAGCCTAGTGGCCAGAGTAAAAAGCGAAACTAGACCATGAAATCCTGGAGGGCAAGAGGGTGTTTCAGCCGTATTCTCGGCGCTGGGCCTAAACCCAACCCGGGCAGTTCTTCAATAAACAGCTGGTGAATGAATGCACTTATTCGCTGGGTTCTTTATTAAACAATACAGTCTTTGCTCTCTGGAAAGAAGAAGGCATAAAATCTCATTGGCAATAATAATATTTTTCCTGTCAATAAATTAAAAGCTATTTCTCATGTGTATTACAGAACAGATTGTGCCTTTGACACACCGTTTTACAGAAAGCATGAAGATTCATGTGATCGGTTTTCAAATGACCTTTGGCAAAGCCTAAGAGCTTGACCTTCAGACAAACTGGGGGGAAGGCAATTCTTGGCCCCACTGTCCTGTGTTGTGGGGCTGCAGGATGGTCCTCCCTAGTCTAGGCTGGGCAGGGGAGTGAGGCTGTGAGCAGATCGTCCTGACCACACCTCTCCATCCCAGGCTCTGATGAAGGATGATTCTCTCATGCTGCCCTTTTCATGACCTAAGGTGTTCCATTTCATGACCCACCTGCCTGGCTCTCTGGAAAGAGCACAAATGTTTGGAAAGCCACCCCTGCATCGTTCTGCCTCCTGGGTCCCCGGCATGACCCCTTGGTCTTGCTAAGTCCTGAACTGAATCTAGCAGAAAGAAAGCCCTTTCTAGCTGCTGTTTTGAGCTCTGGCCTGGGAGTCTAGGGCCCTGAGTCCGAGTCCTGGGCCCTGGATGAGCTCTCATGTCTTCATTCTTTTTTTTTTTCCCCAAATACTTTTATTTTATTTTTTCAGTGTTACAAGATTCATTATTTATGTACCACACCCAGTGCTCCATTCAATACGTGCCCTCCTCAATACCCACCACCAGGCTCGCCCATCCCCCCACCCCCTTCCCTCCAAAACCCTCAGTCCCTTGTTCTGAGTTCACAGTCTCTCATGGCTTCACTCTTTACTCATTTTTCACCCATGCTCTTAAGAAGGTTGGTGCAGTCCCTCCTGGGTGCAGCCTGTCCTGGGCTTTGGACACACCAAGACCAGTGAGACACTCTCTACCCTCAAGCCCCACAGTCTAACAAATGAGGTGACTCCCATCTAAGGCTCCTTGCCGATGAAGGAGGGTTACAATGCCTGTTTTCTGGAACTGTCAGAGAGATTAAGGCTATAAATACTCTACAAATACTCTCCAGCAAATCTCATGCACAGAATCATGATGATGGTGCTGGTGGTGGGTCCAGGAGGCACCTCAGCCCCCAAGTCTCCCTGAAGGCAGTGATGGGACCCTGTTCCCCACTCCCCTCAGTCTCCCCAGACCAAGGAGGAGGGAGTGAATTGGGAAAGCAGATTCTAGCCCCAGCAGGGGGATTCCCAGGAGTTTTGCTTTATAAGCTAAATGCCCTTTATTAGCCTGCAGTTAAGTTGTCTCTTTGCCTGAAGATTAAATAGAAGTTTCTCCCTTAGAAGGGGAGGTAGAGAAAAGAAGGGTACTAATTAGTTGATTCCCCTTCAAGGCCAAGGGTCCATTTGATAACCTGCCTACCAGAGCCAGGCTGAGGGGCTTTCCTGGAGGCAGCCCTACAGTGGGGAGCCCTTGGGGCAGGCCCCAGGTGTGCCTCTCAGGTCTGCCTCTTATGAGCCCTGGACCTGCTTTGGTCTCAATTTCCCCATCTGTAAAATGGATATCAACATTTCTGTGCCTTGGGTATGTCAGAGGTGTGAATTACAAGACGCCCCCCGACCCCGACAACCCCCAAATGAACATGTCTACTTGCTGTCCTCTCCCTCATCTCCAGGAGAGGGTGCATGGGGCCACATCACCCAGACCCGCTGAAGCGACCAGTTGCAGAGACAAAGAGCTGCTGGAGAAGGCTGGTCCGGTGCTCAAGAAGTTAGCACGCTTTCCTCTGGCAAATCCTGGGAGCATCCGTAGCGATAGTTTCTCACTACCTGTGTATTCGTGTTACCCCAGGAGATTCTGGGGAAAAGCCAATTTAAAAAAGACTATATAGGGGTGCCTGGGTGGCTCAGTGGGTTAAGCCTCTGCCTTCAGCCCAGGTCATGATCTCGGGGTCCTGGGATCAATCCCCACATCGGGCTCTCTGCTCGGCGGGGAGCCTGCTTCCCCCTCTCTCTCTGCCTGCCTCTCTGCCTACTTGCAATCTCTGTCAAATAAATAAATAAAATCTTAAAAAAAAAAAAGGCTATATAGAGAGATACTCTATACATATATATGCATAAATCCCCATATAGAGAATATATAGAGAATATCTATATATGTACATATTTGTGTGTGTATACTGTTTTAATTTGAAGCATTGGGGGGAAATGCCCAAAGTTTCCTTTAAAACCTTGCAAAGCCACATAAATGGCAACACCAGAAATGATCTGAACATCCATCAACTCATGAGTGGGTAAATACAAGGCAGCATATCCATGCAGTGGAATATTATTCATCCATAAAGAGAAACGAGGGCTGTGGCACGCTGAACGGATGAACCTTGAAAAATGGTATGGTTGGGACGCCTGGGTGGCCCAGTGGGTTAAGCGGCTGCCTTTGGCTCAGGACATGACCCCAGGATCCTTGGATCGAGTCCTGCATCAGGCTCCTTGCTCATCTGGGAGCCTGCTTCTCTCTCTGCTTCTGCCTACTTGTGCTCGCGCTCTCTCTCTCTCTGACAAATAAATAAAATCTTTAAAAAAAAAAAAGGAAGAAAGAAAGAAAAAGAAAAACGGTATGGTTGGTGAAGGAAGCCCATCACAGAATCCCACAAATTGCATGAAATGGACTCCATTTATAGGAAATGTCCAGAGTGGCAAATCCACAGAGACAGAAAGCAGACCGGTGGTTGGCGGTGGCTGGGAGGAAAAGGGGGTGGGGTGGGCAACGACTGCTCAGAGGCCCCAGGTTCCTTTTGCGGGGGTGACCAAATGTTCCGGGATTCGGTATCGGCAGTAGTTGCAAAAAGCCCCTGAACTGCATGCTTTAAAAGGTGGATTTTATGGTATGTGAGTTTTATATCAATGAAGGTGTTATAAACGTGACTGCAAGGCAGGAACCCAGTATCGTCAGGTGGTCCTTGAATTGGTAAAAGATTCACGTGGAAGATCTTTTCTCCGTAGGAGCTGACTTTGTCTCCGACAGAAATTTCTCCTCTGTACTATGGAAATAGAGCACCAGGACTATTTAACTGGTTAAATATCCAGCAGCATATTAATAAATCTGTCACTGTATTTCTCAGCGTAACAACAACAAAAAAAAAGGTGGCCCCAGGCAGCCCCACATAGGCTGTCAAGAGCCCTGACTGCTTGAGTGCTTATCCATTAGGCTGATATTCCAGACTCCCGTCTGAACCTCGTCTGTTCAGGATTCCCGCCCCTTGAGTGCCAAGGCATGGGGGTCCTCTGAGGTATCGGTCCCTGTGTCATCACTGGCTCATAACTGGCATCGACCAGGCTGTCTGTCTCCAGGCGCTGGTCCCGGGGCGCTCTGTGTCCTCCTCACCCCCACCTCCCAGATCCAGCCCCTCTCCCCATGCCCTGGCTCCTGTGGGCTCTGGACCTCTTCCTGGACTCCCTTTTCTGTCGCTCTGGGGTCATGCTGCCTTCCCGGGAATTGCTACAGAGATGGCCATCCCTCCCCGCATCTGCCAGAACCTCCTGCGGCTTTACTCATTTCCTGCTCCCCCCACTCAGCCCAGAAGACCATGGCAGAACACAGAGTTCTTTCTTAAGGACACAGGAACATCTCAATCTCTTCTCCTCTTCTTGTGGGTGGACCCTCTCTCTGCCCTTGAGCCTGAGCTTGGTCAGTTGCATGATCTACTTTGGCTGAGGGAACACGAGCAAAGACGATACTAGGAGAAGCTGGAAAGCGCTTGCTGCCTCTAGCTGCCCTGGGTCTTCCATGGAAAGAGACCCTGCTAGGCTCTTTGAGCCCCAGCCTTCTGGACCTCTCAGCAAAGACCCAGACATGTGGGTGAGGCTGTTGTAGGTGACCCAACCCCAGCTGAGCCAGCAAAGACCAGAAGAAACATCCAGACAAGCCACAGAACAATGAGAAATAATAAATTGTGCCGACTTAAGCCACTGAGTTTCGGGATAGTTTGTTATGCGCAAAAGCTGACTGATCAACCCATTTCTATGTCTTCTCCAGCCTGGGAACTGTCCCCTCCAGGGAGACAGAAACTCCCATGGCTCACTCTGCACTCTTTCAAATCTATCACGAAGCTTGAGACCCTCAGGGCTTCTGATAGGTGCCATACAGGCTCTAGCAAACGGAAAGCACTGGCTTCTGAAATGAAAAAAGCCAAGAGTGTAACCCTTGTTCACCTGCTGTAATTTCCCTCCGTGTGACATGATGCCTCCTGGTCTACTTTTAATAGGGGAGGAGCCGCAGGTGAAAGAGGAATGAGGATGAACCAAAAAATAATTTTGACACATCAAAATATGATGTCATCACATATTTACTGAGTGTCTATTGGAGTCGACACCTTGTTAGATGCTGAGGACACAGCAATGAGCAAAACAGACCCAAACCCACGTCTCATAGATCCCACAGGCCGACCTCAGACCCTGACAATCAATCAAATCATCACACGAGTGATGATCCATTCATTCACTCATGTGGCAAATATTTATGTCACATGTTCAATAACTCGAGGAGGCACGGAGCACACAGTAGTGAACATGCAGAGATGAGTCTGTCCCTAGAAGTCGGGGGAAGGGAGTGGGGAGTGGGGGGGGAGGGGGTGAGAGGGAAACTGATCCCATGTGGGGCTTCTCTGAGTGGGTCTGGTTGAAACTCAAACCCAAAGGATAAGACACAGTTAAATGGGCAAGGACATGGGGGTGGGGCGTGGGGGAGGGGAGGGAGAACATTCTAGACAGAGGGCACAGGAAGTGCAAAGGCCCAGCTGTGAGCAGGAGGAGCTGGGAAAAGGCAGAGTGTTGGGAGACACAGAACGTGGGCGAGCCCTGATAAGGGGCTAGGGTGCCAGGCTAACTTGAATATCTTTAGACCCCAAAAGTCTCTGAAGGGGGACTGGCCCAAGTGGTCATTGCCCATCCCACCGGGCACCACCTGGCCCAGATGTTGAAGGCACCCTGTCAGTAGTCTCACCTCCCATCCCTGAGACCCACCCTGCCCCAGGGCCTCCTGCCCTGTAGCCCCGCCCTTGCTGGGAGAGTGACTCTAAAAAGGCATTCTCAGACTCCACCCCTCCAGAAACTTTCTCTAAAGCTCCCCACCCCCTTGGGTTGTGACACCCCCTGCACAGGGACTGTGCACTCACATGTCTGGCTTGGGTCCAGCACTGGTCACCACAGTGGCTCCAGGATGCCACGTAGACACGTGGGACTGGATTGGGGGATGGGGGGCTTTGAGGAGCGATGGCAGTTCTGGGTCCAAAGCGGTTCTGGGTCTAGGCACTGTTTGCCATCGTGGAGTGGGGGACCAGCCAGTGCCGCACGCTGGCTGCGGGGGATCAGTGAGGGACACAGGCGTGGATGCCAGGACTTCTGCTAAGGCTGTCGTGAGGAAGGACCACAAGGACGCCCATCCAGAATGCAGCTGGGGCACCGTAAGTCCTCAGGGAGGGTGGCATGCTGTTTCTGTGATTATTATCTCAGTGTGAATGGTGACTCGGATCCCCAGGGGCATGCAGGGGGTCTCATGGGTGTTCGGACAGTCAGCAAACATGCAGCCACTAGAGGATGGCACCCTCTGCCGCAGACACGGGCCCCAGGGGCCTGGAGAGACAGTGAGCCCAAGGAGGGCTGGAGCTGAGCCAGGCCAGGGGCAAAGGGAGGAGATGCAGCCCCGGGTTCGTCCGTGCAGCCCAGGGAGCTCTAGACCAGACCGCGGGTCAGGGACCAAATTCGGGCATGGTGGGAAGGCCGGGCCCAGCCCCGGGGAGCAGGCCAAGGTCTGGGGCAAGAGCACCACGTTGTGGGGCCCGCACCTTTGCCTCTCCTGGTGCGGGGCAGCAGCCCCATGGGCGAGGCCATAAGAAAGACCGGGAAAGAGCACCTGCTGGTCCCAGCACAGGCAGGGGGCCACTCCTGGAGGAGCAGGACTCAGACACAGGCAGCAAAAGGCTTTCAGAATTGGGGTGCTTCACAGAGACTGGATCTTATTTAGTCATTTATTTAACAAGTAGTTACTAAGTTCCCACCATGCGACAAGCACTTCGTCCTACTTACAGGTCAGGGTGCTTACCCTCTATGGTGGACACAGGAAGGTACCTCCAGACCCCTTCCTTGAAGGATGTGCTGCCCCAGCTCCTAGAGACCGTCCGCGGGCATCCTTGGTATCACCCCTCGCTGGGGATCCCACCCGCACGCCTGCCCTCCCCAGGCGTGCCAAGGCCTGCGGACCTCCCAACTCAGGACGCCTTCAGGTCCCAGAGGGTCACCCCCGCCGCCCTCCTCCTCTGCCCACTCCTGCTTCCCCCGTTCCTGCCCTAGGCCTGGCCAGGGCCCTCCTGAGGAGCCTGCTGCGTGTTCCTTGGGGATACCCACCCAGCGGGACGCTCCCAGGGCTGACGATTAGAGGACAAGGCCAACGAAACACGAAGAGAAGGACACCTTCCCGCACTGAGGGCTGTGGAGGACAGGCCTCGGGGTGTCGGGGCCCAACAGCGAGGTGGTGTGTGAAAGGCAGCCCGGCGTGGGCAGAGGACGGTCCCCGGAGAAGACGTGCACGTGGACACCCTGCGGCTGCGCAATGGAGAGGCCGTCTACTTGACGGCCTGGGAGAACATGAGGAGAGAGAGCAGCGAAGGCCGAGGCCTAAAGCTGCGAGAGCTGGAGGGCCTCAGTAATGAAGTGGCCATGGTGCCTGGATGGCACCCGGAGGGTACCTGAAAAGTACCTGAGGGGTATCTGGAGGCTTCCCTGAAGGATTATGCAGAGGGTGCCCGGAGGGTAATTGAAGGGCTATCTAGAAGGTACTTGGAAGGTTACCTAGAAGGGCACGTAGAAGATACCTGGAGGGGTGTCTGGAGGGTACCTGGACAGTCACCCGGAGGGAGTGTGGAGGGAGCTGGCAGGCTGGGAGGGTCCCGGGCTAGGTGACCCTGCGAAAATGAGCCTTTGCTGCAGTCGCCCCAGTGCACCCGGCCAGCCCGAAGGAGGAGCAGAGAAGAGCAGGTTAGGGCCTGGCCACCCTCTGGCCACCCCGATTCTGCTGAGGGCGTGGAGGCTGGGCTCCCGGGGGCCACCAAGGACCGCAGCTGCTCTAAAATCACCCAATCAGCAGAAGCCTCCACAGAAGCCTCTGCTTCCGGCATTTGCATCCAAAGCGATGTGCAGCCCGCTTCCCGCGGCGGAGGCTCAATCTGCCGGCACCCGGGCTGCGGGGCTGGGACAATTAATTAAAGATCCCAGGGAGCAGCCAGCTCTCATTAAATCCCACGTAGGGGGTGGAGTGCCAGGTGAGAACTCCTCGAACGTTGCTTCACTTTCTCCGGAGCCAAGCATTCTCTCATCTATTATCTGCATCGATCCTGGCCAGGCTCTGAGAGGAGAGGATTATCTCCGTTTTGCAAAGTGCAGAAGCGGAGACTCGGAGACTGGGGTTAGGTGGTGTATCAGGGTCTCCCGGCTCCCCAGGCGCGGGGCTGAGGTCCACAGGGCGGAGGGCCACGTCCTCCGTGCTGCCTCCGTGAGGGCCCATGCAGCTCTCGCTGGGTCTCCTGGGGCAGGAACAGGGACTGTGGGGTGATGCCGAGGGGACTCACACCCGCTCTGCGCCCCAAGGCTGCAGACACCAGCCCTGGCCGGAGTCAGGGAGGACCAGGAGTGTTCTTGAAGACACTGTAGACTGTCGGTCAAAGATGCTAAGAGCTGCGATTACCCTTCACCGAGGTGGAATTTGTGCTTTCCTCAGGGGAAAACAGAACCCCCTGAGCATGCCGGGGACTACTCTGAGCCAGGTGATCCTGGGGGCCCAGAGACGGGGTCCCTCCCTCCCACCCATGCAGAGGGGCCCTACAAGACCTCCTGTCCCGTGGGCTCTTCCTGCAAGTGACTGCAACGGGGGTTTTGCAGACATGGCCAAAGTAATACTATGCGACCTCCAAGGCCAAATCATGAAAGGTGCTGTAGATTCTTCTGCCCTTCTCTCTTGGAGCCCTGAGCCACCAGATGGGCCGGCAGGTTCCCTGAAGCCACCAGGCTAAGAGGAAGCCCAACCAGACCAGGCGCAAAGACATAGAGAAGCTCCGAGAGCACACGGAGAGACACAGCCAGTCCCCAGTAGCTCCGGCCTCCCCTACCTCCGCCTCGGCTCCTGCCTCCCTGTCCAACAGCAACCATGCCAGAAGGTCGAGCCAGAATGGCCCAAATGGGCACTTCCCATGAGGGATGAAAAAATGATTGTTGTAGTCTTAAGCCACTAATTTTGGGCAGTAGTAACCAGAACACCAGCATCGAAAGAGGGACAAATAGACAAGGGAAATGCAATTCCAGGGTGAAACTGGAGCAAGTACGGTGAGGCACAGCCAAGGGGTGGCCGAGAGAGGGAGGTCCGGGGAGGCTTTCTGGGGTTCCTGCCAGGGGCTCCCAGACAAAGATGCGGCAGTGCAAAGGTCCAGATGCAGGAAGGGTCTGACTTCCTGTATTTCCAGCAAGTGGCTAGTCTCCCCGGAGTGAATTTGGCACAGAGATTCAGGCACAGGACTGTGGCACATGGCAACGAGGAGACTGGAAGAGTCTGGAGCTCGGAGTGAGGTCATGCCCACATTATAGAAAGAACATTCTGACCTATGTGTGAAGGATAGAGAGGAGGAAGCAAGCGGAAGGTGTTAGGGCAATCTTTCTGCAGGGGAGGTCTTCAGTAACTTCTGGCACGATGTTAGCATGACCTTTTTTGGGGTGATAATCGAAAACAGGTGGGAAGGAGCCACGTGTAAGCAAAGCCGTGGCAGGTGGAGCCTCTGCATGGCCAGCCTTAGGCTCCCCCCTCTGAGGAGGTAACCTGGCATCTCTCTTAGCTGTTACAGGGAGAACATCAGAGGCGACACTCAGGAGGGGGCTGAAAGCAAGTCATTGGCTGACACCCAAGTCAGGAAAGGCCCTCTGAGGGCCCCCCCATGTCTGCCGGGCTGCCCACAACGACCTGTGAGGCAGGTGTCCCCGTCCCCTGGTGCACTGAGGGTGGCCCCAGGCCCCTGAGGGGCAGTAAGAGAGATGGTGGCTGGGGATCGCCATGCCTGGCCACTGTGACATCTGCATTCTTTGTCACTCTTACTGCACGTGGCTCAGATGGGGGCCCCCCCACAGCTTTGCTACCTTCAGAGGCAGGCACATGGTCCGAGCCTGGTCAATCAGGGATTCATTTAGGGATACTGACCTAAGCTGAGCTCATAAGAATCCGCTCTGGGACTTTGGGAAAACCTACTGGGAATGGGGCATGCTCTTTCTGGGGGGGGTGGCTGACCCAGAGAAATGGACATGAGTGGATGATGGCCCTTTTCCCCCTGCCTGGGGAATTGATATGGACTGACATTTGTGTCCCCCTCCAGATTCTTATGTTGAAATCCTCACCCCCAGTGTGATGGTAGTAGGTGAGCTTTGGGAAGTCATTAGGTCATGAGTGTGGAGCCTTCATGATGGGATCGGTGCTCTTGTAAGAATAGACACAGAGCTTGCTTCTCCCTGTGCTCTCTGCCATGTGAGGACCCAAGGAGCAGACAGGCTATCAGCAAACCAGACACCAGATCTGCCCGCATCCTGATCTCGGACTTCCCAGCCTCCGGAACTGTGAGAAATAAACATTTGTTGTTCAAGCACACCCCCCACCCCGTCTACAGTATTTTTGTTAGAGCACCCAAACGAAAAAATATTTTCCTGAGGAACACAGAGGAAAGCAGAGAAATAGAGAGAGAGCATTGATGACATCACTGGAGCACCTGGATCCAGCCATGCCTGAAGTCTACACTGCACTTCTCAGTTTTATGAACCAATAAATTCCTTTCATTGCTTAAGCCACTCTGTGTGAGTTTCTATTACTTGCAAACAAAAAGGAGAAAAGAGCGATTACACCTGTAATGAGATGGAAAATCTTTTCATCCCCAGAATTCCTCTTGGGGATGGCACTGTCTTTATTTGGAAGAAATATTTTTAAAAGCATTGACGCTTGAAGGTAAGAATCCAAGGGACCTGACTGTGGGGAAAATGCCTTGTGGGAGAGACGGGAGAGATGTTGTGACTTCATCAAGGGAGACCATGCCTTGGTAGGGACCCCTCCCGGGGCCTACTCCCAGCTCACCTGCCCCGGGGGTAAATGCCAGTCTGAACATGCAGGAGATCATGCTAAGGTAGAGAGGACCCCGTGATGCACCTCGATAGCAAGGCTACAGGGGAACCCGGGCACCCAGCGGATGAGGTGGGACGAGAAGCCATCCTTTGCAAGGCCTCCTTTGCTGCAGAAGCCAGACTGTGAGCACAGCATTGTCAGACACCCTTGGAGCTTGGGTTCTGGCGGTGATTTGCGTTTCTGCTGCTCACCAACACGCGTGTGAGATTCGGAATGCAGGGGAGAGGCAGAGAGACCCTGCCGGCTTTGCTGTAGCCCGAAACCCAGTGTCACTGTGCCTCCCCAGCATATGCAGGGCCTCTCCTGTCCTGCATCCTGCATCCTGTGTCTACACAGGTGCACGTGGGCGCCGGCTCTGTGGGTTCGGAGAGGCGGCATGCGGGGCTTCCAGGAGCTGCTGCAGGCCTGGGAGCCAGTCTCTGGAGATGGCCATATGCCCCCTCCTTCCAGGTAATGGCAGGAACACAGGGCTTCTGCGAGGGCGGTTCTGCCATGACTACAACCCTCCTTTGGGGAGGTCGGTGGAGAGCCCCTCCTCCTGCCCCACCCGCAGGGTTAGAGTCCCTTCATCCCCTGTAGGAAATCCCTTCTGCTTAGAGAAGACTCGAAACCCTGACAGGTGAGGGGAGAGGACCAGGCCCCCAGCTGCCCTGCAGGGCCCAAACCTTTAATAAAAGCCACAAGCAGGTGGTTTTAACACGAATTAGCTCTTATTATGCTCCAGACTCAGAGTTAAGCATTTTACATACATAATTCATTTAATATTTGCAACAGTCCCAAGAGCTAGGCAGTTTGTGTACCCATTTGCAGACAAGATAACTGAGGCACAAGGAAGTCAAATAACAGGTCGTAGGGGTCTCGAGGGGCAGGATTGGAGCCCAGTGAAGGAGGTGTCCTGGAGCAAAAGAAACCCAGCCCTCGAGGGGCGGGGGCACAGAGACACATAGTAGGAGCCAAGACTGAACTGTCACAGGTAAGGGATGGAAGTTTGAGTCAAAGTTAACCAGATGGCTGAGCGGTGCAGACAGGATTAGGGCCGGGGGCAGTAGGGGAGCAGGAAGCTGACATCTAATTACACAGCCTTGACTGAGCTAAGTCTTTGAGTAAACCTCCCCAGGGTGGGGATTGGGGGGGGGGGGGCACATGAGGATTTCTCCCTTTTTCAAATCCAGGGAAATATATGGACTATGTGGTAACTCCCCGCCCCACCAATATCCCAACACACTCATATACACACACGCACACCTCCAATTCCGAAGCAAAATCTTTTTTCCCCAAGATAAATGCTACAACACGGGGACAGACACTGTAATAATCTACTAGAGACTATAAACTGGCATAGCCTTTTTGGAAAGTAACTTGGCAATATGTAGCAATAGCCTTGCAGTATCATAACTTTTGAATCTGCAGTTTCCTTTCTAGGATCTGTCATAAGGAAATCATCTGAAATATGAGAGCTCCAGGCACAAAGATGCCCAGGACAGAAACACTGAAAACAGTGGGAAATTGGAAACAATCCCAATGATCGTTGGTGATCGTGAAACAAACTAATGGCACATCTGTGTGATGGAATATTGTGCTGTCATTAAAAAGAAGATTGGAGAGAGTTTTTAACTGTGTGGAAAAAAATGTCGGGAAAAAAGACAAAGTTGAGGTCATACGTAGGATGTTCTCAACCACAGGGAAAGCATGCCTGGAACGAAGGCTGGGAGGAAATAGACAAAATCATTCAGAGAAATTGACTCACGGTCTGGAGGGACTTACTTATTTACTTCTGCTTTTTTGTACTTTTTGGTGACTTCCAGGTTTTGTACAATGACCAGTCGTTGTAAAAAATAAAGGGAGGACGAGCACTTGAGATCTGAAGCTCCTGAGTGTCTCCTCTGAGCCCCAGCGGAGGTGAGACAGCAGCAGGCTCGCCTCCAGGAGCCTCCTGGGTCATGGTCTCTGCATGCCACTTCCAAGCAACTCCATGGAGCGACAAGACAAACAGGCTGGGACAAACAAGGATGAGGCAAACTTCTAACTTGGACCCCAAAATTTAATCGTATACGTACAGGATGGGGAAAATCCGGCCTGAAAACAATAAGTCACATAAAAATAGTTTAGGGACTTTCGGCAGCCACAAGCTGACCATGAAAATCAACAGTGAGACAGAATTGTCTTGGCATCTGAGGTCACATCACAAGGAGCATACTGACCAGAAAAAGGGAGGAGGCGATTACAGGCAGGCCACATTTGGGATTTGGATTACAACTTTCCGCCCCCTAAGGCATTCTGTCAGCCCATCCCTTCCCCATCCTGGCCACTGAAGCCAGGTTTACAGGGGGTCTGGGAGGTTCCTTTCTTGCCCTTCTCTATCTGGTATTAAGGAAGCAGAAGTGGTAAAAAGAGGCAAAGAGAAGAGCTGGAGAGAAGCCAGAAAACTTGTTTCCCCACCACATCAACTGTGTAATTGGGCTAATTCTGTAGCATTTGTGCTTCTGGGCCTTTGTTTCCCTTTGTCTGTGTCGCTCCTGATTGGAACATTTGCTGTTGCTTTTGTGCGTTCCTAAACCCAATCCCCTCTGATGATGTACATGAATGTGTTTCTGATGGATGTTTTCCAGAGCCCTTTGTTGCCTCAATTAAGGGATAATGAACAAGAATTGTTTCTATTTGTAAAACAGCCCAGCCATTTCCCACTTCCCAATTGGTGGGACAATGTGTCTTAATTAAGCACAAAGACTTGTCACTTCATCTACTGTCAAGATCCCCGGTGATGGAGGAGCGGGGAAGGGATGAGAGGCCTGGGAAGCCTTGGGTGGGCGCGGAGGGGCCCGGAGAGTGCCGTGGGCAGCTCCCAGGTGGCCAAGGCTGTATCGCGTTGGCTGTGGCACCAGCTCACCTCTGGTTACCAGTCCCTGGAGGACGCCTGGGTACCAGAGCCATGACCTTGAACGGCTGGTATGTGGTGTTTGTCACTAAGAGCATGGTCTGTGGACCCAGCTTGCTTGGGTTTGGTCCCGGCTCCACATTCACTAGCCATGTATCCCCGGGCAAAGGACACAAGTCTCCTAAATGAGAGAACCAGCAAGATGATGGCAACCCCTACCTCCCACGGAGATCGAGCAGCCTGACTTACAACAGCCCCGGGTGCTGGGTGAGCCCTGGATGAATGCGGATAAATGGGAGCAGTGACATTTTTTTTCTGAAAACAGTAACCCGCTTTCCTCTGGAACCCCTTCCCAATCCCTGGGTTTAGGAGAATACAGTCCTGCTCAGTACTGTGACTGTTCCTCGTCCTTCCAAAGAGGTGGGCTTGCTGAGGGACCCAAGGGCAGGCTGGTCCTGAAAGAGCGTTGGTAGGAACCTGGAACATATCTCTTGAAGTGAGCTGTGCTACAGGCACCAAGAGTCACCTGTGGCTGAGCAGAAGGCGGGGACAGGTTGTCAGAAGTGCCAGCCCATCAGAAGGACCCCCACCCCCTCAGGCTCCAGAAAGACTAATGGGAGTCCCCAACCAGTTCCCAGTACTTCCAAAGACCAAATCATCTGTGGAGAATAAGACCACACACAGTAGGTCGTTTTGCTTTGTGAAGATATTCCCTCCACCTGAGGGGTCTCACTGAGAGTGGGGGGCTCACGCGGGTCAGCTGTGTGTACTGATGATTGGCTACATGGCTCTAGGGTTAATACAAAATCTGTCAATAAAAGGTGCTTCCTCCCTACCAAGCACCGAGCTGAGCTGTTTAAGTTTGCCGCCTCGCTGGACCCTCGCCACAGGCCTGCAAGTCGGTCCTCATCACTACCATTCTCATTTTTAAAATAGGAACACCGCAGCTCAGAGGAACCCACCCAGCATCACCGGGAACTTGTGGAGACGGGATCCGAACCCAGGACAGTCCCCCTGCACCATCGGTGGCTGAACCACAGTGCAATCCTATCGGTGCTGAAAAGCTCCTGCTCTTCGTGAACCACAGTTGCAGCAAGGCCCACCTGCTCTCTGCCGGATGAGCTGGGGTGAGAGATATTTATTGGGGATAAACCCTTGTGGCGAGAAGGGGAAGGCAGCGGGATGGGGCAGCCAAGGTGCAGGGTAGAATCAAGAAACTCAGCCAACTCAGAGGGAAAGTCTGGAGCAAATGCCGCCCATCTGAGTGTCCCCAGTTGGTGGGAACGGTGGGGCCTTCATCCTCCGTGTCCTTCAGGAAGGACATAGCCTCAGGTGCCATCCCTCCACAGCGGAGGCTGGCACGGAGGGCTAAACAGCTGGAGGTCCTCTGCTGACCATACCCCTGCAGCTGGGGTGCACCTCCCAGACTGCCCCACGGTGTCCCAGGCCCAGGAAAAGCCCTGGATGGCTCCCCACCAGGGCAGGATTCAGCCAAGCATCTATGCTGGGCCCTCATGGTCCATGACATCTGGCCTCTCCTGTTGGAAGCCGGCCTCTGCTCCCTCTGCGCCTCTGATCTCTCTCCACCCCTGCATAGTCTCTTCTGTCGGTTAATTCCTCCTTACCAGCAGGCCACCAGGGATGGAGGTTGCCCACCAGCCCTGCTAGGTTATGGGGTCCGCCTCCGTGCCTCACCCACCTCTATCCAGAGAGAGACAAGTCTGACCCATCACTCTGGCCCCCGTGCCTAGCCCAGAGCCAGGCTCAGAGCAGCGGGGTCCCGCCAGCCGGGAAAGATGACTGGCACACCAGGGGAGCCCAAGTCCCAGAGGGCCTCAGGGCTGAGCACCTCGGAAGATGAGAAAGGAGGCATCTTAAGGAGGGCCCATCCTTAAGGAGGCAGCCACTGCCCGGCTCCAGCCAACTCCTGCTGGGTGGGCAGGTGGGCACAGCATGGCCAATCCACCCCCTTTTCAAGAGAATTCTGAAAGCTAGGTTTCTAATTCAAAGACCTCGATTTTCTCAAAGGTTGGCGATCTGCTTTCAAATCAACAGAAATACGAGGTTGAATGGCCTCAACCGAGACTGCCGCCTGGCTCCCCCAGGCCCCGACTGGTTTGGGGACGAGCCTGAGGGGTGGGGCGCACAGGTCATGCAACTTAAGGACCGTGGGCTTCATTCTGAGTGAGGTGGGCCCCATAGGGAGGTTCGGAGTAGGGGAGAGGGCTGCTTTGCTTACTCTGTAGTGACCCTGGCTGCTTTGCTGAGAACAGCTGGCACAGGGCAGGGGGGCTCTAACAGTCATCAAGAGGAAAGAGGAGGCTGGCCATGAACTCCAAGGCTCTGGCCTCAGCAACTGGAGCATGGCATTGCAGTCCACTGTGACAGGAGAGGCGGGAGAGAGAACAGCTTTTGGAGGGAAAAGGAGAGGGAGCGTGTGCAGTGGTGGGTCTGGAGCCTGGGTGAGCCCGGGGAGCTGTCCAGCACATAGTGGTGCGGGGGGGGGGGGGGGGTTCTCCCCTGCCCCCTCCCTACACCTCATCAGATTAACTATCCGCATATCTTGCCTGGGGTGGGGTCTGCCCAGGACCCACATGCTCCTATCACTCATGTGACAGGTGCCCAGGGCCCCAGGTTGCCATGGCGATGGAGACAATGGCTGGAGAGCGCCCTGCAGTCAGCGGCACCCCTCCCCCTCTGAGGGTCCTGGCTGGTTAATGAGCCCAGCCCCGGGGTCCCCAGGACACAGTGACCGCTGCAGACTTTACCAAGTCCATTCGTGCTGGTGACTGGCCAATGGGTCTCTTTTTCAGTAGGGGTAGTGGGCAATTTACAGAAATCCTCTGTCTTGGGGCTTCTGGACCCTTGCTCACTGAGTGACCCAAGGACCAGCTAACTGAATGACACCTAGGAAACTCACTTAGCCCCTCTGGCCAGCTCACCTAGAAAAGGTAGAGGCAGCCTCATTGGGCTGATTACTCTCCCCACAGTCTCCCTTAAAGTTAAAGGAAAGTGGGGGTTCCCTCTTCCCACAACCCCACCAGTTCCTCTGTCCTCCTCCCTCCTCTCCGCTCTCTGCCTGGCAACCCCAAACCCTCCTGACAGCCTCCTCAGACAACCTGTCCCAGGGGTCACTGTCCCTTTACTTCAGGGGACAGTTGTCTCCCCACCTTTACAGACCCTTTCGATGCCTGTAAAAAGTGGTGTTGGAGCATTCCCAGCCAAGGACTGGAAAAAAGAAAGCTGACTTCCCGGAAAAAAGCAGCCACCCCGGCTGCCTCCCTCCAGCATCCACAGCTCATTTATCTTGCTCTCCCTTCCTTTGTCCGTCCTCCCTCCTGCCTCACTCCCTTCCCCTCTGCCTCCTACAAAGCAGCGCAGGCCTCGCAGCTGGCAGCCTAGGTCAGGTGGGGCCTGAACGTCTCTGCCGCTTCTCAGAGCACGCAGCCACGTGGTCTGCCACCAATTTGAGGGGCCCCTGGCTGAAGGAAGAGCAAGGCCGGGCTAGAACATCTCACGCAGGACCCTGTCTCATTCAGCATCTACAATATTATGTCCATGAAGGTACACTATTCCCATTTAAGACATAGAAGCAACTGAGGCTCCCAGAGACACTGGACCACCTTTGTAAAGGTCAAGGCTACACAGCTAAGGAGGGAGGGAACTAGGTGTGTGCAGAAAGGGGTGGTGTCCTCTTGGCCCCATTGTGAGGTTTCTCCCTTCAACTCTTAGACCTTGCAAACCCCTCCTCTTCCTCCTTTTCATCTGTGTCTACAATGTAACTCAGAGGTTGGAGCACAAAGCTAACAGAGTCAAGGATGTGGCCTTAATTAGGCATGGGAGACCATGGAGCTCTGACGCCAGGCTGAGCCAGACTATGCCTGGCTGGGAGGATGTTGGTTACAATGTCCGAGATTTGCCTTTTTGCACTCAGATCTTTTCCCTTCCCTGGCTCTGCTGGGCATCCCAATGCACTACATTTCCCAGGCCCCCTTGCCCTCAGTTTCCCAGTGGCTTCATCCAATGGGAGGCACTGAGGAAAGATGGAAAGCAGGAGGAGAACAGCCCGAGTATTTCTGCCCTCTCAGTGGGAGGTGGGCAGTATCTCTGGTCCACTAACACGGAACCCCCTCCATAGTCCCAGCTGCTGCTAGGAGGCCCCACCTGGCTCCAGATCCTTCCAGGCCTGGCTCCTAGGCTGTGCTGACATTACCTTCTCTCTTGAGGATGGTAGTCATTAAGCTCTGGCTTCTTTGACTTGCCACCCATTGTTTGGCTTCTTAGTGATTCTATCATTTCTCTAATGAATTCCCTGTATTAAATTCTCTTTGTTTATAAGACTTGGGGTGGCTTCTGTTTGGGGGCAGGGATCTTACTGGCACAGTTCTAGACACTACCCACTGGAGAAGAAATAGGGAGCCGGCCTTCGCCATCGGAGGGAGGGGCATGGAGCAGAAGACCTGTCTCCAACCCGCAGTATCATGGTGGCCACGGCCCACTCTGGACTGACATCCTCCTGCATAAGGGGCAACCGCAAGTGTCTTGGCACCTGCCTTCGTGGGATCTTGTCCAAGTAAAGTTGAGGTAAGAAGCTGGTGGGTGCTCAGGATAAACACAAGGTGCTCTCAGCTGCCTAAGCTCCCATGCCATCATCTTTGCTGCTCTCAGCCCAGGCTACCAGTGCAGAGATGGAATCGCAACAGGGATGGCACGCCCCTACAGCCTTACCCTGGGCAGGTCCAGCTAGACTCCTGAGCAAGTTCATCAGGGTTCTGGCCATTCCTGGGGAAAGATGGCAGCTGGCAAAGGAGTGAGTTTCAGAGCTCTGGGAATACAGCAAAGTTGAGATGGAGCCCCAGAGACCTTGCTCATTTTGTCCCCTCGAGATGACAACAGCACTTCCCTGGGGAACTCGCTGCCTGCCTGTGCAGGGAAAGAAGGAACACTGTTAAAGGATCAGATGATGGGACATTGCAAAGATCTCAAAGAGGTCTAGGGTCCAGCCTGCCGCTGGCACAGGACCCCAGCCCCACAAGCTTATGATGGCAGAGCATCTATAGTGATGGGGTTCCCTATCAGTTCCCTGTCAGTTACCCCATGCAACACCGAGCAGCTCTGATGTCTGAGCATGGAATAATGTCCCTGAGGACAAGGATCCCTGCCTCAGCCCCGTATGCAAGAACATTTGGGACCAATCTAGTACCACCTGTAACACTTCCAGAACAAAAGCAATGCTATGACTCTGGGAAGGGGCCGGGAGAGAGAAAATGAGAGAAAGAAGATAGCTTCAAGGTGTTATTTTCACCAGGAAACCATCATTCATAGCCCATGACCCAACTGGAAAAGCCCTTTTCCTTATATAGGTTACAGTCTTCAGGCCAAAGCAGCAGAAACAGAAATGGCAAAAGGAATGTAACAGAAGGATCTAGGGTAGCTGGATAGCCAGGCTTCAGGAAGGTCGGCAGCCACAGAAGAGTGGAGTCCGAGGCTATAAGAACAAGCAGGCAGCCTTTAGCACATGCTCCCAGGGAAGCATTCACCCCGACTGGATCTCACATGTACCAGTCTGAAAAACAGAAACCACTCTAGGTCTTTCGAAGAAAGGCATTTAATACAGGCAGTTGGCTATGTAGCTGATGACACACGGACGAGCCAAACAACCTGCCACTCCTAAGGGTAGAGAGGTGACAAGAGAAGGGGCTGGTGCTGGCTTGGGGTCTGGGGCATCCCAGGGAGCTAGAACTCCAGCAATAGCAGCAGACAAGAGCCTCCACCTGGAGGCTAGGGCCACCACAGGAGACACCACAGCAAGAGGGAGAATCTGCCTTTCCTCCTATTCGCTAATCTATGTGTGCCTCCCACTGGAGGAAGCTACTGGAAGTCAGAGAGCAAGAGAGCCAAAGAAGGCATCCCTCCCACACAGAGCAGAGTGGGCGACTAATGCCAACCTAGCACGTGATGATCCTAAATCCCGGGGAGAAGGGAGGTATGAGTGGCTTGGCTTAAATCTTGTGCCCACCCCATGGACAGAGGAGCATGGTGCTGACGTCATGGGGGGGGAGGGTGCTTCCCCAAAGGGAAATCGATAACTTTTCCCAAAATAGGGAAAAGCAACGCAAAGCAGGCAAAAAGCACAGGCTTCCCCTAAATCCATGAGGAAGTCACCTGTGAAGCACCCTTTCTCACAGGTAAAAGCTTCGCCTGTGAGCACTCCTTTCTCAAAGCAGCAAGGGGCTCCCTATGCTTCCTTTGCCCCTTAGCACCCACCCTGCCTTTCTAAAGCTCTTTGGTGCCTTCTTGAGTCTATATTGTGTGGCAGCTTTCAGAAAGACTCAAGAGTTGATGGTCCTGTTTGAATGCCAGCTTGGCCCCTGTGCTTTGCTTTCCCCCGCCATGAAATGGGCATAAAAATATGTTTACCCTTCCTTCCAAAGAGTTCAGTGTGGAAAAGAGGAGAAAGAGTGACTTCACAGCGGAGACACCCGACAAGCATGACCTCAGCCAGGTGCTCAAGGTCAACACCCATGGTGATACATCATATTGACAGCGTGCTCCCGTGATCTGACATGATGAGAATGAACCTTTACCTCTGGGGCCTTCCTCCCCACACCTATAACCCCAGTATTGTCATGAGGAAAGGCATCAGACAAATCTCAGCTGTGGGGCATTCTACGATAGCTGACCAGTGCTTCCCAAGACTGACAAGGTCATCCGAAGCAGGGGAAGTGAGAGACTGTCAGAACCAAGAGGAGCCTTAGGAGATGTGATGGACACATGTAAGATGGTTTCTGTCACAAACGGGGTCCCGGGGCAAAAACAGGACATCAGGTAAAAACTAAGGAAACCCGAATCTTCTGTGGACGTTCATTAATGATAACATAGGATCGCTGGTCTGTTCACTGTGACAGTTGTCCCACACTGGTGTGATCGGATAACGACGGGAGAAGTGGGGTGAGAGTTTACACTACACAGACTCTCTACACTATCTTTGCAATCTTTCTGTCGATCCAAAGCTATTCTCAGACAGGTCATTCAGCCTATGACATTCCTGCATCCACAGCAGGGGTGACAAGCTGGGTGAGAGGAGCCATGCACAACCCAGCCTTGCAATCCGGAATTGGCATGTGCTCCATGCCTCCCTGTAAGCAGGAGCCCTCCAAGTCTAACAGGCACTGGCCGGTCCAGTCGCCACCTTCTGCCGACCCCAATCTCCTGTTCCTCTCTCCACTTTTCAACAGCCCCAGAGGACCCCAAGGCATCTCTCTTCTGGGCCATGGGGCTGCTTGGATGGCCATGGACCTGTGAGTTCTCGTGTCCATCCTCCACTGCCAAGCCCACCCCACTTGAAGAATTACCCTCTACGGGTCCCTCTGGCCTATGCCCCAAAGCCCTCCCCATGAGACCGTCCCCCCACATCCAACATCGAGGCTGAGCCTGAAGCTGACCGCCAGGGTCCTCTCCAACTCCCCATTACAGACTTCACGTGCCCTAACTTCACACATCTCCCTGACGTCGTGTCGCCTCGGGGCACCGACTGTGCCTGCTCCCCGCTATAGTCACCTTGTCACCATGAGATTCCCACCTTAATGCCCACGTGTGGCTCTCCTGATGGTCTGGGATCTCCCCCCACCCCACACACCCCTCCAACTCACATGTCTGAATGCCCATCAGTTCCTGAGTGTCACCAAGGGGGCGTCCTCCCTGGCTTCCAGGCTGAGATGCTGGGGCCACTATGGGATTCTGGCACCTCTGTGGGACTCATTCTTCATCACCTTCTGGAATCCAACCCTCTCCTCCCCTGTGCAGTTTCCTTTGGCCCGGTCACCCTCCACCAGGAAGGAGAGTAGCTAACACCTACTGACAGTTGATCTGTGCCAGAACCTATGCATGTGGATTAATCGTCACACGGGCATCTGGGGTGGGTACAGATGGTACCCCCTTTCTTATGGGTAAGGAAACAGAGGCACGGAGAGGCTAATATGTGGCAGAGACAAGATTTGAACTCAAACACTCTGTCTTGTGCTTCCAACATTAACCCCTGTACTGTACGACCAAAAATATAAATCCAAATAGTCCGGAACATTCCAAGGTAGCATGAGTCAGTTGCTGTCACTGGAGGCGGGGGGTGCAGAGGGTGATGACAAAGAAGGGACTGCCCACCCCCAGCCCAGCACACACAGTAGTCTCTGCCAGCAGGCACAACAAGCCAGTGTCAGAGGCATGTTCTGACCCCCTGTATCACCTCCCTGGAGGCCAGGAGTGATGAGCCGAAGGGACGTGACAGCCAGTCACAATGCTATTACCTCATCTGAGGTACATCTAACTGAAACATGAAACTGCCAGCGAGCATAAATTCTAGGCAGAGAGCAACTCCGTGCAGGAATTTTGCAAGCATTACATGTTCTCTTTCCCTGTTGCAATCCATATAGTTTATCTTCCGAATAACAGGGCTCATGACTGAAGAACAAGTCTCACTGGTTGTCACTCCGAGAGAGGAAAAATATGCCATTCCTTACATGGCAGATACTCGGCTTTTAGACCCGTACGGGGGATCTGAGCAGGGCTCTCTGGAGCCATCCCTGTCTTCCCCTGGATGAACTGCTGCTTTCTCCTCTTTTCCCTTTCACACATCCACACTGAGACCTGATTTTAACCCCAGCCCATTCTTCCTTGGGTTTGTTTTTCATAAAGTTATTTTACTTCTCTTTTTATCATTTTTTTTTTCATCATGACAAGTGCATTCCTTAGACCTCATCACCTATTTCACCCATCTTCTTCTCCCCTCCCCTCTGGTAGCCATCAGTTTGTTCTCTATAATTAAGAGTCTGTTTCTTGGTTTGCCTCTCTCTCTGTTTCTCCCCTTTGCTCATTTGTTTTGTTTCTTAAATTCTACATTTGAGTGAAATCGTATGGTATTTGTCTCTTTCTGACTGACTTCTTTTGCTTAGCATAATGCCCTCTAGCTCCATCCCTATCATTGAAAATGTCAAGATTTCGTTCTTTTTGATGGCTGAGTAATATTCCATTATATATACACCACCTCTTCTTTATCCATTTATCTGTCAATGGACATTTGGGCTCTTTCCATAATTTGGCTATCATTGATAATGCTGTTATAAACATAGAGATGCATACCTTTGATTTACCATTTTTGTATTTTTGGGTAAATACCCAATAGTGCCATTACTGAATCATAGGGTAGCTCTATTTTTAACTTTTTGAGGGACATCCATACTGTTTTCCACAGTGGCTGCACCAGTTTGCATTTCCTCCAACAGTGCACGAGGTTCCTCTCTCTCCACATCCTTGCCAATACACCTGTTGTTTCATTCTTACTTGGGTTTCTGATATCTCTTTTCCAAAGTTCAGAGCAGTCATCCTTTGTTCACCTGCCATAATCTTGCTCTCTTCCCAGGGATTTCCCACCAGATTGAAGCAAAAATGATCATCCAAATGAGAATACTCCAGGTCCTGGCCTTCATTGGTCTATGCAGCAAACTTTTAGCAAGTGCCTATTACATTCCAGGCACCATTCTAGGCATGGGGTATGAAACAATGAAAAAGAAAAAATCTCTATCCTCAAGTGTTGGTATGTATTCATTTAGTGGCTCTTGGATTCAAGAAAGAAAACCCCAAACACTCAAAGGCTTAAACAATAAGGCTATTAATTTACTGTTTTCCTCCAAAGCAAGAATTCCAGTGGTAGGCGAGGGTCCAAGACCAGTTAATTCAGTGGACAAGTGATGGAAAGGGCCCAGGTTATTTCCGTCTCTTCATGCTCCCATCATCAGTGGGTTGGCTTTGCTCCTCAAAATAGCTCTCCTCATGACCACAAAATGGCTGCCACAGTTTGAGGCATCAAACCCAGATATAAAACTGTTCAGAAGAAAAGGGAGTTTCTTCCTTCTGACTCCTTTTAAGAACAGTAAAACATCCAGGCCTGACTAAAAACTTCCTCAATCTGATAAAGAGCATCGATGAAAAACCTCCAGCTAACCTCATATATAAGTGAAAGATTGAATGCTTTCTCCGAAGATCAAGAAAAAGCAAGGATGTCTACCCTCAATGTTTCTATTCAACATTGTCCTGGAGATCCTAGCCAATGCAATAAAGCAAGAAACAGAAATAAAAGGCATACAGGTTGAAAAAATACAGATGATATAATTATTGATGTAGAACATCCTAAAGAATCTAAAAGGGAGTTGATAGAACTAATGAGTGACCTTGACAATAGTAAAGACACAAGGCCAATTCACAAATACCAATTATACTTTTATATACTAGAAGTGAACAATTGAAATTGATATTAAGAAGTACCATTTACAATAGCATCAAAAATTATGAAATACTTAGGTATAAATCTTATAAAATAAGATTAAAATGTCCCTGCTGAAAACTAAAAACACTGATAAAAGAAATCAAAAATTGAGGGGCGCCAGGGGTGGTGTGGCACTCAGTCAGTTAAGCATCTGCCTTCAGCTCAGGTCATGATCCCAGGGTCCTAGGATGGAGCCGCACATCCGGCTCCCTGCTCAGCAGGGAGTCTGCTTCTCCCTCTCCCTCTCTGCTCTCTCCCTCTCCTCACTCCTCTCTCGCTCTTACTCTCTTTCAAGTAAATAAATAAAATCTTCAAAAAAATCAAAGACTGAAAAAAATGGAAAGATGTGCCATATTCCTGGATTGGAAGATACAGGATGTTAATTCTCCCTCAACTGATCATCCCTCAACACATACAATGCAGTTCCAATCGAAGTCCCAGAGGGATTTTTAAAGAAATTGGTAATCTGATTCTACACTAGATATGAGAAGGCAAAGAAACTAGAATAATACAATTTTTTAAAGAGGTACATAGCTGGAGAATTTGCCTTCCTTGATTTTAGGAATTATTATAAAAGTACCATCATTGAGAGGTGAGGTATTAGAGAAAGGAAGACACATAGATCAATGAATCAGAACAGTCTAAAAATAGACCCATATGATCAACTGATTTTTGACAGCTTCCAAGTCCATCCAATGGAGGAAGGGTAGTCTTTTCAGCAGATGGGTCTGAACCAATTATATATCATATGCAAAAAGAAGAAGGAGGAGGAGGAGAAAAAGAAAGAGGAAGAGGGTGTAGGAAAGGAAAGGAAACAGAAGAAGAGGAGGAGGAGGGGGAGGAGAAAGAAAAGGAAGAAGAAGTGGGGCAGAGGGAAGAAAAAGAATTACAACTTCAATCCATATCTTGAACCATATGAAAAAATAACTTACAATAGAACAGAGACCTAAATGAAAACCTAAAACAATAAAACTTCTAAAAGAAAACATAAGAAGAATCTCTGTGACCTAAGTTGAGCAAAGAGTCCTCAGATTCAATACCAAAGTCACAATTCATTTCATAAAAGATAAAACCAGTGGATTGGATTTGATCAAAATAAGAACTTCTACTCTTTCAGAGACACTTAAGAGCAGCAAGGACTCAAAGAAGGTATGTGTAAATCATGTGTCTGATAAAGAGCCCATGTCCAGCATATATAAAGAACTCTCAAAACTCAATAAAAGGAAAAAACAATCTAATTTGAAAATGCACACGAGATTTGAACAGATGCTTCAATGAAAAAGATACACGGGTTGTAAATAAGACCTGAAAAGATGCTCAGGATCCTGTGTCATTAAGGAAATATCAGCTAAAACCACAATGAGATAACACTACATCTATTTCCATTTTTAAAAAACTTACAAGTGCCTGTGAGGATGTGGAGCAACTGAACTCCCATACCTCACTGGAGGTGTGCAAAACAGGGCAGCCACTTTCACAAAGGGTTTGGCAGCTTCTCATAAAGCTAAACATACATCTACCATTTGCCCCAGTAATCCCACTCCTAGGTATTGACCTAAGTTAACAGAAACGTGTCCACACAAACTCTACAGGAATGTTTATGGAAGATTTATTCCTAATGAACGAAACCTGGAGACGACCCAAATATCCCTCAACTGGGAAATAAATAACCAACTCCTGTACATCTGGGCAACGGTGAGCCATTCTGCCATAAAAAGGAAGGTATATATAATGACA
The DNA here is from genome assembly GCA_028534135.1 of Potos flavus. Classification (NCBI taxonomy): domain Eukaryota; kingdom Metazoa; phylum Chordata; class Mammalia; order Carnivora; family Procyonidae; genus Potos; species Potos flavus. Next base: position 50,308,207 of record CM052898.1, on the reverse strand, counting down.
TGGATGAATCTCGAATTCCAGTCAAAGAAACCAGGCTCACGAAGCTGCATACTGTGTGATTCCATTTATGCAGCTTTTAGAGAAGGCAAAAAGCTGTAGGGACAGAACTCGGCTCAGTGGTTGCCAGGAGCAGGACGGGGGGGGCGGGGGGGGCAGTGGGAGGCAGCTACAGAGGGCACAGGGGAGTCTGGGGGTTACACCCTGGTTTACAGCTTGATGGTGGTGGTTCCATGCTGTACGCATTTGTCAAAACTCACCGAACTGTCCACTGAAAAGGGTGAGTTCTACTTTTTGTACATTATACCTTAATAAAAAATAGAAAGGAAAAATAAGAGCAATACAACCTTTCCCCAAAACAATCTCACACCTCGCGCTGGACTTGTGCCCCCTGTGATTTCAAAAGCAATCGGTGGTGAGAGGAACAGAGTCATAGCGATTGGTTTAGACCCATCAGCAGCTGCGGGACTGGGAGCACCCAGAGGGTGGGCAATGGAGCCAAACCTGGGTCTTGTTAGGAAGAAAGGAGGTAGGAGACACCCATGTTAGGCGGGCTGCTACCTGGGAAGAGACAGACCCCAAACGGACAGGTAAAGGGAAATGCTCAGGGTGGGGTTGTGCACTGCACAAGGGAAGAGAGAGGCACTGGCCAGGCAGTAAGGGAGGCCAGGGGACCTCTTCGTGGAGGTGACCTTGGAGCCCAGACCCAAATGAGGGGACAAGTCCTAGGGCACGAAGAGCAGAAGATGAGTGCCCCAGGCAGAGGGAAGAGCATGGCAAGCGTATGGAGTCAAGGGCAAGGCCCCTCTCTTATGGAGGAAGCCAGGGGGCAAAGGGACAAGTGCCTGAGACACAGGGAGAAGCAAGCAGCGGGTGAGGTTGGGGGCCTGGCTTTTGCCCCAAGTGCCACAAAAGCCACACGAAGCCTTTGAATGGTGGGATGACACGATTCCCGTTATATTTTAAGAGGATTACAGCTGCTAGGAAATGGACTAGAATTGCAAAAAAATGCAACTGGAGACTGGATTCTCTCCATGGGAGATGGTGTAAAGAGAAAGACCCCAGAGGCGGCAGGCCGGGTCACTGACTGCAGGGCTGGCTGGATGTGGGAGAGGGTGGGGAGCAAAGAGGCATCCAGGGTGACCCTAGGGTTCCAGTCTGGGAACCTGGTGGCATCGCTCAGATCAGGTGGGGCCAAGGGCTGCACATCAGGTCTGCTCAGGCATCCCGGAGACATCCACCTGGGGGTCTCAGTTAGGCAGTTGGCTCGTCTGTGAGACAGGAAACGTGACACCAAACTCATGGGCAATTGGTGAGAACAATCTCCGGACAGCGCGATTGTGCAAGTGAACAGCATCCCTAACCTCCCTTCACAACCACCTGCTTCGTGCCTGCGGCTTTGCGAGCGCCACAGGAAATAGCCTGCATGGCCTCCCTGCAAGGTCATGGTTGCATTTTAGAGATGCTGAAACTGAGGTTCAGGGAGGTCGGGTCATGTGGCCAAGGTCACCCAGTGGGTAAGCGGTGGAGCCTACCCCAGAATGGAACTCATCTCTGGCCACCCAAAAAGTCGGGTCCTTCTTGCCTGACCTCCCCAATGCAAAGGGTTCTTTTTTTTCAGTCTGTAAGAGTTACGCGGGAGACACAGGCTCCCCAGCCCTCTGCAAATGGTCAGCCAGGCAGCCTGCTCCCCATTTCGGTCTGGGGATCCAGTCTGAGGGAGGAGGCCGCCCAGCCTCACCCTCCAGCCGGAAGCAGCAGGAACATCTCTGCAGCCGGACGCGGTATTTCCAGGCGGCAGAATTAATAGGGCAATTCCCCATGCAGAACTTAGCTGGCTCCCATGCTAAATTAGCATAGATAAATATTTTTGAGAGAGGAGGGAAAATAATGCATTTTGCAATAAAGCCCGAGCACAGCCCTCCGCAGACGTTCTGTGAATCTGGATGAAATGAATTTGCACCTGGAGTAATTGAAGGCGCCATGGTCCTCCGGGGCTGGGAGCAGGCCCAGCCAAGCGGATAAATTCCCTCCACTCAGCAGAGCTGAAGGTTGTCAAGAGGCTGATCCCTACGGTGGGCTGGGGGTAGGGGCGAGGGTGGGGGAAGACACCAGGGCCTGGCGGAGGGATAAAGAACAAAGAGAAAGATTGCTCCGAGGTCTAAGAGGGCCACCTCTCAAATCACACCTGCCCCGCCTTGGGGGCTCCCACCACCCCTCTCTCTAGATGAACACGAAGCACCCAGGTGGCACAGTGTGGGTGGGCCATGCCCCAACTAGCTGCCGGGAGGGTCTGGCGCCCAACCCTACTCTCGGCTCTGTGGACACTGTGAAGCTCTTGGAACTCCCCCGTGAATGGCCCAGGAGCCCCAATTAAGGATCTGGGCCCACCCCCCAGCAAACCCACATCTTCACAAGTCTGGTGAGATCAGTTTCCTAAAGCACTCTCCCACCTCTCCATTCCCACTGCCTCCCCTTTTTCAACCTCACCATCCCTCGTGTAGATTGCCATGAAAGTCCCCTCACCCAGCAGTGGCCCCAAGGTGGGGGCGGGGGGGGTCAGAGCTGGTTTCCAGTTGTGCACACCAGGATAGCTATATACCGGTTGTTTAAAATATAGAAACGCTTCAGGCTGGTTAGCAAAGGACCACAGCCTATACCGCTGATCACCGAGCTGCCTGTAAAGCCCGGGACCCCTGGTCTCCCCAGGGGGCTTGAGTAGGTTGATGTCTGGCACCAAAAGGCTCTGCTCCAGTTTCCGATCCACTGGGACCCTGCCGCACCCCTTATGAATGTTTTACTATCTCTCCTGGAGGGGATCTCACCTCTCCATAATCCCCATCAATGCCCCCACTGCCCCAGGTAGATACCCCAGCTAAGAGAGAAGAGAGGGGTTATTACCCTCACATGCCAAGAGCGCCAGGCTGCCCCCTCCATGTCCCCACCCTCCCTGCTTTCCCCACACCGGCTGAGGGGAGAATTTCCCTAAACCTGGCCAGGCACCGCCCATCTCGCTCTGCTCCCCCGGCATTCAAGGCCCTCACCGTCTGCCCCATTGACTTCTCCTGATACTCCTCTAAGACTAGCTGGACCACAAGCAGAGCTGTCAGGATTCAGGTTCTGCCTGGGAGACAAGTAAGGGGAGTCGGCCGAAAACTAAAAGGAGAAGAGCTAGAGCAAGATGAGGGCACCAGAGGTCCCCACAGCCATGCTCCCGCTCAGTGCTGGCATCAAGCTCAGGGTTTGCTTCGCAGCAAAGGGGGCGTGGTTGGAGCTCTGCTGCTGAGGCCCAGGGCTGCACCTGCCATCTGATTCCAGTGCCCAGGGGATGGGCGGGTGACCAGCCGAGCGTCCACCTGCCTTTGCCTGAACAGGTTGGACCAGACCTGCCCAGCAGGCCTGGGGGAAGTGGGTGCCCTGCTCAGGCCACCCCGCCCCACTCTCACCCATCTTTCCCCAGAGCTTGAGACTCTTCTCATGTCTAAGACCTCAGGCCGTATTTGTGTCAAAAGTCTGGGAAACGCTTTTTCTCTAGCGTCAACTTGTTTCCATGTCAGTGGCTCGCAATAGGGGAGGAAATGTATCAGAATTCCGCGAGATGCTTTTTTCCAACTACATACTCCAGGCCACTTCCATGGGATCTGGCAAAGTACTCCGTAGGGAAAAATACCAGACTCCTCTGGGTGGAGAAGTGGGAAGAGGATGATAGTCAGTGTGAAATCTATAAGCACTCTGAGATTCTGATAGCACCCCCCCACCACCACCACCAGACAAGGGCAAGGGCAGGGGAGTGGGGCTCCTCTTCCCTCTGCCTCTGTGTGTCACCAACCAGCCAACAGGGCACCTGCCCGGATGGCCGAACCTCGGGGGACCCTAGGCTCACACACGGCTCTGGGGAGCCATCAGCTGTGCCAGGACAGAGGGCCAGCATATGGCCCGAGACTCGGCCACCTTAAGCAAAAAACCCAGGAGGGTTCTGCGGGAGGCTGTGGATATAGCCCAGTCTTGGGGCATTCTGCCTGCCCAGTACATCTCTACCTGCTTACTGACTTTGTTTTATAAATACCTCCATAGTGCCAGGCATGGTTTTAGATGCTTGACATATATAAACTCTTTTAATCTTCCTAAGAACACTATTTCTAAAGTAGGTGCTGTTATTTTCCCCATTTAGCAGATGGGGAAGCCGAGATACTGCAGAAAGGTTAAGCGGCTTTGCACAGCCACGTAACTCCTAAGTGGCAAAGCCAGCATCCACACGCAGGCTGTCCAGTCTGGCTCCCGCAGAGCGCCCATTGCCCACGCTCCCGTGAGCCCCTGGGAGAGGCCCGGAGCAGGTGGGAGCAGACGGCAGGCTTTGATGGCTCCCAGGGCAGCAAAGGACAACAGAATTCCCCATCCCTCTCACCAAAGAGGAGCAGCCATGAGCGAACCGGACCCAGGCTCAGTGTATAGGTGCTTCCTGCAAATTAGCTAAACATTAAGAAAAAACCCGCATCTTAGCCAGGACATAGCTCATTAATGCACATTTATACAAGTCATGACAATTTCTTCAAACACCGACTTAAAATGCCTTCTCTGCAGAAGCTGGTCACAGAGATCACCAAAAATAGCAACCAGCACAAGGCAGTAGCTTTCAGTAACTGCAGCTGACAACCTGGGGTTTATTTCTCCCCCTGAGCTGACCTGGGTGCTTGCGGTGGTGTCTCAGGGGATCAGAGCCTTGAGTTGAAGTTCAAGATGTGGAAAGGCACTGCTCCTCCATCCTGCTCACCACCACGACCCCACCCCCACCCCCACTGCACCTGTGTCTTGTGGCCCGGCCCCAGTATCTGTGTGGTCTATCCCATAACATGATATGCACCACAGTTCTGCCAGATGCGAAGTCTCTCTGAGCCTCAGTTTCACCATCTGCACGATGGGCATCATGCCAGGCCCTCCTTTCCAGTTGCTGTGAAGTCAGAGGTGATGGATGAAATGCACATGGCACATAGCAGGAGCATGAAAGTGGTACCTATTCTTACCATCCCAAATTGTGGACAGAAAAGGATGCTGTGTGCCAGGGGCTCTGGGAAAGAGATCAGGCTAGGCGAGGTAGGAGATTATGAGATTATGAGCATGGTGGAAGGTGAGGGCCCATAGTGCCCCCGCTGCTGACCAAGCATGGCACAAGGGCTCCCTTGACCTCCCAGGGGGTGTCCCAGAATGGTAAGGAAGTTACCCTGAGCAGAGAAAGACCACTTGCCACTGGCTGCTGCCAGTGGGGGCTGATCTGCCGCAGAGTGGAGGCAGGCCGGGGCTGAGGGGTCACAAGGGACATGATCCAGCCAGTCCACCAGAGTGGGGGGCTCCTGGAGGGAGGAGGCTGGCAGGGGTGGTGCCTAGGTAGGCTCAAGACGAAGCGTGAAACACAGGTAGGCAGAACCCACAGCGCATTCAGAAATCACAGCATCAGAGGATCCTCCACCCTCCACCCATGCGCACCTGGTAGGAACTGAGGCACAAAGGAGGCATGGGGGCTGGAACCCAAGGAGCGGGCAGCACTCTGGGCCGGCTACGGGGCCGGCTATGGGGCCTCCTCCGGTGTGCCCTGAGAGTCCCAGGAGCAGCGGACAGACAGTCCCTTCTCACTCAGGGCTGGGTTTCCTAGGAAACGGGCCAAGTGCAGCCACAAGCAGCCCCTCCCCCACACACCTCCTTCTGCGGTGTGAGCCATGAGCGATGAGCCTGCTTGCGCTGCCAGAAGTGGGGGCAGGAGGCCGAGTGAGCTCAGCCCAGAGCCCCCGGCTGCCACCACTGCTGGCCGAGTACCCCCAGGAGGTGAGGATCCGGAGACCCTAAAGGCACTCAATGCACTCGAAGGCACAGCCACTCAGCCAGCCTCGATGAAGCAGCAGAATGCAGTTAATTCTGGGTCTCAAAATCTCTGCAATAGAAAGATTTTTTAAAGATGTGGTTAAAACATGTTTTCTAGCAACACGGAGAGTGCTGAATACCAACAGCCAAGGTCCCAGGGCCCTTCCTGAGCCACGCTCCTGGCTGCGGGCTGCGGGCTGCGGGCTGCAGGCTGGCTACAGGCTGCGAGCTATGGGTGACGTCATCCCATGTGACCACCCGGGCACCCGCCCCATGCCCCAGGGGCGAGGACCTCTGCTCCGAGAGGGGGAGGAGTTGCCCAAGCCCCGAAACTGGCAGGTGACAAAGCTGGAATTTCAAGTCGCTGCTTTAGTCTTTCGGGAAGAGACTACCTTCCGTGAGCAGTGGAAACGGGACCGACATTCATCTCTTTCTCCCTTCCTCTCTCTCCCTTTCTCTCTCCCTACCTCCCCCCCAACCTCCTTTCTACTTTTGAGTATTTTCCAATGTTCTGTAAGGAGGAGGTCAATTTTTTAATAGAATCAAGAAGGAATAAACCTGGTTGTTTTCCGGAGAGGAACCGCCATCAGCACCCCTCCTTCAGCGTTCGGAAACAGAGATGGCTCGTTTCTACTGCTCAGCCAAAGGTAGAAGCCGCAGCTTTCTAGTCGTTCATCAGCTCTTGGCAGAAGCAAATGACACACAGCATTTTTGAGTTGCATTGTCCCGACTATTTCGATGAGACTGTGGCTCTGGGTTCCCCAGCCTGGACCTAAAACTGCCCCCGCCCTGTTGACGTGTCTGGAAGTGTTGCAGGGAAACGTCCTTCAACCGGAGGGCCACTGTCAGCACTCCTGTCCTTTTGGCTTGTGCTCTAAGACTTGGCTGCCACTTGAAAGAAACCTTTTCAGATTCCTCCAAATATTTCCTGAGCCCCTACTCTGTGACAGGACTCCTACCAGGCAGGAGGGACTCTGAGATAATACAGACTCCCCCCTTCCTTGAAGAGCTCAAAGCCTAGAGAAAAAAATGGACAAGTGCACAACTAAACACCATTCAGCACGTAAATGCTCGGACAGCAAGGGCTGGGGAAGTCACTGAGGGCTTCCCGGAGGAGGCGAAACCTCGGCTGTCTCCCAAAGGAGCAGTAGCTGGCCAGATGCCTGGCCCCAGCCTCACCACCCTCCATCCCACCACCTGCTGCCGCTTCCTCTCACCATACCCACACAGGCTGTGCATCCCTAAAACTCAAGACTTCTGTCCACGCTGTCCCTTTTGCCTGGAACGGTCCAGCATCCCCACTGTCCCTGAATAACCAGCTCTTCCTCACACTTAAGCTCTCAGTCACAGTGCTACTTTCTCTGGAGATCTTCCCTCACCACGAGCCACACCAGGGCCCCTGACGGACGCTCCCCCAGCACCTTCCTTCTTCCCAGAACTTTCCAGAGTGTGTAATCCTATAATTCTGTGACCATCTAATTCCTATCTCTCTCCTCCACACTGGCCTCTAAGTGCAGGGAAGGCAGGGACAGGTCTCTGGGTTCCTGGGTGGGGTACTCGGCAAACATTGGCTGAAGGTAAGGAGAAGGAAGGCAGAAAGGAAAGAAGGCAGGAAGGGCAAGGAGGAGGGGAAAGAGAGCAGCTCCAGGGAGAGAATAGGAGTGAGAGGGCCTGCATGTCTGGGGAACATGGGCCAGACTGGGGCATGTGGGGTCAGTGAAGTCGGTCCCTCAGGAGCTTCCTAGCTGGGCTAGCCGGGAAGTCATGGGAGGACTTGGGAGTGAGACCATATTCGCTCTTCGTTTCAGGGTGTTGGGGCTGGTGCCTTGTGCAGGCAATGGCCTTGAGGGCTCTGGGCAGCCAGTAACGGCAGCCCCTACATGTCTGCCCTTCTTTCTCTGGTCACATCCTTTCTCTGCCTCAAGGAAAATGATCTCCACTGCCTGCAGTCCTGGGGAAGTTGCGCATGCGCACACACACACACACACACGCACACACTTGCATGCATGCACGCACATGCTCCAGCCCTGGCGGAGGCGTGCCCCCCAGGACGGGCCAACTATAGACCATTATCCCCTGGAAACAGACTGGTCCCAGCAGAGCAAGCTGGCATTGACTTACAGATGCTGAGAAAGAGAAGTTTTCTTTCTGCTAAACTGGCAGAAAGTAAATCTGGAACAGCCACATCTCTCCCTCCGTAGAGAGCCGCAGAAGGAAGCTGACAGCTAGAGGGAGATAAAGCTAGACACACAGAAGGGAACCTGATGTTATCACCTGAGCCCTGGATCCGGCTGTGCCTGAAGGACTTTCCCTGGCCTTCCCGTGCTCTGCACTCACAACCAGAAGAGGCTTCATTAACACAGGCATTGCTGCCTGGAAAGGGGATGTCACGAGAGACAGACCCCATGACGCGGAGCTGGCTGAGTCTCGAGGTAAGGAGGCCATGCAGTCCCCCAGCCCCTGACTTGTCACGCATCAAACTGCAGGCAGTGTTGTCACGGGCTGCGTCTTGGGACCTCGACTGCATGCTTCCATGCTGAGCGGAGGGGGCGCTGGGGGAGAAAAGGCAGAGTGTTGACCACTCCTGCCCTCTTCAGTTCAGCACCCCAGGGGAAGCAGGCTAATGCACTTGACCTCCAGAAGGAAGAGGCTGCGGCTTTGTTTAGAGACACCTTTCTGAGTGTCATGAGAAGCTCGAAACCTTCTCAACAGCCCTAGAAGGAGGGCGCTACTATATTCTCCACGTAACAGATGAGGAAGCCGTCTCAGACAGGTGCAGGCATCAGAGCCACGAGGAGCCTGGGCGGTGGCAAGGTTTGGAGGGGCTCACAGAACAGATGGAGTTCAATGCGGGCTCTGGAGAGCACGGTCCAGCCAAGGGGGTCAGAGCCCGGATGGACAGGAGGGGCAGGGATATTGCAGCTAGCTGGGCTCATGCCCCAGCTGCTGGGGAGCGGACTTCGGAATCTCACCTGCACAGGACTTGCAAAGTCAGGGCCTGGATCCTGGGGCACACAGGTGGCATCTCCAGGCCTTTGCTGAGCAGGTGGGGAGGGAAAAGCCACTCCAGACCACTCCCTGAATGTTAGCTAGCATGGGTCCCTGCTCTGGGCTGCGTGGCTAGGGCGGGGACAGCGTGGCATGGGCCTATTCGGAACACCAGGCCGGCTCTGGCTGCTTTTGCAGCTGCTACGACCCGCATTACCCCCGCAGTGCCCTGCCCCATCTCTGTCATTGCAGCTGCCACTGCGGCCTCTGTCACAGGAGGGATGGGGGGGAGGGGAGGCCAGGAGGAGAAATAACAAACAGACCCAGTTTCCCCAAATCAACCTGTCGCCACAAAGGGAGGGAAATGAAGAGGCCTGGCCAAAGCTGACCTTCTGTTTACATTTTCCTTGGAAACGAAGGAATAATTGCTATTGCTGTAAGGAGCCGTCTTCAGATGCCCCCCCCTTCTCCCCGCTTCCCCCCCGTCCTATTCAAGCACAGCCAGGGATGACACTGGAATCTTGAATCAAACTAAGTGGTTACTATGGTGTCAGGCTGAAATTATGAATCTCCGAGCCGGCCAGCACAGAGGCGCAGAGCCAGGGGTATACAATTAAAGCAGAGAGACCGAGGAAAGAGAAGGCACATTGTATTTCAATAGCAGCAAAATTGCACTTCCGAGCACACGAATTTAAAAAAAAAAAAAAAAAAAAAGATGTGCTTAGAAATGCAGTTAGAAGCATGATCGAGGCCAGGAACGGTCCCGGGTCCACCACCCCACTCATCACCTCCCCCTCCCCCACGCACTGTCCCCTTCTGGCCCTCTGGTGCGCAGGAGAGCTGTGCGCAGCAGCCCTCCACGCATCCCCGTCCTGGCCCAGGGAAACCCTTCCCCACAGCAGTGTGGGGCCCCAGCTTCCAAGCTCAGGCACCGGAGCTGCCAGATATCTCCTGGGCACCATCCTCAACGTCTCCTTCTTTCAGCCCCATGTGGAACCTGGGATGCTGGGAGCCCCAACCTCACACTTCTGGGGGGAGACTCCCCCCCCCACACACCACTACAGCTTACCTGCCTGGCCCCAGTCCCTCATCTGGACAACGATGCCGCGAAGAAACAGCCAGACCCCTCAGGTAGCTTCCCGTGCTCGCTCAGGTCTGACTTCATTCCTCCCTGACTCATCTCCCCCTACTTCCCCCTGGGCCTTCACTGCAGCCACCCTGGTCTTCTGGCTGTTCCCTGAATTTGACAGGAACACTCTTGCCTCAGGGCCTTTGCACAGGCTGTTCCCTCTGCTGAGAGAGCATCCCCAGATTTCTGTGATGACAGGGATCTGTCTGCTTTGCTCCCTGCCATAATCTTCATGCCTGGAACAGCACGGGTGTGCAGGGTGGGTGCTCGGTGAGGGCAGGGTGCTTCTGAACCATCCCCCATCTTCTGGGCCCCATTTTTTCCGCTTTTACCATGAGGGTCTGGACCACACTAGAAGGACAAACTATAGGCCCACACAAGGAAATTCCAGTCTGGAAGTTGATTTTGTTCAGTCTACATTGTGTTGGTATGCAAGGCATTTGTAAACTTGAATTCATTAACACCATATAAAAATGTATACTCCCTATGGATTTCCACCATAGAAGCTATCCTCCTTTAAAGGTTTGTAGAACTTTCCCATCAAACTGTCTGGATCTGATGCCTCCTTTTTACCTCCCCCTCCTCTCCCTCCTCCCCCTCCTCTCCCTCCTCTCCCTCTGCCCGCTCCTTTCTCTGTGCCCCTTCCTCCTCCTTCTTGTTTGCATTAGGCTATGATTTAACTTCTTTTTTTGGATAGGTCTTTTTTATTTTCCTTTCCTCTTCTAGAATCAATTTTAGTATATCCACCAAAGTGCCTGGTTGTAGACCACAACTGGTTAAGTAAAGCAGAAAACATATATACTATGGGGTTTAGACAGTTTCCTGAATTTCCAGGAGGGTGAGAGACGCTGACAAGAGTGAGAAGAGGGGCGCCTGGGTGGCTCAGTCAGTTAAGCTCAGGTCATGATCCTGGGATCCTGGGATCCTGGGATCCTGGGATCCTGGGATCGAGCCCCACATCTGGCTCCCTGCTCAGCGGGGAGCCTGCTTCTCCTTCTCCCTCTGCCTGCCGCTCCCCTTGCTTGTGCTCTCTCTCTCTCTTTCCGTCTCTCTCTGTCAAATAAATAAATGAAATCTTAAAAAAAAAAAAAAAAAAGAGCGAGAAGAAATTCCCACAATCTCCAAGAGACTGTCCTAGCGGAAACCCCACTGCCTCCACCACGCGCCACTGGGCACCACCTCTGCCACAGCTGCCCGGTGGAACCCAGTGCCTTTGCCACAGGAGCTGGTCTCTGCACAAGCAGCGCCTCCCATCGCCCACACCCCACCCACTCCACCCCCTCCACCCACTGCTCTCACTTTCATCTCTGGAGTCCTGCTTTGGTGCATGGGCTTGTCTGGGTCCAGGTCACATGCTCAACTCCAGCTGCAAGGGCACTCTGGAAATGTAGTTTCTGGAGTGGAGAGAGGCCGCTGAGAGGGAACTGGGGAAGAGGTCAGGTCAGCCAGGTTGCAACATCGGTGGCTTGGTATATATATGTTTTTTACCTAAAAACTGTGCATTTTACTCTAGATTGTCAAATGAATTGGCATGAGATTTGCATTTTCCTATAATTTCCTATAGCTGTGTACTTGTCACACCCCTTCTTCATTTTTATGGTTACTGATGTGTTTTCTTGATCAGGCTTGCTAGAATTGTCTAGTTTCTCAATTTTTTCACAGAATTATTTTTCATTTTTATAGCTCAAGTCTACTGTTGTTTTATTCTATTTCATTAATTTCTGCTCCTGCTCTTCATTAATTTCTTCTGTCTGCTTTCTTCAGATTTATTTTGATGTTCATTTCCTAACGTATTGAGGTAAACACTTAGTTCCCTTGTCTTTTCAATCTTTCTTCTAATGGCTACATTTAAGCTATTTATTTTCCTCTAAGTACGGAGGTCTGGGGCAGTATCCTGTGGGTTTTTATATGTAGAGCCTTTATTAAAATAGTTTGCAATTCCGTTTTGATTTATTATTTAATTCACATTACTTAGACTTGTTTTAAAATTTCCAAGCAGATAGATTTGGGGATGCTGGCCTCTTGTTCAATTCGTTTTATCTGAACTGTGGTTAGACAAAGTGGCTGGCATGATCTGTTTAATTTTTTTTAATTTGTTTTTAAAAAGCAAAGGCAATATGAAAATATATTCTGCCTGTAAAAGAGTCAGACAGTACAGATATTTATAGAATCAAACATGAAAATAGGTACCATTTTATAATCATTGTCATTCTCTCCAACTTCATTTTCCTCCTTGAGCTAATCTCTGTGGATAGTTTGGGGGGTGTTTTTCAGTCCTGTTTTTACATTTACATATGTATTCATATACTCATCCCTAGAGTTTAAAAAATTACTTCTCCTTTAAAGTGTGTCTTGGAGAATTCTCAGCTAACACTTAGTTACTTCCAGACATTTCTGTTTCCAAATAAATGTACTTTTGTGTTCAAATAAGTGTTTGCTTTAATTCGACAACAGCCCACAAATTTCGATGCCGTGCTCTCAATGCTGTTCACCTTTAAGCAACTTTTTTTGTACTTTTGATTTACCTTTTGACCCAAGTGTTGTTTATGAAAGGAAGTTTTAAATTTTTTCCAATTATATATGTAGTTTTGAGAAGGTGGAGGAAGATGGAAAACGGCTCACCTATTTCCAAGAGAACCAGGCAAGGATAGTTTAAAAGTGGAAATATGTAAACCCGTTTCACACATTAAAAATTCTCCAAAAGACTAAATAAAATATTAATGGATCACAGCCACAACATGATCAAAAGATGAGCAGGTCGTGATCAATCCAGGGGTTGAGGGATAGCCTAACAGCATGAATATAACATTATCCACCATATTAACAGATGGAAACAGAAACTCATGCGACCAGTTACACGGATACCCCCAAAGAAGCACTTGATAAAATTTGACATTCGTTTCTGACTTATAAAACCATTAGCAAGCTAGATACAGAAGGGAAATTCTCTGATTTAATGAAGACTGGGCATTAGAAACTTTAAGCAAACCTGATACCTAAAGTGGGTCTTTTTTTTTAAGATTTTATTTATTTACTTGACAGAGAGAGACACAGCGAGAGAGGGAGCACAAGCAGGGGAAGTGGGAGAGGGAGAAGCAGGCTTCCCGCAGATCAGGGAGCCTGATGCGGGGCTTGATCCCAGGACCCCGGGATCATGACCTGAGCTGAAGGCACCTGCTCAACGGCTGAGCCACCCGGGCGCCCCCTGTACAGTGCATCTTGAGAAGCAATCCTGTCGGGGTCCAGAACAAAACAAAGATGCCCACTTCTGTCCAACTATTCAACCCCCTGCAGAGATCCCAGGGAGCACAACACACAAGATGGCATACCCAGGCTTGACCCCCTAGGATCTGGGCTAGCCTGGGGAGAGGGGGAGGGGAATGAGCCAGCAAAACTAACGTTCTGGAATTCCAAAGGCTAGGTCCTAAGGTTCTGCAATAAGAACAAGAGAAAGGGGTCTCTGGAAGAAAAAAAAAATTAAACTGTCATTATCTGCAAATGATAGAGTTGCCCACTGGGAAAAACCATCAAAACGGATAAAAGAGTAAGGCAAGTGGTCAGACTCAGTAGCCATGACCAATTAGAAAATATCTGGGGAAAAGTCGTACCCCATTCCCAAAAGAAACAAAAACCAGAGAATCGTTAGGCATAAATATAACACAATCTGTACGAAAGAAATTATCAAACTTTATCATAAAGGGAAACTTGAGGAGAAAACATACAGGTTCTTGGACACAAAGAGATCAATTCTCCCCCCCAAGGAGTCTATAAATTCAGTGCAAACAAGATACTCAGCACAGATTGCTGGCTCCTTGCCTGACACCCAACCCCGGTGACGCCGTAGAGGAGGAAGGGAGGGTGATGGATCCGAGAAGCTAGCGGGAAACTGTGAGACAGAAGGCGTTTGAGTGCCGGTGTGTGGGGGGGGGAGTGTGTGTGTGAGTGTGTGGAGTGTGAAAGTGTGTGTGAGTCTGTGTGTGCATGTGAGAGTCTGTGTGCCTGAATGACTGTGTGTGTGAGTGTGTGGTGTGTGTGAGTCTGTGTGTGTGTGATCATGTGTGACTGTGCGTGGGAGTCTGTGCCTGTGTGAGTGTGTGGTGTGTGTGAGTGTGTGGGATATGAGTCTGTGTGCGTGACTGTGGGACAGTCTGTATGTGTGTATGATTGTGTGTGTGACTGTGTGTGTGAGTGTGGGACAGTCTGTGCATGTGTGAGTGTGTGGTGTGTGTGAGTGTGGGACAGTCTGTGTGTGTGAGTGTGTCGTATATGTGAGTCTGTGTGTGTGTGAGTGTGGGACAGTCCGTGCGTGTGTGAGTGTGTAGTGTGTGTGAGTGGTTGTGACAGTCTATGCGTGTGACTGTGTCATATATGTGAGTCTGTGTGTGAGCGTGGGACAGTGTGTGACAGTCTGTGTGTGTGCCTGTGTGACAGTCTGTGTGTGTGTGTGTGCTTGTAGGGAAGGGGAAGGCTGACTCTCTGGAGAGGAAAAGACAGGTATTGTGGCAGCAGCTGAGGACAGGAAATGCTTTTGTACTGATTCTCTTCTCTCTCTGTCTCTGGGAACCTTTGAAATCTCGTCACCTCTCTGAGAAAGGAAAGACCAGCTTCACCATTCGGGGAAACAGCATTGAAGCTGGTCTCCCTCTTGGCTGCGGTGTGGGCCCGATGACAAAAGGAGGGGTCCGTCCCAGACATTCTCCTGCCCCTCCCCCTTCATGCTTCAGGACAAGGTCCTTATAATAGAAGGGACACAAGTTAGGTTTAAATGGTTGATTTTTTTTTTTAAGATTTTATTTATTTATTTGAGAGAGAGAGACCACAAGTAGGCAGAGAGGCAGGCAGAGAGAGAGGGGGAAGCAGGCTCCCTGCTGAGCAGAGAGCCCGATGCGGGGTTCGATCCCAGGACCCTGAGATCATGACCTGAGCCGAAGGCAGAGGCTTTAACCCACTGAGCCACTCAGGCGCCCTTAGTAGCACTTGTTCTGGGTTATCTCATGCTGTGTAACCATTTACTCTTAGTTCTCGAGGTTCTGTGTGCTCACTGGGCTCCACTGGGCAGCTGTCACCAGGGTTCTCATGCAACTGCACATGGACAGTGGCTGGGGCCACAGAAGACGGGGCCGGATGCCCAAAGTGACATTACATGCCAGCAGTCATGCTGACTGTGGGCTGGCAGGTCAGCTGGGAGTCTGGTCCAGTGCGGCAGGTGCCTCTCCGTGGCGGTTTGGCTTCTCCCCTCAGGACAGTGAGGGCCCAGAGGGATGGAGAGCTAGAATTCCAAAGGACGCGAGAAAGGCTTGATGTTTTCTCGTGACCTGGCCCAGACTATCGTTCCTGCCCTATCCTATGAACCATGAAGAGTAACAGCAGGCAGGTGCAGCAAAGAAGGATCTTTGCTTACCTTTGCTTATCTCCCCAAGTCTTCGGGTTCCCAGGATGCCACTCTTTCCCCTCTGGAGTTCCTAGTTCCCTTCAGAAGGTGAAGCTACTTGGAATAATATGCAATGAATAAAACGTTCCTAAGTCAGAGTCTAAATGTGTCAGGGGTAGGCACTAAAAGATTAAAATGGAATGCCCAACTTTCACACCAGCCGTGGAAGATAAGATCTGTCTGTTGAAATATGGCAAAATTTGTAAAAATAAAGAAAGTATGATAAATAGGAAACAAAAAGAGTTCAGGAGAAATAGATCCTGATAGAACAGGGATTAAACTCAATATAAGTGGGATAACTGCACCAAACAGAAGGCAGGAAGTCTTAGAGGAATTTTTTTAAAAGAATCTAGTAATATGATTCTGGCAGAGACACACTTAAAGAGATGAAAATAAAAGGAATGGGGGAGAAGAGAAACAGGAAAATAAGGAAGAAAAGAGAACCAGCACAGCAAGGTTAGCCTCAGAAGGAGAAAACAACAGGATTCAAGTCCAAAACTTTATAAGGGACAAAAAGAGACATTTTATTTTGTTAAAAAGGACAATGGATTGGACTCTGTAATGATAATAGTGGGCATGTGTTCACCTAAAATATAGCCTCGAAATATATAACAACTAAAGAACCATGGAGAAAACAGATTACACCAAAACTGTGGTCGACGATTTTAATACATCTCTCACAAGAACAAACAGATGAGCCAAACAACAAACAGAAGCAGAGATATTCCAACAAAGGGAAAATGTGTTATTTTTGAGGGCATATGGAACAGTCACAAAATCAACCATGTAGTAAAGCACAAATGAAGCCTCTCTAAATTAAAAAAGAAATCGATATCATATGAATCCATTCTCTAACCATAATGGGATCAAATGAAATCAGGAACGAAGGGAAAACCTTTTAAAATTCGCCACATATCTGAAAAGGGGAGAAAATTGCAAGTAAATAAAATACAGAACAACAACAAAAAAAAGAAAGAAAGAAAGAAAGAAAAGAATTACAGACGTGAGAAAAAATGTTCCAAGCAAATTAATATTACGAACAACCGTATGTCTAACATATTTGAGAGCCTGGACAGGACAGATAAATGTCTGGCAAAGCATAAAATGCCAAAATTGGAGCAAGAAGAAATAGAAGGCTTGAATAGATCCATAACCATTACAGAAGCCCAACTGGTCTCAAATACCCACTCTCCCAAAAACCTCAGGGCCAAACTCATCTCACAAATGAGTTCAACCAAACTTTCAAGGAACAGATCTCAATAAGAAGCAAGTTGTTCCAGAAACTGAGGACAGAGAGAAAGCTCCCCAAGTCTTTTTACAAAGAATGGTACTGGCTCCAAAACTGGGGGAGGACAGGACAAGGAAGGAAAATCACAGAGCCGTGCCACTTACAAATATAGCTGCAGAGATTCTAAATCTGACATCTGCTAATCCAACCCAACAGGGTATTTTCAAATGTAATCCATCCTACGATTCCATGTATATAAAATTTTAAAGCAGACAACGCTGATCGGTGGTGTCAGAAATCAGGATGCGTCACCTATGCCAGATGGGGACCAGGAGGGGACAGATGATTCCAGGATTGTGCTCACTTATTTGGTCTCTCTTCTGTATGCAAGTTACACTTCAAGGAACAATTCTCTTGGGGCGCCTGGGTGGCTCAGTGGGTTAACCCTCTGCCTTCGGCTCAGGTCATGATCTCAGGGTCCTGGGATCAAGTCCCGAATTGGCTTTCTGCTCAGAGGGGGGCCTTCTTCCCCCTCTCTCTCTGCCTGCCTCTCTGCCTACTTGTGATCTCTCTCTCTCTGTCAAATAAATAAATAGGTAGAATCTTAAAAAAAAAAAAAAAAAAAACTTAAAAAAAGGGAACAATTGACTTTTATTTTTTACTTTTTATTTTTTTAAAGATTTATTTATTTTAGAGTAAGCACATTCAGCAGGGGAAGGGGCAGAGAAAGAGAGCGAGAGAGAATCTCAAGCATACTTCCCACTGAGCGCAGGGCTCAATCCCATGACCCTGAGATCATGACCTGAGCCAAAATCAGGAGTCGGATGCTTAAGCGAATGAGCCACCCAGGTGCCCCTGAACTATTCTTTTTTAAGAAGTCAACTATGAAGTAGGCTTTATACAAGGAAGGGCAGGATGGTTTAAAATTAGAATATCTAAAAGCGCTTGGTGGTGCAGTCCATTAAGAGTCCAATTCTTGGTTTCGGCTAGGATCATGATCTCAGGGCCCTTATCTCAGGATTGTGAGGTTGAGCCCCGCATGGGGCTCAGCTCAGCTCAGTCTGCTTAAGACAGCCCTGCCCCTCCTCCCGCTCTCTCTCTCTCTAAAATAGACAAATCTTTTTAAAACACAAGATAAAATAAAATAAAATTAGAATATTTATCGATGAAATCCCCCATTTATGGCCTAAGGGGAAAATCTCACAACTATCTCAATAGACATAGAAATGGCATTTATGAATGTTCAATACCTATTTATGCCCGATAAGAACTCCAAGGTCATACACAGGAACTCCCTCAGCCTGGTGAAGGCTGTCTACACCCAGACCCCCAGCCCACCATCCTTTGGATACAAACATGGTAGATATATTCTCTTTAAAATGAGAAATCAGTCATGGGTGCCTGTGTGAGCACTTTGTTCGACTTTGCCCAAGCACTACTAGAGACAGTAGTGGGGGAAATGGGCTCATTACATGGGGCAAAATAAAATCGAAACTCTACCTTTGGCTGTATACTAAAGGGAATGTCATATTCAAAGGTTCACTAAGGTGAACCTGAACATGAATGCTAAAACTGTCAAGCTAATAGAAAAAGCAGTGCAAGAGAATGTATTTGTGACCTAAGAATGAAGGAAGACTTCTTCAACGAGACATAAAAGCATAAATCATAAAGTAGAAAACAGGTGCATTCGACTGTATCAAAATGAACCATTTTTGTTCCATAAGGACACGTAGGCAAAGATACAGCCAAGGGATAGATTGAGGAATATCTAAAACCCGGGAATATGCAAGGAACTCCTGCCAACTAACAACAAGATAATCAACCAGACAGCAAAAGGATAAGGGATATGATGAGGCAGCTCCTAGCAGGGGAAACCCAAATAGTTCTTAAGTGCACAGAAAGGCGCTTAACTTCACTCGTAATCAAAAAATGCATGTTCAAACAATTACCCCATCACAGAGGCAAAAATTAGGAAGTCAGAAAATATCCCGCATTGGCAAAGATTCAGGGAATCAGGAAGACTCATGCATTGGGTGGGAGTAAAAACGGGTGCAGCCATTCTGAAGAGCAATCAGACAGCGTTTACTGAAAATTAAGTGATATAGTCAGTAAAGCCATTCCTGGTTACAGGCCCTTGAGGAACGTGAGCCGATACCCAACGGGAGGACACGTACCAGGAGGTTCATCTGAGCATCGCTTATGGAACTAGAGGGCTGGAGGCACCCTCGGTATCCACCACTAGGAAATTGCTTAAGAAAACTGTGCTAGGGGCGCCTGGGTGGCTCAGTCGCTTAAGCCTCTGCCTTGGGCTCCTCTTATGACTCCAGGGTCCCGGGATCGAGCCTGGCCCTCCCCTGATTGTGCATGCCAGCTCTCTCTTAAATAAATAAAATCTTGGAGAAAAAGAAAACTGTTCTCTGCTGCCAAAGAAATACTATGCACCTGCTAGAAGCCACCGATTTGATACACAGCCAGCCAGCCACGTGGACATATTTTAAAACATCATGATGATTGGGGAAAAAATGTATAGTATTTTGACACAAAACAATACTGAATGTTTTACAAAGATGAAGAACTACCCAAAGACACCAAGCAAACAAATTAGTAGGTGCCTACATAGGAGACGGAATCAGGAAAGAAAGGGAAAAATAATTACTATAAAATAAGAAAAAGACATTGCATAGAAGAATGATAGTAGACAGTGAGATGAGGGGTTAGTAAATAACTCAATGTCTTACCCCTGCCTGGAGTCCAATAACTACAGTCAGTCCTTAATAAATTAATTCAATGTAACAGAAATCAAAAACCCAACAGAATTTTTCCGAAGAGCTTACAAACCGGTTCCCTGACCTCATGTGGAAGGCACAGAATGGTCCCTAAATTAATAATAATAACAGCAGCAACGAAACAGCCCAGGAATTTCAGAAACAGTTTGCTGAATAAATGAGAAACTTGAACACCATAAATTGGCATTCTACCTCACAGTACACACAAGAATAAACGTCAGATAGATCAAAATTCCGGACATAAAGAATCTATCAAAGCCTGAGGAAAAATCATGGCCCAAATTGTCTGAACTTGGGACGGGAAAAGCCTTTCTAAGCAAAACCAAAGACGGAGGACTGTAAAGGAAGCCCTTTCAAGAACATACGATGTGGGAAAAGACACCATAAACAGAGTTCAAACACAAATGTCAGGCTGGGAGACAACACTTACAACGTTTATTACAGGAAAAACACTAATATCCACAAGAGATAAAGAGCTTCTAACATAATAAGCGAAACACAAACAGCCCAGAAGAAACAATGGCGAAGAATATAAACAGGAAATTCACACGCAGAGAAAAACAAACACTCCATAAACATATGAAAAGATGCTCAGTCTCGCTAATCAGAAAACTACAAATTAAATCCAAAAAATTGGATTCTAGGCTTTGCCCATTGGATTGGTAAAAATTACAAGAATTGATTAGATCTCGTTTTGGAAAAGCTGGAATAAAATGAGCACTTCCATTTGCTCTGGGGAGTATCAATTATATTTTGCTTGAAACTTTTTACCTTTTTTTTTTTTTTGCAATTGTTCACATGTATTACATTTGCAATTAATTCTTAAATAATGAAATGATGAATATATATTTTCTTCCATTTGCAAAGATAATGCATGCTCATTTTAGAAAACTCAGGTAATTTTGGAAGATACTCTGCTAGCAAAAGTCGCACCGCCCAGAGCAGTCAATCACCACCATTTTCTGAGTGTGCCCTCCAGACTTCTCCCTTTAGGGACATGCACACACGGTCGTGCAGGGCACATGTACGTGTGTGTGCAGTGTGTTCACACGCCCCTGTGCAAGTGTTCCATTTCTTCTCACTGTTGGGGTCTCAGGGCAGCTGGACCACCTCCCTCAATCTTGGGTCTGGGCTCAGTGCCAAAACTCCAGGATGCGGTGACTCCCAGCCTCGTGGGAGGAGGAGCCCCGGGCCCCAAGGCAGTTGGGAGAATCAGCTACCAAGGACCCAGAACATGAGCTAATGGGCTGCACAAAAAGGAGGCCAGTGGGGCATGCCAGAATCCTCCCATGCACGAGCACACACACACCGGTGAGAAGCCAACAGTGAAAACACTGGTCAGACCAGAGGAGGGACTGGGCCATCTCAGAAAGAGATGGTCAGAGCCAGGGGCCCGGGTATGGCAAGAAGCTGGATCAGAGAGAGCTGACTGGAAGGTTCTTCTTAATCATGTCCCACCTCTTAGTCGCTGGAGTTAAAGTTGAAACAAATGTATTTAAGCTCCGCAAAATGGCTTATACAAAAAGAAGGAGAGGAGAGGAAGAACGAGAGGGGGAGGAGGAGGAGGAGAGGAGGCTGGGAGGAGGCTGGGGGGAGGAGGGGGAAGAGAAATAGTGTAATAATTTACGGGTGTAAATAACTCAAAATGTCAAGGGTAGCATCCTTTCAGGCATGGCTGAATCTCGGGGCTCTGGGATACTATGCTGTGCATTTCATTTCCTCTCTTCTCCCCACCCATTCGTCCATCTCTTGGCTCTCTCTTCCCCAGTGTTGGCTTCACTCCCCATGTGGTGGTCTCTGCCAGTTCCAGACTAGACTAGCAAGAGAGTGATTTTTTCCCCCAACTCTTGGAACCAGAGTCTCAAGATTAAACTTAAGAGCAGGCACGGGTCACCTGGCCGAGGAGGGTCAGAGCTGGGTCAGCTCAATCAGAATTGCACTGAGCGGGCAGGGGTGGTTCCCCAAAGGAAAATCAGCGCCATTAGCAGAAGACAAGAGTGGGTTCTAGGTGGCCCCAAACTGCAGATGTCACCGTCATGACCTTGGAGGTCAGACAGATCCTGACCCCACACTTGGCAGTTATGAACCCTGAACAAGCCCCTTCATTTTCTGATACAATTTTTACAGGGATTTAAATCTCCATTTTGTGTTTTTAAGTTAAATAAAATGGGGAGAGTCCCAAGCACACTGCCCAGCGCATCGTGGGTCCCCCATTTGTGTGTATTTCCTCCCACTTCTCTCTGGACACCTCCTTCTCCTCTGACCTCTTTCCCTTGTCCTCAGAGGGGAAGCCGAGGCAGTGTCCTGGGGGAGGGCAGCTCTTCCCAGTGGCCTCGCCTCAGGGGAATAAAACTCCGTGATCGAGGGACATGCTCAGAAAATGGAAATATCTGGCCAAGCCTTCAGAGACTTAATTAAAATTAATATTATGCCTTATCGAAGCAGAAAGCTCAACGCTGCACATGTAGAAGAATCTATTTAACCAATTAGCTGAGTCAAACATGACCGTCCAGCCTTCAAAAAGTTCTCTGCACTCCCTCTTGGCCCAGAGTTGCTGCTAATGCCATGTGCTTTAGACAAGTAGCCCAGCTAGACAGTGATCAATAATGGGACAAGAAGGAGTTTCAGGTGAGGCTTGGGAGGAGAGGGTGGGCTTGCCCTGCCCATCCTAGACCACCTTAGTTCAAAGGCACCATGAGCGTGGCTGGAAGATCATAGACTGGTTCTACCACTCAGCAGCTGTGTGACCTCGGGCAGGTTAATTCACCTCTCTGGGCTGGAAGTTTGGATAGCTATAGTGAAGGTTGGGCATAAAAGGCATACAGTGGACACAGTAAATTGGTTTCCCGTGGGCTGAATCTAATTTTTCTTATTTGCAATTTCCACCTGAATTCGCTCATAATGTTTTGAAAGTATTCCTATTTCACACCCATCAAAATGGCAAAAATCCTGAAGTTTAATAATACACTCTGTTCGCGAAGCTGTGGGGAAACAGGTACTCTCATATGTTGCCAGTGGTAGTGTAAATTCATACAATCCAAATTAAAAGAAATTGGGCAAAAATTGAAGTCACAAAATAAAACCTTTGATCTTTGATATAATGGTTCCACTTTAAAGAATTTATCCTAGAGATAATATATGGCCCATGAGCAAAGTAAGATGTTACACTATTTGTAATAGTGAAGGACTATAAATGGCCAATGCCTTCATCAATAAGGGATGGGTTCAGGGTTACCAGGTAAAATGCAGGATTCTCCTTTACATTTGAATTTCGGATAAACAATAAATCACTTATTGGTATACATATGCAGACAGTATGTCCTATAATATCATTTGCTAAATATGGCAACCCCAGATAGTTCAAATCGGCATTTTTAAATATCAACACTATTAACTCTAACAACACTCTAAGTGAGCAAGAGAATTTTTTTATTGAAGTGTTGTCGACGTACAATATTATACTAGTTTCAGGTGTACAGCATAGTGATCCAATGTTTCTATACATTACAAAGTCGTCACTAAATCTAGCTGCCACCTGTCACCATACGAAGTTGTTGCAATATTATCCACCATATTCTCTATGCTGTACATTACATCCTGTGACTTACTTCTTTTATAACTGGAAGTGTTTACCTTTGAATCCTCTTCCCCTGTTTTGCCCATCTCCCATGCCCCTCCCCTCTGGTGACCACGAGACTGTTCTCTGTATCTACAGATCTGTTCCTGTTTGGTTTTGTTTGTTCATCTGTTTTTTTGTTTTTGTTTTTGTTTTTTGTTTTTTTAAGATTCCACATGTAAGGGAAATCACACTGTATTTGTTTTTCTCTGTCTGGCTTATTTCACCTGGCATGATAACTCTCTAGGTCCATCCATGTCATTTGAAATAGTTGACATTTTTATTATAATGTGTCTTAGTATGGGTCTCTTGGGTACATCTTATTTGGGACTCTCCTTGCTTCCTCAACTTGGGTGTCTGTTTTCTTCACCAGAGAAAAGGGAAGTTTTCAGCCATTATTTCTTCAAATAGGTTTTTTGCTCCTTTTTCTCCTTTCTCCTTCTGGAACCCCTTTAATGAATGCAAATGTGAGTACACTTGATCTTGGCCCAGAGGTTCCTCAAACTAGCCTCAATTTTTTAAATTCTTTTTTCTTTTTGTAATTCCAATTATGTAATTTCCTCTACACTGTCCTCCAGATCACTGATCCGTTCTTCTGCATCATCTAATCTATTTATTCCCTCTAGTGTATTTTTTCAGTTATTGAGTTCTTTAGCTCTGTTTTTTTTTACACTTTCTATTTCTTTGCTGAAATTTTCACTGGGTTCATCCATTCTTCTTCTGAGTCTGGTGAGTATCTTTATGACCATCACTTTAAACTCTTTTTCAGGTATGTTGTTTATCTCCATTTCATTTAGTTCTTTTTCTGAGGTTTTGTCTTGTTCTTTCATTTGGAATATATTCCTCTGTCTCCTCATTTTGCCTAACTCTCTGTGTTTGTTTCTATAGATTAGGTAGATCAGTTACATCTTCTAGTCTTAAAGAGACGTCTGTGTAGAAGAGATCCTGTGGGGCCCAGCAGTGCAACCCCCATGGTCACCTGAGTCAGATGTCTCAAGGGTGCCCCCTGTGTAGGCTGCATGCACCCTCCTATTGTGAGTGGGCCACAGTTGGTGTGGACTTACGGTAAGCAGGGCAGTCCCAGGCCCATCTGGCTGAGAAGCCCAGCTGTGACTGCTGCAGGCACTGTAGTGTGTGCGGTTGGCCCTGCAGGGTGGGAACTACTTGAGGCCACCTGCAGGGTGTGGTAGGGTGGGGGGGCTACTTGGGCAAGGCAAGTCCACACCAGAATATCACGGTGAAGCAAGTGGTGATGGCATGGTAGATGGAGAGTGTCAGAGATGGTACCAGGCCAGCTGGGTAGGAGATTGAAAAAACCTGTACCCACCAGTTCTTGCACCCCTGGGGAACATTCCAGAAAATCTCTGCCCCTCATGCACACACCCTAAAATCAGTCAGTGAATCTCATTCCATGTAACCCAGGTGCTTTTCTACCCAAGCTGCCTCTGTGCTGGGTCTTGGAGTGAGTGAGAGTGTGAGATCCCTTAAGAGTGGGGTCTCACTTTCCTACCACCCCACAGCTCTCCTAGACATAAGTTCTACTGGTTTTCCAAGCCACATATTATGGGGGTTCATCTTTCCAGTGTAGCTCCCCTGAACTGGGGAGACCGATGTGGGGCTTGGACACCTTGTTCCCCAAGGAGAGCCTCTACAGTTGTGATATCCCTCCTGCTTGTGGTCACCACACTGGGGGTGTGGGTCCTGAGTAGATCATGTCTCTGCCCCTCCCACCTGCTTCCTTGTGACTTTTCCTTTAGAGTCTTAGTTATGAAAAATCTGTTCTACTTGTCTTCACTTTGTTCTCATAGTTTTTCCATACGTAGTTGCAGTTTGGATGTGTCTGTGAGAGGTGAGCTCGGGATCTTCTTACTCTACCATCTTGATCCTGCTGACCATACCTGGGCGTGGTAATTCTTTGTTGTGGGGGCTACCCTTGCCTTGTAGGATGGTGAACAGCACCCGTGACTTCTAACCTCCAGATAACAGCAACACGTGCACACAAACACACATACGCACCCACAACATTCACACCCACACCTATGCATTCACACACATATACCCATACACACACACACACGTCCATATACACAAACACGTATGCACATGCAAGGAGACATAGACACATGTATGCATACACATACATGTGCACACATACATATACACATGCATACAGGCACGTGGTTGTGTGCACATGTACACGCATACTCCATTGGTGACATTGTCAGGGCAAACTCACCCCTAGATGAGAGCCACTGGGTTACGTAAACTGTAGCACATCCATCCACACAGTTGGATACTATGCAGGTGTTGGGAGGAAAGAAAAGCACCAGCTCTCCACGGACGAGCAGGACAAGGTCTCCGGGCTATTCCTCAGTGAAATAAGCACAGAGCAGCATGTGTATATCACCTTTCATGTAATAAAAGAGGAGTAGGGACTTATATTTATATCTGCTCATCCACACTAACAATGCTCTGAAAGGAGACAGAGAAACTGATGACCAAGGATGCCCTGGGCTGGGGAGGAGGTGGAGAGGCAGACACTGGGCACATGGGCCAGGGAGGGAGGGGAGACTGTCCCCTGCGAATGGATGTGCAAGTCAACAAATTAGGAGTAAGATCGATTTTGTTGTCAATGTTCGGAAAACAGAAGATTTCACATTAAGCATTCGGACTTCTAATTTTTCTTGGCACATCCAAGTCTGAAACGCTGGGACAGGGTTCTTGCCTGGAATCAGTTAGCAGGAGCTAAGAGGCAGCGCCCCCTGCACATGGGGCACTCTGCCCCCCTCGCCAGTACCTGCCTGACCCCACAGTAGCTAACTTAAGGAGCCCAAGAAAGAAAATGGGCTCTCTGGCACCATCCCAACCAGGGGCCACAATCTCACTCCTCTCTGCCCCTCCCTGGGGGCCTTTGACCACCGCTCCCATTCCAGGCCCTTCTGCTGAAGGCTCTGACCCCAGCCTGTAGACTTCCCTTCCATCCAACCTCTCTTTCCACCCAGCAACTTAGTGGCCATGTGGACAGCCCACGATCTAGCATTCTGGCCTCCCTCTGAGCCACCAGCCCCTTGCCACACGCTTAGAGTTTGCATCACCAAACCCGGGGTCAAAATCCCAGTTCTTTTTGAGTGCCACACTTGCTCCTCCAACCTTTTCAGAAATGCCCCATCCAAAGGGAGCTGTGAACTGGGGAGCCTGAGGACTCAGGCTGTGGGGCTGGGCTCACATCCCAACTCTGCCCCTGACCGGCTGTGACCTTTCTGTGCCTCAGTTTCCTTATCTGCCAAGTGATGTCATCCTAATGATGACTTCTCTTCATTCATTCAACAAATCCTTACTGAGTGCCTACGGTATATCAGCCCCAGGTCTAGGAACAGGACATAGAGCCCTGTAAAAAGAGGCCAAAATCTCTGCCCACACGGAGGGAGAAATAGTAAAACATAAGAATTAAAATGCATAGTGTGACAATGACAATTTCCAAGCACACCCAGCAAGGCCTGACCGGGTCACCTGATAGACACACCAGGCCAGTTTTAGATCCAGACAGACTGTGACCTACATACAGCCAAAGGAAGAGGCACTGAAGGTGCCAGGTCCCCAGGGCCTTGCCCTGCATGGAAACCATGAGACCCAAATCGGAGGGCCTGACAGCCACAGTGTGAGATGTGGGGCACCCCTCTCTGAAGAGCCCCATCTTGAACACAGCTGAGGGCTTTTGCATTCTGCGGCTCTGCTCCAATGGGGCCCCACTCGTCATGGGAACCAGGAGGTGATACAAATCTCCCAGGGGAGAGGGTTTTGTCCTCCTCTGTTCCAGGAGGACCAGATGCAATCGTTCTAGGGTGTGGTTCATGATTGCACTTGTGCAGCTTCAGCAGATAGGCGCCACGTTGGAGCTGGTCCCGTCTGCTGGGGCGACGCAGGAGAGGGCTGTCCATTTATAAAGGATGGTCAGCAAAGGCCTGACCGAAAGGTTAACACTTGAGTAAAGGCCTACATAGCAGAAGAAGTAAGTTATGCAGATGTCTGGAGGAAGAGGGTCCCAGGCAGAGGAAAAGGCCCTGTGGTAGGAGGGAGCCTGGCACATCTGTGGAAAAGAAAGAAGTCACAGTGGCTGGGGTGGGGTCAAGAAGGAGAGATGGGGAGAGCATACTGAGCAATATCAGGGGCCCATGTCTGCTGGGCCGTGGGGTCCAGTGTAAGGACCAATTTTCACTCCAAGTGCAGTGAGATTCATGGTGGAGTTTTGGCGCAGAGGAAGGATGGGTAGGGCACAGCCCTGGGGGAGATGACACCCCTCAGCAGGCTGTTGTGACAATCCAGGCAAGACGTAATGTCACCTGGTCCCAAGTGGAGGTCCAGAAGTGGTCCGACTCTGCCAGTAGGTTGAAGGTGGAGGCATCAGGCTTTGGGTATGGGAATGTGAGAGAAAGACAGAGACCAAGAAGGACACCCAGCTTCCGGCCCAAGCCTCTGTGGATGGGGATCACTGCAGAAGGAGCAGTAGGGGAGAGCCTGCGGCTGGGTTTGGCTCCTGTTGAGTCTGAGGCTCCCAACAGACCTCTGAGAGGAGCTGTGTGATGGGCAGGAGACAGGGCCCCTCAAAAGAGAGCCCGTGGGCTCAGCGCCCTGTAGGCCAGCACTCAGCAGAGAAGAGCTCGTTTTGTTGCTGATTCTACCTTCTCACCTGTTAGTGCTGTCTTCACTCTCCTCTCTTTCCCACTTATATCCTAGAATCGATGGTTCCAACCCCTCTCTTGCCCCTGCCCCATCATCCAGCCATTGCACCCCCTCTCTGGCAAAGTCTAGTCACCTTTGACTCACCTGTCTGCCTGCCTTCCCCGTGCCTGTGTCCAGGAGGCTGGAAACTGTTGGAAACCTCAGACACCCATAGATGGGTGTCACTGTGGGTGCCCTGGGAAATGGTAGGCTCTCCCTCGCCGCCGGTATCTGAACGCCCACAGGGTCCTGGCCTCCTTGACATTTCTCTAATCCATCGCTCCCCCTCCATCCCCACTGCCTCCCCTGCGGTGGGCTGGATAATGCCCCCAGGGATGTCCATGCCTTAATCTCCAGAACCTGGGAATGTCAGCTGACACTGCAGGCAGGATTAAGTTGAGGATCTGAAGGTCAGAGTATATCCTGGACCACACGGGTGCACCCAGCATCATCCCAAGGTCTTTATATAAACAGTGAAGCATGAGGGTCAGAATCAGAGAAGGTTATGAGAGGACAGAAGTGGAGGCTGGAGCTTTCAAAATGAAGGAAGAGGCCACACGCCAAGACAATGCAAGCAGCGTCTGTGAGTTGGAAAAGGCAAAGAAACAGATTCTCCCCTACTGGAGACTTCCGGAAGGAATGCCAACACCTTGATTTGGGCCCAGTGAGACCCATTTCAAACCCCTGACCTCCAGAATTGGGAGATAATAAATTTGCGTTGTTTCAACCTACGAGGTTTGTGGTGATTTGTTTCCACAACGACAAGAAACAAACACATCTTCTCTGGCCCAGCTTCTCTCACCTGATCTACCACACCAGCCTGGGATAAGCTACTTTGGTACACTGCCGCCGAGGATCTTTCAGAAGTCCAGACGCGAACACCTGGGTGGGTGGCTCAGTCGGTTAAGCGTCTGACTCTTGGTTTCCGCTCCGCTCGTGATCTCAGGGTCCTGAGATCCAGCCCCGTGGCGGGCTCTATGCTCACTGGGGAGTCTGCTTATGACTCTCTCTCCCTCTGCCCCTCCCCACCTCTCTCATTCAAATAAATAAATAATCCTTAAAAAAAAAAAAAGCCCAGACCGATCATATCAACCTTCTGTTTCTGATCAAGGCTCCCATCACCTTCAAGCTTCAATTCTGCAACATGGCATTTAGGACTTTGTGACCTGGCACCTGGCATCCTCAGTCCACTGCCTGTCACTAGTTATGTATTAAGGAGGACCCATGTGATGGTGAAGCACAGAATGCCATCTCATGCAGGCTTAAATAAAAAGAAACTCTATTAACTCCTGTGCCAGGGAAGCTTGGGGACTTCAGGCACATCTGGATCAAGGAACCCTGCCAGGAATCCATCTCTTAGTGCTTTTGAGCCACACTTTCCTGTGTTGGCTCCATTTTCAGCAGGCTCTCCTCTCGTGGTGGCAAACACAGCTCCCCAGCAGCTTCGAACTCGCATTCTACCAGCTTAGCCACCCCCAGGGGAAGGAGTCTTTTTCTCTACGGTGCCAGCAAAAAATCTCGGCTCTAACATACATTGACCATAATTGGCTCTCCTTGAGCCACGTGCCCACCTCCCAACCAAACCCTATAACCAGGGACGGGCAGGTCTCTCACAGGCTAGGATGGAGTCACGTGCCCATACACGGACCCTGGGGGCAGAGTGAGAGAAGAGCAGGCTCCAAAAGGAAAGGCGGAATAGATGGGAGAGGAATAGATGCCGAGGGGACAGGAATGACACGTGACCACACATTGTCACACTTCCTGACTAATAAACCACATAGCCTCCTTCCACCCTGCCAATCTTTCTGCCTCAAACAACCGTTGTCTCCCCTCCCCACAGCATGCCTCCTCCACGAAGCCCCCTCTGACCCTCAGACTCTGGGAGCCACCTCCTTGCGGGCCGCACAGCCCTGGGCTTTTCCCCATCTCTCCAGCACACACTGACACTGTGTGGTAGGGGCCAACTCCTGCTGGTCTGTCTGCCCCCCCAGCAGCAAATCTGACAGTTACTAACACTGAGTACAGATCATGTGCCTGGCACTCCCCAGATCGCTTCATGGGGTTTTAGCTTATTTAACTTATTCACCACCCCTAAGAGGAATCCCTAGTTCAGGGCTAAAGACCAAGTCACAGACAAGATGTTCAAGGGAACCCAGGCTACTAGGTATAGACCTACGCTCTCCACCTTGATGCTGGAGCCCTCTCTATAGACCACAGGGCAGCATAAAGTGGGTCTGGTCCACCTCTGGGTCCCCCAATGTGAGCTCTGACAGCCACTCTTCCGTTGCAGAATGCCAAAGACCACAGGTTCAAGGGTCCGGGGGCTCTGCCTCTTTGAGCCATTGAGCACAGTTTATAAATATTCCCTCAGCTCCATTTCCTCATCTGTAAAATGGGAGAACAACAGTACCTACCTTGTAGGGTTGAAGTAACGACGAAAGGAGATAATGCTTTAGCACTTAGCACAAAGCCTGGCATGTAGCAGAGCTTTCAAAATGTTAGCCTGGTGATGTCGAAGACAATGTTACAAGCAATTTGATCCTCTGATAGACTGCGGGAAAAGAGGGCTCCTCTTCCTTCCTCCATATCACACACAGCCAGAGAAAGTGGCAGTCAAGGGGACTCAAGCCTTTTCTAGTTTCTGTTTAAAACCCTTGCCACATTATCCGGGAGCTGAGGTTTTGATACTCGGCTCTTCTCAGAAGACAGTGCCCCAAGAGCAGGAGAAGCTGGTCCAGGCTGTGGTTGCCATGGAAACCATTGAATGTAAATTTCATTTTCTGCCTTGCCCCAGCTAAGCTATCGATCGATTGGGCAAGAGGGAGAGAAATTGGGAGCAGGTTCCTTCCCAAAGTGAAACACAAAGTGCAGATCCAAAGTGAAAAAGGAAGGAGAGTGATCAGGTGGGGTGAAACCTAGCTGGAGAAAAGATAGAGCAGAGGTAGGCTGCGCTCACCTACGAGCGGGGAGCAGAGGCAGTGGAGGACCTCTCCACTCCTATTCACCAGATGTCTCACATAAGCAACACTTGAGGCGTCAGACCCCAGCTCCCAAGACAAGCTCTAGACTACCAGCTGTGTGATCTGGAGCAAGTGGATGAACCTCTCTGAGCCTGTTTCTTAACGTGTAAAAAAAAAAAAGTTGCTAAAAACTGCAACCCAATAGACTTGCTTTGGGGACATCATCACACCTGCATTCGACAGCGTCTTCTGGCATGCTCTCTTCCTTTCTAGCCTGAAATCCCTCCCATTGTTGTCACCGATGACTTTGGCACCCAAGGAGAAGGTTTTCCACAGAAGCTCCTGCGGGAAAGTTTGAGTTTGCCCATGAAAGAAGGGAAGAGGAAGACTCTGAGGAGAAGGACGCAGGACAGGTAAGTTTTGGATGGAGCAAATCTGGAGTGGAAATCTGAAACCAAGAGTGCTGTAGGGGAAACGGACCATAGAAGGGTCAAGGTCAGAGAACAGACTGGCCAGCCCAAACAAACCCCGATGTGGGTCCATTGCTGGTTTCTGGAGCAGCTGCGCCCTCCCGGGCAGTGGGCGCTGGTGCCTGTCCACTCCTGGTTCCCTTCAAGGCTAACTACCCAGGGCCCCTGGGTCTCAGCGGGGAGGGTGCTGCCTTATCAAGTCCCGGGGCTGTCAATACTGCTCCGTGGGGGTGACCCAGGGCAGCCCGGGGCCCCCGACATGCCAAGAATGCCCTGTCACACGCAGTCCTGGCGGCTGCACCCGCAGAAACACTAATTGGGAAGTGAGACAAGCGGAGTGCCTTTAATGAGCTACCTTGTTGTAACTCTAACTGGTTGGTGTTATTTACAGAGATTCTGCTAATGAGCTGCCTGTCAGAGGGGGAGCCCACGATGGGGGCAGAGAAGGGAAGGTGGCCCAGCCTGAGGGAAGAGGCAAGACTCAAAGGGAAGAGGGAAGGAAGCTCACCTTTGCTGGGATCCTGGGCCAGAGGCCCTTTACCCAGGTGATCTCACACATGGCCCATGACCCCGGAGGTAGGAGTGAGGTGCGCAGGGAAAGGACCATGCCAAAGCCACATAGGGAATCAAGTCTAGGCTGCTCTTCAACAAACCAAAGCACCAGGGACCTGCCGCAGGCAGAAGGGAGGTGCGCCCAGAACCACCCAGAGGTGCCCAAAGGAGCATAACCTCCGTGGGAAAAGCACTTCTGGGAAGGAGGCCACGCCCACCCGGCGCTCCACGTGTGTCCGGACTTACCCGGATCGGAGATTCGCTCAAGAGGGTGGTCCCCCCCTCTTCGGGTTATCCCACACACACACCTCTTCTACTCCAGAGTTCACACACCTTGCTCCCTAGAGGGCGATTCCCCGTGGGCCCGGGTTCTCCCAGCCACCCCTCAGGGCCCTCCTTCCCTAAGGCCAGGTGGCCCTGAGCGCTGACTCTCCACCCAGCAGGAGAGGAGTTTGCTCTGCGTCTTCCACACTCTCGCGGTCCATCTACCTTAGACGGAGGAATGGATTTGGAGGGCAGTTTAACTAGAGTCAGGCTGGGTCAGAGTCAGGGGCGGGGCTCAACGTCGGTCGGAGGCGGGGCTAGGGCTGGGTCAGGGGCGGGGCTCAGGCTGCGTCAAGAGGCGGGATTCAACCTGGATCCAGAAGATTGTCAGTCTGGGGTTTAGAGTACCGCTCTGTGGCTGAAATTAGGAGAAATAAGGACTCTGACCATTGGTCTTAGTTTTTGCACGTGCGAATGGGATTTATAAAATCTGCCTTTCGGGAACGTCGTGGGATCCCGAAAGGAGTTATGAAATCGCTTTGCAAACTCTGTGGTGCCCAAGCCCGGCCTTGTTATCATTTTGATTAGCAGTGGGCATCCGGGAGCTGAGGCTGAAACCAAGGCCTCCACCCTGGTAGGGACACTTCTCTGGCTTAGCCTCTCATCCCACTGGGCCCTGAGCTCCCCTCTCCCCTTCTCTATTCTCATTGTCGCATCCCCTCTCCTCTCCTACTACCTGTCAAGATTGGCATCTCTTTAATTATAACGTCTGTGTGTTTCTTTAGGAGCCATGTAATTCCTCCTGACAGCCACCTATTTAAAGTGAAAGTCAAACACTCAGAATTTTGTTTAAGAGTTGAGTCTTGGGGAGAAAATGCATTAATTGCTAAACGTTGCTAATTTCACTCTGATGTGGTAACAAAAAGAATGAATATATATATACACACACACACACAAGAGGACCCATGAAACCAGCATAAGGGCAAGGATGGCGTCAGAATGTCAGAGCCAGAGGCTCATCTCAGAGCTCGTGCAGCCAGTCCCCTTCCTCATTTCACAGATGAGGACACTGAGGCCCAGAGAGGTTAAGTGACTCGCTGAAGGTTGTCCAAGCCTCCGCAGCAGATCCAAGGCTGACTGATGCCCGCAGGCTCCAGTGGCCTCCTTGCAGCAGCTGGTTGATCCAGGGGAAACAAAAGCGGTGCATTCCTTCCGCGTATCAGCACTCTGGCCATCTGGGGTGCTGCCCGCCCTGCAGGGCTGCTGTGTTTGCAAGTGCTGCCTGCCAGGGGTCCTTGTGCTGGACAAGGGGCCCGCAGAGACCCTCCTCTGAGGCTGGAGATCTGTGCTGCGGTAACCAGGACAGTGGGCACAGACCCACTGAGCAGCCATCTGCAGCAGCCGAGCTGTGAGACACAGGTGCCAAGGGCCTTTGCCGGCAACCAAGACGGCCGTCCACGGGCCAGAGCTGGGGAGAGTGCCTGGTTGGGCAGGCAGGGTGGCTTGCCTGGGCTCCAGCCCTGGCCTAACATGCCTCCGCAGCCTCTTGGTGAAGAAGGACTGCTTGGAGGGAAGCCATGGGGCAATGTGTGGGTGCCACTGGAAGTGGATGGAGCATCATTCCTGAACTCAGGCAGCTATCCGTTCAGATTCCTTCTTTGCTGGGCAAACTCAGTGAGCTGTCTCAACCTCTCTGTCTTTCTGATCCTGCATCTGACCAACGTGATTCACAGTTTGATCACACAGAGTCGATCTGGGATGGCTGATGCGTGAACGCACGCCTGCCGTGTCCCAGTCCAGAGCTGCCCTCTCCACCAAAAAGGCAGCAGAGGCTTAGACCAACAAGCACGAAACGGGAGCTCAAGGGCCGTGCTCAGCTACATACATGTTTGCAGAAGTGCCATTATACAAATGTAATCTGAAGGCTCTCTGGACAGTGCCTGAGCTCCCCGTGAGTCCAAACTCACGGCTCCATGCGGGCTCACAGCCAGCCGCTTCATTCGTGTGCATCTTCTGACTTGGCAGCCCTGGAGGGATTCTTTCCTGCTAGCTTGAAAAGATGAGAGTCTTGCCCACATCCTCTCCCACTCCCAGGTAAAACCCCATGTCTTCTCCATCGCAGCTCTGACGACGTGGCCTGACCACGTCCAGTTTCCCACGCAGCTGGGAGCACCCAGAGGTCAGGGGCCACGTCATATCTCTACGTGAGCAGAGGTTGGCTCTGGGTAGATATAATCATTCAACAAACAGGGGTGGCATCTAGGCTCTAGGGACATAGCGGTGAACAATCTTAACAAAGGCCAAGTCTCCCCAGAGCTGATGTTCTAGTGGGAGAGGTGAACAATTAACACTTAAATCAACAGGATGCTTAAGATGAAGAGTGGAAAACAAGGTGATGGGCCAGACCAGCCAGTGAGTGAGTGAATGAGTAAGAATGGAAATTTCGGTTCAACCACACTGGAACCTTCCATAGCCTCAAATAGGAAGAAAGGTGAACGAGGCTCCGTGAGGAACTGAATCTTCAAGTTTAATGGTTCAATCAACTCTTTTTATCCAGAATTTGGCTCCTTGTGTCCACCTCCACTGCTACCTCCCTGGGCCAAGCCCTCATCCTCTCCTGCTTGTGTTACTACAAACAACCTCGTGACTGCCATCCCCAGTTCTGCCATTGATCCCTCTGTAGTCAACTGCCAATGCAGCAGCCACGATGATCCTTTTAGAATGTAAGTCTGAGCACCATTCGTCTATGAAAAATTCTGCTGGCCCTCATGTCATTCTCAAAAGCCAAGGTCTTCCTATGTCTTACTTAGAAGGACCCATGTGACCCGACCCCCATCGCCTCCTTGTCTTCACCTCCTTGTCCTCTTCCCTTCTTCACCCTCCCCCCATCATGGTGGTCTCCTTGCTGTTTCTGGGAATGCCAGCAACACTTCCGCCTCAGGACCTTTGCACATGTGCTATCTCTGCTTGGAATGCTTTTCGATCAGATACCCACACAGCTCCTGCCTTCCCTCCTTCAAGTGTTTGCTCAAGTGTCATCTCCTCAGTGAGACCCACCCTGACTGCTCTCTGAAATGCCACACCCCCTGACACTTCCTATCCTCCCCCTGCTTTAGACTTCCTTCTTAGTGGCTGTCACCTTCGGATCTATTACATCTTTGACTATCTTGTTTCTCCTCTGGCTTTCCCACTAGACCAGGGAATTCTCTCTGATTCGTTCACCCCAACATCTAACACAGGGCCTGGCACACAGAAGCTCCATAAATCGATGCCGTAAACGTCACTAATCTTAATGATGAGACAGACAACAGAGGGGCCCAAGTGGGGATGGAGATGCACCAAGTCACAGCAGGAGCTGCGGGCCAAGCTGGGACTGAAGCCCCAGGGAGTCAGAGGAACTGCTACATCTCAGCTTCTGCTCCCTCATCTCCAACCAAGTGTCAGGAGCTGGGCTTCTCCAGGCATAGGGACTGACTCGGCAGGGAGGAGGCGGCCACCAGGAGGAGGCTCCCCCAGTGCGGGCATGAGGGCATTCTCCGGGGGAAAGGAAGCTGCCACCTGCCCTGGGTGCCAGGCCACAGAGCTCCCAACCCCAGCTTCCTGATACTTCCTCCTTTCAAAGCAGCAACCCCACGTCGAGATAGGAGAGGGGCAGTTTCATGGTTCCATTCTCACCTCCTGGGGCTGGACCTCTGCTGACCAACACTGCAGCCTGCCCTCCTGTCTCCTGAACCAAGTTCACAGGCCCAGTCTACTCCCTTGGGATCCTTCCTTGGCTACTCATTGCTCTCAGGATCAAGTCCCAAGTCCTTCGCCTTCAGAGCCCCTGCACCTGTCCCGTACTCTCTCTAGGGTCGCTGTACTCCTGGGTAAGCCTCGAGCTCTGCCCATATCTTGCAGAGAGGAAGCCTGTGGCTCCCCACCCTTGAGCCCACGCACGGGCTATGTCCCCCGGCCAGAATACTAAGCCCATCCTAGTGAACGCCCCATCCCTGTGAAACTCACACAACAGCATCGGTAGCAATAATACTAGCTCAGCCACACAGTGCTGAGCCTGACAGCTCGGGTTCAAGTCCCAGCTCTGCCAGCTCCTAGCCGACAACCTTGGGGAAGTCATCTGACCTCTCTGTGCTCAGTCTTCCCATCTGTAAAATGAGTACACTATTGCTCCCCATTTCTAAGGATGGTCAGGAGACAAAAGGAGCCTGACCTGGCTAGTGCTTGGTTATAATAAGCTACCAAATGCTAGAAGACATAAGGAGGGGGAGGAAGGGGAGGGATCACCACCGGTTACGGTTATGTCCCTGTGTGTCGAGTGCGCCCCACACATCAGCCCATTCTGATCCACTCAGGAGCCCAGTAAAGAAGATACTATTAGTGCCCCCATTTTCCAGATAAGGAAACAGAGGTACAAGGCTGTACCTGGGGTCTTCCCAGCCCTCTGCCGAGAAGGGCGGGGTATACACCAATGCCTCAGAGGAAGAAAAATTAGCTAAAAGCAGTT
Organism: Potos flavus; assembly: GCA_028534135.1. Lineage (NCBI taxonomy): Eukaryota > Metazoa > Chordata > Mammalia > Carnivora > Procyonidae > Potos > Potos flavus. Next base: position 50,271,710 of record CM052898.1, on the reverse strand, counting down.
ATCTGTTCAATGTGTCTACTGCTGAGCTTCTGCCAGACACGTCACCTGTGCGCAGCTAGGAAGTGGCAGGTCTGGCTGGCTCCAGATCCTGTGGTCTTTCTGGAATAGTGTCCCAGCCACAGAGCTGCACACCATGCTTGGCTCTCCCTTCTAGGGAGGACCTGTCCAGAGGGAAGTGGCGAGTCAACAGCCGCTGGCCTCTTGCCTTCAGAACCCATCAAGGCAATAGGACGACACCACGCATGAGCCAGAAACTGAGTGCGACGGTGGTACCAGGGCCCGGCCGTTTCTGCACTAGCCAGGACACCGCTGGGCTGGCAAGACTTTCCCAGAACTGTGCCGCAGGCCAAGCCTCGATCCTTCCTTCTCTCCCTCCTTTCAGAAGGGTCAGCCCTGTACTGAGGTCCGGAGCTCTCCCACCCATGCTTGCCCTCCCCTCCTTGATTCTTCATAGGCATAAATCCCTTGCAATTCTCATCTCGGCAGCTGCTTTTCAGGGACCCCAGGTGACAGCATGCGTCATCTTTCATCCCAACTGCCGGGAAGACTCCTCAGGTTATGGGGTCATGCAGGGCCCTGCAGGTGCGGGAAGCGACACAGGGCTTCTGTGATCGCCATGAGTGGAGGGCCCCCCTGAGGGCTGGGGTCTGGAGCCCTCTGGCCATTAGCATGGTAGCCTTTCGCCTTCCTCAGGGGAGAGCGACCAGACTGAGAATCAGACAGAGCTGGTGTCCTTGTACCAGCTCCTTAGGCTGTCTGGGCCTCAGTCTTCCTCATCTGTGAAACAGGCATGCTGATACCTATGTCACTACATTGTCTTGAGGACGGCAGAAAGCATCTGCTTTTAAAAGATGGTAACCAGGAGTGTGGGATTTTTAGGTCCGTTTCATTAGAAGCTAGATGACCAGAATTGGGAAAAGTCCCAGAGCCCTATACTTTTATTATTCAGGTGGAGAATTGGGGACAGAGAGGGGGAAGGAGGCTGGAAGGAGCCTTAAGGCCCGAACAGAGGTGGGCTCATGTCCCTTGGCCCCACCCCAGAGTCCTGAATGGCTTCCGTTGCCATGCAGCATCACTTTTGCCTTCAGCCATGGGCAACACCAAATGTGTGTGTTAAAACTCATCAAAGGGTGCACCGGGTATGCCCAGGCTCCCTGCTCTCACCCCGGCCCTGGGCAACTCTGGGGATTTGGTTGGGGGAGAGGGAAACCCAAGTAAGCCTTGGTGCTTTCATGAAGACTGTAGACAGCGGGAGGGCTGCTCGGAGGCTGCCTTTCCAGGAGATGCCCACCACAGAGGCAGTGGGAGGAGGAGGCTGAGGCTGCTCCCACCTCCTCTGCTTTAGTGATCTCTGGGCCACCTCTCTAGAAGATAGAACAACCAGAGGCACAAAGCTAGGGCTACCTTCCGGGACCTCTGGGACACAAAGACAAAGACACAGGATCACCCCTGCCTGAGTCAAAGACAAGACAACAGACACGGGGTAGGCGGAGCGACTTGGAGACAGAACAAGACACAGAGAGACCCAGGGTAGAGAGGATGAGGGTGCAAAACAGATGGAGCGGCAGAGACTGAGAAATGCAGAGAAATGGGGGAGGGGGATGCAAAGGAAGAGCAGAGAGAGAGGAGACCGGGAGAAAGACGGTGCCAGGGGCGGGGGCGCGGCAGGGGCGGGCACGGGCCAGTCCCGGCGCTGGGCTGCGTACACCTGCGCTCCGCGGAGCTGGTGGCGGAGGCCAGAGCCCCAGGCCGCCTGCCCGCCGCTCCCCCAGCCTTTGTCCTGTGGCTGGAGCGCGTTCCCGTGGGCCGGGAGCGCCCCCTGCCGTCCCTGGAGGGTCCGACGGCAGAGAGCACTCAAACCTCGCGCGCCGAGCCCCGCTGCGCCTGGGCGTCCCCTCGTGCACGGGGGAAAGAGGCCCAGGGAGAGGACAGGAGGGAACCTCAGCCCGCCGGCGCCTCTGTTAGGACCGAACTCTAAGCCTCTGGTTTGGTGCTTCTTGTACTGATGCCTGCCGGCTTTCGCCGGGGACAGTCTGAGTCCCGGAGGTGCTGCGGAGTGTGGGCCCCACACCCCAGGAGGACGCCCACAGCCCGGCCTCCACCATCCACGCCCCCCTCTCCTGTGCAAGACTCAGATGGCCACGCGGAAGGCAAGCAACACAATAGGTAAGCTGAGCCGCCAGGCACTGCGACGGCTTGGGGCCCTGGCGATGGGACACTGCTCCCGCCTAGCGAACCCCTCCCGGGAAGAGCCCACCACGCCCAGCTTTGCCCGGTTTTCAGATTTTCCCCCCAAAAGTCAGAAATTTTGGGTTTTTATAGGAATGCACACAATCCGATCGCTTTTCAAAACAGGATAAGGGAAAAAAAATTCATTTAGCCCACCAGCCACCCGCCTGCACGGGCAGCTAGGAGTGTCCTAAAGTGCTCTTTCTCAGATTTCAGCCGCCCCTCTGACTCGGGCCTTCCGTGGGTGTGTCCTTAAGAGTTTTCTTCACTTAAATATATTTATGGAAAAAGGAAACTCTATATCTCTATTATAATTAGAAACCCAGTATCCTGCCTGCCATAAAAACCAGATAACCTTAGAAGGAAAATAGGGCATTAAAACTACAAGTTTGATTCTGTTCCATCTCACATTACCACATTTGGTGTCAACTTCACCTACGAACAGCTGATGTGTCACCTCTGACCTCAGGGTCGGTGGCAATGAGCCCAAAAAAGGGATCTTTCTAGGACCCTAGCAGTGGCCTCTGGGAGTCTGGGAACCTAGAAAGGCCATTCCATCTATATCACTGTCACTGTCACTGTCCTTCTCAGAGCCCCAAAGTGGAAGCCTGGGATGGGGGTGGGGGGCTCTGCTTTCAGAAATTAAAGTTCAGAAGGCAGCAGAGCTCGCCCGAGAGGAAGTAGGGAGACAGAGCAGAATCAGTGGACTGGATCCACTGATTTGGATCCACAGACTTGGATCAAACTAGAACCTTCCCAGTGATTCCCACTGGAGGCTGATGACCTTGTTCCTTCCTAGCAAGGAAGGAGCTTGATCCTTCCCATAAGGATCAGCTGTGATACTCCCATCATCTGGGAAATGCCAGTCAGGGCGTAGCAGGAAGCAGAGGGGAGAGGGGAGCTAGGACCCATCCTGACAGCGCTGTAGGAGGAGAAGAGAATGGATGGTGTGTGGACCAGGAGGGAGGAGATGGAATGGGGCATCTAGGAGAGAAAGGAGGGTCTGGGTGGGGTTCAATCCCTCAAAGGCAGATCTCCAACAAAGTGGCTTCTTTACACAAACCATTCTCCTGCTTCAGACCTTCCAGGAGCACCCCCACTCGGGGACCAAGATCAAACTCTGCATGCTTAAGAGGTCCCGCAGTAACTGTCCACTCACTGGCCCCATGACCTCTGTGCTCCCCACCCCCCCCAACCCCAGCCCCACTGGCCTGCTCTCCTGGTGAACAGGCTGCAGATGGATCTTGAGAATGTGAGTAGGAGTTAGCCGTGTGAATCAGAATGGGCGAAGGGAACAGGCTGCACCGAGGCGTGGAGGTGTGAACCAGCATGTCGTGTTCCGGGACTCGGTGAAGCCCGAGGACTGAGGCGGAAACCAGGAGGTGGACGAGACCGTGGGTGAGTGGGGCAGGCACGCAGTGGCACCCTGGTACAGCCACAACCTAGACAAAATTTAATTAACTCTCCACCAATAGACGTAGATGGATTTCTATACAGTATTGTTGAATGAGAAAAGCAATTTGAAGATAAGTATGTATAATACGATCCCATATTTGTAAAACAATGGCCAAAATACTCTGCGAGTGCATACATATAGCTATATTTGTCTGTATAGGATTTTATTAACACAAAAGAAAAATACAGAAGGCTACATACTGGGTTGTTACATGAGTTTTCTTTTGGAAAACCTATTATGGGGGAAGGAGAACCAAGAAAAACAGGATATAAAAAATCCAGACGGTCTCTCAAAAGATGCATGACCACAGTTATGATGCATGTCCCCATCATCCACCCATCACCAAAGCTGGACATGCAGGGGTGGCCTCAGCCCATCCCTGCTCCTCACCCCGTGTGTCTGCTCCGGTCTGGATGACAGGAACATCTCCCCGCCCGCCCCCTGAAACATACACACTACGTTTACTTTTGGGTTCTCCCACCCAGCCCATTCTCCACACAGCCAACCCTCTCATGGTCCCAATTCCACAGAGAGCAAAGCCCAGCCCCCAGCATGTCCCCCAAGCTCCTACTCGTCCAGCCTTGCCATGTCTGCAGACTCAGACCTCATTGCTCCCCTGTCCACTGCCAAGTAACTCATGCCCCCAGCCACTGTATTTCCCTCAACTCAACCTTTACACCATTCAGCACAGACTTTGTTGCTATTTGCTATATTCCAGTCACAGTTCTGAGCACTCAGCATTTATGAAAAGCATTTAATCCTCACAACAACCCTATAAAAGGGTATAATGTTTTTGGTTGTATTACATTTTGTGGGATGGAAAACTGAAACACAGAAAGGTAAGTCATGTGCCTAAGGTCGCACAACTAGTTAGTGGTGCAAGTGGTCCCGGAGCCCAAGCTCCTGAACCACCCTCTCTTAATGCCTTTGAACGCGTTATTCCCTCTGTATAGAACTCTCTTTGGTTTCTGTCTTCGCTTGGTGAAATCCCGATCACCACCAGATCTCAACTGAGATATCGCCTCCTCCAGGAAGACTTCTCTGACCCCCCAAATCTGGGCTAGACATTCTTTTGACGCTCTCTCTTATAGCCCAGTCACTCCTCAATCATAGCCTATCATGATCATGCTGTTCTAGGGTTGCTGAACATCCTTACCAGCCTATGAGCTCCTTGCAGGCGGGGGCCTTAGTTTACTCTTTAGAAGATGGGTCCCAAGTCCCTAGCACAAACAAAGCTGGTGTTAGGAGCTCAGTCAATGTGTGCTGGATAAAAGAGTGACTATTAGTATTTCAGATAGGCTAGGATTTGCTTGCTCTACATATTGGGGCTGGCGGGGGGAGGCGGGGGCAGGAGGGGGGAGGCGGGGGCAGGAGGGCGGGTCTTGTTTGAGCCCCTTTCAGCACCATGGAGAGCTCCTCGGCCAGCCTCCTGCGGCTTGGCCAAGGGTCTCTGGGTTTGCTTCTTTGTTCTCTGGTGGCTCTGAGCTCTGTCCTGGCCAGGACTCTCCAGGCATGAAACCTTAGCTGGTTTGTCTGACTACCTCAGGGCAGAGGGGGAAGAAGAAGAACCTGAGGGCCAGAATAAGCCGGTCCCTTGGGCAGAGCTGCATCCCTAACCCAGGGTCCTACCATCCATCACACCCCACCTCATATACACTTTTTAGCCAGCAGAAAGTTTAAAAAAGTAGTTAGAGAGCCTGTTGGAAGCGGCGCCAACTCTATGTGTTTTCTGAAAGTATTGAACTAGAAAGAAATGAAAACATCAAAATACTCTTTGTACCCGGCTCGAATTGAGCCCTGCCTCATTCAGTCCATGTCTCGGCCTGACTAGAATGGTGAAGCGATGGAGGGGAGAGTGGGTTGAAAAGGAACAAGGCTCAGCGGGGAACCTCAAACTGCCATTCGTGGACCATGGGCGGGCGAGCTCAGAAGGAGTCCCTGCTCGGGAGGAGAGCAGAGGAGCAAGATTGACAGGTGAGGAGATAGAGGGGGAGGGGGCTGCCACTGGAAGAGGCTGAGACACAAAGCAATGCTGGCAGACTGGGGAGAGCCTGGCAGTGGAGTAGACAGAGCCATCAGTGCTCCAAGAAGGATGTGCAAGAGCTCACCAGGCAGCCACAGGGTCCCAAGGCAGAGAGGACAGGGTGTGTGAAGGAAGAGATGTGAATTGCCTATCGGCAGGAGCCAGAGGTCAACACTAGTTAGAAACACAGCAGACAAAATCTCTGAGGTTTTTGAGTGTCACTTAACGGCATAGCTGGAGGATCCCCAGCCTTGGGAAAGAACTTGATCTTAGATGACCAGCAGGCCTTCGTCACTCCGTGTTGGAAAGCACATTTTCGGACCAAATCGTGTGCTAGAGTTGCCCAGTTGTGCACAGGCTACCACGAGGCTGAGGTCCCCACCACCAGCGACAGTGTGTGGAGGGGTGCCAAAGGATGAAGAGAAGCCAGGTTCTGGGAGTCCACGCCATAGCCGGGCTTTGCCAGCCCTGGTCCTGCAAAGCTGGAGGCAGCCCCTCCTCCACGGCCAAAGATTTGGGAAATGGGGGTGCCCCAGCTGGTTTCAGCTGAAACCTGCAGACCGAGAGGAAATGAGTCATTTCTCAAGGCCATGGAAAGAGGAGATGCCTGGCTTATTTTGTTTTTACCCAGCGTTGGCTGAGCACTTTCTCTGTGTGCCCGTTACACACGTCAGCAGCCTGAATGCTCTCAACAGCCATCAGAGGTGGGCGCAGCTGTCATACGATTCTTTGCCCCAGAGCTCAGAGAGGCAAAGCAAGTTGCCCAAGGCTACCAGCGAATTACAAAGGGAGCTGGGATACTTACAAGAATGTGCCAGACACAGGCAAATGGAGCAGTGTGCATCTGCCTTGCTCTCCACCCACATTTCAGACTCTCCTTTGTTCTTCCCTTTCTCCAGCTCCTTGCCTTTGAGGACTGGCTTCCTGCGTGAGAGAGAGAGCTGCCACCACTGTGAATCAAGCACAGTGGGGCTGGGTTCTGGGCATTTGGGGCCTCGGCCATAGGTTCTGCTGGGAAATGGGAGGATCCTGTCCCTCCTGTTCTGAATGAGCCAAACACCCACAGGGAGAAAGTGCAGGCCGGCTCCAGGCATAAGCCCCACCTCCAGCCTTTCCAGCCCCAAATCCTCTTCTTGCCGCATCTGTCGCCTCACGCTGGGTACCACCCCTCCCGGCCCTGACCTGCTCTGGACCCACTTCTCGGCCTCTAGCTAAGCATTTCAAGGATCTAGCCTCTGGTCCCACACGTCATCCTCTTAGAAGCAAATCCCTCCTCGGACCCACTCCATGCCTGATGTTCTTGCAAGACCCTCGTGTCTATTTGTTCATTTAATCCTGACAACTACCCCACATCACAGATGAGGAAACTGAGGCGGAAAGCAGGCACAGTACTTGTAAGTGGCTAGACCCAGGCAATGTGACCCCCAAGTTCTATGCTCTTAACATCCTGCTGTCTCTGCTGTCTCTCAGTGACAGGTGAGCATGTGATTCTGGATGTTCAAGGTACCCATCTAGCTGGAGGGTTCAGGGCTGTGAACTGGGGTTCCCCTCTCCTGCTTGGAGGCTGTCCTTGGGCGGTTGGGAAGGAAGGTGCAGGGAGCCTCCGGCCGTGCGCTGGAGGTGCGCTGGAGGACGGCGCGCTCTGGCACCGGCTCGGCCTGGGCAGCAGGCGAGCTTACACAATGAAAGCTAATTCCTCGGTTGTAATGACTGGAAGAACTGCTGGCTTCTGACTCCTCGCATAATTACCATGAGACCTCCGTAGAGTAATTCACCAGATAATTACATGGTAGCGGGTGGGGGGTGGGATTCTTCTCTGGAAGGTAAAGAGGTAGCATTTAATTTCGAGGGGGATGCCTAATCCTATAATTATTCAGTAAAGTCCCGTATTCTTGCCAACTTGATTCCCTAGGGCCAGCCTGACCTGCAGAACCGAATCAAGCAGGAGCTCTTCCCCAAGATGGAAATTCAAGGTGGGGGCAGGGGGTTGATGGGGTCTCCCAGAGCATCTTTACATGTGAATTGTCCTCGGAGCCTCGAAATACAATGGGAGAAATAGGCAGGGCAGGGAATAGAAAGGGCTTTAATCTGCTGAAGGTGAAACAGACACAAAGGGAGAAATCTTCCCTATCCCCAGGCAAATCAGCTGTTCAGTGTGATCATGGAGGCTGGGGCTCAAACTCAGGGCATCTCAACCTCTCTGAAACCATCTTCTTTATCAGTCTAAGGGGGCTGAGCCACCCTGCATCATGTGCCTTATCATAAATAGTACCGCCTAACCGACACTCCAAAACAGAGGCTTCAAAAAAGCCACTGTTTATTGCTCATGCCTTGGCAGTAAGCTGGTAGCTCGGCTTCAACTGTGACTCACTCGCATGCCTGGTGACATGGCTGTTAGCTGGGGCAACAGGTGACTGGGCCACATGCTTCTTGTCTTCCGGCAGGAAGCCTACCTGGGCTTGATCACATGGCAGCCGGGCAGCTCCAAGAGCTACAGTGGAAATGTACAGGGCCTCCTGAGACCCAGGATGGGAACTACAACACCGTCACTTCTGGCCACATTCCACCGGCCAAAGCAGGTCCCAGGGCAGCCTGGAGTCCGGCACCCCTTGATGAGAGGGCACGCAACACATGGCAAAGGGCACGAGTACAGAGAGAGATGAGAGATTGGACCCACTTTGGTAATCCATCTACCACGGCCTGCCTCATGGGGTTATTGCAAGATTTATGAGATGCAGCTCACAAGGTTCCTTGCACACGTAAGTGTTCGGTAAAGTGGAGGTCTGCTTATTATTGCGAATAATAGTAAAAGGAGGCTAGTGGCAGGGAAGGGGATGGACTCCTCGTGCTTAACATCCAAGCTGCTGGTCTTCCCCTGCGCAGAGACAACCTTCCCCTGCTGTAGAAACGCCTAGCACAGACGGGAAGTGAGTCCTTGTCCTACCTGCCTCGTGTGACCTGGGCAGCTCACTCCCCACTCAATGCATGGGTGTCTGTGGCACCAAGTGGGAGTGACCCCACTCCGCAGAAGCAGCATGAGGACCAGAGTGACACCCTACATGCCAGGACAGAGGTGGCTCCCAGACCCCTGGCCGCTTCTCTCTTTTTTTTTTTTTTTTTAAGATTTATTTATTTGAGAGAGAGAAAAAAAGAGAGCAGGCACACGGGCAAGCGGGGCGGAGGGCAGAAGGAGAGGGAGAAAGAATCCTAAGCAGACTCCCCGCTGAGCGCAGAGCCGGGTGCAGGGCTCCATCTCACAACCCTGAGATCATGACCTGAGTCAAAACCAAGAGTTGGATGCTTGACCGACTGAGTCCCCCAGGGGCTGTTCTGTCTTTTCAAATCAAAACGCCCAGAGGGTTTTGTATAGCCGTATTTCCTGTTGCTTCCAATACAAGAAGAGCAACTGATTTCCTTTCTTTTTCTAAATATTACATTATTCTATAATACAGAAGTGCTTTTCCAAACTGGGTATTTCTTCTGGTGCGTTCCCTGCACCACCAGCCCATCCTGCCCCCACACACACCCCCGGGCAGGACCATAGCCTCATACCCTTCTCCAGTGGTCACGACAATTTCTTTCCAAAGATTCAGTGGTCATTAGACAAGTAATTACACTCTCCTTTTGAACACCGCAGAGAAACGTGTGCCTGGGTGGTTCAGTCGGTTAATCATCTGCCTTTGGCTCAGGTCATGATCTTGGAGTCCGGGATCGAGCCTCTCATCGGGCTCCCTCTGTCTCTTTCTCTCTCAAATAAACAAATAAAATATATTTTTAAAAATGAACGCTGCAGAGAAGGTAGAATCCTGCCTGCCCACCGTCCCTCACTGCAAATCCCTCCCCCAGGCTCCACTGCAGATGCCATCTTCACATCCCCCAAACCGCCACAAGTGCCGGCACATTTCACATCCTTCCAGAACTCTTCCTCTTAATTAACATATACATTAATTTAATCAGTTCCTATTAATTTACATGTAATATACATGTTTCCAGAGAAGTAGGACGTCTAGTGGGAAGTATATATTAATTTGCAACATTCTTTTCCACCCAAACTGTAAATATCTCTGCGAATGCATATAGATCTGGTTCATTCTGTTTAAATGTTGTATAGTATTCTGTAGTATGAATGGACCACACTTTATCCATCCATTCCTTAGTTGATAATAAAAATGCCATAGCACTCTTCTAAACAAGTGTTTAGAACAAGTATTAACTCATTTAATCCTTTACCTGAACCAACCATGAGGTGAACATTACTATTATTTCCATTTTGTAGTTTTGAAGAAACCATGGCACAGAGAGGGTAGGTGACCTAGGTAAGGTCAGACAGCAAAAAAAGGGGCAAGGCCAGACTACGTACTTGAGCCTATGTAGTCTTGCTCCAAAGTTCCTGCTCTCAACCACATGCTATGCTGCCTCTCACGGCATCTGTGTATGGGTTGTTCTGGATTTTGTTGGTTTTTAAGGGGGTTGGTTTAGGTTTATTGCCTTTGCAAAAGTAGCCCGGCCATTTTAATTCACTCCAAGACCTTTTCTTAGAATCAGGAATTTCCCTTTGTTGCCCATGTCTTTGAACTTGAGGCCAGTTTGCCATCAGAAGCCCCTCCCTGCTCTTTATCTGCCCCCAGCCAATAGCTCAGCCTGTCCCATACACCTGGGGGCCCTCCATGGACCATCCCAGGGCGTCTTCAGAGATGCTGCAGACAGTCAGAGACCCCCTTAACCTGTGGACGGTCAGAAACCTTGACCGTCCCCAAGCGTGGGTGGGCTGTGGGCCTTTCCTTCCCACCTCCCCCTCTGCACCCAACAGAACGTGGGGTCCTCCCTAAGGCGTGTGGAGGATTAGCCCTCGACAGGGGGCTTCCCTGGTGCAGGGACAATATCTCTGTCCCGCATTCAGGGATCCTCCTGGGGCTCAGTCAGGGCAGCGCCGAGTAAGAGAAGCGGGACAGCCCTTCCCGAACATTGGCATCCCTGAGACTAGAAACGCTGAAGTGGCTTCTGGGTTACTAAGTACAGCTCCCTGAAGGGCCAAAAGTGTGTGCCAAGACAGGATGGCAGAAGGCAAGGAGGCACGTTCTAGAAATTCTAAGTGATTCAGTATCAGGGACATAAAGCAGGGAGAAAGAGGAGCTGGGGGCGAAGGGGGGATGGTCAGAGACTAAATCTGGGAGGCCAGAATGCCAGACTCAATTCCAGAAGCCTCTCTGAAAGGTCTGAGCAAGGAGCTTGACCGGCAGAAAAGGGGAGGCTGTGGCAGGAAGGGACATGGCCTGGAGGTGCAGAGGAGCGGACCTGAACGGGTGCCAGAGAGTTTGCCAGATCTGAGAGAGGGAACAAGGCAGAAGCCTGCAGGTCAGCTGGAGCCAAGGCGGGGGCTCTGAGAGCCATAGGCAGTAAAGAGTGCAGGTCCGTCCTGCATTCGCCAGGAGCCATGGAGGTGCGGGCGCGGGGACATGAGTGAGGGAGCTGGGCTCAGGGAGGATTTCTCCAGATGAGGAAGGGGCAGAGACAACTATTACCGGGAGTAGCTCCCCCTGAGGGGGGCTGGGGCAGAGCTCCATTCCCCAGGGGCCACAGGGAAAAGAGCCTGCCAGAGCTTCTGCGGAGACAGGAGCATGGTACAGGGTGGTTGTCCTCTGCCCCCGTTTCCTCGGCTCTACAACTCTTAACTTTTCCGTGAGTCGAGTGATTTGCGGGGCAGAGCCTTCCCAGAGCGTGTTGGAATTGTTCTGCTGCCAGTGGGTAGAGGAGGCAGCAACGCCAGGGGCCCCTCACACCCCAGCCCCTCCCTAAGGGTCACGCCCGTTGCTCCCAGATGGTTCTGCAGCCACCAGAGAGGGCACGACCCTTTAGTGACACCACACCTACCAAACAAGGGGGTGCGGCCCCAGCACACAGCAGGGGCTTAATTAACAATTACTTCCCAAGTGCCATGCCATCACACAGGCTGCTGGCAGAGTTCTAGGGTGTCTGAGCTCAGCCCCAGCTGGGCTAGAAAAGAATGATCAGGTCCCCTGGGAGACAAAGGTTAGCATTCTGTTAAGCCAACAACCCACAGCCATTACAACGTTAGCTGCCTTCATGAAGACACGGACAGGGTCTCTCTGGATTGTCTGAGACACGTGCTGCGTGTCTTGGGTGGGGCCGATCCTGAGACAAGGGTCAAGTTCAAGTCCTTTATTTAGGAGCTGGATCTAGGTAGCATGAGCAGGGAAGTGGGGCTGAGGCAAGGAAGGGAAGGACACCAATGCTGTGCAGCCTCAAACCAGTCACCTAAGCTCTCTGATCTTTGTTTCTCTGTGGAACTGGGTAATATCTCTCTGAGAAGATTTGGGGGAGGGTAAAGGGAAGTGACTGGCAGAAACAGGGTAGGTCATTATGTTGCAGTGCTGGGGGCCCTCTAAGCATCAAGCCCTGACCCAGAGCAAAGGATATGCCTACACCCCATGTATGCAGGGCTGCGGATTCCTGTCCCCTGCCAGGCCTGGGGCTCTTCCAGGCTTGCCCAGTGGATTCTGCCCTCTGGGCTCCATGCTGGTCCAAGGACACGATCTTTCTTTGGGACCCCAGGACCCCTTGGAACCCCCAATGGAGAGCAGGGAGGGGACGGCCTTTCATTCTGAGCCCTGCTGGCCTTTTTGGATGCCACATGGATAAAGGTCAGCAATCCATACCACCCCAAACCAGGAGCACTCCCAGGTTGGGTGGGCATAGCTGTGAGGCCGTCTGGGCTTTGGCACAGGCCCGTCCCAGGCAAGGGGCCTGGAATCCCAGGGTCCATCTAATACCCGAGTCAAGCAGAGAATGACTCCTCCTTTGCTCCCCCACCAGTTGCCCTATGATCTTGGCAGCTTCCTTAGCCCTCTGTGCCTCCTTTGCAGCATCTGTAAAATGGGACTAACAACAGAGCCTACTTTCTGGCTTATGGGGGCGGGGGAGGTCCGGGCATACAGTAAGTGCTCAGAAAATGCTGGCTGTTAGTGCTGTGCTAGAAGAATGGTCAGGGTCCCAGATGTCAGGGCGGCTGAGGGGCAGGAGCTTTAAGTCAGGTGGAGGTAGATAATATCCCTGTGGCCGACTTCATCAGAAGCACTAGGGAGCCCCCTGTCACACCCATGACACTCCAAGCAAACCCGAGCTTCAGGTGCAGCTGACAGAGCCTGCCCTAGGCACACAGCCCACTAGGGGCTGACAGGTGAGCCGAGGAAGGAGGATGGAGTTTTTCTGGGCCCCAAGCAGGCCTAAGCTCTGAGATGTGCATATGACCCAAACCTGGTTAGCATCATCCTGTGTCTGGCATGTCTAGTCCCTTACACAGACGACTTCACTAGTCCTCACAAGGTTCTGTCAGGCAGAGCCCAGAACTAGCCCATCTTTCAGATGAGGAAACTGAGGCACAGAGAGGTCAGGTGCTCACCCCGGGGGCAGAGGCATGATTCTTCCCAGCAAGCGTGCCTGAGAGTCTATGTGCTTCTCACCCATTGCTCTGGAAGGAAACACATTCTCCAGAAGCTCTCCCCTTTCCTGCCTCAACCGGGGATCCCACATCTCCTCCCCATTCCCTCCCTCAGGCCCCACCTCTTCCCTGATCCAGCCCCAGCCCAGGCTCCATCTCCTGCCTGGACCCCTCCCCCAGGGGCCCCTCTTGTGCCCCCGCAAAGCACCATCTCACCCCCGGACCCTGTCTGCACCCCCTCCCGCCAAAGTACCCCATATTCTCTGCCTCTTTCCCTGACATCCACTCCCTCTGCCGCCGACTCTCCCTGACCAAGCTGGGCCTCTGAGTTGGGGCACTGACCTTGGGGGGCCCTGACCCAGAGGGCCGAAGATAGACATCAGGAGTGCTGTCTGCCTCCCCTTTCTCCAGGGACCTGCCAGGGCCCAGACCCTGCTTAGCCTGCTGTGCTTCAAACCTGGGCTCTGCACCCCTGCCCGCCTGCTGCAGGCAGGCCTGGCCGCCCCCCTGCAGAAGGGGGTGGGCAGAAAAGCTGCTTCCCTCCAGGCCCACAGCTTCCACATCAAACCCGTCCTCATTAAGAACCGCCGCGTGTGCCAGGGTGACATCTTTATTCGTGCGCCCGGAGACTTCAAAGCCTTCAGGAGATCTCCTCGGTGGATTAGACATGAAAAATGTCGGAGATGAGATGGAGCAAAGAAGCAGACGGCCGCTCTAGGCGTTAATTAGGCGGGGGGTGGGGGCCCACAGGACGGGACACGTAACCAGGGCTTTTCCGCCTCCGGCCCAGGTTAGGGGGTGCCAAGGACGGGCTCGTCTAGGGCAACCTGCTGCAGGCTCTCTAAGGCCATGATCCCGGCCCCCTATAAGCCAGGTCCTTCCCCACGGGAGAATTCCCTCTACAGCAACCTTGACCAAGCAGCTCCCCTGCTGGCCCATGAATGTGGATTGAGTCTTGCCTGGGCAGGTCCAGGAGGAAGGGGCCCAGGCCGCTCCCAAGGAGCTCACAGTCTGGGGAGGCAGGAAGGAGCAGTCCCAAGCCCCGGCGGTAAGCTCTCCCAGAGAGGCGGGTCCAGGAGGCCACAGGAGCTGGGATGCCAGGCAGAGGGGGCAGCACATGGAAGCTATTCTCTCGGGGCGCCCGGGTGGCTCAGTGAGTTAAAACCTCTGCCTTCGGCTCAGGTCATGATCTCAGGGTCCTGGGATCGAGCCCCGCATCGGGCTCTGCTCAGCAGGGAGCCTGCTTCCCCTTCTCTCTCTGCCTGCCTCTCTGCCTACTTGTGATCTCTCTCTCTCTCTCTCTGTCAAATAAATAAGTAAAATCTTTAAAAAAAAAAAAAAGAAAGAAAGAAAGCAAGCTATTCTCTCACTGGAAGGTCACGGGCAGGATCCAAACTGAATTGGATCAGGACAAGCAAGCCACAGGTCATCTTCAGTAAGGGGCAGTGTGGTCACAGTTAGGGTCTTGAGGATGCTGTGATGGCCCAGCAGGGAGCTGGGCTTGGGGCAGGGTGAGCAGTCAGGACACGGCCGTGGTCCCGGTGGAAGACACAGACCCGAAGCAAGAAGCAGCCACAGGCACACAGGGGGGGCGGAGGGGTGGGAACCAACAGGTGAGGGGGCCCAGCTGATATCCAGATTCCCGGCCCTGGGACCAGGCAGAAGCTGGGCCATCCCCCAGGTGAGGACATGGAGAAAGGACGGGTGTGGGGACGATGCCGAGCCTGGCCTGGGGCCTGCTGGCTTTGAGGTGCTCCAGGACACCTGGTGAGATGGTCAGAGCGGGGGGGGGGGGGGGGGGAGCTTTGGGACCAGAGCTCAGGGGAGGCACGGGAAAGGGTGGACGGCCCATCAGCCACGCACTAGATGTACGCGCTGTGGCGGCAAGGCAGCCTCTCCACATGTTCTGTGTCCAAGGGGACTGTGTCAGCCCTGCTGGACCGAGGCCACCACTGGTGCTGGGGAAAGGGGTGGCAGCCAAGCCTGGGGGGCAGAGGGCACCGTCTGACCACACAGAGGAACAAAGTGAAGGGCCCGAAAAAGGACTGCCATCCGGCCCAGGTGCCACAGGGGACCTGAGTTCTGGCAGAGCAAGGGCACCATCTGCTTTAAACGCGGAGAGGCAGACAGTGCTCCCCACCCCCACTGCGGACCTTGCCCAGCGCCCAGGATAGATAGATGCTCGGACCAGGAAGTAGGATTCTGGCTGCTCCCATGGGTGCTTCCCAAAACATTTCCAAGCCGGATGGGAAGAGAAAACCTCCAGCTCAGAGGGCAACTGAGAAAGAAATTTTTTTTGAGCTTTCTTGTCCCTGCTAGAGGAAGGGGAAGAAAAGTTTCATAAATTAGCTTTCTCTCCCCAACTAGGGTGGGAAGGGGAAAATGGAGCTATTGATTGGCCCATTTGGAGTGTCAGCTTTGATTTGGTGGGTGTCACCTGGTGACTAATTGGAAAAAGCCGCGGTCTCTGATCAAGAGGCGGGTTGGGCGTCTCCTGGCAGGGGACTCGTTATCTGTGCGGGCGGTGGGGCTGGGTGGGGCTTGGCTCCTGGCCAAGTGGCAACCACTCAAGGACAGGCTGGCAAAATGTTTGGCTATGCTCCTGTGCCCCACCTAAAACTTTCTCCTGCTTCCCCCCTCCCACCCCCAAAGGCAAACGACTCTGCTTTTCCTGTCGGGGGCCAGGCAAAGGGCAGCTCCCTCCAACCCTGGGGGAACCCTGCCCTGCTGAAGCCTGGTAAAGCACCACACTGCTGCTGTCACCCTCGGACTGAGCTCTCTGAGAGCAGGCCCTGTGCCAGAGCAGCTGTGGGTCTGCGGCACCTGTTCCCTCATTCTAGAAATGGGACCTCAGTCGGCCTGGGTTAAGTCTGGTCTCAAGCGAGCCAATGGGCAGGGGGCTCTGGGTTGACCAGATGGCCCAGGCCTGACCAATAAGAGTGCTATATCTCTCTGGTCACTGCGATTGGGTCAGGGGGTGATCACGTGACCCAGGCAGAGCCACTCAGAGGCAGAGAGTATCCGACTGAGATTTTGCCACACTTTGGGGAAAAAGGTGGTCCTTTCTTTTCACTGGGGATCCCAAAGCTGGTAGGACATGGCAAGGAGATCGTCGGTGTTTGAAGCAGGTTGGGTTCCCCAGGAAGCGGACTTTCAGAGTTCAGTGAAGGGGACGTTCATTAAAGAGGGTCCTGGGGATCAGGACTTCAGGAGTCTGGTGAAGACGGCAGGGTGGACAGAGGGAGAAGCGACAGGCTCAGCCACCCCACGGTGATCCCTGGGGCTCAAGTGGTCCCTTCAGGGTTGTCTTGAGTTGGGCTGAGATTGCCAAGCCTTTTTCTTCTCCCCATCCATCAGCCACTGGGTCTGGGCCACTAAGGGAAAGTATGTGACCTTAGGCAAGGCAGTTGTTGGCAGGCAGAGCAAGAGTTGAGAACTGTCTGCTTGACAGCCCTTCCAGCACATGAAAGGGCAATGCGTCCTTCATCAAAGGGGGACCTATGCATTTCATACAGGGTCCGCCAGAGCAGCCATCTTTGTTACCACTAGGGAATGAATGAATGAATGAAAGAAATCGGCAAAGCAGAGGTAAGAAACGGAGACTCAAAGACCTTGTTTGAACCCCTAGTTGCCCAACTGCCGGATCCATCTGAACTTTTTACTTAAGCCAGTTTGAGTTGGGATTCTGTCCCTGGCCAATGAGAGGGATGGGAACTCAAACAAAGCTTAGTCTAACTAGTCATTTTAGGGCTTAGCGTAGGAAGGACTTGTGATGACAAGGACTGGAGAGCAAAGAGAGATCCAGGGGGTCAGGAAGGAAAACACTGGAGCTTAGGTCAAGGCAGCACAAGTCATGCCCAGGGCATGTGAAACAGGGCAGAGTGGGGGCGGGGAAAGGTAAGCACACCAAGAAAGGAAGCAGGGAGCACAAAGCTGGAGGGATGTCTGCACATACCCACCACACCCGCCAACCCCCAGCCTCCCAATGCCTGGTGATGCAACACTGAGTGACACTGACCCTGGCCAATGGCAGCCCAACGTTCCCCTGGCCATGGTGTTTACTTAAGGGGGTGGGAGGGTCATCCTAACAGGACCAATCAGGGTCCAGGCACATCAGACCCAAGAGTTCTGCGGGAGTTGAGGTCTCTGGCCAGGACCCACTGTCCAGTTTTCCCCCCACCACCCTTCCTTCACGTGATCATCACCCCACGCCCACCACATCCTCTGCATGTCCCCTCCTTCAACCCAGTTACAAGCAGACTTCTTGTTGAAGCCCCAGTCTTGTGCCCTCTGGATCAGACCTTTTGGCCTAGGAGAACCTCCTGGGGGCAAAGCCTGGTCTCCAGCCATCTCCGATGGCTCTGTCACCCCCACCTTCTCAGCTGGCTCAGCATGCCTGAATGTGCATTTGTTTAGGAGTGTCAGAGAGAGGTGTGGGCTCAGGAGGAGGGGGGAGAGGAAAGGAGAAGTTCCATGGCAGAGACGCATAAAGGAAAACAAAGCTCAGCTCAAACTGACAATCATGTCCTCAAGGCTCTGTGTAGGATGCCCAGTAACATGGATCAGAATTAAGGGAGAGAGCAAAGAGACGGGGGTGGGGGGTGGGGGGGTGGTTCCTGAGCGCCCCTCTCTATGCCAGGCTTGCCACTGTGTTACCTCCAATGCCCACCCAGCCACCCCCATGGTGGGTTTTGTTCTTTCCCCTTCAGGAAATGGCTCATCAAAGAGCTCACGGCAACTTCACAGGCTGTTTCCTTCACAGTACCGACTTACGGAGCGGGGGTGATATTTGGAGTAAAATTACAACAGAAGACAGAGAAAGAAATCTGCAAGCACAATTAAGTGATTCCCAGAATGAGTCTCCACAATTACAGATTATCCCAGCTGGAAAGACTCCGGAATCACCGACTCAATAGCCGATTTCACAGAAGGGTAACTGAGCTCCCAAGTTGGCCCCAAGTCCTCAAAGAAACGACGGACCAAGCTTAAAAACTCAGGTCCCCAGCCTAGCCGGAGGCTCTAAACAGCCCCCTCCTTGAGCTTCGGTTCCTCCTTCCAGAGAGCCCGGCATCCCTCTCTGGGTCAGTGAGGGGGGAGAAAGGTCTGCAGAAGGCCGTTCTGACTGAGCTCTGATCTGCCTTCCTTTTGTTCAACCCCATCGTCTTTTGTAATTAGAAAATAAATTACTTTTTCTGAAAGAGACATGCTTGGTTCTAGCTACGGGAATAAAAGGGATAAGAGGGAGGGAGCCGTCCTAGGCCTGACAGGTGGAGAACCCGCGTCCTATCAGCCGGGCCAGGCAGCTGGGCCTACAGACAGACTAGAGAGAGCAGGACAGGGGAGGGGAATGGTAGGGAGGGGATGCAGAGAGGGGCAGCTTGGCTAGTGCAGACCCTTTGTGTTTGCACACCAGTCCGGCAGCCAAGAAAGCAGAGCCCCAGCAACTTTGAAAGAGGACCGCCGGGATTAGCAGTCCAAAGGGAGAATGGGTCTCAAAGCGGCCCTCATTGTGCCCCGCCCCTTTATGTGTGTGAATTGACAGCCTCCCTCCAGATGTGGTTATCTGGCTGGAGTCTGCAAGGCCAAGGCTTCTGCAGAGACCCAGTTGGCCTGTGGCTCCCACCCTGGCCCCACCCACTTCTTGCCCTTCATGCACCCCACCCCACCCTGTCACTCAGCCCATCTGCACTCCCACTGCAGGACCTTTGCCCTGCCACTGTTGCACAGAGACATCATGACCCCCCATGACCTCCTCCTGGAGATCTCTGCTCATCAGGTCCTTGGCAACCACTCCACTCCACCCCACCTGGATTCCCTTTTCCCTCCCCTGCTGTGGTTACCTCGGGAGCACACATGACCTTCTAACATACAACCAAACTCCTCTCTCATGTTTCATCTACGTCCCCGCCTGGGATGCAGACTCTCAGCCCCGACTGACCTGGGGTGGGGGTCTTGATGCCGATTTGGTAGCGTGAGGAGTCCAGGCCCACTGGCACCCTGGCTGTGCGAAGGCCACAGCCGGCCCAGGAGAGGGGCTAGCCTTGTCGGTGTTTGCCTGGAGCTTACTTCCCTGTGTCAGGCCCATCTCCCTCCAGCGCTCGTTGGAAGTCCCTAGCACATGGGGCTATGAAGCAAAGCACAGACAGGACCCAGTGCTCCTTGGAGGGTACCGTGATGGAGACAGCTGGAAGGAATCTTGGAGGTCAAGAGCCAGGCAGTAAGAGCCAGCCTCAATCCCTACATGGGGAGTCTCCTCCATGCCAGATGGAGAGACCTGGATTGCGTCTGAATTAAGGAAACTGTCTTCAAGGGTGTTGGCATCCTTACCTGCCTCTGGTGCTGGTCTACAGAGACTGTCCCTTGGCTGATGCGCACCACCTAGGGAGACCCCTGGGAGGTTACACGCACCACTTCGCCACACCCCCAAGAGGGTGGAGGGGAGCACAGAAGCCCCGCCTCCTCCCCTCAAGGTAGAACAACTCCAGTGAGATTTATTCTTCAGAGCTCTTCCCTGCTCCAACCCCAGGGGAGGAAATAGAGGTCTTCCACCATATTAGAATATGGTTCAATATCACTTATAATAACATATACACACATGCAAAAATCTGCCATTTTCACCTATTAGATTGGCGAATACCAAAAAGTTTGATAATACACTGACGCAGGCGAGCCGCCACGCGGGGCACCTTGGCGTCATCTGGCCACGTTACAGACGCACGTGCCCTGTAACCAGCATTCGCTTCCGGGAAGCTCGCCTGTGGCGGTACAAGGACTTGAACTCGGGGATGGTGTACACAGACGGCAGGGCAGCCAAGGACAGAGAAACCATCTCAGTGCCCATCCGAAGGGACTGGTCACGTTAGTGGCCATACATCCATAAAGTGGGGCCCTTCACAGCCATTTTAAAAAGAGGGAAGCAGATCTGTATGTGCGAATGTGGAATAACTTGGCAAGAAGGCTATTAAAATAAAAAGGCACAAGGCAGAACACTCGGTATGACGTGCTACTGGGGTGGGGGTGGGGGATAGGTCTGTGCATCTGTGCAAAATACCTCCAGAAAGATGCTCGTAAAACTGATGCGTCCGCTGCCTCTGAGAACGGGAACCAGCCGTCAAGAGTGGAAGACAGCACTATATTCTGACTCTCATTTATACGACCTTTCCAAGAAAAAAAGTGTAACAGTGTAAAATAGTAACAGATGTTTGAGACCCAGGGGAGGAGAGCACAGCAGCAGGAAGCATCAAGGAGGGCCCAGGGCCTGATTCAGCAGGAGGACCAGCAGTGGTACCCAGTTGCCTGGAGGTGCCTGGGAAGAGGGGGGAGGGGCAGAGGCTTCTACCAGCTGGACCTGAACCCAGTTAGAGGTGGGCATCCTGGGGGAGCAGCCCTCAGGAGGGTCCCCACCAGAAGGAAGCAGATGCAGGTGCCAAGGGATGACCTGGAAGGATCCACAGGGGGTGGGGTAGAGAGGGGAGCCCAGGGACGAGATTCCGCCTCAAGGACCCCAAGCTATAGCCCCTGCCACACACACACACACACACACACACACACACACACACACACACCTACTTAAAGCACCTCAAGGGCTTCCTGTCACTCTTAAAGTAAAGATGAAAACTCTTCCCGTAGTCTGCAGGGCCTTGTGTGGTCGGCCCAGCCCCTCCTATGGCCACAGCCCCACCTCCACTCCCCACCTCCCAGGTTCACCTGCCCAGAACCCACCAAGTCCCTCCCACCACAGGCTCCCACACAGGCCATTGTCTCTCTGTGGGAGAGGCACGCGTCTCTCTTTTCTTCACCCACCGTCTCCCTTGGCACCATCCCACCTGGCTAACTCCTGTTCATCCTTCATGGGAGCTCGGCCATTCCTGCCTCAGGAAGTGGCCTCCCTCACTAGCGCTCATCTCTGAAACACTTGCCAGTGCCTCTGATGGCCATTTGTGCAAGCCTCAAGCCCATGTCTGCCTCCCCACACACGACTGTTTGCTCCAGAAAGGCAGGGAGCCCCTGCTTTTATTTCACCTTCTATTCTACTTGATCCTGTTCTATTTTATTCGAGTCTACTTGATTCTATTCTATTCTATTCTACTCGATTCTATTCTATTCTATTCTACTCGATTCTATGCTATTCTATTCTACTCAATTCTATTCTATTCTATTCTATTTGATTCAATTCTACTCGATTCTATTCTATTCAATTCCATTCTATTCTACTCAATTCTATTCTATTCTACTTGATTCTATTCTATTCTACTCGCTTCTATTCTATTCTACTCGATTCTATTCTATTCTACTCGATTCTATTCTATTCTATTCTACTCGATTCTATTCAATTCTATTTTACTCGATTCTACTCGATTCTACTCTATTCTATTCTATTCTACTCAATCCAATTCTATTCTATTCTACTTGATTCTATTCTATTCTACTCAGTTCGATTCGGTTCTATTCTACTCAATTCTATTCTATTCTACTCTACTCGATTCTTTTCTACTCTATTTGATTCTATTCGATTCTATCCTATCCTGTTCTATCCTAACACACTTAGAAGTGCAAGCCATAAGAGTGCAGCTCACTGAATTTCCACAGTGTACACACCTGTGGAAATATGACCACACTCCAGCAACTTCTCTTGTCACCCACTCCCCCACCAAGAATGACCACCATCCTGACTGCCACCAATTAGATTCACGCTGTCCGCCTTTAAACTTTCTCCACGTTTAGTCACATAGCACATGCTCTGTGTGACGTAGGATCCAGGTGGTCCATTCCTGGTGCCGGGCAAATTTCCACCATAAGGACATCCTGTGAGCTGCTTCCAGTCTGGGGTCACTATGGATAACACCGCTCTGCATGCTCTTGTTCAAATCTTTTGATAAACATGTGCAGACTCGGGTGTGCGATCACCAGGTGGTGAGATAAAGGTGTGTTCCACTTTAGTAAACAGCAACTGCCACACGGTTTGTAGTGTGGGTGCACAGAGCCACTTTCCACCCACCCTGGGGCAAGAGGGCTCCACTTCCTCAGCCACACTGTCCCCTTGGGGTCTGTCTTCTTTGCCATAGCCGTTCAGATGGAGCACATCAGTTTTTACTCACCCTTTATCTCCATGCCTGACACCATGGGTAGACATTTAATAAGTATTTGTCAAAGAAAGGAGAGAGGGAAGGAAACAGAACAGGAGAGAGGGAAGGCGGGAGAGAGGGAGGGAAGGGAAGGAGGGGTTGTCTCTTAAACTGGTTTGCTTTTGCCTCTGAATCGCAAAGCCAGCAGGCTCCACGGAGCCAGCAAGAATGCCCTCAGCCCTGGGGACAGCTCCTCAAGCAAAGATCAGAAGTCTAGAACAACATAGGCACTTTGATCCGTCTCTTGCTAAGATGGAAGAATTCCTGGAGGGTTGGCAGGAGGTGGACACCTCTGGACCGGCACAACCTCCCCAGGAAGGAGCGAAGTCAGGAAGATGAAGAGAAATGGTGCAGGTGGCACATCTCAGGCCAGGAACGGAAGGCAGAGAGAATCAAAGCCGCTTCTAGAACAATCCTGGTCGGGGAGGTGGGGGCACCGGGAGCCTCTCCAGGAGGCCGGGCTGGAGGACACAGGTCGGCCAGCTGAACCTCTCCTTTGTTTATAGGGGCACACAGCAAAATCGGAGAGAGAGATGTCAGAAGGGTACGCTGCAATTCGGGCTTCCACACCAAGTGGAGAAAGGGAGGGGGGAAAGTAAGGTCAGGGAAGAGCCGATCGCTTTGGTCAACTCCTGCATGCATGCATGCGTGGGGGGAGGGGTGCGTGTGCACGCGTGTGTTTAATTTAAATTTAAACAAAAGAAAGCAAAAAATGCCTATAGTAATATCCACGAAAAGAACATACAGAATATTGTTCAGAGGCTCACTGTCTAACGGCATTAACGAGGTCAGGACTCACTCCTGGAGGCCTGGCCTGGGGCTGGGCACTGTGCCAACCACTTTCCACGGGCTAATCCTCTTCCTCCTCCCAGCTCCGTGCAGTGGACCCTACTCCATCCGACTCCCGAGATGAGAAAACGGAGACACACCGGGGAGCCTTGGAAGCAGCACAGGGTGACCCCCGAGTTCGAGCCGCCATAGTCCGGCTCCAGAGTCCGCGCTCCCAGAGAATCACGAGAAGCTGCAATTAATCAGGACTTTCCCTTTTCCTCGCACTTTCATAAGCCAAATAGCTACGAAACATACTCCTTACGTGTGAGATATCGAAGGAGATAGAGAAATTCGGTTGTGGTGGGACATTTTAACTGATACTTCTTTATGAAATATTAAGGAAACAAAAAAATGAGCAAGGAGGATCTGAGCTCTGTAATTAAGAGGACGGAATTAATACAGAAACATCTATCGTTATGCCCAACAGGGAATGTGCCTCGCAAGCGAGTTCCATAAAGCAGCTCTGAAAGCTGATCCTTTGGTCAATCACGGTGCAAATGTCAAAAAAGATGTCTGAACAGATCTTTTAGAGCCGACAGTCCTGAGCACAATAAAATCAAGCTGGCAATAAATTCTTTCTAAATATAGAAAGAAAATTGGAGATTTAAAACTCCTCTCCTAAATAACATGTAGGTCAAGGAGGAAATCAAGCACACAACAGACTACCTGGAAAACAATGAAAACAGAGCCCCACATATCAAAACCTCTGGGACAGTCCTCACCGGCCTCAGAGGCTTCTCTGTGACTTTAAATGCTTTTATTGTCAAACACCCACTTGCGCACACAAAGAGAACGTGAACACATAAGTCTTTCAACCTCAGATTTTTCAGAAAAGAACAAACCCAAAGGAAAATGGGAGAAAGGAAATAATAAAGATAAAAGCAAATAAATAAATTAGGGAACATAAAAGTATGAAAATAATAAATAAATAAGTAACAGACCTGGTTCTTTTGAAAAGAGACTAATAAAGTAGAAAAAAAAACCCTCTTATAAATCGAATCAAGGAGAATTCTGTAAATGTGAAGGTCTTCCCACTTCAAATTCAGCACTCTTTAATTTTTTAAAGACAGGCAGGCTATTATAACAAGAAAAAAAAAAAAGAAAGGAACGACCTCCACTAAGGTCGCGGGGAGGGGAAGTTGCAGAGACACACAACAGATGTTTCTCTATGGTAGAACCTGTGGGATTGGGGACACAAAGGTCCCCAGTATTGGTCGGAGAGCATCCTCATCTCAGGGGACGTATGTGAAGGTTCTGCAGGGAACTGTCCCTCCAGAGGTCCTGAGTGCATGGAATGAGCGAGGTCCAGTGGCCTCCACACCCAATTCACAGATGGGAATCATAAGCTTACACAAGCTAAGCAACATCCAAAGGCACCCCTTAGCACTGGCTGCCTCTGGGCCCCCTAGAAGGGCCTCCCACTCCATCCTCTCTTTCTCTGTTCTTAATTTTCTTTCCTGATGAATTTCTTTCCTGGATTCTTTTCATATTCTAAGCAAGGAGGCAGAAATCTCGATAGATCCAAGTGGACCACCGACAACGTAATCACCCACAAACTGGTTCAAAGTCCATCGTCTCCTGGAGCCGCTGAGGCCCCTCCCTGATCGGCAGCTACCCCCCCCCCCGAAACACACACATCCTCAGCCCTCCTCACAAGGAAACCCAATTGCTTTTTTTATCATCGCTTTGATACAAAGATATTAGGTGGGTTCACAGCGCCACACTGATCACTTAAAGTAACTAAGCGTAGAGTTTATTTTAAGGGCCAAAGTCATTTAAAAATGATCCCACGAACCGTTTGCAACCAACAGTCCCATTAAAGTAACATTTTGACTTAATGGAGGCCGTTTTGGCCGAGGGCAGGCTTGGGCGGGGGATTAATGAGATGCTGGTATAATTTAGGAGAATGTAACTCAACCCAGTTCAAGCAAAACAAAATAAAACAAAACCAAAAACAAAACCCGACGGACTCTCCTGGCTCGGAGCCTGGAGGGACCCAGACACTACGGCGAGGCTGTCACAGACCCCTCTAGCTCCCGGGGGTCTGCTTTCTCAGAGTGTGGCCAGCCGCCACTCCCTCCCACCCCCTCCGACTTCCGGCAGAGGCCTGGTGACACTCAGGTTCTCCAAAGGAAAACAGGGCGCCGGTGCCGCCCTACGATGACTTGTCTGCAAACCTGGAGACTCGTGCTGGTGTCCAGTTTCTCCAAACCCCTTCCCAAAGATGCAGGCTGAAGAATTTGCAGTGTCATGAGGTCTGTAACTTACAATCAGATTTCAGCAAAGAGAAAACGCAGTAAGGGAGCAGGACGGGTGGAGCGACCAGCCCAAAGACAACTGCGGGCTATTCAGATTTCTTCCAATCATTCTTTCGATATTTCCGTTGTAGGTGTTTTTGCAAGGAAGAGGGCAAAGAAGGGGAGCCTGGGTGGCTCCGGTGGTTAAGCGTCCGACTCTTGTTTTCTGCTCAGGTCATGATCTCAAGGTCATGAGATCAAATCCCACACTGGGCTCCGCTCCGCGGGCAGTCCGCTTGGGATTCTCTCTCTCCCTCTGCCTCTGCCCTTCCTCACCTCCCAAAAAAATAAAAAATAAAATAAGGAAGAAAGGTGTCAGGGCAGTGGCCGGCTCAACTGTTTTCAAATAACAGCGGGGGTAATGCAGATTTTGCCCATGAACGTGGAGGTTCTGTGCGTGAACCTGAGGGCCCCTTCTCCAGGCGTGGTGACCAAGTGGCCAGTGAGGGAGCCTCCCGCTCAGTCCCACACAAGAGTCGTGGCAGACCGAGGAGGCCCCGTGTGCCCGGGGCCCTGGGCTTCTCACGGAGCCATGAGTTTTTCGCCGATGCGCTGGTCTGCGGACAAAGGCCAAGGGGCCAGAGCTGCCCGGCTCCGGGCCCCGTCTCTCACACCCTCCACAGCCTGCCAGACAAGAGGGGGCCGTTCTCCCCGGGGTGTTTACATCCAACCCAGGAAGCCGGAAGGAAAAGGGCTCATCACAATGAGACAGGTCCTTTCTCCTCCCGGCAGAAAGTGGGTGTGGAGGAGACTTCTATTGTCCAGGGAGACACAGATGGGGAGGCAGGAGCAGTGTGAACGACAAGCAGAGTGATGGGCTTCGAGCTGATCCATAAACACTCAGATTTCTATCAACGCTTCTTTTGAGAAAGAACAATGCGAAGGAAGCAGCACGCAGACTGTGGAGGCCGATAACGTCGGGCGCTGCTCCCAGCGAGGCCGAGTCTTTGTTGGGGGATCTCGGACACTGATTCCACGTCCTCGTTGCCTCAATTTGCTCATCGGTGAAATGGGGAGAGTACCTCCCTACAGGGTTGTGATGATTAAGCAATTCTCCAAGGGTCCACAAGGTAGGGAATGAATTATAGACCACAGCTCAACTAACCACATCACGGTCGGGAGCCGAGGCCAGACGGCTTCCCATGCTGGCCCCCGGCCCCTCTCCTAACGCAAGACTCCACACCCCCTCGGGGACTGCTCCCCACAACCTCACTGCTGGAACACAAGGTGTGTTTGCTGAGCTCTTCGGGGTTCCTGGGAAGCACATCCAGACGACCTTGAGGGCACACACACACGCACACACACACACACAGAGGAAATATACCCGAGAGTAAACAGAACATTCAGGAACATGCTAACCACTCGCATCCATCAAGTATTTACCATCTGCGGAGTTCCTTCATGTCTGTCCCTCACCTGAGTCTCACATCACCCTGGAGGTCTCCGCCACCCAGCCCACCCCCCCATGCTGAGAAGTGGGTCTCAGCGTTAGCTCCCCATGGTCACTAGAAGTCACAGATGACTCCTGATCTCCCCCCCCCACCATGCCTTTCCATCAGGGGGCATTTAACGGCTTCAGAAACACCCTCCCCTGTCCCAGCCCCGGGACACATGCGATCACAAATCCTGCAGGGTTTTGTTTTTTTTTTTTTAAAGATTTCTATTTATTTATTTGACAGAGAGAGAGAGAGATCACAAATAGGCAGAGAGGCCAGGCAGAGAGAGAGGGGGAAGCAGGCTCCCCACTGAGCAGAGAGCCCGATGCGGGGCTCGATCCCAGGACCCTGAGATCATGACCTGAGCCGAAGGCAGAGGCTTTAACCCACTGAGCCACCCAGGCGCCCTCCTGCAGGGGTTTTAATCAGGCCGCTCTGCATGTCTGTCCCGCTGAGCAGCCATGGGCAAGGCGTGTGTCCCCGCCTGCAGAGCTGGAGGCTCCAGAGAGGGGTGAGTGGTCCAGGAGCCGCTGGAGTCCTGCTGCAGGGGTGGGGAGATGACAGCCTACAGGCCAAATGCCACCTGTCACCTATTTTTGTACAACTCTCAATCTGAGATTGTTTTTCACATTTATAAGTTTTAGCAAAAAAAAAAAAAAAAAAAAATTAAAGGGGTGGGTGGCACCAGGAGGGCTCAGTCAGCTGAGCATCTGGCTTTTGGTTTCAGCTCAGGTCGCCATCCCAGGGTCCTGGGATGGAGCCCCAGGTCAGGCTCCCCGCTCAGTCGGCTTATCCCTCTCCCTCCCTCTCTGATCCTCCCACCGCATGCTCTATCACGCTCTCTCTCGCTCTCGAATAAATAAATAAAATCTCTAAAGAAATGTTTTCAGGATAGTGTTTTGTGGCGTAAGCAAACGTTATGAAATCCAAATTTCAGTGTCCGTAAATAAAGTTTTGTCACCTGTGGTTGCTTCCTCACTGCCCCAGCGGAGCCCAGCAGCAAGAGGGGCCACGTGGCCCGCAAAGCCCAAATTATTTCCCACCTGTCCCGTGGCAGAGCAGCTTTGCTGACCCCCGGCCATATATCCCGTGCCTCTCCCCTCCCTGTGTCACCTGGATGCTGAGTGCCTTTTTCCGCCCACTCAGGGCTGGGCTTGGCCAAATGCGCGTGAGCAGAGGGGAACATGAGCAGAAGCCCTAACCACGTGTGTCGGGCTGGCTTAGCTCTCTTGTGCACAAGGAGATCGAGCCTGGGGAAGCCGCTGCTCAGAGGAGGGGGGAGCAGCAGAAAGCAGATGCGGCCCCAGCTTCCCCAGCTTCCGTCAGCTAAACCCCTACTGACCTCAGAAGCCTGGGTGAAAAATAAGGGTTTATGGTCGGAGGCCACTGAGTTTGGGGTGGTTTGTTAAACAGCATCTTTGTGGCCATAGCTGACTGGGATAATCTGTAACAAGAAGGAATCATAAAAAAGACTAGTGATGTTGGCTGGTTTTTGAAAGACCTTTGCATTCATTTTATCACGAAATCCCCATTTCCTGGGTGATGAGAATACGAGAGAGCCAATAATGGCATGGCCCAACCCCTGGGCCTTTGCACTGGTGGTTCCCTGTGGCCCTGCTCTTTCCTGGGGACCCGCAAGAGCACTCCCTGTCCTCCTCGGGGTCTTCACTCAAGCGTCAGTTCTCAGGGAGCCCTCCCAGTCACTCCGTGGTAAATGGAAACCCCCACCCCAACAGCACTTCCTGCTACCGTTCTCTGTGTCTTTTAGCCTCCCAGGACTTCTCAATTTCTAACAAGATTTATTTTCTTATTTATTTCACTTCTTTCCTCTCTTCCCCCTCTAGAATGACAGAGCAGAGATAAGGGCAAGGATATTTGTTTTGTTCACTACTAACCCATGACCCTGATTCTGTTTCTCCTCTCCTTGGGCCCCTCGATCTTTTCCCAGCACACTCAGGGCACGCGGCCCTCCCTCCCTGGTCTGTCCTACCCTCTTCTGTGACCTCTCGGACCTCTTCCCCTCACTCACTCTGCTTCTGCCACCCCAGCCTCTTCACTGGTCCTCAAACAAGCCAGGCACACTCTGCCCCAGGGCCTTTGCACTGGCTGCTACCTCTACCCAGAATACCTTTCCCCTAGATGGGCACATGGCTGCTTTACCACCTTCTCAGGGAGGCCTTCTCTGAATGCCTTCATTTAAACTGTAACTTAGTAGGTACTCAATAAAAATTCCTTGAATAAATACAAGAGAGGGAAGGAGATCCGAAGGGAAGGATGGGGACCCAGGAATACTGAAGAGCTATGAAGAAAATAAACACTCGGGAGTTGGAATTCAGGAAAGCTCACGCCTGAGGTGTCCCCGTCCTTCCGTCTAACAATTTACATTCCCAGGTGGCCTTATCTCCCCACCGCAACCATCCTGAGCCCCCCTCCCCCCCCCCGCTGCCAGGGGGCTTGGTTGCTGGAGAGCAAAAAGTAGGAAGCTGTGACAGGTCACACACTGTGCTGGGGCCATGGTTGACTGTGCTGGCGGAGACAGAGGGCCCAGGCCTGCCCCGGACCCAGCGTTAAGTGGGAGGACTCGGGAACCAGAGACAGGGAAGGGCCTTCTGGAACAGGCAGCTGTGAAGGGCCTTCCCCACAGCCTGTGACATGTGGTCCCCAGCGCCCCGGCCCACCCCTGTGAGGACAGCGAGTGCTAGGAGGAACAAGGGCCCCGACCTACCTGGGAAGCCTCCATTTTCTCATCTGTAAGATGGGCATAACCGAGGCTGGAGGATTCCATGGCTTTGGAAATCACCAAGGCTCAGCAAATGCTAGCTTGCGGCAAAGCACGGTGCTAAGTGCTCCCTACATACTACCTCACCATCCCCCCCCCCACCTCCCAGCAGCTGTGATGGAGGCAGTTATCAGTGCCCTCTGCAGACGGGGAAACTGAGGCCTTGCCCCTGGCCTCGGGGGTGAGGATCCCGTTTTACCCTCCTGTCTTCTCCACTGCACTCCAGACAGCCTCGCCTCTGTAAGTCAAGCGTGCGGAACAGAAGTGCTCACTACAGACTGGGAAATATCCTGCCCCGAGATGGGGTGAAGGCAGGAGGAGGAGTGTGGCCCCGATAACACATGGGAGGCCAGAAGGGGACAGCTGCATTTGCTGAGGACTGCTCCTGGGGCAGTACCTGGGTCAGCCGACAGCCCTTGGGCGTCCGGATCCCCGAGAAGGCAAAGCAGGCACGGTCTCCCCCCGGTCATCTGAGAGTCTCCTTGGGTGAGTTACGCAGCCGCCCTGAGCCCCAGCAAGAGGGGTTGGCTAACTGCCCAGCAAACCCACGTCCCTCTCCTCCTGGGCCGGGAGGAGTAGCTGGCGCCGTGTTCCAGGGTCCTTTGCTCATGGGTGCAGCTAGCGAACATGTGTGAGGACAGGCGATGCCCCTCCACCCAACTCAGGACTCTGAGGCCCCCTGTGCGACCCTCCACACATTTTCTGCCCGTGTCTGCCCCTCCGATGTTGACCCCCAGGGGTCAATTGAAGGTGGTCGCGCCTCCATCAGCCTAGGTCCCTGAGGGACTGTATGGAGCGGGCACACATTACCCCATCACAGCTACCCTTGACCTTGATCCGAGTGAGAAATACACTTCTATTGTGTTCAGCCCCTGAGATTCGTTTTTCTCTGCTACGGCAAACTAGGATTACCGTGATATGCCTGCATTCCTCATCTTTCAAAAGGGGGTAAGATGTTCGTTCAGAAGTCGTTGAATGGGTTACATTAAATGTGAGAACGTGCTCGCGTGCAGGGAATACTCAGTAAGCGTTTGATCGAATGCGTGATGAATGTCTGAGTGAGTCCATGGGGTGGTCGGGCTGGTGCATTCATCAGGAAGGCTTTGGTCTATCCGTGGCAGGATGCTGGATGAACAGTTGCTGAAACCATACGGATGTCGATTGTTTACTTAGCGAGTCATCTGGAAGCAGCAGATCTGGAGCTCCTCCCTTGGCCCTGCCATCTTAGCCCCTTCCCGCCCTTCTGCTGCGTCGTTCCCAGGGTGATGGCTCTTCCTTCTCGCCCTTGCCACTGCGTGGTCCCTGCAGCTCCAGGCGTCACACGCCCATGCCGTGTTCCAACGGAGGAAGCCAGAGCAGGGACAAAATGCTCTCTCCTTGAGAGAGTCTAGCTTTTTCTCTGGGAAGCAGATCTTTTCCCAGAAGCCCCCAGGAGGTGTGCCCTTTCCTCCCATTGACCGGGCTTGGGTCACGTGGCCAGTTCACCTGCAGGGGAGCCGGGAAGGTGGAGTGGCTACCGGTGAGCCATTGAACTATCCAGCAGGGACGAGAAGAATGTGAAACACGGGTCAGAACCCAGAGAGTGGTCGCACACAGAAGATACAGAAAACTTAGCTGCTGTAATCCAGGAAGAGCAGCAGCTTTGGGGTAAAGGAAGGCTCGGGAAAGACCAGGGTAGGTGGGGGGGGGGGGGGGCGACAAGAGCTCAAAGCCCACATGCACAGCCAGACCCAGAGCAGCAGTGGCAGGAGCTTCAGGGGGACATCGGTGACCCAGAGGACCCTCGCCCTGCACCCCCAGAGCGGCACTCGACTATCTTTGAATGTTAGTCTGAATTCTTTCCATGGCAAACAACAGATGCCTGCTGGACCTGGTCTAAGCCTTCAGGACGACTGGCCGTCTCAGCCACCAAGGAATGCACCGGAAGACCAGACTAAGCTGCATCCCAGATTCAGGACACCCTCAGGGCTCGGTCGGACTCTCTCTGCCCCTCTTTTCTGTTTTCCTCCAAGTTGCTCCTTACCTGGAAAGCCTTTCCCCCGGAAAATGTGGCGAGGGTGACTTCCAGCAGCTCCAAGTTACGTTCCTCAGCTTAGAGACCCCAGTGGGAAGGCAGGTAGCCGAGTTTCTGGTCCTGGCGTTGAGTGGGTCACCGCCATCTTGGGGCCTCAGTTTCCCTATCTGTCCAATGGAGGGCAGAGGGCTGGTAGGGTGTATACCTGTGGCCCTATCTTTCTCCTGAAGACATCAACTCCACAATCATTCCCAGGAAGCCTGTGGCTGGTCTCCAAGGCAACGGGGCACCTGAACCACAGGGAGAGTGAGTGAGGAAACCACACTGGATCAATATCACTTCGTAGCAATGCTTGGAGACATCATTCCTGCCTCCACCACATGCCCTCCCTGCAGCACAGCAGAGCGACCCCCAGCCAGCTTGCCCACCTGCCCTGCCCTCCCCCCCAGCATTCTGGCAGCTGCCTGGGACCCAGGATCAGAGATGGATACCACAGCAAGATGGCAGCCATCTGCGAGACAAGAAGAGAGCCTCACCAGAATCCCGATCTGGGACTTCCGGCCTCAGAAGCCTGTGGAAGTTGCCCAAGACACCCTCAAGCCACTACCAAGAGGCGGCAACTATTTACATCTTCACTTTACAGGTGGAGAAACTAAGGCCTGGAGACCCTAAGTAACTTGCCTGTGGTCCCCCAGCGGCAAGGGCAGAGTCGCCCTCCCCCATGTGCCATGATTCCGCTCGGCCCGCAGAGTGCACACCTGCACAGGTTTTGTGCCTACCCACCTCCTTCCTCTCCTTCTAGTCCTGGCCCTGGCTCTGGCCTGTTCCTGAGAGCCACAGGGGACCATGGGAGGAGTCCCAGAACATGGAAGGCAGGGGATGGATTCTTCTGGAAGGAACTCAAGGTTTCCCAGCTTGTCCAAGCAACTCTGGGACCAGAACCTCAGGGCGTCTCCTTCCTCTGGGGCCTGTGACTGTCCCGTTTCAAGTGAGGGACATAGAGACCCAGGCCCACGGGAAGGTGGACTGCTCATCTCCCACAGCTTTGAGATTCTCAGTTCCTACCCTACCCCTGCTGCCTCCACACATGGGTCCCTGCCTTGTCCCAGCCCCGGTCCAGCTCTGAAACGGCAGCCAGCCTTAAAAGCTCCCGAAACTACATGCATCTCTTTGCCTGGATATTCAGTGAGGAAACATCTGAGCCTCAGACTCTCCAGGAAGCCCCTGTCATCCCCAGCCCTCTCCTAGCCTGCTTAGAAAGGGGTGCAAAATGACTGCGCTGTTCAGCAATGGATAGATGGAAAAACTCTGACAACGGACTCTTATTCAGCCTGAAAACAGAAGTCTGACACACGTTACAACGTGGAAACCCCTTGAGGACCTCACGCTCAGTAACACAAGCCAGTCGCAAAAGGCCAACTGCTGTATGATTCCACCTGCACGAGGTATCTAGAATCACCGAATTCACAGAGATAGAAAGTAGGAAGGTGGGTGCAGAGGGTGGGGCACAGAGTTTCCGTCTGGGGAGACGAAACAGCCCCAGAGATGATGGTGGGGTGTCAGTGTGCCACCCACCATTCTTACAAATGATGAAGAGGATAAACCTTACATTATGTGTGTTTTACTACAATGACCCATACAGCAGACTAAACGCAACAGACTCCAGGCAGGGAAGGAAGAGGGATGAACTTCGAGCTCCGGAGGCATGGGGAGTACGAAGGCAGAGCTTGGTGGGTGGGTCCTGGGCCCTCACTAGCAAAGGAAGAGGCTCCTTCCCTGTGGAGGGAGAAGAACATGCTATGGGGGAAGGGAGCCAGAAGCTGCAGGAAGGCTGGGCCTCCGAAGGGGAGGAGTCAGGGGCTCGGCATCACTCTGGCCTCTTCCCTCCCTAGAAATGGGAGCAGCTCCTCTGACCCTGACAGATTGCTTGGTGCTTAACTGCTGGCTCCGTCTAATTCCCAGCACCCCCTGCAAAGCAGGAACGGAGAGGTATAGATGAGGAAACCGGGTTCGGAGACGTGAAATGATGCCCAGGTTACACAGGAGGTGTGTGGAGAAGTGGAGAGTCCATCTAGAACCATGCTCTCCACCGTTCTGCTGTGCTGCCTGAGCTGGCAGCTTCCAGGCCTAGAAGGGCCTGGAAGCCGGGTCTCAGGGCATGTGCTGGCGGGGGAGTCTGGTGTTCCCTCAGAGCCCTGCTCACACAGTGACATGACAAGCTCGGTGTACCTTACACCTCCAGGTGGTGGGGCGGGGGGGGGACCTAGCACGGCATGGGACCTTGTGTTAGAACTGACGCCTGGGATCCCCCTTCTCTGGGAAGACCCTCAGCTTCTCCACCCGTGCTTCTTCCTGGCGGTAATTGGTTAGTCCAGGTGCAGAGAGCTGGGGGTAGCCATTCAATCATTTCTAATGTCAGGAGTCTTGAGCAGCAGGAGACTTTGGGACCTGTATGAGGAGACACTGAAGGTAATGTTCAGAAAGAAGCAAAGACCAAAAAACAAAAACAAAACAAACAAAAAAACCCATAATGTGTATTATTGGGGTTAGATTGTGGAAAAATCGAAACCTCAAGTAATGATAGCTTAAAAGAGACAGAACTAATTTCTCTGTCAGGTACATTGTCCCAGGCTGGGACGGCAGCTAGGATGCTGCCTCCTTTTCCCTGATACTCCCTCTTTTCACGTGGCTTCCACTTCTTGGTGCAAGCTCCAGCCATTGCATTCACACTCTGGCCACCTGGAAAGAGTGTGGGGAGCTCTACTGACCCACTCCCCAGTGAACCTGCTAAAATTTAGAGAACAAGATACTCTAAAGGCTCTGGAAATGGTCATAATGGCAGACAGCAAATAAAGAAACATTAATGCAAGGAAATCTATGAAAATCTGGTAAGAAAGGTGAGAGTACATGGTATCTCCCCACTATCCCACATCAGTGAGGCAAAGACTCCAGTCCAGACTCCTATAGCTAAGAACCCAGTGCTTCCTGTCCCCCAGCTCCCATTCAGAGGGCTTTCTTGCTGGAAGAAACTGAACTTCAACAATTCTCAACCTGTCCCCAGCTATCTGTTGCTGAGACTTAGTCCCGGTTGACTATGGTCAAGAGGTGGGAGTTCCCTTCTTCCATCCAACCCCTAAAAAGTAAACAAACAAATAGCAATAACAAGCCCTGGAGTACGGAGGTGAGCAATACAGTGTCTTATCTAAAATTTCCAATTTCCAGCTATATATATATATATATATATATATATATATATATATATATAACAAAGAAATAAGAAAGTATGGCCCATGCACCAGTAAAAAAAAAAAAAAAAAAAATACAAATTGCCTGTGAGAGTGACCAGATGTTAGATTCAATAGAAAAAGACTTCAAAGTAGCCATTATAACTATGTTCACAAAACTAAGGGAAAGCTTAATTAAAGAAGTAAAGGAAAGTATGCTGACAATGCTGCATCAAATAGATAATATCAATAAAGAAATAGAAATTATTTTAAAAGACCAAATGGAAGTAATGGAGATGAAAATTAGAATACCGAAACTTATATTTCACTAAGAGGGCTCAACAGTAAATGGGAACTGGCAGAATAAAGAACAGAGATTATCCAAGAACAGAGACAAAAAAGAATGAAGAAAAATGAACGGTCTCAAAAAAATGTGGCACACCATCAACTGGATCAATATAAACATAATGGCATTGCCAGAATACAAAGAGAGAGAGAAAGGGGCAGAAAAAAGAGTTGAAAAAAAAAATGGCAGAAACTTCCCGAATTCATTGAAAACCAATAACCTACACATCCAGGAAGCTCAACAAACTACAAATAGGATACCTGCAAAAAGATTTACAAACACATATCATAGTAAAAATGCTGAAAGTCAAAAACAAGAAATCTTGTAAGTGTCAAGAGAAAGATGACTTTATCACTTACAAAGGAACTTCAATAAAATTAAAAGCTGACTTCTGAACAGAAACAATGGAGGGAGAGTCAGAGGAATAACATATCCCAAGTGCTTGAAGCAAAAACTGCCCACCAAGAAACCTGTCCAGCCAAGCTGTCTTTCTAAAATGCAGGTGAAATAAAGACTTTTCGAGGTGAACAAAAAGCAAGAGAATTTGTTGTTACTAGACCTGATTGACAAGAAATACTAAAGAAAATTCTATATGGTGAAAGCAAATAACCCCAGATGATAATTCAAATACACACACACACAAACAAACACAGCATTAGTAGAGGTAATTACATAATCATAAAAAATAGTATACATTTTCTCATAATAAATTCTAAAAGCAGCAGTATAAAATAATACATATATAATATAATATAATATAATATTGGGTCTGTGACATAGAGAAATGTAATAATATCACATGTAATATGTGTGTCAATAACAGCAACCCTAACACTGAGCCTGACCCTACCCCTAACCCTAACTTTAAATTACTTTAAATGTAGATGGATTAAACACAAAATGGCAGAATGAATTAAAAACAGGATCCAACAATATGCTGCCAATAAGAGATTCACTTTCACTTTAAGGACACACATAGGCTGAAAGTGAATGAATGGAGAAAAATACCCCATGCAAATGGACAAAAGAAATCAGGGGTGGCTATACTTACATCAGACAAAACAGACTTTTGGCCAAAACTGATCTCAGTAGAAAAAGAAGGTCACTGTATAATGATAAATGGGTCATCAAGAGGATATAACAACTGTAAGCATACATGAACTCAACACTAAAGCATAAAAATATGTAAAACAAATATTAGTAGAGTGAAAAAGGAAAATAGACACCAATAAAATAATACAGTAGGGAATTTCAACACCCTACTTTTATCCACCGCATTTCATCAATGGATAGATCATCCAGACAGAACATTAGTAAGAAAATAGCAGGCTTGAATAACACTATAGACCAAATGGACTTAACAGACATATACAGAATATTCCATTCAACAGCAACAGAATACACATTCTTCTCAAACACACATGGAACATTCTCCAAGATAGGTGGTATATAGGGCCACAAAACAAGATTGAAACCATATCGAATATTTTTTCTGACCTCAATGCTATGAAACTAGAAATCAATCACAGGAGGAAACTTGGAAAACTCACAACTATATGGAAATTATACAACACACTCTTGAACAACCAGTGGGTCAAAGAGGTCAAAAGGGAAATCAGAAAGTATTTTAAGACTAATGAAAATGGGGGAAGCCTGGGTGGCTTAGCTGGTTAAGCACCTGTCTTCAGCTCAGGTCATATTACTGGGGTCCTGGGATGGAATCAAGCATCGGGCTCCCTGATCAGGGAGCCAGCTTCTCCCTCTGCCTGCCAATCCCCCTCCTTGTGCTCTCTCTCTCTCTCTCTCTCACAGACACATAAATAAATAAATAAATAAATAAATAAATAAATAAATAAATAAATATATTTTTTAAAAAGACTAATTAAAATGGAAACACAATTTATCAAAACTTATGGAAAGCAGCAAAAGCAGTTCTAGTGGGGATTTTTATAGTGATAAATGCCTACATTAAGGGAAAAAGAAAGAACTCAGATAAGCAATACTTATAGCTCCAGGAACTAAAAAAAGAACAAACTAAGCTCAAATTTAGCAGAGGAAGGAAACAGTAAAAATTAGAGCAGAAGTAAATAGAGACTAGAAAGACAATAAGAAAGAGCAATGAAACTAAGGGCTGTTTTCTTAAAAAGATAAAATTGACAAACCTTTAGACTAATCAAGAAAAAAAGAAAAAGGGCCCAAATAGATAAAACTATTAATGAAAGAAGATACATTACAACTGATACCACAAGAATACAAAGAATTATAACAGACTACTACCAACAATTATGCACCAACAAATTGGATATCCTAGAAGAAATGGATAAATCCCTAGAAACACACAACCCACAAAGACTGAATCATAAAGAAATAGAAAATATGAACAGATCAATAATGAGTAAGGAGACTGGAGTTAATTGGAAACCTACCAAGAAAGAAAAGCCCAGGTCCAGATGGCTTTATGGGCAAATTCTACAAAACACTTAAATAAGAATTAATGCCAATCCTTTGCACATTCTTATAAAAAATTAAAGACTCATTTTATAAGGCCAACATTACCTTGATATCAAAGCTACACAAGAACACTACAAGGAAAGAAAATTACAAACCAATATCCCTGAAGAACATGGACGCAAAAATACTCAACGAAAGACTACCAAACTGGGACATCTGGGTGGCTCAGTCGTTAAGTGTCTGCCTTCAACTCAGGTCATAATCCCAGGGTCCTGGGATCAAGCCCTACGTCAGGCTCTCTACTCAGCTGGAAGCCTGCTTCTCCCTCTCCCACTCCCCCTGCTCGTGTTCCCTGTCTCACTGTTTCTCTGTCTGTCAAATAAATAAATAAAATCTTAAAGAAAAAAGGGAGGAGGAGCAAGATGGCAGAGAAGTAGGAGGCGGAGATAGTGACTGATCCCAGAAGTTCAGCTAGATAGTTATCAAACCACTCTAAACAACTACAAACTTAGCAGGAGATAGAAGAGAAGAAGAACAGCAACTCTAGGAACAGAAAATCGACCACTTTCCGGAAGGTAGGACGTGCGGAAAAGTG
>CM052898.1:50206159-50232945 GCA_028534135.1 Potos flavus | reverse complement strand
AAAAAAAAAAAAAAGAATACCAAACTGAACTCAACAGCACATTAAAGATCATATACCAGAATCAAGTGGGATTTATCACTAGGATACAAGTATGTTTCAACACGCACAAATCAATAAACATAATAAATCACATTAGCAGAATAAGGGATAAAACCATATGATAATCTCAATAGATGCCAAAAAAAAAAAGCATTTGACAAAATTCAACATCTTTTCATGATAAAAATTCAATAGATTAGGTATAGAAAGGATACACTTCAATATAATAAAGGTCATATATGAATGACAAACTCATAGTTAACCTCATACTCAATTGTGTATTGTGTAAACCTTTTACTCAAAATTGTGTAAAGTCGAAAGCTTTTCCTTTAATATTAGGAACACGAAAAGAGTGCCCACATTCACCACTTCCATTCAACATAGCACTGGAAGTCCTAGCCAGAGAAATTAGGCAAGGAAAAGAAATAAAAACCATCCAAATCAGAAGGAAGAAATTAAATTGTCTCTGTTTGCAGATGAGATTAATTTATATATATAGAAGACTCTGAAGATGCCACCGAAATGTGCTAGAATTAATAAATGAATTCAGTAAAGTTGCAGGATACAAAGTCAATATACAAAAATCAGTTGCATGTCTATACACTAACAACAAACTACCCAAAAAAAAAAAGGAAGAAGAAGAAGAAAAAGAAGTTAACAATCCCATTTACAACAGCATCAAAAAAAAATATGTAAGATAAATTTAGCCAAGAAGGAGAAAGATATTTTCATTGAGACTATATGATTTGATGAAAGAAAGTAAAGAAGACAAAAAGAAGTGGAACAATATCCTGTGTTCAGGGATTGGAAGACTTACTATTATTTAGATATCCATATTATTCAAAATGATCTACAAATGCAATGCGATCTCTATCAAAATTCCAATAGCATTTTTCACAGAATTAGAAAAAAATCCTAAAATTTGTACAGAACCACGAAAGATTCCAAATTGCCAAAGCAATCTTGAGAAAGAATAACAAAACTGAAGGCACCACATTTCCCAATTTCAAACAATTTTACAGAGCTGTAGTAATCAAAACAGTATAGTATTGGGATAAAAACAGACACGTAGTCCAATGTAACGGAAAAGTTACATTATATAGTGTAAATAATAAACCTCTAGTATATAGAGCCAATTAATCTTTGACAAGAGCACCAAGAATAAGCAACAGGGAAAAGGTAGTCTCTTCAATAAATGGTGTTGGGAAAACTGGATATCCACAAGCAAAAGAATGAAATTGGACTCTTACCTCACATCGTACACAAAAATTAATTTGAAATGTATTGCATTCTTGAATATAAGGCCTAAAACTGTAAAGTTCCCAGAAGAACACAGGGGAAAAGCTAGTTGACATTGGTCTTGGCAATTTTTTTTTCCAGATATGATACCAAATGCACAGGCAACAAAAGCAAAAATAAACAAGTAGGACTATATCAAGCTAAGAAGCTTCTGCACAGCAAAAGAAACTATCAGCAAGATGAAAAGACAACCTATCAAAGGGGAGAAAATGTTTACAAACCATGTATTTGGTAAAGGGTTAATACTCAAAATGTTTAAGAAATGCATACAACTCAATATTAAAAATACTAAATAATCAGGTTAATAAATGGGCAAAGGCCTGAAAAGACATTTTTCTAAGGAAGACATATAAATAGCCAACAGGTACATAAAAAGGTAGTCAGCATCATCAGGGAACAACAATCATCAGGGAAATGCAAATCAAAACTGCAATGAGCTATCACCTGTTAGGATGGCTATTTTCAAAAAGACAAGGGATAACAAGTGTTGGGGAGGGGGCGGTGAAAAGGGAAATCTTGTACACTCTTGGTGGGAATGTAAATTGGTGCAGTCATTATGGAAAACATTATGGAAGTTCCTCAAAAATTTAAAAATAGAACTGCCATATAATCCAGCAATCCTGGGTATATATCCAAAGGAAATGAAATCATTATCGCAGAGTATCTACATTTTCATGTTCACTGCAGCACTATTCACAATGCCAAGATATGGAAACATGGAAACAACATGAGTGACCATTGACAGGTGAAGGGATAAAGAAAATGTGATGTAGGGATGCCCGGGTGGCTCAGTCAGTTAAGCGGCTGCCTTCTGCTCAGGTCATGATCCCAGGGTCCTAGGATTGAGTCCCGCATCAGGCTCCTTGCTCAGCAGGGAGACTGCTTCTTCCTCTACCTCTGCCTGCTGCTTCCCTGCTTGTGCTTGCTCTCTCTCTAACAAATAAATAAATAAAATCTTTAAAAAAAATATGATGTAGACACAAGTCGCACCCGTGCACGTGCACGTGCACGTGCACACACACACACACACACACACACACACACACACACCCCGGAATATTACTCAGCCATGAAGAAAGAAGGAAATCCTGTCACTTGCTACAACATGGATGAACCTGGAGAACATTATGTTAAATGAAATAAGCCAGATATAGAAAAAATAGCTCTGTATGACCTCATTTTTATGTAGAATCTAAAAAAGTAGAACCCATAGAACCAGAGAGTAAAACAGCGACTGCCAAGGACTGGAGGAAAGGGGAAATGGGGAGATGTTGGTCAAAAGGTACAAACTTTCAGTTATAAGATGAATAAGTTTATGGTGACTATAGTTAATAATACTGTATTGAATTCTGGAAATCTGCTAAGAAAGTAGACTTTAAGTGTTCTTGCCACACATACATATACAAATGGTAACTGTGAGGTAACTTGATTGTGATAATTATTTCACAACATACGTATATTAAATCATCACATTGTACACTTCTAAAAAATCACATTGTACAACCTAAATGTATACAATTTTTATTTGTCAGTCATATCTCAATAAAGCTCGGGGGAGAAGAAGAAAAAATACAAAATATTAAATGTCCTATTAAACTATTAGAGAAATTGAAAGTATAATTAAAAATCTAAAAATGTAAAAATACATTTGAGACCTAGATGGCTTTGCCAACAATTTTTGCCAGAAACTTAAATCCAGGGATAAGGGGAAAAAAAGGAACAGTCACCACCTGTTTTATGAGGCCAGAATATAATCGATATCAAAACCCAAAAAGACATTATGAGAAAGGAAATATCACTTAAGAAAATGATGGAAGGGCACCTGAGTGGCTCAGTTGGTTAATCACCTCCCTTCGGTTCAGATCATGATCCCAGACCTGAACCGAAGGGGATCCCTGGGACTCGATCCCTCCATCCCTGGGATCGAGTCCCGCTCAGTTCCTGCTGGGATAGAGTCCCGGGATCGAGTCCCACTCAGGACTGCTGAGCAGTCCCTGCTCAGCGGGGAGCCTGCTTCTCCCTCTGCCCTTCCCCCACCCCCGCTCGTGTGCTCACTCTATCGCTCTCT
The DNA here is from genome assembly GCA_028534135.1 of Potos flavus. Lineage (NCBI taxonomy): Eukaryota > Metazoa > Chordata > Mammalia > Carnivora > Procyonidae > Potos > Potos flavus. The sequence continues at coordinate 50,229,539 of CM052898.1, read as the reverse complement.
TTCTCTCTCTTGCAAAAATAAATCTTTTTCTTTTAAAAAGAAAAGAAATGGAAAAATCCTGAATCGAACATTAGCCAATCAAATCCAGTGACATATCAACCACAGAAACTCAAATTTATTCCAAAATTTCTAGGTTGGTTTAACATCCAGAAGTCACCACATTAACAGAATAGAGTAGAAAAGCATATAATTATCTCCAGAGATGAAGAAAAATTGATCACATTTAATATACATTCATTAATTTTTAAATCTTATCAAGGTAGGAATAGAATGAAACTTTCATAATCTGAAAAAGAAAATACATAGAAACATATAGCAAGCATCATATTTAATGATGAAATATTGAACTCTTTCCCCTTTGAGATCGGGAGTTAGTCAAAGGGATTCACTATCACCACTTCTATTTTGGCATTTTATCAGAGAGTCTAACCAGTGCAGCAAGGCAAGGAAAAGAAAAGATAAGGAATAGAAAAGAACTAAAACTGAAATTGAATTAACACAAGGTTAATGTATAAAAATCTATTGAATTTCTATAGATGGTAACAAACAGAAAATAATTTTTCGAAGACGCCACTATGCTAGCATCAATAAATATCAAATATTTACAAATAAAATTAAAGAAAACCTAAAAAAAATGAAGGTATATATCATATTCATGGATTGTAAAAATATAAATTCTTTCTGATTCCTATATTGCTTCGATGCAGTCCTAACCAAAATCCCAGCAGATCTTTTGTGGAAATAAGCAAGCTGATTCAAATATTTACATCGAACAGCAAAAGGCCAGGAATAACCAACACAATCTTGAAAAAGAAGAACAAAGTAGGAGAACTTGTTCTACCAGTTATCAGGACGTTATAAAGCTACATTGCTTAAGACAACACTGTTCTATGCAAGGTCATGTAATCAAATAGACCAATGAAGGAGAAGAGACTCCAGAAATGTATAATCAAATGCTCAGTTTATTATTTTAAAACAGTAACAGCTCAGAATAGGGTGTGGGGAATTACTTTCAATAAATATAAATAAAATAATTGGTTATCCATGGTTTTCTATGAGGAAGATATTAAACTGATCCCTGCCTCCCACCATGTATAAGAAAATCAGATCCAAGTGGAATCGTAGATCTAAATATGAAAGGTAAAACAATAAAGCTTCTGGAAGATCATATAAAAAGAATATGTAATCTCAGGGTCAAAAAAAATCTTTTTCCAATAAGATACAAGAAAACCTGACCTTAAAGGGAAACATTGACATATTGGAATGCGTGGAATACATGTTATATATGTGAATATATATTTTTATATATTATAAATGTTATATGAATGTTATTTATATTGTGTATAAAAATACATAGGTGGAATACATACTGGAATATATTAAATTAAAATTAGGAAATTCTAGACATCAAGTCTTTAAAAAGTTCAAAGGCAAGCTATGGAATGGGAGAAGATATTAGTGACATATAACAGACAAAGGCTCACATCCAGAATATGAAAAATAATCCCATATTTCAATAATAAAAAGAAAACTCAAAAGAAAAATGGGCAAGAGACTTGAACAGATGCTTCACAAAAGAGAATATCCAAAAGATCTACAAACACACGAAAAGATGCTCACCTCATTGGTAATTATGGAAATGCAAATTCTAACCATAATGAGATAGATACCTTTACACATCCATGAGAATAAGTTAGAAAGAAAAAAAAAAGAATAGGTTAGAATGTAAAGTTCTGGCAGTATTAAGTCTTGGCATGATGCGGAATAATAGTAATTCTCACATTCTGCTGGCAAACGTGTAAATGGACACAAGTGTTTTGGAATCCGGTTTAGCATTACCTACTGAAGTCGAAGACAAGCATACTGTGTGACCCAGCAACTCCACTCCAAGTTTGTTGCCAAATAGAAATGCATGCGCACGTACAAAAGAGCTCACGGCAGCACGTGCAAAGTGTTTAAAACAGGTGGGCAAATGTTCATAGCCACATTATTCATAATAGCTCCAAACTGGAAATGAGCCACATGTCCATGACCAAGAAAATGGAAATGGAAGTTATAGGGCATTTTCAAAGAAATACCATACAGCAAGGAAAATGAACAAACAGCTACACAGCAGCATGGATGAATATCACAAAGAATGCTAAATGGAAGATGCCAGACAAAAAGGAGACAATCTGCATGAATCCACTTATAGTTTTTAAAAACCAGCGAAATGATGCAAACATGTTCTAGGGATGTATGCTTCATACCGTGATAAAACTACTTTAGAAAGAGAGAGAGGAAGTAATTACCATAAAGTCAGGATGGTGGTCATTTGGGAGGAGGACAGAGAAGGTAAGGATTAAGAAGGGCATGAAGGGATTTCTGGATCCTTCGAGTGTTCAATTTTCTGCCCTGACCGGTGGCTCTCTGAGTATTTGCCTTGTGGTAACTCACTCTAAGTGTACATTTCTGTTTGGTACAATTTTCTATATGTGTTCACAACTCATGATGAAAAAATTCTTTTAACGCCTCCTGTTTCTTTGGCCCTGATATATTCATATTCATATGGACTCTTAACTCTGACACTCTTTAAAGTACAATCTTTAAAGATTGTACTGGGTGGCTGTTAGTCTTTTTCCAGATAAGGAAACTGAGTCTGGGGCAGGGCATGGCGGGGGGAAAGTCATGACCACGATCAGTGGCAGAACAGCAAGAGAACTTCCAGTCACATCTGATTTTTTTTTTTTTTTTTTTTTGCTTTACACAATTAATTTGTTGGGGGGAGAAGGAGGTGCAAATCACACTTTTGTAAATTGATTTCATTTCATTTAAAATGCACTGGAGAGCCTGCCACTTCAGGAAACCCCAGAGTGTATTCATTTATTAATTGATTCAGCAAATATTTATCAAATGCCTATCTTATTCACAGAACTGTGAACCCCATTGAAACCTAAAAGGCTTGCCTTTTAATGTTCTTAATGGTGTCTTTTGATGTACAGAATTTCTTTTTTTTTAGAAATTTTATTTATTTATTTATTTATTTATTTATTTATTTATTTGAGAGAGAGAGAGTGCAAGTGAGCATGAGCAGGGGTGAAGGGGGCCAGAGAGAGAAGCAGACTCCCTGCTGAGCAGGGAGCCCAACTCGGGGCTCGATCTCACATGACCTGAGCCAAAGGCAGCCATTTAACCAACTGAGCCACCCAGGTGCTCCTAGAATTTCCTCATTTTAATTTCATATATTCCAAAATGCATCTCACATAAATGTAGTTTTTACACATGTAAAATATATTCCGTATGTATTTAATGCCTTCCAAGATGTCAGTGTTTTCTTTTAAGGTTAAGTTTACTTTATTATTTAAATTTTTTCATAGAAATTTTTTTCAGGGGCACCTGGGTGGCTCAGTCAATTGAGCATCTGAATCTTGGTTTCAGCTCGGGTCATGATCTCAGGGTCGTGAGATGGAGCCCTGTGTCAGGCTCGGTGCTCATCAGGGAATCTGCTGGAGATTCTCTCCCTCTCTCCCTCTCACTCTGCCCCTGCCCCCTCTCACACACTCTCTCTCTTTTAAATAAATAAATAAATCTTGAAAAAATACTTTTTCATAAACACTCTCTTAATTTATTGGTTATACAAGTCTATATTTTCAGATATTGATACATTTTAACTTTTTATTATTTATTTTTCTTTATTCCAAAGGTAGCGCATTTTCTGCAAAGCTGTAGAGCATGTAGAAAATAGGAGGAAACAAAAAGAAGAAAGGAAAACCACCTGTATCCCACCCATCCAGAGATAACCATTGTGAACATTTTGGTCTATGTCTCTCTGAGAGTTCTCTTCTGTGCATGTATATATTTTTCTAACCAAAATGGAATCATTTTAAGTTTCTTTTTAATTAATTTTTGTTTGATTTTAAACATCTAATTGAAATCTATCCAGGAAAACAGAGAGAAGTATCTCTAATACATGAGCAATCTCACTCCTGATTTGGGTAGGAGGACTATAGATGTCAGGCACAGATTAGGGACACATCACATGCACATGTCAGGGTGACTGGGTATCCCTTTCCTGGGCACTGTCTCAGGAGTGACCTCATTGTGCACGCACCTCCAGACGACCTCCATCATCACTGTCAGCTGAGCGCAGCACGGGGTTTGTGCAGAGACTCAAGTCCTCGCTACTGGAGAGACCCGAGGAACTACACAGAGTAACAAGACAACTGCCAGTAAGAATATACAGACAGCTCTCTCCGGGTCACCTTTGAGATTTCACCAAAATTCTCCTCCAGCCTTTGGGGAACACAGTTCTCTGTTGATCCATGTCTCACTACCAGAATTTCAGCACATTCTGCTTTGTACCCTATGGATATATTCTCTTGTATGAAAGCCTACACTACCAACCCAGGTTGTTGGCAGGACCTCAATACTTTTCAAAGAATAGAAAATTTGGTAAATTGCACCTACCAGACAGAGATGATGTCTGGCCAGAACACTGCTGTCAGGAGTAGTGCTATCCTTGTCCTGTCCAAAGGCAAGGCACTGGTGGGGGAAAGCAAATACAGGGCATGAGGGAGAGAAGGGGGCTGATGACAGATGACTCCCCAAGACAGTGAGATCTATGGATCAGTGATCAATATCAATGATCCAGAACCAAGCCAGCACCATCAGAGAGTAAGCTTGAGCTACCTGGACAAAAAGGAGGAGCTAGGAAAAACCCAGGTTTCAAGAATTTGATCTAATATCTGGAATCCAGGAATAGCCATCAAAGATATCTTCATAACGCTTTTCAGGAGAAATAGGGCATGTTAATACCCAAGAACAAGTGACCTGATAACCTTGGGATTAGGTGATCATGTCTCCAGTGGATTACATATTAATACAAGCTATTTTTATCTTTTCTTAGAGTATCAAGAACAACCTAGGAAAAGTTGGTTTTTATGGAACACAATTCTCACAGCAAAGACACAGTCACTGATTTGGTCAGATGCCAAATGAATTACAATTAAGGATTAAAATCATCTTAGCCAGTGAACAATTTACTTCTTCACTGATCTGTTTATAGTTTACAAACCCCCCCCTTTTTTTTTTTTTACAAACCCCTTTTAAAGAAAGCATCTTAAAAATGTACTGGAAATAGTCAGAGGGACCCAACTAAAGTCCTACTTTTAGGTTGGTAATTAGATCCAGTTTGATGGCTCTTTAATTCTTTTTGGATACCCAGCATCTGAATCTTTTTTTTTTTTTTTTTTTTTTTTTTTTTAGTGTTAGGTTTTCACCAGAAAAAAAAATGGGCATCTCCTCAAGACCCTGGGCTTTGAAACTTTGGGAGACTCTCTTTTTAAAGGATGAATGATTTTGGTAATAAGATAGTTGTATTGTGTCAGCAGCAAATACACACATGCATTTAAATATGGGGAAATGTGGAAACTTAGGTACAGCCTGATATTGGATAGTCAAAGAATGGGGTACTGAAGGAAACCTGTTTGTTGGCTTGTTTTGCTGCTTAGCAAATGAATCACCCTCAGCTATGGACTGAATGTTTTTGTCTCCCACAAATTCATATATCAAAGCCCTAACCCACCAATATGATGGTGTTTGAAATTGTGGTCTTTGGAGATAATTAGGTCATGAAGGTAGAGCCCTGTGAATGGAATTAGTTCCCTTACAAGAAGAGACACAAGAGAGATGATCTCTCTCTCCAACATATGTACACACAGCAAGAAGGTGGACTTCTGCAAACCAGGAAGAGAGTCCTCACGAAGAACTGAGTCTGCCAGCATCTTGATCTCAAACTTCCCAGACTCCAGTACTGTGAGAAAATAAATTTCTGTTGTTTAAGCCACCCAGTCTACGGTATGATTGTTATAGCAACCTGGACTGACTAAGAGACCCTCCTGAGAGTGACAAATCACTGCGTTATGAGTTTTAGCAAGGGCAGAGCCCACCCACTACTTAGAAACAGTTAAGAACCCAGGATTCTGCTTCCCAGTCTCACTCACGGTTAGCAAGTGCACATAATCCAGCAACTGACAGATCAAGATGTACAGATAGGGGCTGGAAGAACAGTCCCAGTTTCTGCAGCAGGACTCTGGAAGTGGTATCCAGAGACTTAGCCATGTAAACAATCCTGTGATGCTTTTATACTTCTGTGAGATAACCAGTATCCTATAACAAGCTCTCTTTCTGAGTAAATTAGTTGGAGTTGTTTCCTGAGCTTTCCGACTAAGAAGCCAGATTGCTAGACTATGAAAATAGTAACATGCTATGCAGTAATGAGAACGACACTGTCTTCTAAGATGCTTCATTTAACCTCAATGAATAACCAAAAATTTCTTCATGAAATCTGTACTTTCTAAAGACCTAGATATGAATTTTCTTATCACCTATATAAAATATGATATATAAATCAGATGACATCGGTTGGCAGCAAAATTGTCACAAAATTTAAAAATACAAACAAGAGGTTTGAAAATAGCCCCATTTGGGGATCCTGGGTGCCTCAGTGGGTCAAAGCCTCTGCCTTTGGCTCAGGTCATGATCTCAGGGTCCTGAGATCGAGCCCCGCATCAGGCTCTCTGCTCAGCGGGGAGCCTGCTTCCCCCTCTCTCTCTGCCTGCCTCTCTGCCTACTTGTGATCTCTCTCTGTCAAATAAATAAATAAAATCTTTTTAAAAAAATAGCCCCATTAAGTTGGCATTCTCCCCTTCTCACTGAAATCTCTCAGAAACAGCAAGAAAATCAAACTTTACCTTGATTAGAACTAGGATTTAGCTAAAACACCAAATCAAACCATAGGCGAAGTATATGTAGGTGCCTGAGTGGCTCAGTCAGGTGACTATCCTACTCTTGATTTTGGCTCAGGTCATGATCTCAGGGTTGTGGGATCAAGCCCTACATCGGGCTCCACACTCAGTGCAGAGTCTGCTTGTCTTCTTCCTCAGCTCCTCCCCCTGCTCACTCTTGCTCTCTCTCTCTCTCTAAAATAAATAAATAGATAGATGATAGATAGATAGATAGATAGATAGATAGATAGATAGATAGATACGTAAATAAATAAATAAAATCTTCAAAAGTTAGGTGAACTAAAAAAAGCAATAAAATTTAAGCAGGTATGTAGGGGAAAATAGTGTTAGAGAAAGTACCCATGGCTGCAGGTACCAGAAAGAGTTGATAAGGTACATGCACCCAAGTAAGAACCAAAAATCCTTTACTATAAAACCAAAATCCTTTCTGATGAAGAAAAAAATATATTACCTTCTCTGTACTCAGTTTGGGTCTGAAAACAGTGGGCTGAGCTCCATAAGCAATCCCAGACAGAGAGAGAAGATATTTGCAACAAGCCAGCCCTGGGCACAATCCTGGCTCTCCTCCATTGAACCTGCAATAAACAACTCATCCATGAAAAATTTCCTTATGCAGAGATGAGTACTCAGAAATAATTGAGTAACAGATGTTTATAAAGATATAAAATAAATGAAAAATGAGGAATCTCACAGAAAAATTAAAACAGATGAACATCACTCACCAGAAAACATATCGCTTCTGAGCAGAATACAAATACTAAAATTTACATCATAAAGTATGAAGATTTCATGAAGTCACTACCAAAATAAAACAAGACAACCAAGTAGATATAAGAGCGCAACAAAGATACAGCTAGAGAAACAAGACAAACCATGAATGAGCTGTCAGAAACCAGAAAATATCAGAAACAAGACAAAAGACTTTAGATGGAGTCCATCTATCATTTATCTGGACCCTTTTCCACACAAATTCTCAATTCTCAATTCTCACTAAAACCATGGTTCCAAACTTGCCCACAGACTTTATATGTAATCTTTTTTTCCCTGTGAATTGCTACTGTGTACATGTATTGTGGCTACCGAACTGACCTAGTTCCACAGGATTTGTCTTCTATTCGAGTTCTTTTATGCTGAAAAAAACTATGAAAGGTTTTTCGCCCTCATTATTTCTACATGGCTTCTCACAATTTTCACTTCTCTGGTAAATTGTTACACAATCTTTGAATATGCTAGGTATGTGAATAGGAAGATGAGAATGCACAAAACTCTTTTCACTTCTCTGGTAAATTGTTACACAATCTTTGAATATGCTAGGTATGTGAATAGGAAGATGAGAATGCACAAAACTCTTTTCAATCTCATGTCTTCCCTGACTCTCTCATGAGTTGGAGCTTTTTTCTGGATGACTGCCACTTTTCTTCACACATGTGTCTCCTGGTACGCTTTGTGTTTCTTCAACTGATGCCTACAATAACAGACCTCTGCACATGGGAAACAAGGCTCATCCTGATCACTCTTTGTAGCCTTACTCCATGGGATAGTTCTTCATCATAAATGTCTTGTGTTGGGTCTCAAAGGGGTATTTGTACACTCGTGTTCACAGCAGCGTTATTCACAATAGCCAAAAGGCAAAACAACAAAAGACCCATCAAAGGATGAATGGATAAGCCAAGTATGGTCCCTTACAGGCAGTGGAATGTTACTCAACCTTCAAAAGGAAGGAAATTCTGACACATGCCGTACCATGGATGAACCTAAAGGACAAAGGACAAATCCTGTATGATTCCACTTATATAAGGTATCTAGAGGGGTCAAATTTATGGGGAGAGAAAGAATGGTGGTTGCCAGGAGCTGGGGGAGGGGATGAGGAGTTAGTATTTAATCAGGACAGAGTTTCAGTTAGGAAGATGAGAAAGTTCTGGAGGTGGATGGTGGTGATGGTCCCACAACAGTGCAAATGTTCTTAACACTTCTGAACTGTACGCTTAGAAATGGTTAAAATGATAAAGTTTATGTTACATGTATTTTACCACAAATAATTTTTTTTAATTTTTTAAATGCCCCCAGATGGAAGCTAATTTTTCTCATGCAAGCAAGTTTCCCAAATCTGGACAGTAAAAAAACTCTTTTTGACCCTTTATGATTTATCCCTTTGACCCTACTGGGACTTCTCCCTCAACCCGGTGACACGCTCTCAATAGAGGAAAGCTGTCCCCAAGACAAATGGTGGCAGTGGCTGGATCCAACCTGGGTTCCAGAGTGCCCACAACCCCTCTCATGATGTACATTGAAATAGGCTCTCTCATATGCTCAGAAACTTCTGGAAGCTCTGTCTAGGAACTATGGGCGGGTTTTTCCTAAGCCTTGATGTCTCTTCCCTGGGCACAAAGGGTGCCGAGGACTTGCCCACCACATTCCCTAAGCCCTGTTTCCCCATAAATTGCCATGCCTTTTTTTTTTCCCCAGACTGTGGATGTTTCTAACTTTTTCTATTTAATTGCCCCTACAGGGAGCACACTTGTAGCTACATCTTTACTCATTTAATTATTACTTTGGAATAAATTACTAGAACTGGAATTCTTGGTTCAAAAGGTATGCACATTTTAAAGGTTTTTGATACATATTGCCAAATTGCCCTCCCAGAAATGTTCTACAAATGTGCATTCAAAACAGCAGGGAATGCAAGTCCCGATTTCCCTACACCCCCCCCAAAACCAGGTCTTATCTTTCTGTTTTCTTCATCTCTTGCCAATTGCTCTGGTTTAAAAAAAAAAAAGTATCTTATTGTGTTTTCATTTGCATTTCTATGATCGCTGGTAATGTTGAGCACTTGTCATATATTTATTAGCCACTTGTGGTTTCGTCTTTTGTCCGCGTCCTTTGTCCGTTTTCCCATTGAGGCTCCCATCTTCTCCTTAATGATTTATAAAAGCTCTAAGTGTACCTGCTTTCCTGAAGCGGGGCCCAGCTGCGCTCGGCACCCTCTCTGGTTGCTATGCAGATGTGCCAGTGGCGCGACCAGTCTCCATGGCCACAGATGCCCGGGTCTCAGTGAGGAGAGGAGTGGGGAGAGCGTTGCCATGGCGATGCTACCCAAGCGGTGCCTGGCTCCCCTCCCACTTGCTGAGCGGCTTTCCTGGCCGAGGGGCCACCAGCCCAAGCAAAGGCTTTGCAGGGAAGGAGGCATAGGGAGGCTCATGCCGGGACAGAGCCAGGGACAAGTTTCCTGTCTGTATGGTAATGCCCAGCCATGTGCCTGGCAGGCCTGGTAGCAGAGGGCTGGCCATCCAGACTCCAGGAGTCAGAAGTTTAGACTATTTCATCCCTAAATATGGAGATGAGTGATAAGATTCAGAGAATAAGCTGTTTGTTCCAAAACTTAACAAATCGTGTCCCATGGCCAGACCAGACCATCTGTAATGCACTAAATGAATATTTTATTTAAACTACTGGAATTATCTTGTTAGGAGCACAATGGGGGCACATTCTGTGTGCAAAGTGTGCTTAAAGTACTGATTTGTTAAAATAACCGTTTAAAATACAGACTAATTTTTTAAACCATTGAGGCATGCCATCATGTTTTAATATGCCAAGATCCTAAAAGAAAATAAAATAATTAAAAATAATAAAAAAGAAAACTGGAAACACCTCTCTCAACCTTGGAGAGGACCTGTCCTCCCATTTTATGAGCTGAGTCATGTCCCCCCACGAAATTCATATGTTAAAGTCCTAACCCCAGAATTTAACTGTACTTGGAGATAAGTAATTAAGTTGAAATGAGGTCATTAGTGTGGGTTCTATCCAAGGTGACTGGGGTCCTTATAAAAGAGAAAATTTGGACACAGACGTGCTCAGAGGAAAGACCACGTGGAGATACAGGGAGAAAGATGGCCATCTACAAGCCAAAAGGAAAGTCCTCAAACAAACTGATCCTTCTGACACTTTGATCTCGAACTTCTGGCCTCCAGAACCGTGAGCCAATACGCTGCTGTTGTTTAAGCCGCCCAGCCTGTGGTCTTTTGTTTTGGCAGCCAGAGGAAACTAATACACTCCATATCATCCATTTCACTTCATCAGCACCACGGGGAGCTGGCATCATGATCAAACCCATTTATAGATGCAGACACAAGAGTTCCAGGAGGTTGGGGGGTGTGGAGAGAGGGACAGGAGGCAGGATTCGAACCTGGGTCGGCTCTCCTTTGGCAACTGTGTTCTCCCCACTGCATACACTTTCTGAAAAAGACTCTGACACTTGTCCTAGGAGGTGGGAAGGCTGCACCATCCCCTTGCTTATAGCTGGGGAAAGTGAGACAGAGGTTGACATCCTCTCTAAGTTCAACACTGCTCCATCTCTTCAGAGCAGCTGGAAGGAAAGACTCCCCTCTCCTCAAATACCCCCAGCTCTGGGAAGTCCCTTACAGGCCTGGATGAGGGTTTCTTGTACCTTTTGCATTCATGTATTCATTCATTCCATTACCTGACTCATATTTATTGAGCACCTACTATGTCTCCGGCACTGGTCTAGAGAGACAGCAGTGAATGAGAAAGACAAATCTCTGCCCTCACAGAGCTCACATTCTAGGGGAGACAGAATATACCCATGTAACCTAGTAAAAGAAGAACATTTTAGGGAATTGTAATGCCAGAATAACACAAATGACAGGATAGAGAGGGGCTGTGGCAGAGGGTGACTTGAGATAAGGTGGTTGGAGAAGGTGCCATTCAATCTGGGACCCTAATGATCTGGAGCAGCTAACCATGTGAAAGGTTGGAGGAGGCATGGTCCAGGTGGAAGGGACAACAAGTGACATCCTCAAGGCTGGAGTAGGCATAGGAGGTCCAAGGCACCATAAGGAGGGCAGCGTGGCTGGGGCATGCTGACAGCGTAGGGGAGAATGGGAGAGGAGGGTGGATCCATCTCAGGTCGCAGGAGCAGTGAGGACCTCGTCTTACCCCACCCTCAGGAGAACATGCCAGGAAGAATTCAGCCCCCAGGTCTTTCCCCTGCCAGAGCTGTCCGCCTCTGCATTGCCCCCTGGGAAGCAGCAAGAGACATGATGAAGGACATGAATTTTGGAGACAGAACTAGACTGGAATCCCAGCTTTGAACCAGCAAGTTAGGTGACCTCAAGTGTGTCAGTTCGTAGGGGACACTGTCCTATACAGCCTAGATCCCCACTTCTGGACCAAGGCACTCATTCCCCAGAGGCTAGAGGTGTTGAAGGTGGATGATTGGTGCTTGGGTCCCTGGGGATTTTCCTTGGATGGTGGCAGCAGGTTTGCCCAAGGTCATGCCCCCCCCAGAAAGGAGGGGTTATGGGGGTGGGCATCCCACATCCAGGAACTAGCTGCTGAGGGGTCCAAAGTCCTGGCCCCTAATTAGGAGAGAAGGACCACTCTGCAGGGTCATCCCCAGCTGGGCCTGGCTGAGACTGCATGGCAGCTACATCACAGCCCAACTGCTTACTCTGACCAGCCCTGCTTGCCTCGCTCCCCAGGGTGACGATCCCGCATCCACTCCCTGATAAACCTCCCGTATCTCATAGTTCATTTCCCTGGATACGTGACCTGAGACACACTCCATCTGAGATACAGTTCCTCAGATGTACAGCGGCCATACAGAGTCATAAAGATGAAGAGACAAGGTATACAAACTTCTTTGTATGGTAAGAACATCGTAAGTCTTCAATAAAGTTTATTTTTTCCCCCTTTTCTGACCCTTACGTGTATTTCTATTTCCCATGGGGCTCAAAGTCTCACATGCAACATGTGCTCAGCGTGTTCTGGATTGAGTCAATACCCAACACATGACAAATGTGGCACTCATCACGCTTACCAGAAGATGTGGGAGAAACTGTTCATTGTCCCCCAATATCCACTCTCACCTCTCTCTCACGGAAATAGAGCTCTAGACTTTTAGCTGGATACTGGGTTTCCCAGAATAAATATTACATTTCCCAGCATCCCCTGCAGCTAGCTGTGGTCATGTGCCTAAATGCTAGCCACTGAAGCATAAGCGGAAATGATATGTGTAACTCTGAGTGTGTTCTTAAAATGAAGGGTCATGCTTTCCTCTTCCCACTGGCTGGAAAGCAGATGTGATGGCTGGAGCTAGAGCAGTTACATTGGACCACAGAATAACAAAGCAACCATAAAGCTATCATATGTACCCTGAGCTGAATGTTTATTGGCTGTGCACATCATGGCTTACTGCAGCGAGTTTCTTACCTCAAAGAACCTCACTATTTGCATATGTAAAATGAGAACAAAATTCTAAGTGAAACCATATGCGATGAGTTTTACCCAATTTTACCCAGGAAGAAAAAAAGTCCCTTAAACTGTAGGGTCTGGGACTGTTAGAAATTCTTAATTCTAAATAAATTCTTTCTTAATTAACTCATTGTGTTTCTATTTTCTTTGGGGGTATGGCTTCTTTTCCTCGGAGTCTTAGAGACCTAGCAGGACCAAGGAAAAGCCCAACAGGTAAAGAAACGGATCTCTCCCTCTAAAAGGGAACATTGAATTCATGTAAATTAAGTGGTAGCCTGGCAGGACTCCAGCAAGGTAAGTCAGAGACCCCAAGGCAGTCACCATGCTTGTTATTCTGTGATGGTTTGGAATGCCCTCAGAACTTCAGGCTCAGTGGGAAGGAGGTCTGGTCCAGTGCAGGTGATGCAGGAGTTGTGTAGCCTCTGGTCATTGAAGAAGAGGAAGGGCTCTCCTAGAGAGCAGAATGTCCTGGTCAGTGGTATAGAAATGAGCATGAGAATGGCAGGATGGGATAGGCTGGACACTGGCCTAGATGGAGGAAAGGGTCTTTGGGAAATCTGGGGAGAGGGCAAATCCATAGGTTTGAGAGGACAATCAGTGAATGCATGGAATTAGCCTGAATTAGATGTGGATACCAGTGAATCTAAGGACTGGCTTGCCTGTGGCCTGGATACCAGCCTGTCCAAGCCAGCCACCTCCCAGCTGCCCCCCTGCCCCCACCCAGTCTTTGGGATTCATAGGGCCTTTCCCAAAAGCTCAGTTCTGCTCTACGCACCCTAGGGATATTATACAAAGTAGGCCATGTTCAAAATTTTCACAAGAATATTTTGGCATAAGAGTTAAACAAAGAGAGCAGAAACCCAGTATGAACACCAGTCATGCATATATCAGAATCTTGAGGGAAACCAAGGTAAAGGATACCCAGGGCAGTTGCAAAAAGCTCTGACCTTTGGGACTTCCACATGTGAAAAAAGGGTAGAAGTACTTTCCCTGTTCCTCCCCGTAAGGACTGCTCAAAGTCACAGATATTATATTTGAACTCTGAAAAGTGGAGAGAAGAAAGCAGACCCACTGGGGACCTCAGGGTCCAAGGAATGAAATGGTGATGAGTTCTCTGAGTCTTATTTACTCCTCACATATCCCAGCCTGGATGCTGGGGTAGCTGGTAAACTAGAAAGACCAATAGGGTCAGAAAAAAAATCCCCAAGAGAAGCCTGCTCCCTCCAGTCCAACAATCAGCAAAGAAGAAACCCAGAAAACTTATAGACAATAGCTGGTCTGCACTACCAAACAACACAGAAAAAAAAAAAAAAAATCAGGTCTCACTTCCACTCTGGCCAGCAAAAGCCATATTTCCACCCAAATGTTCAGGTTTCAATCACGAGTCACTCTTCATACCAAGATCCAGGAAAATCTCAACCCAGATGAGAAAAAACAACCAAAAGAAACCAATGAGAAGATACAGATGTTAGAATGAGCTGACAAAGATTTTAAAGCAGCAATATGAAAATTCTTCAACAATGAACACAATTGGAACAAGTGAGAAAATAGAAAGTCTCAGCAAAGGAATAAAAGCTGTAAAGAAGACTTATTTCATAACTGGGTGATGCGCATTAATTAAGGAGGGCACTTGCTGTAATGAGCACTGGGTGTTATATGCAACTGACGAATCACTAAAGTCTACCTATGAAACTAATAATTTAAAAAAAAGCTGTAAAGAAGAGCCAAATGGAAATTTTAGAACTGAAAAATACAATAACCATATTTAAAACTCAATGGATGGGCTCAACAGGACAGAGGGAGCAGAGGAAAGAATCAGTAAACTTAAAGATAAAATAATAGAAATTACTCAATCTGAAAAACAGAGCAAAAAAATAGACTTAAAAAATGAACAGAAACTCAAGGACCTAAGAAAGGGACTATAACAGAAGATCTAGCATTTGTGTGATCAGAATCCCAGGAGAAAAAAAAAAAAAAATCAAGGCAAGATTGAAAAAGCTATCAAAGAAACGAGGGCTTAAAAATTCCCAGATTTAGAAAAAACATAAACCTACAGATTCAGGAAGCTGAGAAAACCCCAAACAGGATAAACCAAAAGAAATCTATGCCAAGACATAGCATATTAAAACTTCTGAGAACTAAAGACAAAGAGAAAAGTCTTCAAAGTGGTGAAAGAGAAATGACATCTTTGTACAAGGAGAAAACAATTTTAATGTCAGCAGATTTCTCATCAGAAACCATGGAGACGAGCAGAAAATGGCACAACATTTTTCAAGTGCTGAAAGAAATGTCAACCCGGAATCTTATATCCAGTGAAAATATCCTTCAGAAATGAAGAAAAAAATCAAGACATTCTCAGAAGAAAGAAAACGAAGAGAATTTGTCACCATCAGACTTATCCTAAAGGAATGATTAAAGGAAATTCTCTAAACAAAAAGGGAAAAATGATAAAACGACTCTTGGAACATCATTTATGAAGAAAGAGCATAGTAAGCAAAAATATAAAGAAATACAATAGACTTTATCTCCTCTTTAGTTTTCTAAATTGTGTTTGGCAATTGAAACAAAAATCATAACACTATCTGATGTAATTCTCAATATATGCCAAGAAAAAAATGTAAGAAAATTATGTTAAAAATTGGAAGACTAAAGGGATGTGATGAGATTTAAGTTGCTATACTGCACTCTGGCTGATAAAATGGCCACATCTGTGAACTGATAAATTACATATGATAGTGTAATACCTGGAATATGCTAAAAAGTCTATATAAACAGATATACTGAAAAGTACTGTATGTAAGTAAAAATGGAGTTTTTTAAAGGTTCAGGTAACCCATGGGAAGGCAGAAAAAGGAAAACAGAAATTAAAAACAGGAATAAACAAAAGACAAAAAAATAAAATGACAGGCTTAAACTCTAACTTATAAATAATAATATTAAATACAAATGGTCTAACACACCCATTAAAAGACAGAGATTGCCATGGTGGACAAAACGACAGCAACAACAACAGTAAAAAACTGCATGCTATCTACAAGAAATTCGCTTCTGATTTAATGATATAGGTAGGTTGAAAGTAAAAAGGTGGCAAAAGATAGAGACAATACCAAATGCTGGAGAGGATGTGGAACAATAAGAACTCTCACTGGTTGCTGGCGGGAATGTGAAACAGTACAGCCACTCTGGACAACATTTTGGCAGTTTTTTATAAAACTAAACGTACATTTACTGTACAACCCAGCAATCATACTCCTGGGTATTTATCCCAGAGAAAAAACCTCTTGTGTACACACAAAGAGTTGTATGTAATTGTCCATAGGAGCTTTATTTATAATTGCCAAAAACTAGAAAGAAGCCAGACATCTTACAGCAGGTGAATGTTTAAGTAAACTGTGCCATACCTGGACCAGCAATAGAAAGGAACAAACTATTAATACCTGCAACAACTTGGGTAAACGGCAAAGTCATTATGCTGGGTGGGAAAAGCCAATCTCAAAAGTTCACATACGATGTAATCCCTTTTATATAAAATTTGTGAGATGACGAAACTGTAGAGATAGTGATTAAATTAGTGGTTGCCGGGGTTAGAAATGGTAGAGAGAGGGGTGGTTACGACAGTAAGGGGCAGCACAAGGGGGATCTTTGTGGCTAGAGATGGTTCTGTATCTCAATCACAGTGACAGTTACAAGAATCTACATATGATAAAGGACACGGAACTAGATACACACATCATAGCAACGCAAATTTCTGGGTTTAGTATTATACTATAGTTGCATAAGATTTTGCCTTGGGGAAGCTGGGTGAAGGGTACAAGGGATATCTTTATATTATAGTTACAATTTCCTTTAACTTTATGTTTACTTTGAAATAAAAAGTTAAGAAAAAGATGAGAAGGCAAAATTCCTTTCTTTACTTTGACTGAATCCATATGTATTCATAAAGATAATCAGGAGACCCCATAGATATGTATTAAGGTTAAAAAAAAAAAGTTACCAGTGAAGATGCTGTTTTCATAGTTTATCATTTTGTCAATCTCATAATGAAACACTATTAAATTGGAAAAAATTGGTTCCATTTGTCACACAAGTAAATGAAAGCATGTGTGTATTCAGTTATTCATTCCATAAATACTGAGTACCAAGAAAGAAAAAAGTATCTGGCCTCTTCAGCAATTTTCAGCAATTTCCCAACCTGAGATACAACAGCAACCACCTAATTCTCAGAAAGCTCTCAGTACACAAGCGATCCCTAACTGTTGATCCTCCAGCCCTTCCAACGATTTTGTAAGCCCCTCACTCCCCATATTAAATCCTTTTCTGCTTGGGCAGGAAAGGGGTACCTTGCCCAAATAACCCTGATGTGATGTATGTACCCATAGTCTGCACCAGGTGGGAACCACAGGAAAACACAAATCTGATGGTCCATTCCCCTTGCATGGGACCATGAAGGCTCCCGTTTGCCCTTCATCCTTCTGGGAACTCAGGGACATCCTTCCCTGTCCAGCTTCATCTCCTGCACTCCCTGTGCCCCCTCCAGAGCAATTCCAGATTCTTTCCTCTCCTTGCCTTGCTTCTGCTTCTCCTTCTGCTCAGAATGTTGTCCCGTGCACCCTTTCCACGGTGAACCGATCTGTCTCTGGTCAGATTCTGAAGAAGCATTTAAGTGCATGAGATGTATTAAGTGTTCCCAGGGGAGCACAGTAAGGGCACAGGGAACGTGAAACAGAGCAGGCGAGGAAGCAAGCAAAGTACAGGGCCGGGACTGGAGATGATGGAGAATCTGCTAGGCCAGAGGCGAGGGAGATGGGTTTTCCTACTACTGTACCCATTGCCATTGGCCGAGGGCCTCCTGGAGCCCTTGCCACTCTCTGCACATAGTAGCAGAGCAGCTCCAGGAACTCAAGAGACACCTTCATAAGAAGGTCACAGGTGCGGCTTCTGGAAGCAAAAGCAGAAGGGAGCCAGGAAGTAGTGCTCAGAGGTGAGCAAGGGATCCATGGGGATCTGAGCTATGTCCAAGATATTATCCCGGCTTATTCAGAGTAAATGTCACCTTCTCTGCAAGCCCTCCCCAAGCAGGATGCACAGCCCCCCATAGCACAGGCATTCCTCCCTATCCCACCCCATACCCCACACCAGCTTTTATAAGGCTGCATTGGACAGCAGACCCCAGGCTGGGCTCTCCCCAGAGATGGAGATGGGCAGCCTGGTGGTTTATTTAGAATGCTAGGAACACCCTCCCTTGAAGGGAAAAGCCCAAAGAAATGTCACCATATTAACTTTTATTCTAAGCTGCAGACTAGAGTTCACATTCAAAGATATCCATGAACATTGTACCTGTAGGCATCATCAACTTGAGACAAACATTTCCATGTATCTCTGCTGCATGTTACAGTTTTGATTACCAGACAGAGATGGGCTGCCTCGGACAGACCCGAACACATCCTGGAAGCTGGTTCTATCTACGTCCCACTCAGGACGTTGCTAACTGGGAATAAAAGACAAGGTCTCTGGGAGATGCCACCACAATCTTTCTGTCTTCCCCTGAGACTGTGAGCCCTCTGAAGATGGGGACTTAGTCCAATTTCTCTGCCCCACCAGAAACCAGCATTGAAGCTGGCCAAAGAAGTAGGGGTCAGAAATATTTTCTCTTAAATGCACGAGTGAGCCTAGCTCCAGGGTCCAACTGTTTTCAGAGGAGCAAGGGAAGGAGGCTTCTGTGTGCAGGTTCTCATTTCCAAAGCCAGAGGTTTGGCAGACTCTCTCGAAAGCCTGATCGGATCCATGAAACAGCCTGAGACACCCATCAGTGATTCTACAGCAAGAGCTGTAGGCAGAGAGGCAGCAGGCCCCTTCCCTGGGTGCTGGGAGATCCTGTGCTCCCCCGCCAAAATCCTTTCTTTCTAGAATATTCCCCAGGCCCCTTCCATGTGCCAGGTTCCAGGGACACACAGCAAACAAAATGGACATTCCCTCGGTGGCCATGGCCCGATGCTGAGCTGCTCCCTCTGCTTCGGTGTCCTCAGGTGTAAAAAGGAGATTATAATAACTTCTACATCACAAGGTTGCTCCAAGGGTAAAAGAGTTAAAATGCATCAAGGGCTTGAAAAGTGCTCAGCACATAGTATGTGCTAAATAAAACTGCCTTGACTTTTTATGATTATTATTTATTAATACTTTTATTTTTATTTTATCAACAACTTATTCAATAGGGTCATCTTAGAGAGGGAGAAGTTCTGCAGGTGGGACAAAGCAGGGGTGGGATGCAGGTGGTTGGGAGGGGAGTCACCTTAGACAGACAGCCCTAGCCAAAGCTATTGCAGCTGAGTGATACCCTCAACGGTGGAGGAAGCTCCACGGAGCCCTGGAGGAAGCATGTGCCAGGGAAAGGGAAGGGCTATGCAAAGGCCCTGAGGAAGAATTGTTCTGCGCCATTGGCCAGTGTGGCTGGGGCATGGGGAAGGAGTGCACTGGAAGGAGGTTGGGGTCCCTCATTAAGAACCACGGGGAGGCATTGAGAGCTGTTCCCTCTCCTGCCCCCCCAGGATCGCAGCCCTTCACCCCAAAGCTGCAGAGGAGTGCCCTCCACCTCTGGCTTCTGGGGAAGTAAAGTGCATCCCTGGAGGAGTAAATGGGAGTGTCCACCGGTCCCCTGCAGGGTGGGTTTATCCTCACCAGACGTGCTCAGCGTTAGGCCTCCGGGTGTGGAGCCCAGATCCACCGGGCAGTGCACCCAGTGTTCAGGTAAATCTTGTCCTCGCACCCCATGCAACGAGGCTCCCTGGGGGGTCGGGGGAGCGGTGTGTGGGAGCAGCGAGAGTGCCAGCCCCAGGAGGAAGGGGCCGACCTAGAGAGAGCTCTACAGTTATAAGAAATGAGCGGGAGGAGGCAGCCCTTTGGGGGGAGGACTGAGGTGGGCCAGGAACAAGGCTCCTCTCTGAGCCGAGTCTAGAGACCCTCTCCCCCTCCCAGCACCGCTCTTCCTTCACAGAGACACAGAGACACCGTCTTTGTCTTGGAGACCACCAGATGACAGGAGTCCCTCGGTTGCTAGGTGATGGGAACTGTGGGGAGGGGAAGATGGGGAGCAGGGCAGCATCTGGTGGGCCCCATAGTAGGGGGCCCTGACGCTCCAGACCCTGGTGGAATGCACACACCACCTCCGTGCAGCCCTGCAGGCACTTGGGGGACACGCCCACCCCACGGCAGACGGGCTCAGATGATCGTAGACACACCCCCACAGAGGCACCCCGCAGCCCCTCCCCCCCCCGCAGCATCACACCCACACCCATCAAACAGAACCAAAACAATCACACGCTCGTACACAAATACACACACCCCCGCACAGCTCCAGACAGACGCGGAGCTCACGGCGACAGACAGGGCTGAGTCATACGAACACGCAGGTAACAGCTGCCCACTCCTGGACATGGGTTAGCCGAAGGGAGGGAAGGGGCCTCACCGTGCTGCCCTGGCCAGAGGCTGGACCCACAAAAGGGACCACCCCTCTGGGGAGGGAAAACTGGGACACCCAAGGAAACTCCCTTCAGGCACTGCCCCCACTGTTGTGCCCTCCAGGTACACTTCCCACGCCCCTCCCCCCCAGCCCAGCGTGAGTCTCCAATGCCCGCACCACCTGCAGAGGCCCCCTTCAGCCCAAATCCAGGGCCTTGACTCGGTGTCGCCAGCTCCTCACCACACCCCATTTGTTCCTTCGTGTGTGCCTTAAATGAATATTCGCTGGGCGCTCGGGGACACAGCTGTGAGGAAAGCAGCTTGCCCTGCCCTTGTGGCCTTCACGATTTAGTGGAAAATGAACACATCATGCTTATTACAGGAAGCCTTGACCTAGTTTGGGGGGCAGTGCCCTGAGCAGATGACATTTGAGCTGGGGCCGATGTGGCAGAAGTGGGGAGGTTCCAAGTATGTGCAAAGGTCCTGAGGACAAAGAGGATGTAGGCGTGCAAGGGATAGAGCAGAGACCAGGGCACAAGAAGCAAGTGAGGGGAGAGGGACAGGGCCGAGGTGAAACTGAGGTCAGCAGATGAGCCTAGTACCTGGTCGGGATTTTGCTTTATTCTAAATGCAGTGGGAGCTGTGGAAGAGGCACCAAGTGCTGTGAGTTCTGGGTAAAAGTCTAGAAGGGACACTATGGGGAAGGGGTCAGGGGAGAGGGGCAGATTTGAGCGCCACGGCTACATGACTGGCGTGAGATCACGTGCCTGGGAGTATGTAGGTGGGCGGGGGGAGGAGCAGCACTCATAGGGGCTCCAGGTTTCTCATTCAGGCAATGGGATAAATGGTTGGCAGGGAGAGGGGGCTCACCGACATGGAAATATTGCTGGGGACTGGAGCCAGGCCAATCCCAGACTCCTCCCTGCCTGACCTGTGTCATGCCTCTCCCCACCGGGACCACCACCTCTGTGTTCCCAGCAAATCCAAACTCTTCTTCCATTCCTTCACCACAAGCCCTGTGCCTGGCAACTTAAGCACAGGGACCAGGGCCCTGCCCTTATGGCCCTCCAATGGGCAATTCTCACCAGCTGACCTGTATTCTGATCAGTGACTTGTCCTAAGGGAGGCTGGGGGCTGCGGGACCAGACTGGGAGGGGCGTGGGGCTGACACAGTCTGGGAAACCAGGCAAGGCTTCCCGGGAGCAGACGCTTACCTAGAGGCTCAAGGACACTCTAGCCTGGTAAAGGTTGGGGTCCGGCATCCCCAAAATGGAACCCCAACCCTCGGAGCAGGCCAAGCCATAGCAAATGCTATAAAAGTAAGCTAGAACTTCTGTGCGTACCGGGTGTGAGAAGAGAATGTTAGACCTTCTATTTTGAATATAACCTGCTTATCAGTACATCCTCTAAAGGTAACATGTCGCCTTCTCACCTTCCCGTGGCCCTGCAAGGCCCAGGTGTTGCAGGGGAGGGGAGAGGCAGGAGGGGTGGCTGGAAAGGTAGGGGGCACGCACACGGAGCTTCATCCTCCTTCCTCGCACTGCCGAGGTAAGTGGATTTGTGGATTACGGGATCTGGTTTTAATTAAACCAACCCTAACAAAATGACCAAGTAGCTTAAGAAGTTTCCTGCAAAGGAAATGTGGACTGAATTTAATGTAAGCGTGAGCTCAAGACAGAAAAAAAAAAAAAGGTAACGCAGCACTTTCCTTCACTCCTGGAAGGAATGCAGTGAGCACATTACTCGGCCAGCTCAGTGTCCACCTAATCGGCTCTGATGAGAAGCCGAACACAAAAATCACAGACTCCCAGAGAAGTCTATGCGCAATGTGGGTTCCCAGCTGCGACCGTGAACGCTGGCCTGACCTCGAAGACATCCCGGGGGAACAACAGGTGAAAATACAGGTGGCAGGACAGAGTGTGCTTTAAGTCCCATTTGCGATAAAAGACAAAATAATGAGAATAATATATGTTAATGTATGCACCGAACCCAGAGGGAGGGACACCAGCCCAGGCTCCCCTCCGCAGGGGAGGGTAGCTGCTGTCAGCACCGTGCCTCTCTGCTGATTGGAATCATTACGAAGAGCACATATGACAATTTTAATAAGAAACACAATAAAGAATTGTTAAGCACCTGATTTTTTAATGCTTCGTTTTCAAATAATTTCAGATTTACCCAAGAATCACAAAGATGAACTAGAGTTCCCAAACACCCTCCCAGCAGCTTCTCCCATGTGAGCGCGCTACAAAACCGCGGTGTGTTCATCAGGACTAAGACACGGACATTGGTCAATAGTATCCACTGAAGCTCAGACTTCCCCAGCTTACCCACTAACCGTCCAGTCCAGGCTCCATATCACCCTTGGTCATCTGTCTTCTGGTGTCCCCCAGCCTGGGACAGCTCTTCTGGCGTGCCCCGTCTTTCAGGACCTTGACCCTTTTGAAGAGCATGGCCAGATCCTCTGCAGGATGTCCCAGACCCTCTGCAGGATGTCCGCGGCTTCCTCGTGATGACACTGGAGCTGTGGGTTTGGAGGGAGAAGACCACAGACGCAGACGCCCCTCTCATCACCTCACATCAGGGGGTGCCCGCTACCCGTTATGGCGGATGGTTGCAGGTGCTGCTGACCTTGAGCGCTGGTTGAGGTAGTCTCTGCCAGCATCCTCCACTGTCCAGCTGTAGCCGGGTTTTCCAGCAGCGTGAAGTTTCTCAGGGAGGAGGGATCCGGGGCGGGGAGAGCGGCTGGGTGGGCCAGGTCACAGGTGACCTTGACTGTGAGCTCAGACCTTCTCTCGGAGGGAAGGGGAGTCTAAGCCGTGCTAGGCAGAGACACAGCAAGGTCCGCCGTGAGCTATTAACGTCGGGATGGC
>CM052898.1:50189395-50205659 GCA_028534135.1 Potos flavus | reverse complement strand
TGGTGGCGTGGTTCCCAAAGGAGCATCCTGGGAAGCAGTATTCCAGGAATCCATGTGAAATCTTCAGACCTGCTTTCCCACCACATTCTACAGATGGTAAGGGGGTCACTAAGGCCAGCCCAGATTCAAGGTCAGTCAGGGGCATGGGGGCAGTGATGGGCCAAGGTCACACTGCAGAGGAGCCTATGGGATGGGGAGGGGGGAGGTTTGTTATGCAACTACCTTTGGAAAAGAGTCCAGCTCCACGTCCTTCAGCCCCCGTGTCTGCGTGAGCCTGGGCTCCTGCTCTCAGGGTCACCTCCCCACTCCCACCATCACCGAGGTGTTGGCCCAATCCATTCCACCCTCAGTTTCCCCACTGGACACCCCCTTCCCCAAAGCAACTTGAAGGGTAGAGCTTGCCCGGGGTTGGGGCTCCGCGTTCAACTAGAGCCACACAAACTCCCCCACCCTGAGAGGGTGAACTTGGAATCAGACAGCCCTACGTTCGGGTTTCAGTCGTGCCCTTGACCGGCCTCACCGCCTTGGATAAACGGGTTCTCTTCTCTGGGTCTCAGACCCTCTGGCCCCAGGCCTGGGGGGTAGTGAGTGTCTCCTTGCACTTTGCACACCCACCCTCGTCTGGTTCACACGCTGCCCTCCCTCTGTGCACCTCCTTGAGCCTCCCTCTCCTGCAGCTGGAACTAGGAGGCTGCCCGGCAGACCCAGCCCCACAGGAAGCATACAGCCCACCCCTCTCTGGAACCCAAGCCTGCCGGTGACTGGGGTCTGGCCTCAGTGGTGTGCCTGACAGTCCAGCTTCCCCAAGGCCACCTGAGAGGCAGGCATCCATCCTGACCAGAGCCTGGAGTGGACACCCCTGGCTGCTCATCCATCCGTCGTGAGGCAAATACTCCCACGGCAGGTGTCGGGGGTGCGGAGGGCACAGCCCTGCCCCCGTGCAGCCCACGTCCCAGGGCAGGAGACCGACCACATATGACAACCGAACCAGCAGATGAACGCCAGCAAAGGAAAGACCCCAGCGGCAGTGAAGAGGGGCAGCACCACAGGTCGGGAGTGGGAAGAGGACCCCGAGATAGAGACGAGCAGGCAGGGGGTTAATTAGGGAGGACTCTGGTGGACCAGGGCTTAGTGGTTCATATGCAACAAACATTTACTTCTCACAGCTCGGGAGGCTGGAAGCCCAATGTCAAGGTGCCAGCAGACTCAGTGTCTGGTTCATAGACGGCCCTCCTCTGGCTGTGTCCTTGGGTTAGGGGAGGGGCTAGGGGGCTCTCTTGGGTCCCTTTTATAAGGACACGAATCCCATTCCTGAGGCTCCACCCTTCCCGACCTAATCACCCCCCTAAAGCCCCACCTCCAAATACCATCACACTGGGGGTTAGGATCAAACATATGAATTAGGGGGGGACCCACACATTCAGTCCACACAGAAGGAAAGAGGAAGAGGAGGCAGAACTGGAGGGGGGGAGACACGCTGTGATACAGTTGCTCAGAAGCCCAGCCAATCCTAGAGGGGCCTCTGCACCAGATGGTCCTTTAGAGCTGCCCGCGTTGGGTGGAACCCCCACATCGATCACCCACAGGGAGGGGGGCGACCTCCGGGAGGCAGGTCTCTGCATCTGAGGGCGAAAGGCCCCCATCCCCAAAACTGCAGCCTGAGCAGCCTGCCACAGCTTAGCTCCTGGGTGCTGTTTTCGTTTGGAAGGCTTCCACGATGGTTAATTTCATGTGTCCACTTGCCTTAGGCATGCTAGCCAGTCTTTGGTCAAATACCAGTACAGATGTTGCCATAAAGGTATTTTTTAGAGGGGATTAACCCTGAGGTCAATAGACTTTGGGTAGAGTAGATTCTCCTCCCGAGTAGGCGTGAGCCTCGTCCAATCAGTCGAAGGCCTGAATTCTGTCAGCAGGCTGCCTTCAGCCCCAGGCAACATCAACTCTTCCTTGAGTCTGCCCGAAAGATTCCAGACTTTGCCAGCTCCCACAATCACGTGAGCCAATTGCCCGAACTAAGTTTATCTCTATCTCCCTCTCTCTCTATCTCTCTCTGCACACACACACACACACACACTCATATACACGCAGGTGGCAGGACAGCAAGAAGGGCCCGAGCAGTGAGTCCGAGCGGTCAGCAGGGCACAGACAGGCACTTGGCTCTGCGTGGAGCCGGGTTTGGGAGGGAAAGAATGCTTCCTCTGACCACCTGGTAGAAGACAGACTGTTGGTGACAAGGGTCACCAGGGAGATGGTGGTAGCAGGTGAGTCTGGAGGCCGAATCAAAGGCCCCCCCAGTGGCTTGGTTGTGTGTTTGGAGGGGCTAAGAGGACTCGGGAGGGAATGAGGATGCAGCCAGGGCCCCATTCCGGGCCCCCCATGTATCCATGACAATTGGTTTCAGCCTGTGTCTCGCAGCAGGCTCCAGGAGGCAGGGGACAAGGGAGGCAGGAGATGGGGGAGGCAGGGAACGGGGCGCTTTCCAATCCTGTGTATAGCTGTACCCAAAGGGCTGGATAGATATTTGCGAGGTGAGTGGATGAGTCGCCTCTGTCCCTGCCTGCCCACTAATGCCAACACGGGGGATTGTGGAGGGCTCCAGGCTCCGGGCGTGGCCGCCTGCCCCACCCTAGGCAGGGGGGAGCCTCGCCTGCACCGAAGGCTGTGCCGGGCCCCAAGAGCACAGCTCTTCCTCGCAGAGCTCACATGAGGAGATAAGGCACAAAATAATTAGTGAGCAGAGTGTATAATTAAGTGCTAAATTGTGTGTTTCAGACTCGCTGAACTGCGGGAGCGCTAGGTGGAGGGAGTCACGCCAGGCTGGAGTGGCTGGGGGAGGCGGCCCGTGCAAGCGGGGGTGGGGGGCATACAGGAGCTGGGGGATGTGCAGGCAGCCCCCCAACCCCACAGGAGCAGTGCGGAGTGGGGGGAACAGGATCACCGGGTTATGCTGGCTGAGCACGGTGCGACACAAGGGCGGAGAGACAAGCAAGACACAACCAAATAGACCTCAGTGGTCTCATCTGTAAAATGGGCTGCCCGCCTATGGAACAGGACAGTCTGTGCACAGATGCCAGCCCGGGTCTGGGCCACCAGGGACGTCCAGGCAGACAAAGAGTCGGGCTCCCCCACAGACAGAGGGATGCACAGTCAGGCAGATAGGGGAGGAGGCAGATGGACAGTGAGACAGACACACAGGCGGACAGACAAGCAAGATACATCCAAAGGGCCAAACAGCTCGATTCAAGTCTCCCAGCTCCCGGCCCTGCAGGAGCCCGTCCGGAGCAGGTCCTGCCTGCCCTCGTCCTGTTTCGAGAGGCAGGAAGTCTGAGGCTGCCGGGTGGCCCAGGGCCTGCCCGAGTCTCAAGGGACCCTGTGTGGCAGGATGTCCTTGCTGAAGCCTGCAGCAGCTGGGAGCTCTGGGAAAGCACCCCAGTCCTGGCTGCAGGTCTTGGGGAGCCAGGGGCCGGGAGTCAAGAGTCTTTCAAAGGGGCCCAAGGAAACAGGAGTCAGAGCTGGTGCAGAGGCGATCCTGGCTAGAAGGAAGACAGGGAGGCCGGGACAGTGAGGGTCACTGGCGCCCCAGCCGCGTTGTCAGGCCAGACACTGGAATAGAGGCAGCGTGTCCCTAGCACCGCGAGGGAGCCCAGCAGCAGCAGGAGGCTCCCTCTTGGCAGCGCTGTGTTTGCAGCCTGGCTTAGCCTGTTAAACAAATATTGTGACAGGCCCGCTCCGTGCACTTGGGGACAGCGGCGACACTTGGCTGTCACCAGGGGCGGCCTGTAAGGGGGCGCTGTATGCCACAGCAGAGCCTCTCCTTCCAACACAGAGGCAAAGCGCTCTGCCTAAACAAACACCGGGCTCAGCCGCCACCAAGTGAGACGCACCGTCATCCCCCCCCCCAAAAAGGCGCATGCTCAGGGCCACGGCCACACTCGGCCGCTCACGCTTCACACACATAGGCAGGAAGGAGGCAGCATACACATGTCCCCCCAATCCCACCCCACGGGCATCTATGTATCCATCCAACAAATATTTATTGAACACCTGTTGTGTGCCAGGCAGAGTCCTGGGGCCTGAGATACAGTAGGAAACAAAGCAACCAAAAGCCCTCTGCCTTCATGGAATTTACATCCTAATCGGGGATGGTGACAATAAACAAAAATACAAAGTGCCTGGGGCCAATAATGAGGTAAAAGGAGAAACCACAAGGTAAGGAGGGGGGATGGAGTGTGACAGAGAGTGGTCAGGAAAGGCGCTTGTAAGACTCGGAGGCAGAGACTCAAAGGAAGTGACGGAGCCAAGTGGGAATCCCAGGGAAAAGCATCCGATCGGGAATAGCGTGTGCAAAGGCCCTGGGGCAAGGGCGTGCTGGGTATGTTCTGGGACTGACCTGTAAGAGATGAGTGAGGGCTGCGAGGTCCTGGGGCAGAGTGTGTGGTCTTTCCCCTGAGAAAGGTGGGGGCATGGAGGGCGTGCATCTGGGTTCAGTCTTAACAGGATCTCCCTGGGCACTGTAGGGAGCCAGTAAAGAAGTAGGGAGGCTGTTCTGACAATCCAGGAGGGAGGGAGTGGGGCAGTTCAGGGTGGTAATGCTGGGAGTGGGGAAAGAGGTCAGAATCTGCGTGTTTGCAAGCTAGAGGTGGTAGGATTTCTTTAGAGACCATTTGTGGGGATGAGGGAACCCCACCGTTCACAGGCTAAACATCCTCCTTCATTCACCTATTCATACATGTGGGGTTTTTTTGTTTTTGTTTTTGGTTTTTTTTGGCAGGGAGGGAGCCAGGGAGAAACAAAGATGTTCATTGCAGCATTAATTAGAAGAGTAAAATTGGATATAAGATACCGGCCTTAAGGATGGGGTAAGAAGGAAACTGTGGCTCAGCCATACAACAGAGGAGTGAGGGGCTCTGAAGTTCAGGGCTTTGGAGAGGTTCCAATCCATCCGTCCCTCTTTCTCCAGCCAGAAACCCTGCTGAGCCGTGTGGCCCTGAGGCCCTGAGACAGAACAGCCCAGCCCAGCCTATGGTGACAGAGGTGGAGCTGGAGCAGCCCCCGACCAGACTGGGGGTGCCCGCTGAGACAGCAACAGCAAGCCCAGTCCTGAAGGATGAGGGGACCAAGGGAAGGTTGCAGCAAGGGTCGGAAGGTGCAGCTAGGCTGCGGCAGACTTGCCAGAGGAGAGGAACAGGGGCTTGGGCACGAGGCTGCAGGACCTGAGAGGTCTCCGCCATCTGGCTGAGGATGTGGACTTGGTACAGAGACCCCTGGCAACCACTGAAAGATGGAGATACCGCCCCCTGGTGGCCACATGGCAAGGAGCCTGGAGGGACCAAGCTGTGGTGGAGAAGGGGGTCCCTGGCCTGAGCCAGGGCAAGAGGAAGTCTCCTCTGCCACACACTCCCCCAAGGGGACAGAGTTCCCCATGCCCTGCCGCTTAGATCCCCACCAGACCCTTATCCTGCCCTTTCCTGCTGAACCTGTCCTTGCCCTCTCTTCACTCAGCTCCGGTCCCGGCCTCACTGTGCAACCGTGGGCAAGTCCCCTACCCTCTCTGAGCCTCCAGGAAAGGGCCGGATGCCAGGGTCTGTCAGCCCAAGGACTCCTGATCTTGGACCAGCTACTCCTAAATCCACACTTCTTACAGAGCCCCGCGACACTGGGCCAGAGCCGGCCTGCAGCCCTCGGGTGAGCACCGTCTGCGATGGTGGTGCAGCTGAGCGGCCGATTTCAGCATCTTTAAACAAAGCCTCCAGATGGACCTCAGTGGCTGGGGAGGGCTGGACAGGCTGCCGTGCTAACCTGGCCCGCTGCTACGGGGGCACTTGGGGGACTTTCCGCTAATTGGCTCCCTGGGGAAGAACAGCCACCATCCCCAGCCAACCCATCCATCCATCCATCCATCCATTCATTCATTCATTCACTGAGAACCTACAATGTGTATGAGAGCACTGAGCTCGGCCCTGGGGACTCTGGGGGGAGTGAGATAAAGCACCGCACAGATGGGGCTCACACGCCACTGGGGGAGGAGGCCCACAATGGCACACAGGAAGCACTCCAACACAATATGTGGCAAGAAGAGAGTTAAGCAGGTGCAGTAAGAGTGCTGGGTGGGGGAGGGGGTTGCCTCTCTGAGGAGGTGACGTTTAAGCTGAGATCTGAATGGCCAGATGGTCTGGGGACGGGGGCTCTAGGCAGAGGGGATGCCAGGTGTAAAAGCCAAAGAACGCACTCCTGGGGCCATCCCAGGACCAGCAAGGAGGCCAAGTGGCTGAACCGAGTGGGCACGACAGGGAGTGGAAGGAGAGGAGGTGGGAGATGTCAGCACGTACACAGCAGGGAGGAAGAATCTGGCCTTTCTGCGGAGCCCTGCAGGGTAGGTGAGGGCAGAAACATCCCCAGCAGCTGTGAGCCACTCCCTGTGCTGCGGTACCGCCCACCCACGCACAGCTCTTGCGCCCAAGCCCTTCCACCGGCCCACACTGCCCCCTCCAGGGAGGTTTGGCCGTGCCCATTTAACAGATCAGGAATCTGAGGCTCGGCAGGTGGAAGTTACTGAACCAAAGCAATAAGGATCAGAAGCCGAGGTTACCAGGGACTCAGAGCCCAGCCGTTCCAGCTGAAGCCACCCCAGAGAGATATTTCGCTTTCCCTGCCATTTTTAAAATGTGGATCGGTTGTTAACATTGAAAAATTAGAAAACCTCACATAAACTATTTCTTGGCTTTTCCAGTGTCTCTTGAATAGTCAGTCTATGGCAGCACTAAGCCCTAGCCTTATGCGGGGTCAACTATGGCTGCCTCTTCAGGCAGGGGGAGGGGAGACATTCTGGTTTGGCACAGACCCCCTTTCCCGACTGTATCACAGCTGGTCTTGTCCCTCGAGGTGTCCCAGGCCTCTGAGGTTGACACCCTAGTGGCCTCTGGTTGGGCCCACTGGCTGCTCTAAGCCCTTCCCTTGCTCAGCTGATGAGGGGTGAATAGACCAGAAATTCTCTAAGGGAATTACCACCACCAACAACCCCTCCCCACACTCCCTGATTCCACAGCTATATCACCTCACTTTCCTGCCCCAGGAGCAGAGACACACAACCCTGGCATTCAAGAAATGAATTCAGAAGCTCTCAGAGCTAGAGACCATGGATAAAACCATCCCTCCAGGGGAAATTGAGGTCCGGCAGGACTCAGGGTCACTCAGTGAGTCTTCCCAGGAGTCCCTCCGGAGATAAACTGTACAAAAGGGCATTCTACCTAGGTTCCTAGAGGTCCAGCCCTGACTCTGTTCAACCGTGAGACTTGGGCAACAAGCCTCAGTTTCCCCATCTGTTCACTGAGGGGTTCATTGTGATGCTCTCTGAGGCCTCTCCCATCTCAAGCACCCATTATCTGAGGAGAGAAGCAGCTTGCCTCTCTGGAATCAAACTTGGCCACTTCCCCTTCTGCCTGTGTGACCTTGGGCAGGTGGCTTAACCTCTCTGAGGCTCGGTTTCTTCATCCATAAAATGGAGATGTAATATACGGGGTTATGGTGAGATCCCATCAGAAGATTCAAGAAAAGCACTTAACACACAGTAAGTGCTCAGTAATGAGCACTCATGTGAGCTGCCCTGTGTCCCCCTCTGCAAGGGCTTAGGTCAAGGTCATGGCCAACCCACCAGTGTCCTAGGCTGGCATGGAGACCATCTTCCAGAGAAAGCCAGGCTCCAGGCTACCTCGGCAGGTGTCCGAACGGCTGAGCAGTGGAGTCCCAAATCGAGGTCACCCTTCACTCCTATGTTACGGAGTCCCTGCCGTGTGCCAGGCAACCTTGTCAACATTGGAGAGAGGTCCAGTGGAGAACAAGACGCTCTTGGGCTTTGGAGAGGGCTGCCCCTGCCATTCTGGGGGCAGCTGGGGAGGAGAATAAAAGGGAGGAGAGGAACAGAAACATCCGGTAGGAATTGGGGCTCCTTCAGAGCCGGTTGTCAGGGGCGAGCTTTGTAAGGAAGACAAGTTAGGAACGAGGGAGGGGGAGGACAGGCATCCCAGGTGGAGGGTACCGCAAGCGCGTGGGCCTGGAGGCAGTCACACCGCCGCGGTTTGGCTGGAAGGGAAAGAAGATGGATGTGCGTGCTGTCAGGAGAGGACAGTGCTGGGAGGATGTCAGCCAGGCGACAGGGCGTTCACGCCCTGGCCTCGAAGCCTCCTCGGTAAAGCAAAGCGCTGGGATTCTATTTTAAGGTGACAGGAGCCCCTGAGGGTTGAAGTCGAGCTCAGTGGTGAGCTTTCCATCTTACAGTGAGGCCAGTGGCAGGCTCAACTCTTATCCTAGGAGCCTGGCTCCAAGCCCACAGCTCCTGGCCAGAAAATGAAGCCTGAGGGAGGCGCTCCCCCGGGGGAGGGGGGGGCACGGGCTGGGGACTATGGGGGGGGGACACAAGGTGGGGTCTGGGGGTGGGGCGTGGCTGGAATGTGCCGGAGGGCCCCGGAGCTGGGGTCCAGAGGAGGGGTGGGGATTGTAAGCCAGGCGGTTTCGGCGCAGGTCGGAGCCAGTGCTCCCCTGCGTCCCGAGCCAGACAGTAGGGCACACGCCGCCCCAGCCACCGAGCGCGCCACCGAGAGGGAGCTGCTGCAACCCCCGCGCCCCTCCCTCCCCGCCCCCTCTCCGGCCGAGAGAGCAGTGCCCGGTGCGGCACCGCCCCCTGCTGCCCGCGCCGAGCATCGCACCAAGGCTAAGCCGCGCCCGGGCTGCGCGGTTGGGAGTGGAGCTGGAGTCCCTGCAGCCAGGGGGTACGGACGCGGGGGGCGGGGGGCAGAACGCCCTGCCGCAGTGCGGGGAGCCGAGCGGGGGAAGGAGGCTCACCTTCAACTCCAGCCCTGGCTGCCCTCCTGTGACCTTGATAGCCCCCCAACCCTGGATCTCACTTCGCAGTGGGACATGGCCAAGGTCATTTAGATTGGCATTTAGATTGCTGGGCTGTCTGGCACCGCTGTCCACGCAGGCCAGCAGGCTGCACGACTTTCTGAGCCTCGGTGTCCTCATCTGTATAACAAGGGTCATCATTCCCCACCTGGCTTAAAAGCTCACCTCTCAAACCATTAAATCTCAGCAGTTAGAATCCGAGCTAAAGTCTCCAACAATTTCTAGATCATTTTAGTTTAGATCTGCCTTATTGGGGCGCCTGGGTGGCTTAGTCGGTTAAGGGTCGGCCTTCCGCTCAGGTCATTGTCTCAGAGTCCGCGGATCGAGACCCTTGTCGGGCTCTCTGCTCAGCAGGGAGCCTGCTTCTCCCTCTCTGCGCACCCCCCATGCTCTCTCTCAAATAAATAAATAAAATCTTTAAAAAAAAAATCTGCCTCATTCGTGCATTTCCTTTCAGCTCTGGAATGAAGCAGAAATAACCATTGAACTATAGGGTCTCCTAACCAAAGATGATGGTTTTCAAGAAACAAGACCCTCCAAAAGTCAAGTTTGTAGGTCAAAAGATAAATGACAGACCAGGAAAAATCTTCGCAACTCCTATCCCAAAAGTCTAATACAGGAGTCAGCAAACGTCTTGCGTAAAGGGCCACATGGTAAACATTTTCATCTTCCAGGCCGTAAGATCAAAGCTACTTGATGAGTGTGCACTCCAGTTTTGTAAAGGCATTTACAAAAAATAAGGCAACGGGCCTGACGTAGCCTATGTATGGGCCCGAATTTGGTCTCATTTAGCCAATATATAAAGAGCTAGAAATCAAGAAAAGACAACCCAATGAGAAATGCGCAAAGAACATGAATAAACAATTTAAAGAAAGCTCGTGAGTCCCCTACACATAGGACAAATGCCCAACTTCACACATAGAAAAGAAATGGAAATTTCATTTCTCCCTTATCCAAATGGCACTTCCGTCCATTCTGTGCTGCTGGCGGGAGCGCGCAGCGGACACCCTCCCCAGGGGAGGCTGTGTGTATCTGTGCGTCGTGGTTACCCCCTGACCCAGCAGCCCCATTGCGGGGCGTGATCCCGCAGGCATCCCCAGGTCCCCTGCAATGCAGTGAGCCCCTGTTTGGAAACAACCCACCCCAGGAGCCAGTTACAGAAACCCTGCTTGGGGTGCACGGAGGAATATCACACAGCTCTTAATGGCAGGGAGGAGGCTCCAAGGCTGATACGGAAAAATCTGCATGCTGGCAGACATCGAGGGGGGAAAAAAGCAAAGTGCAAAACTGTGTATTTAGAGTAGGAACAGAGTATGGGAATAAGAGCCTATTTGTATGTGTTTGTATTTGTGTGAAGAAGCATTGAAAGGGTCCCTAAGAAACCAGTACAAATGCTTACCTGTCTGGGGAAATGAGTGGTCAGGGGCAGGGAGGAGAGAGAGAATTCTCAGTACAGATCGTTGGAGTTTTTAAACGCTGTAAGAATGTATTTTCTCTTCAGAAACTTAAAATTCTTAAATCAACGACTATGGCTTTGATGAGGAGTGAGGGAAAGAAGCCAGAAGCGTATATATAGATTTCTCAGGCATGTATGGGAAAATGTATGTTTCCTTATGTGTAAGTATCTGGAAGGATGACCCCCCTCCCCTCGAAAAATGCCCGCAAAGGTGGCCTCTGGGAGGAGCATGGGGCCGGGGTTTGGAGGGAGACTTACCTTTCATTGTTGTTCCTTTTGGAGGGTTGGATTTTCTTTAATTTTTTGTTGTTGTTGCCATATACATGATTTGAAGTTTTCAAATCAAAAGAAAAAGAGATGAAAAAGTAGGCAGATGAGAGCCTATGGGCCATTAAAATAATACAGCAGCTCTCCAGGCATGGTGTTTGCCACGAGCCACCTTCTCTTCCAAGTGCATTTGCTCCTCTCGTGCACCTAGCAATTGCCGAGGAAACTGAAGCCCAGAGAGGGGAGCACCATGCCCCGCATCACGCACAGATAGGCACGTGACCCATCGAGCCCATTCCCAGCTGGGAAACAGCAAACACTCACTGGGCAGCACTGGAATTCCCTCTGTAAAGTCCTCTCAACTTGTTGCCCAGCCTTTGCTTGAATACCTCCCCACACAGGAAGCTCACCACTTTACACACAGGGCATTCCATGACCAAGTGGCTCCATTAAAAACTCCTCCTCACTCAGCAGGAGTGCCTCCCTGGCCCTGTCTCTGCCCTCTGAGCCACCTGCTCCCTCTGCCAAGGAAAGCCACATGGGCACACACACATCAAGGCACCTAGGGCCTGTCCCGTTCCCTCTGTGGAGCAACGTGCATAACACTGTCCCTTCCACACAGTTGTGGTGAGCTTCACAGAACCAGGACCCACACACAGGGAACCCCAGCCAGTCTTTCCTGGCTCCTCTTTATTCTGTGCTTTGGCCATACTAGCCTTTGGTCTTGCCCAAATTAGCCAAGACTGGGCATACCTCAGGGCCTTTGCACTTACTGTTGGCTCTGTCTGGAAAGCTCTTATCATGACTGCGTCTTCCCATCCTCAGCCTCCTAGCAGGAATGTGACCTCCTTGGACAGGCCTTCACTGAATACTCTAACTAACGTAGCTCTCATCCATTCTCTTTCCCACCTTTCCATTTCACTCTGAAATCATCTTGCTTATGTGTTGCTTTGTTTGTAATAGAACCTTGAGCCCCAGCCTCGTAGACAACGAGCCCCTTGTCTACCTCATTCGCTGCTGGGTCCCAGTGCCTAGAACAGTGCCTGACATATCGTAGGTTTTGACACATGAACGGATGGATGGATGCAGAGGCCTCGCTAGCCTGCAGGGACAAGCCAGGAGGGGCTGCGTGCCCACCGGACTGTAGGTCTAAGTGCCCACCTTTGGAGTCCGCCCTGAGCGGCCCCCACCCAGGCCCCGTCATCAGTCTCTGCCCTTTCGCCCCTCTTCTCTCTCATCCACTGCAGAGGGCAGAGGTGAGGCCAAGAGGCCACCCTCCCAGAGAAATATCAGGGCTCTAAATTCAATTTAAAACAGTTTAATTGCCTAATTGCTCTGCTCTTTGGTGCAGTTTGTTAACAGAAGCGGGTCTGCAGCAGCCGGGCCAGCCTAGCAGAAAATTGGCATTTCAGCCAGAGGGAATTAAAGAGGCAGAGCACTGAACTGCCGCGGATCCTGGCCAGCCCACTGTGCCTGCACCACCACCCCGGCCCCACCCGGGGTGCAGGGACGGGAGCGCCAGAGCTGAGCCTCTGTCCGTGCAGACGCGCATGCGGGTCTGAGCAGTGTCTGTGTGATAGGAAGAGCAGGTGTTTCTGCCGGCATGTTTGGATCTCTCTGCTGTGTGCTTACCTAAGCATGGCTGTGCTTTCTCTTTCTTTATGTTTAAGCCGTGCTTTCAAATAGGGAACACATGCAAATGGTGTTTTAATTCAAGGCGTAAGTGCGTTTGCAGCCACAAGAGCCTCCCTCTCTCCCCACCTTGATCCTGGACCACCAGTTCCCTTCCCCAGACCCAGACTGTTATGTTTCCTGTGGGTCCTTCTAGAGGTATCTTATGCTTGTATATGCATAGACTGTTTTTATACAGATGATCGCATATAATAACATCGTTCTGCTTTTCTCCCCCACTCGTGGTGTCTCGGAGACTGTGCCTTATCAGAGCGTATCTCAAGCTTCCTCATCTTTGTCATATTGAATGACCGCCCGCCCTTGATGCCTTTCATAAATCCCCTGTTGCTGGACATCACGGTTGTTTCCAGCCCTACGCTTTAGAAGCAACAGTGCTATCTCAATGTGTATATACGTCTCATTTCTGCACATAGGGGGGTACGTGGGCTTAGAACTCATGCTCCTGTTCCAAATCCGGTTGGCTTTTCCCATCCACAAAGCAACACTGGCATCCTACAGGACTAGGAAAAGTGTTCTAATCCCACAGACCCAGAAACAACTTCAGTGATTCCCAGACCCTAGTGCATGCAGATTCTAACTTCAATTTCACCCACACGGGTTCGTAGCATTTGGACGATTTTGCAAGCTGCCCCTTTTTTTCCTTCACTCGACAATCAATGATGCTCACTTTCCCATGTAAGTAAACAGCTCTGCTTTGGTTTTGAGGGCTGAATAGCATGCCATTGTGTGCTCTCCTACTACAGCGGATTTAACCACTCCCTTATTGGAATCCAGATTGTTACCAACTTTGTGTTATTACAAGCTTCACTGCAGGGAAATTCCTTGAAGCTAAGTCCTGGCACACATCCTCTATTCTGTCCTTAGGGCAGCTTCCCAGAAACGGAATTTCTAGGTCAGAGGGTGTGTACTTTTGGGGGGATTGCACATTTTTTTAAATCATTTGAAACTTATTTGTGCATGTGTGTCCCTGTTGTGTGTCTGTGGACTTGTGCCCGTAGCTTCTTGCAGGTACCCAAGCAAATCTGTTGCATGGATTTGCATAAAGGGGGGGTGTGCTTTCTCTCCACTCTTAGTCTCTAGGAATACTCGGTGCTACACCTCCTCTGCCTAATATCTGAGGAAGTACGGAAGTGTCTCCCATGCCTGTACTCTGCCCTCTGAACACTGCTGTCGGAGGGTCTGTAGACTGATTCCTCTGATCACTCTGATTCCTGAGCTAAGTCTCATCTTCCCGGGATCCCCCGGGTAGCCAGGGCCAGAAGCCCAACCCAGACTGGCTTTCCATTACAGGAGAAACATCCGACTCATCGGCAGTCCGGGACCTCTGGCCCAGGTATGCAGGTGTTGGAAAACATCCATTGTGGAAGACATCCAGAATTGATTCTGGTTGGTTCTGTGCTGGCAGCACTCGGGTCAGCCGTCACACGTGGAGGCAGAGAGAGCCTGCCACCAGCTCCAGGCATCCAGCTCCTCACTTGTGACCCCCCAATTCCTTCTCTTTTCCCTGCAGTTCCAGGCATGGCTTGGGATTTCCTCGGGTGGACCAGCTAAGCATGCACGTCCACCTGAACCATCACGGCATCCAAGGAACCGTGGGGCCACAGGCCACCTCTGCATCCAAAGGTCGGAGCCAGCTCTCCTGCCCCACCCTGCCCAGCCCGGGTCCCGCATCCCTGCCCCTGCCAGCTCGCCCAGCAGCCAACAATGAAGGTGTCGGAGCCGATTACTCTCGCCAGTTGCCTCACCCCTGGGATAGCTGCAGTCTCAAGGGAGGATTCCAGAAATCCAAAAGGTTTCCAGCCACAGAGGAGGAGAGCATCCGGGGACCAGAAGCAGCTATTCCATGTCACAGAAGTCAACGGAAACAGGCTTGACTTGCTTGTCTTTGAAAAGCACTAAATGATTTGGCAGAAGGGGTGACTGGAAAGCAGCGGACTGTTTCTCTGGTCCTGACTGCGTTTCCTGTTTTCCTGCACTGGCCCTCCCGACCTGAATGAAGGGCAGCGGTTTGAAGCTGAGGCTGAACCTTCACCACAGGTGATGCTTCCAACCCCAGGTCCTATCAGGCTGGATTTCTGTGCTTCAGCAAACCCCTACTCATCCTGCAAAACTCCTCCCAAAGTCAATTCCTCAGGGAAGCCTTCCCTCTCTCCCTCTGGCAAACTTGGCCCATTCATTCATCAAAAGGCAAAAGGTACCCACCATCCATCAGTACCCAGGGCTCTGGGTCTGATCTAGGGCTTCTGACTTCCCCCAGCCTCATATCCCTTTGTTCCATGAAAGAGGAGCTTAGCGCAAGGTGGATATTTCGATCAGCTAAAGGAACAAAAATTGTTTTCATTTATTCACACATTCATTCATTCAGCCAATATATACTGAACACCTACCAAAGATCAGGCCTGTGCCAGGTGCCCTGACAGACGTCACAATAACCAAATAACACCACAAATAAATGCAGCATTACAAAGGATGGTGCGTGAAAAGAGACAGCGTTATACAACGGCTGAGGACACAGGCTTAGAGCCAGACTGCCTGGGACTGAATCACAACTCCACCACTTACCAGCACGATGAGTGTGGCCAAGTCACTGAAACTCCCTGAGCCTCGGTTTTATCGTCTGTAAAATAGGGATACCCACAGTGCCTGCCCTATTCATCCACTGGAAGGATTAAATGGGTCACTGGAGAAAAAGGGCCTGAGAGCTGTGCGTGGACCATAGCAGAAGCTAATACACATCTGTACAGCAAACCCTCGAGCCTACGTAGCAGGCACGCCTACCTTCTTTGGAGGGTCAAGGAAAGCTAGCATTTGAGCAGGAGGCTGGAGGAATTAATCACGGAGGGAGAGCAGGAGCATTCCAAGCAGAAGGAGCCTGTGTGCAAAGACGCTGACCAGCTAGTGTCCCATGGTGGACATCCCACCTGGAGCACGTCTGGACTCCGCCTGAACAAGAAGAAAGGGGGGCGGGGGCGGGAGGCAACCTCTGTGAAGTGTGTGCTGGAAAATGGATGACCCTTTCTTTCTATCCTAAAGCACGACAAGAGGAATAGGATACAAAGCATTTAAGGAAGATATTCAATATTGGATGTGCACTAAATTTCCGAATAAAACAGTTCCAAATATGCAAATGATCCTGAGTTGGCTTCTACAAACATG
Organism: Potos flavus; assembly: GCA_028534135.1. Lineage (NCBI taxonomy): Eukaryota > Metazoa > Chordata > Mammalia > Carnivora > Procyonidae > Potos > Potos flavus. The sequence goes on along the minus strand of CM052898.1, from coordinate 50,190,190 downwards.
ACTGTTTTCACACCACTATATCAGGTTTCATCCTTGAGATGGCTATATACAGTGCGTCACCGAGAATTTGTTTCATTGACCAGCTCTTTCGTGGGTGAGAAAATGCAGGGGCAGGTGGCAGCAAGGGAGGGCTGGGGCGCAAAGCGCCGCGAGGAAGCTACAGAGCGCCCTCTGGTGGCGGGTGCGAGGCATACAAGGCCAAGTCCCTGGGACTGAATCAGAATTGCAGGGAGGTGCCAAAATTAATGTCCCAATATCATTCCAAGCGAATTTAATCGAGTGGTTGTAAAAAAGTGATTTTGTAACTATAAAAATTTACCGGTATGAAAATCTACTACCCTCAATAGCTTGCAGGTTAGTAGTGGAAAGCTAAGTTAGAGAGCTCCAGAGTGGAATGTTCTAGAGGGTAGACAGGGGAGTGTGGCTGCCAGTAAGACCAGTGAAAAGGGCGGAACCTCTGGGAGCTTTGCTGAGGCCTTTGGGAGTCATGCCGGGGAAGCCGTAGGAGGGCACACGGAGCCACGGACTCAGAGCTGCATCTATGTCTGTGGCCTCAATCTGCAAAGCGAAGATAGCAGGAGCAGGATGGAAATGACAGCATAGTTCTAGAGGCGAGGGGTGGCAGTGAGGACCAGGCTGACGCAGGAAAGAGGGACAGGTAGACTGAGGCTATATTCTGGAAATAAAATGCACAGGACTTGGTAATGGATGTGGGGGGTGGGAGGCGGCAGGAGGATCTTCGAGCCCTGGCTTCCGGAACTGGGTGGGCTGGGCTCCCCTTTGGAGGGGTGCAGC
>CM052898.1:50170328-50188895 GCA_028534135.1 Potos flavus | reverse complement strand
CCCCCAGTGTCTCCGAGTAACTCCCCCCTCCCTCACATCAGCCAGGACTCCTCTAGTTACAAGGGCTAAGAACCCAATTCAAACTAGCTTGAGCCAAGAAGGAACTGCATTAGCTCTGATGCCTGGAAATCCTGGAAACCAGAAAATCTGCACTCAGGCACAGCTGGATCCAGGCGCCTGCAGGATGATTTGTTCCCGTGCTTTGCTCCCTGTCTAGCCTCTGCAGTGGCCTGGGGTGGCTTCATCCTCAGAGAGGTTCTAGCAAGGGAGTGAAGGCAGCTCCGGGACGACAGTCCACTAACTCAGCCAACCCGGCAGAAAGATACATCTTATTCTTAAAGTCCGGAAGCAGTTCTGTGATTCTGATTGGGCCTTCCCCACATGTCACCTGCATCTCTGAGCCAATCACTGCAGCTTCTCATGGGCTAGGTCGGCACCCATGCCCACCATGGGACGGGAGGGAGCCTTGATGATATGGGAGGGCTAGTCCTGGAAAGGGCGAGGGACACTTTCATCAGGACACTGAGCTGGCACAAAAGCCCACTGCAATGTGAGCTTATTAATTTGTTTACTTGTGTCTCTTCTGTGTCCAGATAGCCAAACACAGGAGCCTGGCACATAGTAGGTGCTCAGTAAAGGTTTACGGGATAACATGGATGGAAAGTACTAGATGCGGCCTGGGCATGTCGCCTCAATGCCACAGCCTCAGAGTCTCTCAGCTATTTCAAACCCCCAGATGTCGAGAGGCCAGGCTGGAGACGAAAAGAACTGATGTAGGCCAGGGGGGCGTGGGCGGTAATGCCCCAATCTGGGATTGTTGCACCTTGTGAATGTTTTTTTTGAGAAGCTAAAAATCTGAAAGTGTGTGTGATATCTAATACTTAAGTTCTGACAACTAATTAGAAAACATTTTTTTTAAACACCGTGCATGCCCGTGGGCCACCTGTTTATGAGGACAATGAGAGCTGGTATTTGAAATGTACACAAGAGGGAAGAATAGGAAGCTTCTGGAAGGCCACCTTCACAGGGGCTGCTCCCATGGCTGCGTGAGAGTGCTGTCATCCCACGCCAGCCTGGGAGTCAGGGGTTTCCAGGACCAACCCCAGGGGGGGTTCGGCAGGCCCACCATGTGAGGGTGCGCGCCAGGCCAGCCCCACGGCCCGGGGCAGACCCTGGCCCACTGGGAAGGCTGTCTCAAATTTTCCACCTCGAATAAGACGCATCTTCCCCAGAATGCCATTCGGCCCCAGCCAAGTGGAACTGATTTTTTGTCCCAGAGCCTCCCGGAGCTCCTAACGAGATCTTGACTGGAGCCCGGCTTTAAACATTCTTCACAGCGGGTGACTGGATCTTGATTTGCTGGATGCGTTCAGCTGAGTCACCATCCCCAAACAATATGAGAAATAAAACGCTGGCCACGCTCGGATGGCCAACAGACGCCTCCTGATCCACGGGGCCAATTACTCGGGCCGCTCCCCACAAGCAGGCCCGGTGCCCCCACCCACCAGGAAGGTCCTGCTTAGAAACAGAAGGTGGACAGCCCCTGAGACAGAGAAGCCGTTTAGTGCCAGGCACTGCGTAGGATGGGGGGTGGGCATGGTCACTGCCATGTTATGGGGGGGGAAACTGAGGCATGGAGAGCAAGGAGCCCAATCAAGGTCACATGTGAGGGAAAGGCAGACCTGGGTCAAGGTCACATGTGAGGGAAAGGCAGACCTGGGTCAAGGTCACATGTGAGGGAAAGGCAGACCTGGGTCAAGGTCACATGTGAGGGAAAGGCAGACCTGGGTCTAGGAACTGGGTTGTCTGCCTGATGTTCGAATGGTGTACATTCCGGACCCAGCTCTGCCATAAGCACCCCAGGGGACTCTCTCTCCCCTCCGGGGCAATCCAGTGGGGATTTCTCTGCACCCTTAGACTGCGGAGTGGCTGCAGGTTCCTGACCTTGGTCCAACGGCCCCAACGACCAGGCTCAGAGCCCTTTCTATGTGGGAGGTGTTTCTGTGAGTCTCAGCAGGGGAGTCCAGTGGTCAGCGGCCTGTGCTCACATCCCGCCCTGCCTTGTGTTGGCACGTGGCCTCTCTATCCCTCAGTTTCCCCATCTGTAAAGTGGGCATCTTAACTGTGGGACTCTGTTCCCCGGCCTGCATGCAGATAGTGTTAGGGACTGCCACCATCACAGGTCCCTTCATGACAAACGACTGTCATTCTGCCCCGGGGACAACCAGCCAACGACACATGGACCCACCGATGGCCCCGACTTTCTCTCTGGTCGGCTCCCCCTCACACCCCTGACACCTGCTGCTGCTGGGAGCACGCTGGGGCAGCCCACGGTCCCAGAGCCTACCTCCCAGCTCCACTTCCCACGAGACAGCAGCTGGCCCCGTCAGAGCCTCGGTGCCCTCACCTGTAAGGTAGGGGTGACAGAAGAACATCCGTCTTGCGGGGTACTTCTCGGGGCTCTAGCGGAATTGCCTGCTGTGAATGACCCGAGGCTGAGGAGCAGACCAGCTCTCTGAGAGACAGCAGCCCCCCAAGATCCAGAAGAGTGTGGCCTCTGCAGAGTCTGGAGGCAGAGCCTCTACCGGCATCCCTGGCTTAACAGGTGCCGCCATGACCTTGGCAGGACCGAGTCACGTGCTAGCCGTCAAGGGCTTCCACTGGAAGGGACACGTGCCACTTCTCCTGACATTTCACTAACCTTATAGTGAGTCACATGGTAGCATCACCTCTCTCCCTAAAGGGGATGGGGGAAGACAATAATCCTACAGGTGTGTCCGGGAGGAAGAGAAGCAGAATGTGTGGGCAATTCTCCAGAGGAAACCGCTCCCCAATACAGGCACCGTGAATCCCAGTCCACACACATATAGGTGACTTTCTAGAATGCCACTTAATGTCCTACTTTGCCCTATCCTGCTGAGTGGGTGGAAGATTCCACCCCTGTCATTCTTGGGGGATTTCTGCCTGGTCCGTTGTTCTGGTCGAGTTCCCAGGATCTGGTACAGTGCCAGGTTGTCAGGACAGAAAAGCTCTAGTACCCCTTGTTCCGGGCTGAATTGTGTCCTCCCCCCAATTCACACAGGGAAGCCGTAACACCCGGTACCTCAGAATGCGACGGTATTTGGGGACAAGACCTTTGGGAACTGATTAAGTTAAAATAAGGCCGTCAGAGTGGCCTTGGAAGAAGAGGAAATGTAAGCTCCCAGGGAGGCAGCAGGAATGTGCATGCACAGAGGGAAGGCCAGCTGAGGACAGAACAAGTGTGCCAGAGAGAGATCGGCCTCCGGAGAAGCCGACTCTGCCCGTACCTTGATCCCAGACTTCCAGCCTCCGGAGCCGAGAGGAATAATTATCTTGTTTTAGCCACCCAGTCTGTGGTACTTTGTTACGGCAACCCCAGCAGGCCGATACTGCAATGGTCCTGGTTTCACACCTGTTATCACTGAGGCCTCTGGTGCTCCTGGCCACGGGGACCTGCACATTTCAGAGCTCTGCTGTGTCCACAGCGCACTGGGGCCAGGAGAGCCCTTGGCAGCAGCCAAGGACCCTGAGCCCAGGGTCTTCCTCCCTAAGCTCCCGAGGGTGCTGTGTTACCTGGAGCCTGCCCTAACCCATGCCTGGGTCCTCAACACTCAGGGACACATAGACCTCACTCCCAAGGGAATCCCCACCTGTTTCTTTCCACCAGCCCCTGCTGCCTTCTGTAACCCAGGGCATTTGGGACAAAGTCAGGAGGTCATCCACGAGCTGTGGGCTTCCCTGGGCAAGGAAGGACAAGACCAAACTCCCACTGATATGGGAGGGAGAAGAAGGTGAAGTTCAGAAAGAAAAAGACACAATTGCCATCTCAAAATACTATCCTGTCTCCTGCAAGTGACCCCTTGGTGGGGCATGTTCTGATCCTCACATGTTTCCATTAGGGCCAAGTTTGCTGTAAACAAGATAATTCTTCTCTTGTGTTAAAGAGGCCTATTGGTAGCAGTCCACTGCTCGTACAGCAACACCACCATCCTTAGGGACAGGGATTATTGTTTTGTCTATTTGAGCATCCTCGATGAATGAGGATGAGCTTCCCAAAGTCACCTCATCATCCAGGATGGCTGCTGGAGAACTAGTCATCACATCTGCATTCCAGGAAGCAGAAAGGAGAAAGGCAGGAGAACAAAGGAGCAGAGCTCCTAGCTGAGTTAGCTCCCCTTAAGCAGTCAATGCTAAAGAAAGTTTCTCCTATTTCTGCTAACATCCCACTGACCAGACTTTAGTCACATGAGTGACTGCAATGGGGCAGGGAATGTCACCTTATACCCACGTGCTTCCCTGAACCACAAAACATCAGGGCGTGGTCACTAAGGGAGGGAAAATAGGTATTAGGTGGCAACCGGTCATTTGATACCTTGAGTCAGTATGAGGAACTTGAAGGTCAGAGACAAGACATGACTTGCCCCCAGTCCATACCCCGTGAGTGGCAGCAGTAGGGATGTTGGACTGGCACTTGGGCCACATACGGTGAACCCCATCACCATACCAAGGCCTCAGAAACCCCCACATTCTGGCCGGTCTTCGGCATGATGTTTGTTATCATCCAGATACAACACACAGAATGTGGTCCTGGCAGAACAGAAGTGAGCAGGTCTTTTCAGGAAAATAAAAAATTTGAATGGCAGACAGGGCCGGTGAGGCCACAATGGTAGAAGTTAACACCAGTCCAGCCTCTTTGAAGAGCCTGTTGGCTCAGATCAGGTTCAACTGTAAGAGAAAAATCCAAAGGGGTTGAAACCAAGTAGACATTTATTTCTCACTCATTCTCAAAAAGTTACCCTAAGGTGCGAAGTCCAAGGCGACTGTGGATGCACCAACGTCAGGATATGGGCTCTTTCTATCTTGTTGCACTTCCATAGAGGCTTCTGTTCCCAAGATGCTCTGCGACTCAAGATAGCCGCTACTATGCCAGCCAGTGCGACCACATCCCCGTTAGAAGAAAGGCAAAGAACTTGTCCTCTCCATAAGGAAGTTGTGTGTGTGCTTGTATCCCATTGGCCAGAACTTAGTCTCATGGCTACACCCACCCGCAGGGACGCCTGGAAAATGTAGTCTTGTTCCAGGAAGCTGTGTACCCAGCTTAAAAAAAAAATCAGGGATTCGATTACAATGGAAGAAAAGGAGAGCACATTGGAGGACAGCTATTAGTCTCTGCCAGAAGACTGCAAGACTAATTAAAACTAATTAAGACTGTGTGCTCCAGTAACTCCACGTGCATGAGTTACTGAAAGCACATCTGTAAGGATGTTTGTCTGTTGTCGCAAAATGTATCGGGAACAAAAACTGCCCTGCCACCTGACACAGAATGATCCCAAGATCAAGTGTCAAGTGAAGAACAAACAGACAGACCGTCTACACTCCCAGAACAGGGGTAAAGCGCATACACAAATGTGAACACACACAGGCACCTCTGGTCGGCAGGGAAGCCCCTGGCCTTGGCGGTGCTTCCGGGGCAGGGGATGGGGACAGTGAATGCCAGGGTGGGGAGGAGACTCACGCTCCACTGCGCACCTCCCTGCACCGGGTGAACTTTTCTTTGCCATCTGCATGTTACCTATTAAAAAACAAATTTTAAGATGGGAACAAAAAAGCAGCAGGCTTTGAACCTCTTTTTGTCTGTGGGTGCCTCCCCGTTAACGGTGCTGTGTGCTCAGGCATCGCACTGAGCAAACCCGGGCTGTCACTCCGGCCTCTCGGACGGCACAGGCGTCCCAGGCCACTGGTACTGAGTGCGGCTCTGGACTGGCCTGTCCAGGCCTCCCTATCCGGCCCCAATACGTGCCCTGCTTGGAATGCCCAGCAGGCCTCCTGCCCCCGCCCATCAGGCTTTCAGGAAAGCTCTGAGAAGGAACCTCTGGGCCCACTGACAGTCCTCTGGGCCCCGGATCCCGGGGAACATGGCACATTGGCCCCACAGTCACCACAAGCCGTGTTGGTAATCCTTATAGCAGCCCCTGCAAGACAAGCCCCTCCTTATCCCCATTTCACAGACGGCGAGCTGGAGCTGGGAGAGGGGAAGCAGCTGGTCCAGGAGGGCAGAGCAGAAGGTGCAGAGAAAGGACAGGACCTGCAGGGCTTACTCCAAACCCCACACTCCCCAAAAGGGTGGGGAAAAGGCAGCTCACAGAACCATGTTTCCCTTTCCACGATCCTTTTGTCTGTTCGGACGGGGGCCCGAGACACAGAGCACTGAGATCCGATTGCCCCCCACTTCCCCAGCAGCCAGCCCAGGGCCTGGGCACTGACCAGCGTTCCTCCGTCGAGCAAATGAAGGAGCCCAGAGCCTCCCAGGGCTCGGGACGCAGAGGGACCTGCCACAGGACCTCCGATCATCACAGGTTCTCACCCCAGCCCTCGGGCTCCTAAGAGGAACCTCCGCAGCCGCACCTTCTGTTCCTTTTGTTTTTTTTATTAAAAAATAGATCCAGAAAATATACACACTTCTGCCCACCCGCCGGAGTGGGCTTTGGGGAGGCCGAAGCGCCATGGGGAGGAGGCAGAGGGATGAGAAGGGCCAGACCAGTCCTGGGTGCCCAGGCTTTGGAGAAAGGAGGTGCCCTCGGCCGGCCTAGCCAGGCCTGGACCTGAGAGATCAGAGTCTGGGCCACACTGCGGAGCAGGGAGAGGGCAGGTGGAAGGGGAGGCAGCCCCAAACTAGAGCAGAGGTGGCCAAAGGCAGCAGGGGGCACAGAGGGCGAGGCAGGGCCTGCGCGGGGCTGCTGCCCACAGAAGGTCCTGTGACCTCGTCCTCCCCTCACCCCCCCCCCCAGGGACTTGGCACTCTTCTCTCCAGCCTGCCCTCCATGGGCCCCAGCGGGCCTTCCGGCCACGGTGGCCACACTCAGGCGTTGATAGCCTTCCAGCGCTCACTGTCTGTGCTATTGATGCTACCCGTGTGGCAGGGCATGGAAGCGATGTCGTCCAGGTAGGCCACCCCACCGGCCGAGTCAAACTGCGTGCTGGCAGCTCCGGCCGCCTCCGGGCCCTCCCGCCGGGCCACAGCGTAGGGCTGGGGCAGGTGCATGTCCGGCTCCTCCGTCTCATCCACTTGGCATTTGTAGGAGAAGAGGATCTTGGGCTCCGAGCTGGTAGGGAGGAGAGAGGGGCGGGGGAGCCCCACTGTCTGGTCAGGAAAGGCTTCCGTCTCTGAACACTAAGGCTTGCTGCCCAATGGCTGCCCCAGGAGGTCCCAAAGCTTGGACTCTAGAGTCCAACGGGACTCGTTTTAAAACTCAAGCCCACGTGTGAGCTTGGTCAAGAACAAGTTTCTCACTTGTCTGCTTCTCACTGTAAAATGGGTACAACTCTGACCTCAAGAGGCTCTTAGCACGAGGGTAAACAGAGGTAAATTCTGGTCCGAGGTGCTCAGCAAACACCAGCGGCAACCTCGAGCCTTGAAGCTTTTATGACCACCTACTTGACGCTGTCTTGGGCCATATTGCCGAGCAGGGAGAGGGCAGGTGGAAGGGGGTCCCTCAATCCTCAGGGTAACTCTGATGGGGAAGTGCTGTACCCAATTTACAGGAGCCCGAGGCCGAGAGATAAGGAGCCCGAGGCCAGGGAGATAAATGCGTGTGCAAGGTCCCACACAGATCAGGGCTGGGCTGATGAGAGCCAATCTAGCCCCTCTCAGCCCTCCTCTGATGTCCTCTCCACCCCCCTCCAGTACCCCGCCACCTCCTCAGACCCAGCACTTCTGCCACATCAGAGGCCCAGAATCCAACCGTCAATCCCCCATGTCCTTAGCATCCTGTCTCCCTGACACACCTCCAAACACATACAGGTGCCAACGTGCACCTCCCCCGATGCTCCACTCCACGCCCGCCTCCTGCAACCCTGCTCCCCTCCCCAGCTACTCCCAGCGAGCATCCGGGAGCATGATGATTTGTGTCTTCTTTGTTCCCTGTCGTGCGTGGCAGCTGCAGCAATGCCCGACGCCTAGTAGGTGCTCAATGAATGCTTGCTGAAAGAGTGAGCTAAGTCTTCTAAAATGAAAAGCAAGCAAGTGTAAAACCCTGTGCATAGACACTTTCTTGTGGGAAAAGTGTATATGTCTGTGTGTGTTGCATATAGAATGTGTATATGCATGTATGTGCACCTATGTGTGCATATGCATATATGTGTGTACGCGTGTGTGGGTACAGACATATAAACACCATCTGTCTCATCCCTCCCGGTCCTGAACTGGGTGGGAGTAGGGAGGCGCGCACCTGGAGGCCAAGCATGCGCATGCTCAGGGAGGTGCAGTTCCGCAGGCAGCCACGAGGGGGCGCCCGCGGCCCTCAAACCACCGACCACTGGGTGGCGAGCCCGGGCACCAGCTACCACCCCTGTCCCACGCTCCCGCCTGCGCCGCGCCCCCCATCCCCGTGGGAAGACTCACCCAAAGAAGCCCCGCAGGAAGGCCACGTAGATGAGGGGCGCAAAGAAGCTGAAGTAGAGAAATGTGGTGGCATCTACACAGCTGGGGGGCACAGGAGGTGGGGGTCAGGAAGGGCCTCCTCTGAGTGGGACCTGGGCTTAGCCTCCCCCTGCCCGCCGCTCCCAGTCGGGCCTCGCCGCACCTACCAGAGCCCCTCGATGATGTCCGCGCAGAGCAGCGCGCTTCCTAGCCCCTGTACCAGGTTGAGCAACGCCAGAATGCCCGCGTACACGTAGAAGCTCCTTCGCGCTGGGGGGTTGGGGACCGTGAGGCCCTGCCCTTGCCTCCGCCCCTCATCCCCAGCGTGTCACCTGAGGCCGTTCTAGGCCCCCAGGAGGACCCCTCCCTCTCACCAAGGGCTCTTCTGCAGGAGACCCTGCCCTGCGCCCAGCCCCATCCCAGAGCCACCCCCCGGCTGCTCACAAGGCAGGGAGATGCGCTCCTTCAGCGGGGTCTTGGGGAGCACGACCACCAGAGAATAGACCTGCAGAGACAGAGCAGGGCTGAGGAGGATGCTGGGGACACCAGGTCCAGAGCTAAGCCCGGGACCAAGACATCCAGGCCCGGGCCTCAGACTCTGAGGTCCATGCAGCCACCCCCAGGGCGCCCAGGCCCAGAAAGCGCAGAGGACCCCCTCCGCCTCACCAAGAAAAAGAAGCAGGAGCTGACCAGCCAGAACTGGCGGCCCCCGTGCCCGTAGATGTTGAAGTCCTCAGCCGACAGGTGGGCGTCAGGGTACAGGATCTCCAGCGTCCCCTGCAGGGGCAGGCAGGGGACGGCCTCAGTCTCCCGCCACCCGGAAAGCCCCCTACCTGGGGGCTCCCTGATACAAAGCACCCAGAGCTCTCCACCACAGCAAGCCAGGTCCCCGGCCTGGCCTGCTCCAGAGTGCTCGTGGCCTCGCTCTGCTCCCCACCCACCTAGCTCCAGCACCCAGAGGAGGCCCTTGCCGTGGGGCAGGGAACCGAGCCAGGTGGGAGGTAGCCGCTGCCAAATCTAAGGAAGGAGTCTCTAGATTTACGGCTCTCAGTGTGGTCTGCAATCCTGTATGTTAGGGAACCTGGGCTGCTTGTGACAACAGCAAGTTCTAGGCATCCTCTCCACCCCCACCCCGGCCTACTGGACTGGACTGGTTGGGGGGCGGGGAGAACCTGCCTTGTTAACGAGCACCCCGGGGGAATCAAACCCGGACCCAGAACCAGGGAGCAGGGGATGCTCAGCCCTCACTGACCCTTGATCTCCTCAAGGGGGCCCCCCTAGCTGCCCCTGCCCCCCACCTCCCCTCTTACCTGGGTGACCGAGTAGGCCAGGGACAGCACTGTGGTGATGGCCAGCACCCGCTTGATGCTTGACTTGCTCTCCAGGTGACCTGGAAGAAACGTGCTGGTCAGTGAGCAGGACCCAGCTGGGGGAGACCGTGGCGGGGGGTCGGTGCCCACTAGGGGAGGGACAGGGAGAGCGCTGGCGCCAGCAGCACACGCACCAAAGGCAAGGCCCAGGATGACCACGCTCAGCTCGATGGCCAACAGGAAGAAGCGGGTAATCTCCCACAGGATCTGGACACAGAGTGGGCAGAGTGTCAGCCTTGGGGGCCCGGTCACCCCTCTCCCCGGCGCCCCGCATCCCCCCCCCCAGCCCTTGTCGGCAGGCCCGGCCACACCTTATCGGCAACAGTCGCGGCGTCCGAGGTGCTGACCGTCATGGACACCACGGCCCGGGCGATGCCCACCAGCGCCACCACGAATACCTGGCAGGCAAGAGCGGGGAGGCCGTGATGGGGTCAGGGAATGAGGCCAGGGTGAGGCGCAGGGCATCGCAGGAGCCTCGGATTCTCTGAGAACGGAAGGATTCCGAACTAAGAGTCCGCAGTGGGATGCAGGGAGGTGGGGCGGCCCTCCACGGCTGGTAACCTCCACCCAGCCTTTCTCTCTTGGGCCTCAGTTTCCTGGCTACACTGGCAGCCTTAGAATGGCTAATGGGGTTGACGCGGTAGAGCCCCACGGCCAGGCTGGAATGCCAGCCCTGCCGCTTCCTGCCTCTGTGACCTCAGCCGAGGACCTGCACCTCCGTGCCTCAGTTTCCTCATCTATGAAATGAGGTAAAACTAGCGCCTACTGTATTTGATGGCTGCGAGGAGCAAATGGGTAAATCGATGTAGTGGAAGGGAGCCTGGCACCCAGTAAGGGCTGGGTACACATTTTCCTTCAGTGTCGTCATATTAGCACTTTTAATCCCCAGCCATGGGGAGAAGGAGGCTGCAGGGAAGAGACCTTAGAGACCCTGGGGAAGGCTGCTGCCCCAGCACGTCTCGCAGAAGTGCCTGTGCTCAGTATCAGCAGATTTTGTCACCCCGGTATCCACTCACTTCCTCTGGCAATAGCCTCCTTCCTCTCCCGGCTGCTTATGTGGCTAGGGGGCAGAGGGGACTGACCCCCCTCTCCTGGCTGCAGGGACTGGCCTGTAACCCAGGGCTGGCCATTCGGCACATGCCATTCCCTGATTTGGGGATGGGGTGGGACCCAAGGGAGTCTAGTGACAGGCACAGCCAGGACACCCGGTGCAGTCACTGGGAAAGGAAGCTGGGGGGTGGGGGGGGTGTTGCAAGGCCGGAGCTGCTAGGGCTGCCTGGCTCCACGAGCACAAGACTGCTAGAGACAGGGCCATCAGAGAGACCCCAGCTGAGAGGGAGACTGAGACTGTGCCCCCACGGCCTTGCGGAGCCCCTGAATCCAGCCATGCCTGAAGCCCCGGGACCTGTCAGTTTCTCCATCAATACATTCCCTCCAGGTTCTGTGAGTTTCACTTTGGCTTTCTGACACATGCAAACACAAGAGTCCAGATCCATACACAGTCTGTCCTTTGTGCCCCGAAACCCATGTGGAACCCTTGGGGAGGCTGACACCACTCAACAGGGCGGGCTGTAGAGGCAACCAACCACCATGTGCCTACTGCATACTCGGCTGCCAGTGGGCTAGAGCTGCGCGCACGGTCTTCTCTGGTGCTCACAGGCGCGCCGCAAGCTAAAGCAGGCCTAGCACACATGATGTGGGAAGGAGGGCACCAAGGCACAGAGAGGCCAAGCCACCAGTCCAAGGTCATTCAGCAAAGCTGAGGTCTGGAGGCAATCTGCCTGAGCCAATGCTCACCACTGTCTCCTGAGCTCTCTAGAAAGAAGTCCCCAGGAATAAGATGGCAGGGGCAGCGCTGAGTCCCCTGGTGCTGCCTCATGGAAGCAGCAGTGGGCACTCTTCTGCCAGCCAGCATCTCTTCCCTTGCCCTCTACAAATGGCTCCCCAGGTTTCCTCCAGAGACCACCACCCTCCACAGTCCACATGGCCTGGCTGAGTTGACCCCACCCTCCAAGCCCCAGAGTGCCCCTTCCCTGCTAGTCACAGTGATTGGCTCAGGGACCAACAGGGGATCCAAGGCGGGCCGGTCAGAGGGAGTCCCAGGTCCTGGTCCTGGGAGGACCAGGAAAGTGGTCCTCTTCTGCTGGCATGGGCAGGGAGGCAGGATGTCAGCTCACCGCTGCTCTTGGCTATTGTGGACACCAGGCAGGGGAGAGCTCATCTGAGACAAGGCCAGAGGGGAGCAGAGAGGCAGAGAGACAGAGTCCTGAGGATGCCCGTCTACCCCTGGATCCAGCCGTGTCTGAAGCTGGTCTTCATTATAGAAACAGTTAAGAATTCTCTTTTTCACTTAAGCCCTTTGGAGTTGGGTCTTTCTGTCGCCAGTTGGAGTGAACTCACCAGGATATAGAAGGTGATAAAAATGGGGCTGGAGGTGACGCGGATCTTGGCCCGAGCGAACGGAAGCTTCCAGAGCAGGAAGATGAAGAAGAGCACATTGGGGATGAGCAGCAAGAGGTCCCAGTACCGGACCCTAGCAGACGGGGACAGAAGCCAGCTGACTGGTAAGGTCCTGTCTGCAACCCTCCCCCGCCCCCGCCCCTTCATCATACACATCACGTCACACCCGTGCACGCGTACGCACGCACATACAGGGGGGAAACCCACTCAGGGCCACAGCCTGTCTCACCTGGAGGTTCCGATATCTTCGTAGAGCAGCAGCAGACAGCGATGCGGTACGCTGATGTTGGGTGCCACGGGTGGGGGCAGGGCTGTGCTCCCGTTGGCCCAAATCGCCTCTTCCAGGATGTCCATTCTGCCAGCAGCCGGCCCTGGGGGAGCGAGAGCCCCCACGTGAGCAGTGCAGGAGCTGTGTGACCTCGGGTCTCTGGTCTCAGGTTCCTCATGGAACCCGAGAGTGGTTACCTACCATGGGGCGGTGGACCACTCTCCCACCTGCCAGGCGGAAGGTGAGGTCTGGCTCCCCCACATGCCATACCACAAGCCCTGGACAGGGGCGCAGTCCTCTACCTCGGCCTCTGTCTCATGCCCCACGCACAGTAAAGGCCACCCCCAGTGACTGAGCCTTCCTCTGTGCCAGACGTGGCAAAGCCGGCTACTCAGCATGACCCCAGCTCCTCCCCCTGATCCTGGGGGGTCTCAGGGACCGACAGGGAGCAGAGGGGCGAGGTCCCCGTGCCCCTGGAACTGGACTAATGACAGCGTCCAGCCTGGGAGGCTATGGTGGGCACTGAAGAAGTGATGTCTAGCGCCCCCTGCAGCCCGCACGCACGCAGTCCTGAGTCCTCGGCTGTGGTGCAGAGCCGACTGGAGGCCCAGAGACTGACAGTGTGCATTCACAGAGCCACCACGCGCCACAGCGGGGCACCGCACACACCTCAGGAGGACCGCACCCCTTGTCATCCTCTGCTGCCTCCCTGAAAAGGGAAACGCAAATCGGGGGGACATGCACTGTGCCGGGAAGACACACAGGTCTCCAAGTGGAGGAGGGGAGGGGAGGAGAGACATGGCAGAGGGGGCCCCTGCAGAGGGAGTTGTGTCTGCAAAGGCAATGATGGGGGGTTGCCAGGGGGAAATGGGAGTCGCCAGGGGGACCCACAGCCAAGCACCTCCGAATGAGAGGTGAAGAGTCCAGCCTAGAAGAGAGGAGAGCTGGCGGCATGGGGCCCTGGGAGCTGCCCTGGACCAGACAAGCTCCCAGGTCACTGGGCTCTCAGGGACAGGAGCGGAGGAGCTGGGTCCGCACTGACAGCAGCAGGGACTTCCTTGGGGAGCTCGGGGGTGCAGGGCAGGCGAGCTCGGTGTGGCCTGGACACCAGGACATAACAGATGCCAGCGTTAAAATGACTAGAACAGATGAAGCCTTATGACCTGGAATCTCCACTTCTGGGTATCTTTGTAACCGCCCCGGGCTAGCAGCGGCCCAGACACCCGCCATTAGCAGTACACACACATGTAGGTTCGTATTCGCAGCGGGACAGAAAGAGAAAGAACAGGCCACTGCTGTGGGCGGTGACGCGACAGGGCCTCATGGATATGGGGCCGAGGGGGGTTAGCTACGAGTGCCCACGTGTGGCCTGACCCCAAGCACAGATCCCAGTGAGGGTGACCTTCATGGATGATGGAGGGCATAGTGGGGGGGGGGGTGACACACCAGCTCCTGGTGCTTGATGGCAGGGGGGGGGGGTGGTACACAGGTGTGCTCACTGTGGCAAAATTCATTGAGTCTGTGATCTTTTTTGTACTGACTTACACATCAGTAAGTTCTAAAAAATTAGGAAGATGTGTTTTGTTTACACTTGAGGAGCACAGGTCTCCCATTCAGCAAGGAGCAGCCTGGGCTGCGGGGCACCCTGTTTCAAGGATCTTCAAATGCCACGGGCACCCGTGTCTGTGCCGTCACTAACGCTAGCCCTGAGCAGTGGCAGGCCCGGGGCGAGGGCTGCAGGGGATACAGGGGCCCCCTTGCTACCCTTCCAAGCCACAGAACACAAGTGCTGCCTCTGGCTGAAAGGGAGAGGAGACCGAAGCAGATGGGCAGAGACCTGGGGCTCAGGCTCCTCCATCCTTCTCAACAGGCCACTCACTGGCTCTGGGATCACATCCCCACCTGCAACTTGAGGCCAAACCAACAGGGGAAAAAAATATATGCCCAACACATAGTAGGTCTGAAGAAAGGATGCATTCTTCATGCATTCTTCCACCAGCCAGGCAGCCAGCATGAAAACCATGTTAACAGAGGAGTGGGACTGAACAATGAATGGGGAACACAGTAGAGACTACCAGGATCCTCAACATCCACCCTTCCCTTTAGTACTGGAGCCCGTGGATTTTAGCTCACACGTGGCTTCCCAGGATGATGGCTATTTTCCGAGCTCCCATTGCCACTGTGTGGCCACATGACCAAGTTTTATCCAATTGGAAATGAGCAGTTAATTTAATGAGTTGGCCCACTTCAGGCCAAGCAAGTTTCCTTTTCTATTGCCTGGAATAGGGATGTGGTGGCAGGAGCAACAGCAGCTATCTTAGACCACAAAACTGAAACCATGTATTGAGGATAAGAGAGAAATGAGGAAAAGTGTCTGGGTCCCAGACCAACAGGCCTCCAGGCATATCCTGGACAGCGGCACACAGACCATCATGCAATACGCAGGAATAATCTTCTGTCTTGTTATCCTGACCTTTGTTTCAACAGCTAAGCCAGAATCCCAATGAATATAAAGAGGTACTGCTTTGGACTGGGTTGTCAGACAAGCTGACATTTGCACTAGATCTAAATAATTGAGAAGGAACCAGACTTGGGAAAATCTGGACAAAGAGCACACCTGGGAGAGAACAGTGAATGCAAATGCTGTGAGGTACAAATAGGCTTGGCCTGTTCAAAGGGCAAGAAGCAGGCCAGTGTGGCTGGCTGGGAGATCAGAAAGGCTGACAGGGCCAGGTCACACAGGACTATACGGCCACCTGCCAATGTGACTGCATTCTGAATGCAATGAGAAGGGTGTCACGAAGGCAGGTGACAGGGTCCCATGTCCACGTGGAGAGGACCCCTCAGGCTGCCGGGGAACACAGACTGGAGCAGGGGGAGAGTGGAGGCAGGGAGACCGAGGAGCCACTGTACCAGTGCAGGCAGGAGGACGGTGGCTTGACCTGTGGCTGCGGTGAGGGTGGAGTGGAGGGATCTGGGATACCCCTGAGAGGGTCAGCCAACCTGAGCAGCCCACAGACACCCCGAGGGAATGTGGGAAGAGAGCAAGGATGTGATGGCTTCTGGCCTGGCCAGAGGGTACTTTGTACCAGCTAGCCCAATGCTGCTAATGTGTCCCCAGCAACCACTGCCCCCTTCTCCCTAGCTATCAAGGTGCAATTTTATTCCAGGACCCCTCCGTGATGCCCTGCACCACAGGACGGGGCCCCTCCCCTGGGCCAGAAGCTGAATCTCAACTACGGTAAGCCAGAGGCCTTGTGGCAAGGGCAGTGTGGAACAGAACTAGACACCTCAGTAGCACACAGGGGTCCTCCAGGTTGACACGGGGACGGTGGGGGTGGGGTGCTATGATTTTTCGTTGACAGGTTCCAACGCTGCCACATGTCCTGCAATACATGGGACAGCCCACCGAATGAATGATTGTCTTTCCCTTTGCCAACAGTGCCCCGAATGGAGGCTCTGGTCCACGTCTGGAAGGGTGTTCTCTTCACTGGTGCCAAGTTTAGATAACGGCAGGTGATGAAATATGGAGGAAGTCTCCCAAGAAACGTTTTCCTCGCTGCCCGTCACACACCCTCCAGGAGGAAAGCCCCTTCCTTGCACCTGCATGGGGCCGTCTGCTGTGTGAATGTGGCCATGCTGAGCACGGGGTGTGCCACCCCCCCCCAAGACTTCTGTGACCTGGAAGGATGACTGATGAGTGACCTGAGTTGAAGGAGAGCGATTCCACTGCCCCCTCTGCCCTTCACCATTCTCTGTGGAGCAAACTTCAGGTCCCAGCAACCCAAAACCAGCTCTGGCCTAAGACGGGGTGTCAAGCAGTCCCAGGAGGGGCAGGCCCTGGAGGGCAGGCCAAGCACCCAGCAGCCGCTGAGAAGCCAAGAGGTCTCTTGTGGCAAAAAAAAAAAAAAAAAAAAAAGCCAGTGAGGATAACCAGGGCCAAGCAGCAGGAAGAATCAGATAGAGTCTGATGGGGGAAGCATCACTTGGTTTTGCCTATCCGGCCCCCCATTTTCCTGAGGGGGGCAACCACAGCTCCCCGAGTCTCTGTCCATGAAGTTGAGGGACAGCTGACTCAAGCCCTTCACAGCACCAAGGAGTGTGCATGTGATCTAAGCCAGGCCAATCGGGACACTCCACTGTCCCGGCCAATGAGAATCAGCCCGGAGACTTGCTGTAATTGTTAGGAACAGTGTCACCGTAGAGAACTGGACCACTTTGACCCCACACGCGGCTACCCACCTGAGAATAAAGCCAACACAGAGGGATGCAGAGCTGAGGGGAAAATGGAAATCCATCCCGGGATAGAGCCTCATGGAAGCTCCTGGATCTAGCCAGACCTGAAGCTAGTACTAACCCTGCACTTTCCTTTTAGGTATAAAATCCAACAAATTCCCTTCTCTGCTTAGGTCCGGTTGAGTCCAATGTCTCTAATTCACTAAGGAAAACCTTCTGGCTGACATGGATTATGGAGTCGGGCAGATCTGGGTTGCACTTCTGGCTTAGCCACGTACTTGCTACGTGACCTTGAGTGAGTCATTTCTCCTCTCGCCGTGTCACAGGGACAAATAACACCTTCCCAACAAAGTTGCCAGGAGGATCAAACAAGAACAGAGAAGCAAATGCCTACGAAAGGGATAACTGCTGCTTTTTTTCCAAGAGGAGGGCCTGGGGGGTGTAGAGGGAAGAAGGATTTGGTTCCGAGCGCAAGGGGCCCTTTCAAAGGAGAGTGCTGACTGCTCTCCCTCCACCAGTGCCCCTGCTGACTCAGTGACAGCAGCAGACATACTCACTGAGCCCTCTCAGCCGGATGAGGGAAGTACTTCTGTTATCCCCGAGGACAAAGCTCGGGGGCCCGCTAGGGGCCAGACACTGGTTGAGACAGGTTGTCTCAGACAGACAGGTTGTCTGTCTCCAGTACTCAGGCCCCTAGGTGGTGCCTTGCCAAGTGCCCCTCTCTGGGAGTCAGTTTCTCCACCTATAGATGGAAGGCTCTGGGCTCCATCTAGAGCTATGCTTTTCACAGCTGAGTGTTGTGAACCTGCAGATTCTGATCCAGCAGGCCAACGGCAGGGATGACGGCCCACATTGCTAATATGATCCCAGCTGGTGCCTCTTCTCTGCTGGTCAAAGAAGCACTGTTGGCTTGTGAGGCCGCACCAGAATTGCCACTATGTGTCAAAGCTTGTAAAATAACTGAAGCAACGATAAAAATGAAAAATGAAACAATGCACACTACCCGCAGACACAGGCCTAAGTGCTTTACACATAGTGACGCTCTTAACTCTCACACCAGCCTCTGGTGCCCATTGTATAGAGGGGAAAAGGAGAGGCACAAGAGGGTTAAGTCACTGGCCCCATATTCTCCTCGCCCCACCTTAGGCGAACTCCTGGGCTTGGGAGCAGAAACCTGGGCGGTGACAGAGAAGTAAGGGGTCTGCAGGCTCAGGAAATGGGGGACAGAGGATGGGACAGGGGACGGGAGATGGTGGGAAGGCTGGCTGAGGGCAGGAAGAAGAAGGGGTAGAGCCCAGACTCGAGGGATGGGGAAGGGAATTCTCAGAGGAGCTTCCTGGAGGCTGAGTGGCCTAAGGCAACCCCAGGCCTCTCACAGGACCAGGGAAACTGGGACAGACTGTTTCTTCCACCTGGGATGGACTTTCCTAACCTTGTTAACATTCCAGAGGCCATCTTCCCACCCACCACTTGGGCCTCCAGCTCCCTCCCACCTTCCCTCTGTGGCCAGCCTATGGGGCAGGACGTCAGGCTGGTTCCAGTCAGGCAGTGCCAGACCTGTAATGAGCCCCTGGAGAGGATCTTCCCTTCTCTGGGCCTCAGCTTTGCCATCTCTCATCTGTGCAATGGGATTGACCAGGACTGGATGAAAAACCCCGGGAAGACAGAAAGCCCCAAGCAAAAAGAGAGGCTATACTTCGTAGTTGCTGTAACGCCCCTCAGTGCTTCTGACCCCTAGCAGATTGTTGAGCTTCTAAACCCTGGAACCAAAACAGATTAAGAAGGCTCCATGG
>CM052898.1:50053470-50169828 GCA_028534135.1 Potos flavus | reverse complement strand
CCCGGGGCAGGCGGCGGGGCCACGGAGCGTCGCGCAAGAGCCGCCGGCAGCCGGCTCCGCAGAAAGCGGGGGGCCGGCGGGAAAGGGGAAACGCGGTCAGCGCACCGGGCCCACCGGCCCCCAAAACGGCATGCAGCCTTTCCCGGCAGCAGCGACCGGAAGGCAGCCGCGTCCTTTTCGTTCGGCCAAAACTGTGAAAACACCCACAGCCCCTACTTATAGCACTCAGGTCCGCCCCCAGGCCCCAGTAGCCTATAGAAATGGAGCTACAGCAAAAAGAGGGCGCAAGCCGCGGAAGAAGCCAATTAGATCCCTAAGAGGCGGGGCGACCCGCTGACCTCTTAAAGAGACAGGAAGCCGGCACTGCGGGGGAGGGAAGCAGCGCCGGGGTAGGGAGGGTGCTGCGTACCTTACTCTGAAGGCGGCCAGGATCAAGGACCCAAGAGCCGAGGAGGCTGCAGCCTCTTGGCCCCCGCGCCTGCCAGCTGTCAGCAGCTGTCAACGGACCCTCTCGCTCCAGCCTGCGCTCCTCCTCCGGGGCCGGGCTGCGGCCCGACGGTCCAGGGAGGAGCCTCCGCGGACCGCCCCCTCGCGTGCCACCGCCTCGGGCGCCCCGCAGCGGCAGTCGGGCCGGATGACCTTTGGTCACCTGGCTGAGGAAGGAAGGGTAGGGACAACCCCTCCCCCGGAACGACGCGCTCCCACAGCACGCCACGCTGCCTCCACGTCCACCATCAAAGTGCGCTGGCATCCGGGTTTCAGGCACTAATTTTCACAACAACCTGGCAGGGCGGTTATTATTAGTCGCCTTTTCAGAGGAGGAACCTGCGGCTTAGAGACGTTAAATAACTTGCCCAAAGCCACACAACTCGGAAGTGGCAAAGCCTAGACGCCAGAGGTTTGAACCGCCCCTCCTCTCTTTTCTAACTTCGACGGTTCTTCAGGCAACTTCCTCTGGGAAGCCTTCCGCGATTGCCCCATGTTTGCGCTTCTGACATCTCTGCTGTGTTCTCAGCGGGCTCTCCTCACGCTGGCCCTGCGTGGCCCTCCCGCGTCTGAGTCCTCCTCTCCCACCCATCCCCTCCTCACTCAGCGTGCTCCAGCCCACAGTGCTTTCTGTTTCTCTTCCTTGAATATACCAAAGCTTGTTCCTGTCTCCCTCTCTCTACATCTGTCCCATCTGGCTGGCTCCTTGTCACATGACCTCCTTCCTGACACCCTAGCAAAAGTAACTATGCAGCCTCTGTCACATACTGCCCCTATATTTCCTTCCAAGCACCATCTCTCTAAAATGATTATATTCATTTACTTGCTTCCTAGTTCATCAGCCACCCTCCACTAGAATTATCTGTGTCATGAGGACAAAACCATGTTTGTCACATTCCCCGCAACATCCTGAGGCTGACTTGGCGCCTGGTGCAAATTGTAGACACCCACTTATCACAGTAACCCCAAGACACACACCCCGTGATAACACAGCTGCTTCACAGTCGGGCTGGAATGAGATTGGCCCCGTTCTTCTAAACCAGGAGGAGGAAGTCACCATCTCATGACCATTCGGGATTCGGTTTGTCTGGGACTTTCCCAGCCTGGACCGTGGTCAGCTCGGTGTGCAGTTTCTGTATCAGACAAAACGGGCTGTGCTCCACGCTGATGCCTGCCTTCCTGAATGGACTGTGGGGAGTCAAGGTCAACTTCTAGAGTTGCCAGGAAGCTAAGCACATCACCACTACTCACATTTAATTGGCAAAAACAAGTCCTCGGCCACTTCTAACCTCCAGGGGGCAAGAAACATCCCTCCTACCATGTTCCAGGAAGAAGAAATTGAATAACCGTGACCAGGCCAAAAGACTACCCTCCATCTTAAGTGTGTGTGTGTGTGTGTGTGACAGTACAGACTTTCTAGGGCAGGAAATTTGCTATTACTATTGCAATGGACAATTCTGCCTTCTATACTCTTGAGTTTGGGGCCTCATGTGTAGGTTTCTACAGAATTTCATTCATGGAATAACTGAGGGTATGGATTTCATCCCCTCCCCTTCAGGGCAGAATCAGGGTCTTATTCACTGCAGTAACCCCTACACACAGGACAGAGTGTGGTGTCAGCAAAGTTCAAGAAATGGTAGTTTGAGAAACAAAGATTCGACTCCCAAGTTCAAGCCCTACACCAGACTCAGGGGTGGTCATGCTCTCTGGGCCATGGCTGCTACAGAGCTGGGCTCCATGAAAGCAATGGAAATCTGAAAATAACAGAAACAACCTGACAGCGCTCAGCCCTCCTAAGAAAAGTCAGTGCAATTGTCGTATAACCATCGAGGCCAAAGGAGCAGCCAGCAAGGCTGAATTTTCTCAGAGTTTTGAGGTCTGAGTTCTGAGTTCTGAGGTTTCCCAGAGGTGAAGGTCCAGTGAAAGCCCCTGAAACTTGTCCCCACCCACCCACCTCAGCCAAGATAGTAAGTACAAAAACAATAGCACCTAGCAGGGGAAATGCAGAGATGAGTGCTACCCACGAAGACCTAAAGCATATGGAGTTGGGGGTGGACCCCATCATATCCCTAATGAATTCATCAGTCTGAACTTAATACAGAAAGTGGCAGTGGATTGCCACGGACTCGATCAAGGAGTAGCCCCAATTGCAGCTTCGGTGCTGGTGTCCTTGCCGGCACCGATCGGCATGGCCTCAGGTACCCAGCAGCTGGCCTGAGGTCTAACCATTCGTATCAGGAACTGTTGACATTCACAGGGAAAGACATTCACTCACATTTATGGTCTTGCCCCAGGCCAGTGGTCCCTCTGCCACCTTTGTCATAATATGGTCCAAAGGGCCCTGGCCACCTGGACACTTGAGAGAACGTTGCATTGGTTTACTGTATCGATGATATCCTACTACTCTGGCCGGCTGAACGAGAAGTAACAAGTAAATGAAGACCTCGATGAGACCTAGGTGCTCCAGAAGGTGAAGACGTGGGGGCTTGCCACTTCAGTGGAGTGTAGCGGTCTGGAGCATACGGAGATATCCCTTCCAAAGGACGAATGATTGCATCTCTCACACCCCATTGTAGGGAACGAGGCACAATGCCAGAGCCCACTCTTTGGGTTCTGAAAGCAGTATATTCTACACCTGAGAATTCTGCTCTGACCCATACATCCCTGGGCAACATAAAAGCTTCCAGCTTCGAGTGAGGCTCACAGCAGGAAGGGGCTGTCCCCTAGGCCACAGGAACCACAGACACTGTATGAGGTGGGTAAAGATGCTGTGTAAAGTTTATGTGGGAAATCCAGAATGTATACCCATAGGGTTCTAGAGCCAGGCCAGGCCACCTACAGCAGAAAATCATATACAAATGCAAAAAGCAATTCCACTAGACTACTGGACCCTCGTGGAGATGACTAGGGACATCAAGTAACCATGAGGCCAGAGCTGTCCCTGATGAACTGGGTTCTATTGGGCTCGCTAAGTTGTAAATTCAGGTGGGCCCAGCAGATCATAAGCGATCCATGGTAGCCCCACATCCCCTGCCCTTGTCACACCAGCCACCTCTCCCTCACACCTATGACCTACTGGGAGGCCCCTCATGACCAGCAAACAAAGGGAAAAAAAAAAGAGTCCTTTGTTGGTGCCTCCTATCTTCCAGGGTTTCCCAGGTGTAAGGCCTGGGCCTTCTCTTCCCACTGCACTCACTGCCTGGACGGTCCAACCACTCTCAAGACCATCAACAACCACAGCCTGAACTCTCTCTCAAGCCCCAGACCTCAACACTGAATGGCCTCCTGGATATCTCCACTCAGGGCCCATGTTCAACACAGCCAAAAACAAACTTCTCCCCTTTCCCCCAAAACTTCCCCCCCCCCAAACAACACAGCCGGAAACAAACTTTTCCTCTTTCTCTCCTGCACTCCCCGTCTCAGAGGTGGTGCCATCATCCACCCTAGTCTCCCAAGCCAGAATCCCGGTGTCTTTCTGGATGCCTCCCTTTTGCTGTCCTGGATACCCAACGCCAATAGATTCTATCTCCGAAATGTCTCTTGGATATTTCCAGTGCTCATGATCCCTCCTGCACCTACACGGGGTTCCATCCGGAGATGCTGGTTCGCTGCGCAGAAGTACAGAGTTGACTAACATCCAGTCCCGCCCTGCTCACCAAGGGCCCTGCCCTAGCCTGAGGTGCTCCTGTTAACTGGAGAAAGAACAGCCGCAAAAGCTTCCAACTTGGTTCAATCCACCACCACCCGGGAGCAGCCTGAGGGATTTCCCACTTCCCGGGCATCACAAGCTGTTTAAGCAAAACTACAGACATGCTTAGAGATCCCCGCTGTGCCAGGCTCTCTAATCTTTACAAATGACATTTTCTCTCTGGAACGCCTCTGCATCTTTGTTTCCTCGGTGAAAATAACTCCTACTAGAACATCAAATTGTGGCCGTCTACAATTCTGGAGCTGTTTGGGTGCTCTAAGTATTCAGCCTGAGAGCTTCCGGAGTAGTTGAAAGAGACCTCAGAAAACAGGCCTCAGCTGCCTCCTCTGTAAAATGGCCACAGGGCGAGCGAGGTCGCGCAGGCGGCAGGTGGGGCTCGTCTCCACTGCCCCTGGCAGCAGCGCCCGCTCCCACACCTTTGCTGGAGGCCAAAGCCGCGCTGAGCCCCCCTCGCGCGCGGGGCCCTGCAGGCGGTGGGTTGCCTCAGAGGCGTGGGCGGGGCCTCTTCCCCTGGCCCGTCCCCCGGGCACGCAAATGAGGCTGACGTCATGACGCAGTGTTCCTTCGGTCGCTTCCCGGGCTCGGGAGGGTCACGTGAGCCGGTTTTCGCGCGAAAAGTGGTTGTTGCCGGAGTGGCGACGGGAAGCGTGGTGCTGCTGCGATGGCGGTGAGCGCGCGGGGGTCCCCCGGCGGGCTGCGCGTCTGCCGTGCGGGAGGGAGGCGCAGGCGTGGGGGGCCAGCGGCTGGTCCGGGAGAGCCTGCATGTCTGCGTGGGCCGGGGGCGCGGGCGGTGCGGGCGCGCGCGCCGGGACCTGGGGCGAGGGGCTGGGCGCTTCTAGTCCTCAGGCCCTCACCCCGCTCCGCCCCGTCCGGGTCGGGCCTCCACATGGGGTTGGGCCCCTGGGCTCTAGTTTGAAGCTGATTTCTCCCCTTTACTCCTCCCTTGCGGGCCCCCACACCGCTCGAATCCCACTGGGGAATGCCTCCTCTCCCCCCAGCAAGCTGGGAGCCCCGAATTCCCTAATCCGAGCTTAATTGCACACCCGGCCACTATCATTTACTCACTCCGCACATGCTTGTGGGACTCCCTCTCTGTGCCTGGCGCTGGATGTGCACAAAGTAGATAAGGCCCCGCATCTTCGTCCACGCATTATTGTAGTGGGTTTTTTTTGTCCCTTTGTCGTATTTATTGTCTGTCCCCTCCACCAATCTGTACATTCCAGATCTCAGGTTTTGGTTACTCTCGTATTCTGTCTCCTGTCGCAATGTCTTGCATATTGTGGGTGGGAAGGCATGCTCACAGGAGAGGAATGCAGGAGGAGTAGAGAAACAGGAGCGCAAACAAATAAGGGATCTTTAGTGACTTGTCACAGAGAAATCACAGGGAAATGTGAGTGCTGGAGTATTGAGGAAGTGATACTTGAGCTGGTTCCTGTGTGTTGAGAAGCCATTGGCTCAGAGAGCTTTCAGGAGAGCGTTCCTGGCAGAGGGAACGGGAGATGCAAAGTCTTGAGGCTGGAGGGGTTTGAAGTTTCCGGGACAGGGTCACAGGTGGAGAGGGCTGCCCTGTAGGAAGTTAAGTCAGCCCTCACCTTCTTGGTCTCCTCCTGCAGGAATCATCAGAGTCCTTCACTGTGGCATCCAGCCCAGCCCGGCGGCTCCGAAGTGATCCTCTCACCTCCAGCCCTGGGCGGAGCTCCCGTCGCACGGATGCCCTGACCTCCAGCCCTGGCCGTGATCTTCCCCCCTTTGAGGATGAGTCCGAGGGACTTCTGGGTACAGAGGGACCCCTGGATGAAGAGGAAGAAGATGGAGAGGAGCTTATCGGAGATGGCATGGAGAGGTATTTTCATTCAAGGCCGGGCATTCACATAGTTTTGCCGAGAGCCCATGGTGTGTCCAGTGACCTTGCTTTGGGTACCAGGGAAGCAGAGGAATCTGTATCCTTGCCTCTGAGTGCACCTTGATGCAGCATCTAGGGGGAGACAGACAGGTCCAAGGAACCACAACATAGGCCTCAGTAACTTGCTGTAGCATACATAGTCTGGGCCCTAAGGTCTGGGTAAACCTCAGCTCTGTAAGATGTGCCCCTCAGGGGAATGCAAGGAATCTCTCCTGTGGTGGACCACATCAGGGATGCCAAGGTTGACTTGGAAGAACAGGAGACAGGCAGCTGAGTGTTATTCTGCAATTGCAACTTCAAAGAAACATGGGGAGGGGCTGATGAATCAAGATTTCGATGCATTTCAGCAAACATTTATTATGCCTGATCTGTACCAGGCCCTGAGTTAGACATTTTCACACTTTCTTTTTTTAAGATTTTATTTATTTATTTGGCAGAGAGAGAGAGATTACAAGTCCGCAGAGAGAGAGGGGGAAGCAGGCTCCCTACTGAGCAGAGAGCTCGATGCAGAGCTCGATCCTAGGACCCTGAGATCATGACATGAGCCGAAGGCAGAGGCTTTAACCCGCTGAGCCACCCAGGCACCCCATTTTCACACTTACTAATAAAAATATAAACACATATTAAAGGTAATGAGACTCAATGGCAAGATAATGGAGTAGGGTCTGCAAGGGAGCAAGGTTAGAGTTCTGCTGCTCTGCCCCGTGTTTACATTAAGAGTTTGGTAGATATACTAGTGGTAGAATTGTTTGAATGCCCAGAGCCTTATGAAGACTCTCCTTCAAAGGGGCCTTCTTTGACTCTGACTCCGGGGTTCCAAACGTGGGGTGTAGGCCATCCCACGGTCCATGGGGAGTGCCCTCTGTGAGCCCCCAAAGGGAATTTGGTAAGGGCTCCCTGGGCCTTTTGGATCTTTGCTTTAAGTACCGTCACCCATCTGATGAGTGTGGATGGTGCTGTATGCCCCACACTCTGGAAGGAATTGGGAGCCTTTGGACAAATCAGCTCCAAAGTTGTTACGTGAACATACGTTTTGAATTCTCTTCGGCGTATATCTAGGGACGGGATCACTGGCTCGTATGTTAACTCTGGTTCATCTTCTGAGGAACTCCTAGACCATTTTCTGAAAGAGTTGCACCATTTTACATTCCCACAAGTGGTGTATGAGGGTGCTAGTTCCTCCAGTTCTTGCTGACATCTGTTATTTTCTAGTTGTCGGTGATTGCCATCCCAGTGGGTGTGAGGTGATGGCTCATTGGGGTTTTGGTTTGCATTTATTTCCCTGGTGGTTAGTGTCGTGGAACATCTTTTTCTGTGCTTATTGGCCGTTTGTGTATCTTTGGAGAAATGTCTATTCAGATCTTTTGCCCGTTTTATGATTGGATTGCTTGATTTTTTTTTTTTTTATCATCGAGTTGTAACAGATTTTATTTTTTTTATTTTTTATTATTTTTTTTAAAAGATTTTATTTATTTATTTGACAGAGAGAGAGAGAGATCACAAGTAGGCAGGGAGGCAGGCAGAGAGAGAGGGAGAAACAGGCTCCCGGCTGAGCAGAGAGTCCGATGCGGAGCTCGATCCCGGGACCCTGAGATCATGACCTGAGCCGAAGGCAGAGGCTTTAATTCACTGAGCCACCCAGGCGCCCCTGGTTTTAAAATTTATTCTGGGTACAGGTCCTTTACCAGATACTTGGTTTGCCAATATTTTCTTCTCACTTTTTTTTTTTAAATGGTGTCTTTTGAGGCACAAAAGTTTTTAATTTTGATAAAACCCAATTTATTATTTTTTTTTTGAAAGATTTTATTTATTTGAGAGGCGTCTGGGTGGCTCAGTGGGTTAAGCCTCTGCCTTCTGCTCAGGTCATGATCTCAGGGTCCTGGGATCGAGCCCTGCATCGGACTCTCTGCTCAGGGGGGAGCCTGCTTCCCCTTCTCTCTCTGCGTGCCTCTCTGCCTACTTGTGATCTCTCTCCCTCTGTCAAATAAATAGATAAAATCTTTAAAAAAAAATAAAAATAAGATTTTACTTATTTGACAAGGAGAGACACAGCCAGAGAGGGAACACAAGCAGGGGGATTGGGAGAGGGATAAGCAGGCTCCCCGCAGAGCAGGTAGCCCGATACAGGGCTCAGTCCCAGGACCCTGGGATCATGACCCGAGCCGAATTCGGGCAGACACTTAACCGACTGAGCCACCCAGGCGCCCCATTTATTAATTTTTTAATGGACCGATTAGAATTTCATTGAGGATGGAGGACATCTCATGTGACTTAAAATTTTCTCAGAGAGTCAGACAGATACCTTTTAACTGAGAACATTTAAGAATTCAGAAGTGGGTCAGCCTACACATTACCTGGCTCCTCTGGGATCTGTTTCTGGCATCAGCAATATGGAATTACTTACTCTGAGTTTATTAAAAAAAAAAAAAAAAGCCGGTCCCGCCCAGTTACCATTTACCCTGAAAAAAGGGAGAATTCCAGAGGATCATCTTGGGGAGGTTGTGTGGTATCAGGGAACGGGCCTGCAGGTTGTGGTTGGACTGTGTTTAGACACTCAGCTCTGCTGAGTGGCTCTTGGCAAAAGCCTTGTCATCCGCATAATCCTGTTTCCTCATCTTTCAGATGGAGTAACAATGTCTCCCTCCCCGAATTGCAGGGAGGAAAGCCATCCTTGCTCTCAGTGGGTTCTTTGTCCAGACAGCATTCCCCTTCAAATACCTGACAGGTGACATCGTGGAAAAGAAGTCCTTGGAGGTGTTGGAGTAGCTGAGAGAGTTGAGCCAGTAGGTGGGCGTTTCAGAGAGGCCGGTTTGGCTGATGTCAATAGAAGAACTTCCCAGTACTTCAAGGGTTCGAGGCGGCATTGTCTGGGAGGGGAAGGTGCAGGGAGAATTTGTTGGGGAGCTGAGGTCGGCTATCTGAAGGGCCTTTCTGCCTGAAGGTTTTGTGGTTCCTCAAATTCCTATTTCTTACCGGATGCTCAAAGCTGTCTGGAGGTCCCCCTGCCCGTTTTTTATTGTGGTAAACACACATAACAGAATTTACCATCTTAACCATCTTAGTGTCCAGTTCGAGGGCATTAAGTACCCTCTCATTGTTGTGAAACCATCTCCAGCACTTTCTCACCTCCCCAAGCTGAATTCTGCAGTGTTTGTCCTTTGTGTTGGCTTAGTTCACTGAGCCAACTGAGCCTGTTGTCCTCAAGATTCACCCACCTTGTACCCCGGTCAGGCTTTCTTCCTTTTGAAGACTGAATGATACTCCATTGTATGCACAGACCACACTTTGTCTCCGTTGGAGATCCTTCTGGAGCCTTCTGTATTTCTGGCCTGGAGACTCTTGGCTCCTGAGTCTTCTGGAGCAGGCCCCGTTCCTGGGCCAGTTTTTGTTTTGGTTGTGATACTAACAGGGTCTGTTTGGGGGGCTCCCTCAGGGACTATCGCGCCATCCCGGAACTGGATGTCTACGAGGCCGAGGGCCTGGCCCTGGACGACGAGGATGTCGAAGAGCTGACAGCCAGTCAGAGGGAGGCGGCAGAGCGGGCCATGCGGCAGCGTGACCGAGAGGCCGGCCGGGGCCTGGGCCGAATGCGCCGCGGGCTCCTGTATGGTAGGCTCGCACGTCTGCACCTCCAGGGGTGCAAGGCTGGTCCCAGCTTCCAGAGCCTCGGGGCGCTGGAAAGGGAGTTCTGGGGAAGGCAGGTGGAAGGCAGTGGGAAAATTTCACTGGAGGGTGTCTCTTTGGTCCCCAGACAGCGATGAGGAGGAAGAGGAGCGCCCCTCCCGGAAACGGCGCCAGGTAGAGCGGGCCACGGAGGATGGCGAGGAGGATGAAGACATGATCGAGAGCATCGAGAACCTGGAGGACCTCAAAGGCCACTCCGTGCGTGAGTGGGTGAGCATGGCGGGCCCACGTCTGGAGATCCACCACCGCTTTAAGAACTTCTTGCGCACCCACGTGGACGGCCACGGCCACAACGTCTTCAAGGAGCGCATCAGCGACATGTGTAAAGGTGTGGCTCCCACATGTCCCCACTGCCTCCGCTCGCCGCAGTGCGCCTTGCAGAATTCTCCCCCGGGGGGTCATTCCCTTGGGCCTTCACGTTGAATCGAGGTGTGAAATGCAGGGGACACTGGGCCCCTTGCCTGTCACTGGACAGGAGCTGGCGCCTTGAAGCCCAAGATGGCCGTCCTCGGGCAAAATACAAAAAGCACTGCGTGTCTGCGCTAGGGACAGTGCTGTCCAGGGACGACATCCGGACGACAGAAGCGTGCTTTGACGTGCTCATGATGTGGCACGTTTAATGTCAAAGTCTGCATTACTACTTCAGGCAGAAAATAGCACATTTCTGTGGGGCAGGAATTACATTTAAAAAGAGGCCTGTGAATCTTGGTCTGCTGCTGTCCACGCCGCTCCTTTTTGTCGTATTTGATGGAGTTTATTCACAGGTTTTCTCCTTGGCCCTTTTAGACATTTTTGAGTTTGCAGCCCTCCTGTAAGAGGCACCCTGCACGTGTCGTTTCACGTAATGTGACTTCCTACGTCGTGTGATGTCGCATTTTACAGATTGGGAAGTTGAGGCTCAGGATGTGTCACGCAGCTAAAGCAGGGCGGGCTTCAAAGTCGGGGCTGGGGCTTCCAGCTCCAGGTCAAGGATGGTGGGGAGGGCAGGCCTGCCTTGTTGCACAGGGAGAGGCAAGTCGCCTGCTGTGTCTGTGGCCGAGCTCTGTGCTCAGTCTCTCTTCCCGCCTGCAGAGAACCGAGAGAGCCTGGTGGTGAACTACGAGGACCTGGCGGCCCGGGAGCACGTCCTGGCGTACTTCCTGCCAGAGGCACCCGCAGAGCTACTGCAGATCTTCGACGAGGCCGCGCTGGAGGTCGTGCTGGCCATGTACCCAAAGTACGACCGCATCGCCAGCCATATCCATGTGCGCATCTCCCACCTGCCTCTGGTGGAGGAGCTGCGCTCACTGAGGTGAGCCCGGGGCCCTGGGCGGGCTGGCTGTGGCTTCCACCAGCTGCGATGGTGATGGTGCGGATCTGGCGGGCTCCCAAGTTTTCTGGACCCACCTCATGTCGGGCGCTGATCTCTGGAAGCCACGGGTCAGGCTTTGGCCTCCAGGTGTCTGACAGGCCCTCCTGTCTCCGCAGGCAGCTGCACCTGAACCAGCTGATCCGCACCAGCGGGGTGGTGACCAGCTGCACGGGCGTCCTGCCCCAGCTCAGCATGGTCAAGTACAACTGCAACAAGTGTAACTTCGTGCTGGGGCCCTTCTGTCAGTCCCAGAACCAGGAGGTGAAGCCGGGCTCGTGCCCTGAGTGCCAGTCAGCTGGCCCCTTCGAAGTCAACATGGAGGAGGTGAGAGGCCGCGCCCGCCGGTGGCTGCCCATCCTGTCCACCCTGGGCCCGCCCCACCGCTAAGGCAGGCCGCGGGAAACGAGGGGGACTTGTGGCCATACCCGGAGGCGAACCAGAGCTCTCGGGGCAGCATGCTTAGTTTGGCCTGTGGGCTGTTTTTTAAGAATTCAAACCAATGTTTTAAAACAAGGCCATTTTGTTTTAAATATCAAAGATGATGGTTTTTCTTAAAAAAAAAAAAAAGAAAGATCTGGCAAAACTGGGCTCACTTCTTGTTTAGCTATCTCCTTAGCAAGGCACCTGCTTTCCCGTCCCTCACTCCACGGGATTTCCCCTTGGCGTTTCTGGTACCCGCCTCTCTGTGGGCCTCTCGATGGGGGCCTCTAGATCATGACTAGCTTAGACATCGCTGCGCCAGATTCAGGAGGTCCTGCTGAAAGCTTCTGGGCCATTTGCCTTTGTATTTGAATGACTTCTTCTGTACAGTAGGGGTCATCGCAGTACCTTCGAGGGGATGCCCAGACCCCCTTTACCGCCTTGCAGCCACAAATGCCAGCTGCTAAGCTCCCAGCACTCTGCACCTCTGGGAAGTGCCCTAGCTGGGACTTCCTTATCAGAAAGCGTCTGAGAGTTTCTGCTTGTGGTAGCCCAAAGCCAAAAACAGACCCGCTCGAAAGCTTAGGTGCCCCTTGCCTTGGGGAGGGTGAGCCCGCGCCTTTGCCCACAGTTTTCCCCTGCCTGCTTAGCTCAGCCTCCTTAAGAATCCACTTTCCCGGAAGCTCCTGGAGAAGGCTCCGACACAGGAGCAGAGTTTCAGGCTCTGCTTCTACACAAGTAATAATTACAGCTGAAGTTTTTGGAGTACTTGCAAGGCCCCTAGTGGGTGGGTGTTATAAAATTCAGTGTTCCTCATACCTTTTGAGGCAGGTGGCATTATTGACCCCAAAGTCACCCAGCTAGAAAGAGGCCCAAAGGGTTAGAACTCAGGCATTTGGATCCAGAGCGTCTGCTTTTAGTAGCTGTATTATGTGGCCTCTTTTCTGGACAATAAATGAAATAATGGACATTAAGTTGCACAGCACGACATTGCCACGTGACATTTGGCCACAGAGCCCACACTTGGTGGAGCTCACTGTCTTGTTGGGCATTGATTTGAGTGTTTTTGATGTATGACATGGTTTTTTTTTAAGATTTTATTTACTTGAGAGAGAAAGCATACATAAGTGGGGGTGGGGAGGGGCAGACTCTCTGCCGAGCTGCGAGCCCTACATGGGGTTCACTTCTGGGATTCTGAGATTATAGCTTGAGCCAAAGGCAGATGCTTAACTGAGTGAGCCATGCAGGCTTCCCTCTATGACGTGATTTAACCTTCACTGTGAGATTGCACTTAGAGCATTAGCATCCCTGTTCCGCAGAGAAGGCATAGAGAGGGGACATCGCTTGCCCAGGATCACACAGCTAAAGCCATGGAGCTAGGGTTTGAACCTAGGCAGCATGGCTGTGATGTCCACATGCACCAGGGCTGAGCTACAAGCGGGCGCTTGACTGGCAGTAAGGAGGCATCCACAGGGGTAGAGGCAGGAATGGGGACCGTCCACGTGTCAGTCGCAGCAGTCTCGTCCTCTGCTGGCTTCAGCTCTCTGTTTTCTGGTCCGTTGATGGAGATAGGAATTCTGTTTGTTCTCTGCGTTGGGGCCGTGGCCAGGGTCAGGTGACGTAGTAAGTCGGTGCTTGGAGGAGTGCGAAGTTGGCCATGCAGAGACAGGCCCCTGTGACCTTCTGTTTGTCCCATGCAGACTGTCTATCAGAACTACCAGCGCATCCGAATCCAGGAGAGCCCCGGCAAAGTGGCGGCTGGCCGGCTGCCTCGCTCCAAGGACGCCATCCTCCTCGCTGATCTGGTGGACAGCTGCAAGCCAGGAGACGAGATAGTAAGTGGCCCGGGAGCAGGCCCGGAGGGAGTCGAGTTGCTAAGGACATCAGCGTGAGCATCTGTGGTGCAGAGAGGGTTGCTGGCTGTGGGAGGAGCAGGCGGAGGTCAGTTCTTCGGTCGCTGGAAGAGCCTTTTCTCCTTGTAAAGGACTGGCCGGTCGGAATGTAGGGAGGAATAGTTTTGCTTTGGTCTGGGTTACTCATCTCGATGTCTAACAGGGAGGAGTTGAGGAGAAGAAATTGGATGATGGCGGTAGTGGGGAGGAGGACCCCGGCCCTGAGCCTAACCGTGGGCCGGCCCTCTGGGCTGTCTCCCCTCTCTCAGGAGCTGACTGGCATCTATCACAACAACTATGATGGCTCCCTCAACACGGCCAACGGCTTCCCCGTCTTTGCCACTGTCATCTTAGCCAATCACGTAGCCAAGAAGGACAACAAGGTTGCCGTGGGGGAACTGACCGATGAAGATGTGAAGATGATCACCAGCCTCTCCAAGGACCAGCAGATTGGGGAGAAGGCAGGTGGAAGTCCGGGCGGGGTTGTCATGCTCCCAGAGGAGGCCCCGGAACCACGGTGCTGATTCCTGGGTCCTGGGGTCCTGGGCTCTGCTCCTTCGTTCTTTCCCTTCCCAGTGTCGGCTAGGTAACTGTGCCTTGACTGGGGGGGCCCGTGCTCTGGGGGAGGAGCTGGACTGCTGGCGTCGGGGACCGACCCCTCGATGGGATGGGGCTGTGGCAAGGAGTCAGTGGATAGGGTCGAGCCCAGGCTCAAGGCTGAAACAGGTGGAGCAGTAGGAATAACTCATCTCATGAGGGTATCCCCTGGTGTCAGACTCCTCAGAATTCCAGAACTGTCCCCAGCAGGCCTAACATAGAAGGCTCTGCCACACTTCTGTGCGGTGATAGCTGCTGTTTTGTCTGTCTCCTTGTCCACGTGGCTGACTTGGCTAGTCCACGTGGCTGACTTGGCTAGGCAGACGTGTCCTGGCATCATGATAGCGACCGTTCAAGTTCAGTACACCTGCACACTTACACCGTGACCCCGTCACAGTTGGAAACAGTGACTTCTAAACAGAGATGCTTTAGAAGGATCTAGAGGAGATCCTTCTAGAGAGGGTGAGATCTCTGTGGGACACCTTTCTGAGCCCCATCAGGGAAGGAGGGCTGGGTGATACCAGGGAGGGTTGCTGTGTACTGACTCCTCTAGTTCACTGTCAGGGTGGATATTTTTACCAAGAACTCGAACAAAGACAGAAACCACACTTGGTGGTTTTAGGGACAAACTGAAAGGAGGACAGGCCTGTCATGACAGGGCTCATTTGAACTGTTTAAGCCAGAGGTTTGCAATTTGGTGGCCTGTGGGCCACCTGTGGCTTGCTGATGGGTTTTGTTGGGTTGGTGGGTGGTTCTGTGTTTCCTTTTCTTTCAGTTTGCTTTTATTTTCAAGTAGTTATCATGCTTTAGGCATTGAGATGGCACATAAAAATCTGGATGCCCTGCTTTGTGACCATCCAAGCATCCATCGGTGCTAGGTCTTTGTTTCTCTCCAACGACGACTGATGGGAGAGCTGAGGGACAGCTGCCCTTGCCGACGGGGCACGCTCCCTGCCATCTGTCCTCACCACCCCCTGCTCCGTCCTCTGCAGCCTGATGAACTCAGCTTGCCTTCCGGTCTCCATTTGGTTTTGTGGCCCCTGGCCGCGGACAGGTAGAAATCGTCAAGGGATAAGCGCCGTGCCTAACACTTAGATTTTGAAGGACTTTAGAGAATCAGTCTGGGGTCAGACTCCTTGGGTTTGGCTTTTGGCTTGATCCTCGGTGCGATCAGATGAGTTGCTGTACGGGTGAGCTGACGGTAGGCAGTATTCCCGGGTGAAGCTGTCCCAAGGGTTACATGGACGTGTGCGTGTGAATTCCTCGCTGCCGCGTGCTCAGCGGCTAGCCGTTACTGCACCTCTGTACAAAATTTAAACTAGTACAAAAACGGGATGGGCGTGCCGCCCAGGGCAGTGGATGTTAAAAGCATAAAGGACCATGGGAGGATAAAAATAGCTTTGGGGCACGGTAGACATTTCCCGTGCATTGTCTCATGCTCCCAGTAGCTATGCGGGTGGGAACTTGGCCTCCCTTCTCCACAGGCTGTTCTTAGCCGGGGAAGGCGGGGTGGGAAGGGTAGTGTGTACTGAGAATTAAGAGCATGGGGTTCAGATTCAGAGGAATCTGGGGTCAGGTCCCGCGTCTCTCACTTAGGAACAGTGTGACCAGAGCCTTGGTTTGTTTCCTTCTTTTTGATGCGGGGGAACCAGGATCATTAGGAGGGTTAAGTGGAATACTTCACGGCAAGTGTGTTATTCCTTGGCAGGTCTGGGTTTGAGTTTCCTTTTTTTTTTTTTAGGATATTATTTATTTGGGATAGAGGGGAGAGAGTGCGCATGAACAGAGGGTGGGGGGACAGAGGGAGAGGGAGAAGCAGACTCCCCACTGAGCAGGGAGCCCGATGTGGGGCCCGATTCCAGGACCCCAGGATCATGACTTGAGCTGAAGGTAGACTCTTAACCGACTGAGCCACCCAGGCACCCCTGACTTTTCCTTTCTTCCTAGCCGGTACCTTTGCCTGGTACTCTCTCAGACCAGCTGGGTCGGCGACAGGGCAGCGTTGGCTTTAGCGTG
The DNA here is from genome assembly GCA_028534135.1 of Potos flavus. Lineage (NCBI taxonomy): Eukaryota > Metazoa > Chordata > Mammalia > Carnivora > Procyonidae > Potos > Potos flavus. The sequence continues at coordinate 50,153,770 of CM052898.1, read as the reverse complement.
GTGGCCTCCTTGTCCTCCAGTCTATAGGGAGGTCCATCGGGATGCAATGGGCAATTTGCAGGTGGGGAGCTGACCTTGGGCAGCTGGTGCGTGACAGGCAGGAAGGGAGCCTGCCACTCTTGGTCCTGGAGGGAGACATTACCTCACCCTTGCAGGGGTGCCTGCTATAGGAACAGCCCTGAGAAGGGGTCTGGGTAAGGAGAGGTCAGGGATGGGCAGCCTTGCACACCCACAAGATGTACAGGAGGATGAGACATCCGTGGCGGCTTGTCTCTCCCGACGTTCCCAGCACAGGTAAGGGTACGGTGGAAGAGGCCTGCGTACTGAGCCCGAAGCATCTGCTTGATGCTGTGTAGGTAATTTCCAGATAGTAACAACAGTAACAATCCTATAATGGAGGTGTCACGGGTGCCCATTTTATTGATGAATAAACTGAGGCCCGGGATAAGTAAGCTGCCATGTGGCATAGCTGCTAACGGCAGAGCCCAGATCCCCACTGGTCTGAGTCTGCTCCAGTGACCGCTCTCTGCTCCCTCTCCCTGTTACTGCAGCTCGGGAGGATGTGTGTGTGTGTTGGGGGGGTACTTGGTTATGTGAGTTCTGTGGCCACGCAAGCACGAGTCCTGGTCCGAGCATTAAAACCTTACATTACAGAAACTCGCAGACATACGTGTGGAGCGGTTACAGTGGACCCCGCGTGTCCTTCCCCTGGGCTCCACCTGCGGCTGGAGTCGGGCCACCCGTGTCCTGAATACTCGCGCCCGGTCCCCTCAATGACTGTGCAGCCAGTTCCCCGTGCAGCGTTTGACCTGCAGCCGTGGATCTCCCATCAGGCCCTCCCTGGTTGCACCCAACCACAGCACTGTGGCCGCACTTTAACAACGGTTCGCGGTTCCGTGGTAGCAAGTATTTCGTTGGTGGCCACGTTTCCCCGATTATTCTACTTCTTTCTTTTTTTTTAAAGTCTCTTGGCATCCGTGTCCAAGGAAGGCCTGCACATTGGGACCGGTTGATCTGCCTCTTAAATCTGTCTCCCCTCTCCCTCTCCTCTTTTTTTGTGGAAGAATCTGGATCGTTTGTCCTGCTGAGATTTCCAGTCTGGGTGTTGCCGATGAGGTCTTTGTCGAACATATTCCTGGGGTTCCTGTTTTCCATGAATTGTCACCACGATGCACACACTTAATCAGTCTCCAGGCTGATTTCTTTTTGGGTGGGGTCCGTGGCGAGACGGGCCAGAGGGCTGTGTTCCACCGCCGCACCTCGCATCTCCTTGTCTCCCTGTGATTTCAGCAGCCACTGACGATCCTTGGCTAAACCCACTTAGTCATTAGGGCTTGCAAAATGATGGTCTTCTAACTCCAAATCCTCCTTCGTTTATTTTCTGGAATGCTTCTAGCAGAGAAACTTCTCTTTATTAGCTATCGGACTGTGCCTAGGTAGAGGTCCTATCGAAAAAGCAGGATCATGCTTGATCCTTTCCCTTCACTGAGCAGTTTTCAAAATCATGAATGGTTCCTCTCCCGAGGTGACCACTGAGTGTCATCACAGATGAGCAGACTTAAATGTCATCAAGGCTTCGGCGTTGCGGTGACCAGGTGAAGCCCGGTGGGTCCCTCTAGTTGTCAAGCATGAAGCCCATCATCCTGAGTCCTATTGGTGTGACCCTGGGTCTTTGACAGCTTTCTTCTTTCTTATAGAAGACACTGCAGGTTCTTTCTGCCCATTTCCTGCCCCAGACCTGGGATCAGCCATTTCTCCAAATAGCCCCGTGGGGAGTAGAATTTTCATTCCGTGGGAAATAGTGTTTAGAGAGGCCAGCCTCTACGGGCATCAGACCCGGCTCCCTGGGCATCAATTAATGCAGTCCTGCCTCTCCTTGGGCTGGGTTTTGCAGGAAACATTAGGGCCAAGGAAAGAACCAGCGAAAGTGTCCAAGTGGAAACTGACTTCTACTCCTGATTTATTATATAAAGTAACAACAGGAGGCATGTTTGGCTCAGTACCAGTGGTACTGGCAGATCCTCTTTCCAGAAAGACCTGCTGGTCACTCTTCCCCCTGGCAGCAGTGCCTAGTGCCTGTCCGCAGGACAAACTGCTGACCCCTAACTCCAGCTCTAAGGACTGGACGTCTCCCACCTTCATGCTTCCAGGGACCCCCGAGGGAGCCGTTCTTCCATTTGGCTGCTGGGCAGGTGGGACAGCTGGATCCAGCCTGGTGGAGGGGAGGGGGTCGCCCTCCAGATTTTCAGCACTGACTTTACTGCTTCAGCACTCCTTTTTCCCCAAGGCCTGCTGCGTTACAAGCCGCCTTGGCGTGACCTGTAAGGAGGAAGGGAGGTGCGCACGGTGCTTCTGTGGAGCCCCTCCGTGCCGATGGCAGAAAGGTCGAGAACAGTAAAAGCACGCAGGTGGAGATGGAAGCTGCTTCCTACTGGCAGGACGTTTCTTTGTCATCTCTGGTTTCGTCTTGAAAAATCACGCAGATTTTGAGACTCTTTTTCCTCTTCCCTGTCTTTCTCACACACAAGTAGATGTCTCCATGACTTACCAGCTGAAATGACGACTTCCCGATGGGCCCATCTCCTGCACGTTCCATATTTATCACGTTTGGCTACCACAGCGTAGCCGGGAGCCGGGCACTTTTATAAACCTCTCACTTTAGGGCCCACCCAGTCCTCTGAGTCGGCTTGTGATACCTGTCTTCCATCTGAGGAGACCGAGGCTTAGGCAGCCACAGAGCCCGTGGGAGGGGTCTAGCTGCATCTGTGTTGTCAAAGCCCACGTTGCACGGTTTCGTGGGCCTGGGTCTTGTCTCCTTTCTGCTGCCTTTGGGTAGTCCTTTGTGACATGTGACCAAAAAGGGGGTCTGACTGAGGTTCCGTTAGGCTCTAAAGTACTGTGATTCTCAGGAAGAGCCAACTCATTGCCTGGCCCAAGGTCAGAGGGCAGGGCTTGGTGCTGGGGCCTGGTGGGAGTGCGGCAGCTGTGGTGTGGGCATTCTGCGGCTGGAGACGTCCCTGTTGGCTAAGATTGGAGCAGGTGGGGGAACCTACCGTGTGTGTGTGTTGGGGGGGGTTGGCCCAGACTCAGAACAGGCGCCTGTTCTCACTGGCTCCTCCTCCCTTGCAGATCTTTGCCAGTATTGCTCCTTCCATCTATGGGCATGAAGACATCAAGAGAGGCCTGGCGCTGGCTCTGTTCGGAGGGGAGCCCAAAAATCCAGGTGAGTGGCATTGGGCGCCACCCCCCCTTTCCTCTGCGTTGCAGGTATCAGATAAGAAAGGACTTTGCATTTAAAGGCCAGGTGTCTGGGGAGAAAGTACAGATTAGCATGGTGGCCAGACCACGTGTGGCTCAGTCATTGTAGGGAGAGCGTAGCGCATGGCTGTGGCATCTTGGGCGGTTTTAACTATAAAAATAATACATTAATATGTAGAGGTAATTACACTCTCTTCTGAAATTGTTAGAAGTCACAGAAAGATGGAGGTCCCCGCTGACCACTGTTTCTAATCCATTCCCCTCCTGGTGGGTCACTAGTGGACCTTTGTGTGGTCATTCATAAAGACTTACACATGTACTTACACAGTGATACAGTTCCGTGGTATGCATATGTTTCTATTTATAAGCACAGTGTTTCCTGTACCTGCATGTAAGTGACTCTGTAAAATACCCAGCTTACCTTTCCCTGCTCATTAGCATGTTTGGGGCGTCATTTTGCATCTGTGCATACTGAACAGATTTATTCTCATAAGCAACTATATCAAGCCCTTATAGCACAGCGTACATAGCTCTTCTGCTCGCTGGAGAAGATCTGCATTGCTTCTAGCTTCTTACCTTTACTAAGAGCGTTTTTACGCTAGCGGCCCCGTCCCCCATCTCTCTGGGTTCAGTTCTCAGAAGTGGGGTTGCCAGTCCTAGGGTCTTACATTGCTTTCTAGAAGAATATGTTTTGCCCTTGGCATAAGCAGGCTGAGAAATTAGAGCTGACCCGGCTATGTCTTGCACCCCTGCCCTCCCTTTCATCCACCCCTGTCCCCGCCTCCTCCAGGGGGTAAGCACAAGGTACGAGGCGACATCAATGTGCTCTTGTGTGGAGATCCTGGCACAGCCAAGTCTCAGTTCCTCAAATACATCGAGAAAGTGTCTAGCCGAGCCATCTTCACCACTGGCCAGGGGGCTTCGGCCGTGGGCCTCACGGCGTATGTCCAGCGGCACCCCGTCAGCAGGGAGTGGACCTTGGAGGCAGGAGCCCTGGTTCTGGCTGACCGAGGAGTGTGTCTCATCGATGAATTTGACAAGGTGGGGCCTTGGGCCTTGTGGCCATAGGATTCGGGATGTGTTGGCTTAGCCCTGAGTGGGGGAAACAGGTGTTAGCGGGATAGCGGTCGGGGCCAAGCATCACACGTTTGAACCTCCCGCAGATGAACGACCAGGACAGAACCAGCATCCACGAGGCCATGGAGCAGCAGAGCATCTCCATCTCCAAGGCCGGCATCGTCACCTCCCTCCAGGCTCGCTGCACCATCATCGCTGCGGCCAACCCCATAGGTACGCCGGACACGACAGCCGTGGGGTTGGGGTCTGCCACAGGGAGGCCTCGCCCCGGGGACAAGAAGCCCGGGGCGTCCCTCAGCCAGTCCCGAGGTCTGAGAAAGGAACTGAGCATCAGAAAACCTTCCTCTCTTCCGCAGTTCTTGCTAGGGGCGCACAGAAGCAAGACTCGGGGTCTTGCGTTGCGCCGTGTTCTTAGAACCAGTTTTGGACGTTTTCCTCAGAAGACAAGAGAAAAATCTAGTGCATTGTCTAAGTTGGGGTAGAGTTGGTTGTTGATCCCAGCCAGCATGTGGGCAGGGAGCCCAGGTAACCTCGCCCACCTTATCTTGGTTTGTCCTGCTGGGACTTGATTAGACTTGTAGTCTCCAGGCTGTTTCAGGCCAGTGCTCCAGGAAAGCCCTTTCCCATGTTTTGTCGAGAACGCCTGGCAGATAGCAGGCACTGAGCGTCCTTCCTTTTCGAAGTCCTCTTCCTCTTCCGTTGCTGAAGCAGCTTGAGGTTGGTGAGAACGTTGTGCTCAGAAGAAGAGCAGATCGAGGGAGCCTGAGCCCTGATGGAGAGGTGCCCTTGTGTTGCAGGAGGCCGCTACGACCCCTCGCTCACCTTCTCAGAAAATGTGGACCTCACGGAGCCTATCATTTCCCGCTTCGACATCCTGTGTGTGGTGAGGGACACAGTGGACCCAGTCCAGGTACACGACCCCATGTCCCGGGCCTCGTGCAGTGAGTTCCAGGGACCTTAAGCGAGGGTTGGGGGCCTGTGTCATGTCAGGCGCGGAGACAGGGATGCCGCTCAGACCGCGGTGTTTGTCCGAGAGTCAGCCTTGGTTTCTCCTTCCTTCACTGGCCTGTGTCTGCAGCCCAGCCGGCATCGCCCACTCTTTGCCACCGGGCCCTGCCGGCCCAACCACAGGTACCCACCCACCTCTCGCTGCATCCCGGCTGCAACCGAGTCCTGGCCTCTCTTGCTCTGATCCAGAGTACTGCCGTGTCCTGCGGTCGGGCTCTTGGCTTCCGCTCCCACACCCATTTGAGGCCTTCTCCAGTTGGAAGCCAGCCCACGTCTTCTCAACGTGCTGGCAGCTTCCATTGTAACCAGGAGAGAATCCATAGGCCCTGAGAGGCCTCCTCTGGGCCTGTCTCTCCTCCTTGCTCCCTTCACTTCATCCACCCTGGCCACACCACCGTTTCCCTCCCCTGCAGCTGCCAGGCCTCGGATCGTCAATGTGCTCTTCTCTCTTCCTGGAAGGCTCTTCCTAGATTGCTGACTGGCTGAGGCGTTCTGGCAGCCTCGGCTGGAGCAGTCTCCTCGGGCCCTCGCTCTTGGGCCCATTCCTCTCTGTGGTTATTTGGAAAACTGCGCCTGTCCCCTCCCCTCTCACCAAGAGGCGAGCTCGAGCTTTGTCACGTGCACGGGTGACACCCCCCCCCCACGCGCCTCCCGCTGCCTGGCACGTAGTAGGCATCGGATGAAAGTGTTGCGAGAACGTCCTTCTCCGGCACTCGCCGCTTCCGTTCCTTCCAGCGAGCCAACTTACTCCAGGCCCGGTCACGAGACTCGCCCTGCGACGTGCCCTCCCCTGTCTTGTCTTAGGATGAGATGCTGGCCCGCTTTGTGGTTGGCAGCCACGTCAGACATCACCCCGGCAACAAGGAGGAGGGGCTGGGTGGCAGCGGCAGCCAGGAGCCCGCCATGCCCAACATGTACGGTGTGGAGCCCCTGCCGCAGGAGGTCCTGAAGAAGTACATCATCTATGCTAAGGAGAGGGTCCACCCGAAGCTCAACCAGATGGACCAGGACAAGGTGGCCAAGATGTACAGTGACCTGAGGAAAGAGTCCATGGTGAGGGCCCAAGGCGCAGCTGGGGGGTGGGGGCAGTGCGGGGGGGCGGGGAGCTCAGCAGAAGCTTCTTTAGCTGTGCGGTCCATTCATCTAAGAAGTGCTAGAGCTGGAATGCCTTTCCAAAAGGATACGTAGATACCCTGACCTTTTTGTTTCAGATGGAACGTAGACATACGTGCATTTGTCTCTCCGAGTATGGCGCCAGGGTCTCCTGAGTGTTGGCCGCTGGTCAAGTTCTGCGTTGACTTTGCGAATCTCACCCAAATGTGTGGTCTGAATGAGGATCAGTTCTTTCGTAGTGAAGCGAAATTTAATATAGCAGCTCTCACGCAGCTGGAATGCGGAACTCTTTTTTTTTTTTAAGATTTATTTGTTTATGTCAGAGAGAGAGCGAGCTTGAGGAAGCAGGGGGTGCTGGGGCAGAGGGAGAGAGCGAATCCCCAAGCCGACTCCCTGACACAGGGCTCGATCTCACGACCCTGAGATCATGACCTGAGCTGAAATCAAGAGTGGGCAGCTCAATGGACTGAGCCCCCTAGGTGCCCCCGGATTGCAGAATTCTTGTGGATTGGTAGGCTTCACCCACCTAACCAAGACAATAGCTTCTTTGGCTTTTTTATTTTTTATTTATTTATTTTTTTTAGCCTTTCAATGAGGTCCTTGGGCACAGACCTCTTGGACTCTGGGTCTCACACAGCGAGCGGTGGGAGGGAAGGTGCAGGCAGGATGGCAGCAGGCCATGAGCATGCGGCCTGCATAGGAGCCGCTGGCCGCGCTGCTTCTCCGTTTTCCTTGCCTCTGTCTCTGGCCTGAGGAGCCCTGACACCGTCCTTCCCCCAGGCCACAGGCAGCATCCCCATCACCGTGCGGCACATTGAGTCCATGATCCGCATGGCAGAGGCCCACGCGCGTATCCACCTGCGTGACTACGTCATCGAGGATGACGTCAGCATGGCCATCCGCGTGATGCTGGAGAGCTTCATCGACACGCAGAAGTTCAGCGTCATGCGCAGCATGAGGAAGGTGGGTGGGAGCGTGGCAGCCACCGCGGGCATCCCGAGGCTCTGGATCCGGGTTCTGTGGTGCTGCCTGGCTGCTCGGGCCGGTGGCGGCAGGAGCGTGGTGGGGGCGGGTCACCCTCTAGTAGCCGGGAGGGTCCCGGGGAGAAAGGGCATCGTTGACTTTGGCTGTCCTCTGCAGACTTTTGCCCGCTACCTCTCATTCCGGCGTGATAACAACGAGCTGCTGCTCTTTATACTGAAGCAGTTAGTGGCGGAACAGGTGACGTACCAGCGCAACCGCTTCGGGGCCCAGCAGGACACCATCGAGGTGCCTGAGAAGGACCTGGTGGACAAGGTATGGGCACTGCTGGGACGGAGGGAGCTGTCCGGCATCTCTGGGGGCGGGAAGTCCTTGCTCCATGGTGAAGTGGGCAGGCCGCGGATGGGAGCTGTTCCTTAAGCATTCGTGAAGCGCCGAGCCCTGTTACCGCCATCCCATCTCACAGAGGAGACAGACACACAGCAACTAAGGACAGAGCTTGTCCGCACTCACAGGCAGTGGGCAGAGCTGAGATTTCAAGCCCCGTGTCCGCCTCCAGACCCCAACTCAGTTTACCCCCTGCCACGGACGGGCCGCAGACATGGCACCAGCGCCAGGGGCTCTGCTGCGGACCGGCTGGAGCTTGTTTTCACGGCTCTCTTGACATTTTCTCTCTTCAGGCTCGTCAGATCAACATCCACAACCTGTCTGCTTTTTATGACAGTGAGCTCTTCAGGATGAACAGGTTCAGCCATGATCTGAAACGGAAAATGATCCTTCAACAGTTCTGAGGCTCGGGGCCGTCCACAGCAGCTCGCTGAGGGACTCCAGGGGGCATATGGGGCCCTTCGGCTGAACCATCCGGCTCCCCTCACCGTCTCCTGGGCTCAGGCGGAGCTGGGAACGAGGCTGTTTCCTTGGCTCCATTCCCTGGTCCTCAGGCCGTCTTGGGTGGGCACTTGATCTTTGCCAGTGTCCCTCTTTCACGTGCTCGGCAGCCCACCGCCTGTGGGAGCTTGGTCTCCACTTCGTCCCTTGGACCAGGGGTACCCTTGAGTTCCAGGTACCGCGGTCCGTTTTAGATGACCGAGCATACGAGGGTGTCGTGAGAACTAGTTGCCCTCTTGGTGTGAGTTCCGGTCCTGGAGGCTTCTACTGCTTTGGCCAAAGAGCAAGTTCAAGGTATTTGTAGTGTTTTCCTGAACTCTGTCCTGCAGGTTCCTCTGGCCTTCTGTGAGTAGGGGAAATGTGGGCAGAAGAGCACATGACGAGTGGCGCGGCGCCTTCCCCACCCTCCAGCTTTTCCCCTGGGGCCAGGGATTGCTGTGGTCGGGAGGCGGGAACAAGGCTTATCCCTGGTACCGATTGTGCCTAGCCAGGACTGGCCTTCCCCGTTGCTGTGCTTGTTTGTTTTCTCCTACTAGCCAGTCCCCGTCCTCTCGTTGTACGTTCAGTTTTTGTTTCTGTAGTTTTTATTCTTAATTAAATAAAATCTAAACAGTGGTGGCTGTTGGTCTGAATTGTGTCTTTGTGTAATCACGCAGGCTTTCCTGCACTTCCCTCGAAGGCCTTTCCCATCTTCCACTTTTGGTGTTTGTTGGAGGTAGATTTGGCTGTATGAGCTGTCTCGTTTGTGGGTGCGCAAAACGCAAAAATGGTGTTGCTTTCCCTAGGGAATTCAGTTGGCAACTGCTGCCTCTTTGACTTCTGTGGAATCCACGAGAACCAGAGAACAGTCTTGTACACCTGGAGGGACCAGAGGTAATCTGGCCCCACTTCCAAAGGGAGCCCTGTTGTTCATCTCGACAGCATCGCCATCTGGCCTCTACCTGGAAACGCCCAGCTCGGATCAGCTGCCTTCGGAGTGGGTGGACACCTACCATTCTTAGTGTTTCTCCCCTGAGATGTAGCAGAAATGTCTCCTTACAGGTTCACTCTGGTCCAAATTATCCTTTCTGGAGACTTCCAGGATGAGTCCTTCTTATGAAAGTCCTGCAGATGTTTGATGAAGCTCGTATATTTGATTTCCTTATTCAGTTCCTTGCATGTTTCCTGGAGAGTCCGATAAGGGGAAGGCCCTGAGGTATGTGGGGTGATCTCTAAGGAAGCAGTCAAGTCCTGGGGAACTGAACGGGAGAGGGGAGGGATGAGAGAGTGGCCCCTGTAAAGGTGAGATCTTTAGGAGGAAGAATGGGAAGGGGCCAGCCCTAGGAGAGAGCAGTTGGTGTGGCTGAAGCTTGAGGGCTGGAGGGGAAGAGCTGGGGCAGGAGCTGAGCCTTGAAGGCCTTACAGCCTGAAAAGGGAAAGATTCTCTTAACACAGAGAACGCTTCTAACACCAGATGTGTGAGTTCTCCACACCACCTCAGTTCACTTCACAGTCACACATTGGGTGCCCTACAATTTTTTTCTTTAAAGGTTATTTGAGAGAGAGAGAGAGAATACATGAGAAGAGGGGAGGGACAGAGGGAGAGGGAGGAGTAAACTCCCCACCAAGCAGGGAGCAGGGAGCAGGGAGCCGCGGGTGGACATGGGGCTGGATCACAGGATCTCTGCGTTCATGACCTGAGCCAAAGGCAGACGCTGAACCGACAAGCCACCCAGGCACCCCTGGGTGTCCTACAATATAAGGCATCTCGGACACTACCTAGAATCAGCATACAGACCCCACAGGGTACAGACTCAGTCCCACAGCACAGCACCCACTTCGGACACTGGTTGCAAGTAGTGGGGCCCCAGGTCTCCCACACTTAGGTCCCACTTGCCTGCAAATCAGAGATTCCCATGACCTCCCCCCAGGTTTGAGAATTTGTTCTAAGCGCTCACAGAGCCCGGGGCAGCAGTTGATTTACTAGGACCGACTTACTACATACCGAGGGATACAAATGATCAGAGGAAGAGACACATGGGAGGGGGGGTATTCCAAAGAGTGCTGGGCGCAGGAGCTTCTGTTCCTGTGGGGTTTGGGGGGGCAGCACCCTCCTGGCACATGGCTGTGTTCTTGTATGCCAAGCCAGAAGATCCTCCAACCCCTTCAATTAGGGGTTTTCCTGGAGGCTTTATAGGCATGATGATTAAATCATTGGCCATTTCTGGTTAGCTCCACCTCTAGTCCTCCCCTCCCCAGAGGCCAGGGGCTGGGACCAAAAGTTCCCACCCTCCCATCCCAGGGTTGGTTCCCACGATAACCAGCCACCATCCTTGGGGGCTTTCCGGAAGTCATCTTAGGCTCTTGTGTAGCTGAAAGGGCTTGTTAGGAATAAATAAAGACCTTCTTTCCACCTTTATTACTTGGAGCTTCCGGAGCTAAGATAAAACCGAGATATTAGAACGAAAGATGCTCCTATCCTCTTATCACTTAGGAAATTACAAAGACATTAGAAGCTCTGACAAGGAGCCGGGAGCGAACACAAAATATGTATACTATACACTGTTCTGTTCTTTAGGAACCAGGATGAGAAATCTGATTTTTTTTTTCATTGAGATATAATTGACGTACAATGTTCTATTAGTTTCAGACATAACAACATAATGATTGGATCTTTCTATATGTTGCAAAGTGATCATAGTAAGTCTGGTTAACATCCGTCACCCCACATAGCTACAGATACTTTTTCTGTGATGAGGAATTTTAAAGACTTTTTTACTCTGAGCAACATTGAAATCCACCATCCAGCACTGTGAACTATAGTCACCATGCTGTACTGTGTATTTTTACAACGCTACGGGACAATGTCACACAGGCCTAATTAGGGCTTGAGTCTGACTGCCGGAGCCAGCCCTCGAGGGGCAGTAAGCAGGGGAGTAACGGGGTTCCATGTATTTTGCAGGAGCTCCTCCCAGCCCCTGTTGACTGCAGGGAGAAAGGACGAAGAGGTGAGCGGAAGGCTCCAGAGCCGTCTGCAGATAGCAGTGGTCCGAATTAGGGGGCGGGGGCAGGTGGATGCCATTTAGGTGGATTTTGCGATTTCAGCAAGATTTATTGATGGATAAGAAGTTGGAGTGGGAGAAAAGAAGATAATGATGACCAGGTTTCTAGCTCGAGAAACGGGTTGAGGTTTAGTGGGGAGAACCAGGAGCTTCACTGTGGGCATGTTGGCTAGAAATGTCTTGTAGACGTCAAGTAGCGGTGTGAAGTTTGCAGGCAGAGTTGAGCATGGACTGCCGATAGCGTTTTGGGCATGAGCTATAATCATATGATAGCCGTCTCGATGGGGCTGGGTGTAATCACCCAGCAGAGCGCAAGGAGAAATGAGCACCGAAGGAGACTTGAGGCCCCATTATCTGAAGCAGCAAAGGACACTTAGGAGTGGGCAGAAGGCGAGAGGCAAATGAAGTGCTTTCGAAAGCCAGAAGAAAGCAATTCAGGAACGTTGAGGTCAGTTGGGGCCAACATAGCTGTAAGTTCAGGTGAAATGACAAGCCTGTCCACGGTACCAAGTTTCATTGCATCTAAGATGCCATCTATTATAAAAATCACCATTATTTTATGTGCTGCAAAGACAAAAATGCTAACATTTAGAATGATGAGATGCCATCAACCATAACACATCCCAGCTTAGAGATGCTGAGGAATCGTTTCAAATAGGCATCTTAAGTGGAAATGGGATATTTGTGGTAACATGGAGGCTGGAGGTGACCTTGATGAGCAGTTCCAGTGCACTGTTCATAGAATAAGGGGGAGGTAAGTGGTAAGGCAATAGAAGTTGCATAATGAGAAAAGTCTTGAGAAGTTTGGCTCTAAAGGGGGAGCAGGGACATGGGCCGCTGGCAAGGTGTATAGGATCAAAGGAGTTTATGTATTTTAGAACTGGATCATCAAAGTTCGTATTCACGCAATAGAAGAGTTTACTAATGGATTAGTCTGAAAGATAACTGTGAGTGAAAAAATAAGATGCCAAAGGATGTGATCCCAAATATGTAAAATTTAAAAGTATACCGGATACTACGTACTGTTAACGTGTGTGTGTGTTAAAGATAATACAAAGCAGGAGTTACTGGGTGGCTCAATCTGTTAAGTGTCTGACTCTTGATTTCGGCTCAGGTCATGATCTCAGAGTCATGAGATCGAGTCCCATGTTGGGCTGTATGCTCAGCATGGACTGTGTCTCTCCCTCTGCCCTTCCCCTCTCTCCGATCACACAGTCTCTCTCTCTCTCACAAAAGAAAAAAGATAATATAAAGTGTATGCTGATGTTCTTGTGTTTTTTTACATAACAGGTTTATTGAGATAGAATTTATATACCATATGATTTAAAATGTACAATCCAATGGTGTTAATATATTTAGAGTTGTACAACCATCATCATAATCAATTTTAGAACATACGCATCACCTCCCAAAAACCCATACCTGTTAACGGTCAACTCCCCTCTCTTCACTCCCCAGCCCGAGCAAACACTAATCCACTTTCTGTCTCTATGTTATGCCTATTCTGGACATTTCATATAAGTGGAATCTTAACAATACATGGTATTGTGATGGGCTGTTTCCATTGAACATAATGTTCTTAATTTCCATCCCTATTGTAGCCTACGTGAGCTCTTTGTTTCTTTTCATGGCTGAATAACATTCCATTGGATGGATACACCACATTTTGTGTACCTACTCATTGGTTGATGAGCATTTGGGTTGTTTCCACCTTTGCACTATCATGAGTCATGCGACCATGAACATCCCTGTAACACGTTTTTGTATGGACGTATATTTTCTGTTCTCTGCGATCCGTATCTAGGACTGGAATTGCCAGGTCATTAGCAACTCTAGGTTTTAATCTTGTGAGGAGCGACCAGCCTGTTTTCCAAACAGCTGCATCATTTTGCATTCCTATCACTAGGGCGTGAGGGTTTTGAATTCTCCACATCCTTCCTGACACAAACTTTCTTGATTTTGTCATCTGGGTGCAGGTAAAGTGCTTTCTTGTCGTGGTTCCAGTTTGCATTTTCCTGAAGCTAATGAGGTTAAGCATCTTTTTATGTGCTTATTGGCCCTTGGTATATCTTCTTTGGAGAAATATCTATTCAGATTTTTGCCCATTTTTAATTGGTTTGTCTCTTTATTATTGAATTATAAGAGTTCTTTATGTATTATCGACACAAGTCCCTTACCAGATTTATGACTTCCAAATGTTTTTTTTTTTTTCCCCCATTCTGTGGGTTGTTTTCACTTCCTGGATGGTGTCCTTTGAAGCATGGAAGTTTTTAATTTTCTCAATTTCCAATTTTTATATCTTTTTGTTGTTGTTGCTTGTGCTTTCGGTGTCATCTCAGAAACTATTGCCTAATCCAAGGTCATGAAAATATACCCCTATGTTTTCTTTTACTTTTTTTTTTTTTTTTAAGATTTTATTTATTTTGAGAGAGAGAGAGAGAGAGAGAGAGAGCATGAACTGGGTGGGGGAGAGGAGCAGACAGGGAGAAGCAGACTCCCTGATGAAGGGAACCTGATGTGGGGCTTGATCCCAGGACTCTGGGATCATGACCTGAGCCAAAGGCAGACGCCTAACCGACTGAGCCACCCAGGTGCCCCCTTCCATGTTTTCTTTTAATTGTTTTATAGTTTTAGCTCCTACATTTAGGTCTTTAATCCATTTGGAGTTAATTTTTGTATATAGTGTGAGGTAGGGGTCCAATTTCATTATTTTGCATGTGGATATCCCTGTGTCTCAGCATGATTTCTGGAGACTATGCTTTCCCCGTTGAATTGCTTTGGCACTCTTATGCCAAAAATCAATTGACCATAATGTGAGGGTTTATTTCTAAACTCTCGATTTCATCTAAGGATGTGATTATCCTTGTACCAGTGCCAACTTTGCTTTTCTTTCTCAAGATTGTTTCGGTTATTCTGGACCCTTTGAATTTCCACATAAACTTTAGAATCATCTTGTCAGTTTCTACAAGGAAGCCAACTGGAATTTTGGAGGGGATTGTGTTAATCTGTAGATTAATTTGGGGATTACCATTTTAACAGTCTTATTCTTTTTATCCATGAAAATGGAATGTCTTTCCATTTATTTAGGTCTTCTTTACTGTTTTTCAATAACATTTGTAGTTTTCAAAGTAAGCATGGTACTTATTTTATTTATTCCGAAGTGTTTTATTCTTCCTGATGCTGTTGTCAATGGAATTGTTTTCTTAATTTCATTGCGATTTGTTTAGTTTCCTATTGCTATTGTAACAAATTACTACAAACTCAGAACCTTAAAATAACACACATTTACTATCTCAGTTTTGGCGGTCAGAAGTCTGACATGGATCCCATTGAGCTAAAATCATGGCATCCATTGGGCTATACTTCTTCTAGAGGCTCTGGAGGGAAAATCTTTTCCCTTGTTTTTTCTGACTTCTAGAGGCTGCCTGCATTCCTTCTTGGCTCATGGCCCCTTACTCCACTTCCAAAGCCAGTAATTGCATCACTCTGAGCTAGGCTACCATCATCACATCTCCTTCTCTGACTTTGACCCTCTTTCTTCCTTCCTCCCTCCCTCCCTCCCTCTCTCCCTTCCTTCCTACCTTCCTTCCCTCCTTCCTCTCTTTCTCTTTCCTTCCTTCCTTCTTTCCTTTCTTTCTCCCTTTTCTTTCTTCCTCTCTTCCTCTTTCTTTTTCTTTCCTTCCTTCTTTTCTTTTCTCTTTCTTTCTTTCTTTCACTCCCTCTCTTTTCCTTTCCTTTCCTTTCCTTTCCCCTTCCATCCTCCCTCCCTTCCCCTCACTCATCCTTCCTTCCTTCTTTCTTTCTTTCCCCTTCCTCCCTCCCTTTCCCTCCCCTCCTTCCTCCTTCCCTCCCTCCCTCCTTCTTTTTCTTTCTTTTCTTTTCTTTCTTGTTTATCTCTTTAAGCAATGTCTGCACCCAAACTCATGCAAACTCATGACTCCAAATTCAAGAGCCGTGTACTTTACCGACTGAGCCAGCCAGGCACCCCTCCTTCTTCCCTCTTTCAATTGTGAGGATCCTGTAATTATATTGGGCCCACTTCTATAATCCAGGATACATTCCCATCTCAAGGTCCTTAATGTAGTCACATCTGAAAGCCCCTTTTGCCATGGGAGGTAATGCATTGACAGGTTTTGGTGATTAGGACAGGGGACATCTTTGGGGGGCCATTATTCTGCCTACTACACAAGTATATAGAAACACATTTGATTTTGTATATTGATCCTGTATCCTGTTGAATGCATTTATTAGTTCTAATAACTTTTTACTGGATGAATCTTGAGGATTTTCTATACAAAAGGCTATGTCATCTATAAGTGGAGATGGTTTACATCTTCCTTTCTAATCTGGATGTCTTTAGTTTGATTTTCTTGCCTAAATTGTCTGGCCAGAACCTCTAATAACAATAGTGAATAGAAGCAGCAAGAGTGGACATCTTTGTTTTGTTCCTGATCTTAGCAGAAAAGCATTCAGTCTTTCACCATTAAGTATGATGTTGGCTGGAGGTTTTCATAGGTATCTTTATCAGGTTGAGAAAGGCCCCTTCTATTCCTAGTTTCTTAAGTTTGTTTTTTTTATCATGAAGGGATGTTGAATTATGTCAAATATATTTTCCTGTACCTATTGAGATGATCATGTGGGTTTTGGCCCTTATGCTATTGATATGGTGTATTGCGTTAGTTAATTTTCAGATGATTTTCAGATTTTGAATTATCCTGCATTCCTGGGATATATCTCAGTTGGTTATAGTGTAAAATTCTTCTGATATCTCGCTGGATTTGGTTTCCTAGTACTTTGTCGAGTATTTTTGCATCTATAATCACAAGAGATATTGGTCTGTAGTTGTTGTTTTTTTTTCCTTATCATATCTGTCCCTGGTTTTGGTTATCATAGTAATACTGGCCTTGTGTAATGAGCTGAGAAGTGTTTTCTACTCTTCTATTTTTTGGAAGAGTTTGTGAAAAATTGGTATTGATTCTTCTTTAAGTGCTTGGTGTTTATTTTTATATAGTCGTAAAACTCAATCACTTCATTGTACATTTTGTGATTGGTTAATATATTTCCTATATTACTTACCATTACTTAAAGTAGCTTCTAAAGATTATTACATTCAGTTCTTCAGTCTGATACTATGATAGGAAGTATGGATCTAACTTTATGTTTTCAAGTATAATTGACAAAACACCATTTACTGAGTGAGTAGCTATTCCCCACTACTTTGAAAAGCTTTCTTTATCATAAATTTCCATATGTACTGGGGTCTGCTTTTGACGTCTCTGTTTTATTCATTGACTTATGCATCTCTTCTGGTTTTAATACCACACTATTTTAATTTCTATATTTTATACTATGTTTTAATAAAAATTTCCTTGGCTCTTCTTAGATGTTTTCTGTTCTAGATGAATTTTAAAATCTTCTTTTCAAATTCCATAAAACAGTCTCTTAGGGTTCAACTTGCTCATATTTTCTTTATGCAAGTTGCATCTGCGTTAAAGAAGGTTGGCTTAGGGTTTTTTCTATTTGTATTATTCTTAGTTGGTTTTGGCATTGGGGTTACACAAACCTCATAAAGCGAATTGGGACACTTTCTAACTTTGCTTTGTAAGAGCTTATACATTGAAGATTTGACAGAATACACTCATTCCAAAAGGGGCTTATGTCTTTTTTAACGGTCGATTTTTTACTGTCTTTGTTTTTTTCCATTGTTATATGTTTGCTTAGCTTTTCTACTGTTTGAATCAATTTCAGTAGTTTGTGTGTTCCTTAAAAGTATTCAATTACACTTTAAATTGTATTGATATATCCAAGTTTTGCTTATAATTTTGAAATTTTATTTCTTTTGTTCTCTTTTTCATTCTTTTTTTAAGATTTTATTTGTTTATTTGTCAGACAGAGAGCAAGAGAGCACAAGCATGGGGGAATGGCAGGCAGAGGGAGAAGCAGGCTCCCTGCCGAGCAGGGAGCCCGATGCAGGCTCAATCCCAAGACCCTGAGATCATGATTTGAGCTGAAGGCAGATGCTCAACCGACTGAGCCACCCAGGCGCCCCCTCTTTTTTATTCTTAATGGTATTTATTTATGTTTTTTCTTTTTTATCTTATACTAAAAGTTTGACTGTTTTATTTATCTTTTCAAATAACAGGTTTTAGCAATCATTTCTACTGGGTTTTTGTTGTTATTTTAACAATAGAAATTTATTGATTCATATATACGTGGGGGGATGTTTTGTGAGTTTAAAGCTTCTTAAATTAAATGCTCAGTTCGTTTACGTTTAACCTGTGTGTTTTTTTCCCCCTAATAAGTGCACTTACAGCTAGAAAACCTCTGTGAATTGTTGGCTATATCCAATGGATTTTGATGTACAATGTTCTCACATTGTTATTAATTTCTGAATAGACTAAAATTTATATTGTGATTTACTCTTTAACCTAAGATTATTTAGACAGGTATGCATTTTGGGTTGTGGTTTCCTCCATCAATTAAATTTCATTTGCTTGGGGCGCCTGGGTGGCTCAGTGGGTTAAAACCTCTGCCTTCGGCTCAGGTCATGATCTCAGGGTCCTGGGATCGAGCCCCACATCTGGCTCTCTGCTCGGGGAGGAGCCTGCTTCCCCCTCCCTCTGCCTGCCTCTCTGCCTACTTGTGATCTCTCTCTCTGTCAAATAAGTAAATAAAATCTTTAAAAAAATTTTTTAAAAAAATTAAAAAAAATAAATTTTATTTGCTTTTTATCTTCCAAGCAATTCTTCCTCATTTTAGACCACCAGTTGATCCCATCTTGTTTTCTAGTGCTGTTTTGGACTTGTATATATTTATCTTTCCTATCATTTCTGGGAATCAAGAGCAAGAGGGGAAAGCAGGGACATGTATTCAGTGTACCGGCATGATTTCATGTCCCTCAATTTTTTTCTTTTTTCTTTCTTTTTTTTCCTTTTAAGGTGGAGGTTCTGGATCACATTTGTATCTAATGAAAATGATCCAGAGAAAGAAAAACTGACAGTCAGAAAAGGGATACATTAATATGGAAGTCCTTGAAGAGGAGATAAAGCATGCAATGGTGGAGGAGACTGGCCGGTGATAAAGAGGGGATGTTTCCTTCATTGTAACAGAGGAAAGAAGGAAATAGTTGACAGGTCTAGATGCACCCTAGTTTTCTCTTTCCCAAGTCAGATACTCCCAGGTTTAATAATTGGTTTTCATGACATCTTTCTGGATTTCTCCTCTGTTACTTGGTTCTTCCTAAAAAGAAAAAGGTTATTATAAAAAGATAATGCTAACAAAGTTCAAACAGTTCAGAATAATGGAACCATTAACTTCCTTGTTCTGGATACTGCATCATTTTAAGTCCAAAATTGCTTTACACTTTGTAGCCATTACCTATTTATGGGCTTTTTGTATGAACTATTTTTTTTTTAAGATTTTATTTATTTATTTGACAGAGTAAGAGAGGGGGAAAGAGAGAACACACACAAGCAGGGGGAGCGGCAGGCAGAGGGAGAGAGAAAGGGAGAAGCAGGATCTCCACTGAGCAGAGAGCTGACATGGGGCTTGATCCCAGAACCCTGGGATCATGACCTGAGCTAAAGGCAGACACTTAACTGAGTCACCCAGGCGCCCCTGTGTGAACTGTTTTAAAGTAGGTCTCCTTTAACTTGTATTTGCATAGAAAATAACACTCCAAAACACAGTCAACGTGACTCAATTCAGTCATTCTCCAAGTCCGTTGGTTGCCTCTGGAGTGTTTTCTCAAATCTGCTATGCCAGCCCTAGGTCAGATTTCTATCATCTGCCACTGGGACTACTACAGCATTCTCTCCACTGGCCGTTTTGCTCTTCCTCCCTGCTGCCCTCCGAATTCTCTAAAATACATGCCGTGGTTCCTACAGGAGAAATGGAAGTCTAAACTTACTATGTTCAAGATCTTTTACTACAAGGTCCTTACCTACTTTTCTAGAACCCATCGTGTCCATTGACTCAAATGGCCTATGGAGTTTAAATTGACCACAGGCTAAATAAAATGATGTAGTTCTGTTAGTTAAATGAGAATATCTTTACCTAAGTGTTCTAATTTTATGGTACTGCTTTTTGATGATATGTTCTTAGACAGTCACTTTCTCCTTGTGTTTCATTTCCTCATTTATAATGTAAGGGCTTACTACTTCATACAGATTAACCAAGAATTCATCAAGATATTTGGCTTATAAGCCATTTATCTTTCTAACCTTGTCTCCTGACCCCCATGCTAATCAGGAAACTCATTATCCCCCTTAGTATGTTATGTCATTTATTACCATACAATGCTACATTTTGCTCATGTTCCTTCCTTTGCCAGGAACCCATTTCTGCCCTATCCCACTACTCCCCAACTCCTATTTCTCCTAAGTATTTAGTCCTGGGAGAGTCCTTTGGGATCATCTACAATACCTAGTGATACACCCCTGGATAGAGGGATGAGAATATAATTTGAAAAAGCAGATTCAATATAATTTATTTTATTTTATTTTTTAAAGATTTTATTTATTTATTTGACAGAGAGAGAGAGATCAAAGTAGGCAGAGAGGCAGGCAGAGAGAGAGGGGGAAGCAGGCTCCCTGCTGAGCAGAGAGCCCGATGCGGGGCTTGATCCCAGGCCCTTGAGATCATGACCTGAGCCGAAGGCAGAGGCCTTAACCCACTGAGCCACCCAGGCGCCCCTCAATAGAATTTATTTTAAAGCAATGTTTTCCAAGTGTACTACATGTAAATTATCGCTGGTGCAGATGTTTAAATTTCAGTCATCCCCAAAGGGTCCGGGCTTTAATCTGTTCCTTAAAGAGGATGAGCTCCGTCCTAACTCAGCAATTACGAATGCACTTTTCTCTCTGCCTGGAAGATTCTCTCCCTAACCCGACTTCCTACCTAATACCCGTTCATCCATCCAGGTGCCAGCTTAAATGTCGTTTCTTCAGGAAGGCATGTGTAAAGGTGCTCTTCTATACTGTCTCATATTCCCTTATACTTCTTAACAGACCTTAAAATTTAATCATGCAGTCATATGTGTATCATGTTGGCCTTTAGGTTTGTCTTCTCCACTAGACTAAGCTCTGAGGATAAGGGTTGTGGCTGTTTTGTTCACTACCGTGGAGCCCGGACACATGAAAAAACTTCAATTGCCAAAAGGAACCAAACACTTTACAAAAGTTAAGAAACACTGCTCTGATAATGGAAAGCCCATATGTAACAGTTGAGGCAACCGAGGCGCAAAGGAGAGCTTGCCCAGCTAAAGTACCCTTGAGAAGTCTTCCCTGACCCCACTCCATTTAGAGTCCCCTGATGTAGGATTAAAGACACTCTTCGTGTCAACTGCATCAGGGGTCACTCCTGTCTTCTCTGATCAGTGTCGTTCCATGCAAGTGACCACCTGCTGCCTTTTGGGCGCTCAGGAAATGTTTCCAGTGGAATGGTGACTAGATGGCTCTGGCGTGTCCTCCTCCGTCGCTGCACCTCGGGCAGGTGGCCGCAGCTCCCGAAGTCGCGAGGTGCGAGGCCGGGACCTCCAGGCGGTCACGGCCGCAGCCCCGCCCCTCCAGGCCTCTGCGGTGCTGATTGGCCGGCCGGGCGCCAGGGACGAAGCAGAGGGGCGGCCGTCCGCGCGCCCGCCTCGTCTCCGCGGGGGCGCGCCCGCGGCACGCGGCCGGGAGGGGCCGGGAGTGAGTGACGGCCACGCGGGCCAATGGGGCGGGCGCGCGCCGCCGCCGCCGCCCGCGCGGCCCCTGACGCCGGCCGAGGCGCCGCGCCGCTGCGGCTGCGGGCGGCTACGGCTGCACCATGGGCTGGCTACTGCGGGCCGCCCGGCTGCCACCGCTGCTGCCGCCGCTGCTGCTGCTGCTGGCCGGAGGTGAGTGCGCGCTGCGCGGGCGGGCGGCCGCGGGGCCGGGGCCGGCGGGTGATGGCGGTGACGGCGGGCCGCGGTGCTGGACAGCTCCCGGGCCGCCAACAAAGGGGTCGGCGCGCGAGGCGCGGGAGCGCGGGGCTCGGCTGGGGGGCTGCACCGTCCGCGACAGGCGCGCTCCTCGGGCGGGGGGGGCCACCGCGTGTGCCTCGTGTGAGAGCGGCTTCTCGGCGCGGGGGCGTGCGTGTGCCCACACACACACACACACACACACACACGCAGGGAAGGCGCACGGAGTGTGGCGGCGGGCGTGCCTGCACGCGCTCCCTTGGGGGCTCTTTTCGGGGGGCCTTTGGGGAGGGCGGGAGCACGAGCAAGAGGAGGGCGGACCCTGGCCGCCAGCTCCGCGACAGCCACACAGGACGGGATTTAACAGATCCCGTGGGGTCATTACAGTGAGCGTGGGCGCGGGTGTCTTGCGGCTCCGAGGGGGAAAGTGCCAAAGAGCCCTACACACAGCTGCTGCGACAATGAGGGGTGTGTGTTTACGCGCGTGTGGTGCTACCGGACGAGGGGGGTGTGTGTCATTGCGAATGGCTGTCTAGACTGTGCCGGGCAACTTTATTAGGAGCTGACAAAAAAGAAGAGGTATGACAGCAGCCAGGTCTCTGCTTGTGACAGTGACACTGCTGGATAGCTCCTGCGCAGCTGCCACGCGGGGATGGGGATGGGTGTGAGAGACACTCTGAGATGTGGTTTCCGTTCAGCAGTGCCCAAGGGCAGTGTGTGGGTGATGACAGGTTGGGTGTGCGGGGCAGGCGTGAAATAGATGTGCCCGTGACAGAGCCTGCCGCAAGCTTCCCAGCAGCAGACACGGGATTCAGGTGTGTGTCTGGCGGGTGGGCACAAGGTATGTGGCAGCCTCCCAGACAGGCCACCACTGAATGCGGGTGGGTAGAAGTGCTGTCTGCAGGGGTGGGTCAAATAAGGACATGACTAAACAGCTTCTCCATGTGGCTGCCACAGCAGAAAGGGGAGAGTATGCCACGAGTGCATATTCAGGGGCAATTGCTAATTGGTGTTGGTGGACAGACACACTGGAATGAGTGTGTGCGCACATGTGTGTGTATAGTGTACGTGTTCACTTATCGGATGGCTTGAGTGACTCCACTTCTAATGGACATGTAGGAGTATAATGTGTGTGTGTGTGTGTGTGTGTGTGTGTGTATGTGGGAGTTGACCTGGACACTGGCTAGTTAGTCACCTCCCATGAAGTTAACCCCCAAAGACACAGGCACAGGTGTGCATCTGTGTGAGTGAAGGAGAGGCCTTTGAAGGGTCTCTGCCCCAGGGGGGAAGAGCAGTCTTTGCTTGACCGTGGTAGTGAGATGAGCCATTGCCAGGGGCCCATAGTGACAGAATCCCAGGGAAAATGACTGGGAGGGGAAAGGGGCCTCTTGCACCTGTGCTTGCCCCAGGAAGGGTCAGTTCAGTGAGGGGTACTTTTTCTCCACCATCAGTCCAGGGATTGGTAAGGACCTAAGTGGTGTGCACAGAAATATGTCCATTGGTGTTCGTCTCATGCGTTCACACACACCTATGTCTATGTTTGCATAGCTTGAATCGTCTCTGGAAGAGGTGAGGTTCAACAGATAAATTAAATATTGATTAGTCTGCTCTTTCTTTGTGCAACAGCCACACCAGAACTGGCAAGCAAAGTGTGTCAGGACCCATGCCCAGCTGTGGCTAGTCATGGATGACTGTGGGCAGCTTTACTCCTTCTATGTTCCCTCCCACCTCCTCCATCTCACACACACTTCATGATGTACATTATTACTTCCCTCTTGGTGACACATTAAGTGTCTGGTAGTATATCTCTTTCTTATACACCTTTCTGTAGAAACCCTTCAAGAACCCTTGGGCATTGCTTCTCAGATCTATCCAGACATGCACACTAGTGTGAGTGTGTGTGTGGTAGGGTGACTGTGCTAGACGATTTCTGTTGTAGCTGACACTTAACGGGTGTGGCGGCTGTGTGGCAGATGCCGCTGGGAAGCCCCCGTATTGGTGTCTGGCAAGGGCTTAGGGAGAGCTATACTTCAAAGCTGCTGACGAGGAGAAGGGTGGGGGTGTAGCTGATGGTGGAAATCAGAAAAGGATGTTTGGATCAGGAGCAGATTGCCAGGGAGATAAAACATGCCGATTACTAAGGCCTTGTTTTTTTCACCCCCTGAGATATAAGCCTGCTTCCTTTGCCTCTTTGTCTGAGTTTGAGTCAGATTTGCAATTCTTTGAGGCTGGTCCCCAAATCCTTTTCATGTGCCTTCTTTTTCTCTCCCTCTCTCTGTTGGGAGTGATGAAGTATCAGAAAATTATAGATGCTCGAGGAGAAAAAAAGAAAATCAGGGGTGCCTGGGTGGCACAGTTGGTTAAGTGTCCACCTCTTGGTTTCGGCTCAGGTCATGATTCTGTGACATCGAGCCCTGTGTCGGGCTCCACGCTCAGCGTGGAGTCTGCTTGAGATTCTCTCTCCCTCTCCTGCTCCCCCCACCTCCCGTGTGCTAGTGTGCTCTCTCTCTCAAGATACATAAGTCTTTAAAAAGAAAAAATAATCAGTCACAAAGAGTATAATTCTGAAATTTTAAATCAGATGGAGTCTCAATTAGGGCAGATTAATTATCAAGTGCAAAAGCAATTATATGCAGAATGCTTAGGGCTCAGCTACTATTTTGGTGGGCAAGTTGGAAAATAAGCAAGCTCTTACAATTACCTAAATAATTATCCATTGCCAAGGCTTTTGAAAATATCAAGGTCTATATAAAGAAAAAATAATCATCACAGGGAAAAAGAAGTTCAAGAAAATGGAACTGTTTACTGGAGAAGGACTGAAAGCCCAGATTCCTTTTTTCACACACATCTTTTCGGCAAGATTCTCCAAATCTCTGTTCATTCATATTGGATGGTTGGGAAAGGAAGAGAAGGAGGGAGGGAGGAGGAGGTGGAAGGAGACTATGGTGTTTCTCCCTGGAGGAGAGGAGAGAGTTTTAGAGAATGGAGAAACTCACCTCATTGTGAAAATGGTAGGGAGTGGTCCCAGGAAATTCAGCAGACTGCAGTTCTCTGAACAGGGAGCTTCAATGACTAAACAGTATTTGATTTCCAGAAGTGGGACTTCAACAGGACTGCTTGTCAGACTTTCCTTGAGAGGGCTGACGCAGTTTCCAAGGCCGCCCAAGGCCTAGAAGGGAGTGACTTCTCTCCCACCATGCCCCAGTTCAGCTCCGAGAGAGGCAACACTCAGGTTTTGAAGAGGCAATGCAAGTTTGAGCCTCCAGAGGCTGAAATCCCAAGAATTCCTATATGAAACTAATTTGCACTTTTTTAAAGAGGCCGACAAAATGTTTTCCCCAATATACCCACTAGAGGCTTGTACATGTAGATAAAGATTTTCACCCAATGGCCGTTTCAAAGATTGGCTGCTCAGGTGACCTGGAGATCTGTAAAATGTTTATTTAATTATTACAAACATTTCTTGTCCACTGACTTTTTTTCTTTGTGGACTGCATGAGTTTTTTTCCAGGTAAGTTTATTGCATTTGGCTCCCCCAAAAAGTGGGAATACCACTTCTACAAAACAGAGCTGTTGTATCTGCAGGTATCACATTTAAAACTTAGACTACACTTTTCATTTTTGAGGGGAGAAACCAGCCAATTACAGCGCTTCTGTTAACTGGGCACTGGGCTGACCAAGTTCACTCAGACTCGAGACACACGGAGTAAGGGAAGGAGGCCGTAGATGGCCTGATCCAGTTTGAGAGAAAAGTGCAGTAATTGGTTCAGAAGGCTGTGGTCCTAGGAGTGGTGCCTAGCCTACACCAGGAGTAGCCAGGGAGAGCTTCTCAGAAGCACGGGCTGGAAGCAGAAGCAGGAGCTGGGCGGGTGGGCACAGGTGGCCCTAGGCGTTACCTGTTCCTTTTTTTTTTTTTAAAGATTTTATTTATTGACAGAGAGAGAGAGAGATCACAAGTAGGCAGAGAGGCAGGCAGAGAGAGAGGGGGAAGCAGGCTCCCCGCCGAGCAGGGAGCCTGATGCGTGGCTCGATCCCAGGACCCTGAGATCATGACCTGAGCCGAAGGCAGAGGCTTTAACCCACTGAGCCACCCAGGCGCCCCGCGTTACCTGTTTCTTAGGTTAAAAGCTTTTTGAGGCTTGCATGCCATCCCACGTTTCCACCCATCAGTCCTGGTTTTGTTTTTGTATTTGTTTTTGTTTTTGTTTTTGTTTTTGAAGTCACATAGAATAACTCTGGTCTCTATTATTCACATCAACCTTTTATTTTAATATATTTGGAGATACTGACCATAGTCTCTCTTGCATGTTCTTTTTTCCTGGCCAAGAATGTCCCAGTTCTCTGTTCTTTATGAAGGATAATAATACTTAGACTTTGGGACTGCAGTCTGCTCATTGTAGTATTGTTTGCATGGAGCTTCCCTCATCTGAGGCCCCTGCCTCCCTGAGGGCTGTGGAATTTTTGCTTTACCGATGAGGAACCTGGGGCCCCTGGTGGAGAAGTAGCTTACCCAGAGCAGCTCACCAGGGAAGCCAGAACGCAAACCTGCTTCCCTGGCCCAAGCTCGCTCCGCTAGAACATCCTCCTGTGTTTGAGTTCAAGACCTGTTTATCCTCATGCACACACCTTTTAACTGCGTTAAGCCCCTTTCCCTCGGAAGGCTCTCCTTTCGGTCAGATGCTGTATTCACGGTCCTGTGTCGCCCGACCGTGCACACATAGCTCGCACGGTCTCCGCCACACTCCGGGTGTCGAGCTTAGGGCTTACCATGACTGCACAAGGTGGTTGTGAAGCTTCAGATTCAGATAACGCAGAGCATTGAGCATGTAGCACCAACAGTGTTAGCTCTCATTTTTTATTCTAAACATCGTGAAAATTTTCCATGAACTATTCAGGCTGGGGCACTGTGTGCAACGGGGAGAGAGTGGGGACGTAACTCTTGATTGCATCACTGAACTTCAGTCTTGGAAAAAAAAACTTGGAGGTCATTTCAACCACCTTCATTATCTTTGGGAATGAGGAGATAGACCCAGAGGTTTTAAGCAACTTTCCAGAAGACATAGAGCAAGTTAGTAATATTTGCGTGATAAAGCTAGTACTTAAGGTGTGAAACTGGCCAACAGGGCTGTCTTCCTCTTCTTAGTGAATGGAAGTGAGAGAGACGGAAGAAAGCTGTCCTTTAATTTATTAGGTTTTGTTCGTTTGTTTTATAAATTAGGAGAGAGGGATCCAAGATGCTAAACAAATATGTTATGACCAACGCTAGCTGAGTCTGACCTGCAGTCTCACCTAGTCTTTGAAGACTGTTCAGGAGATCGGATTGCTGAAATCCAAATCTCATTCTTAATGCACTTTTGGAAAACGTTCAGCTTAGGACAGAGGCCTGGGGAACAGTGTGAACACAAGGTCCTTCAAAGCAGGGACTTGTTCTTCACTGTATCTGTGCCCTGAGCACCCGGCACGGCTGTAGTGAAGATGGGCGCTGGTGGCTGTTTCTGAGTGAACAAATGCCCCTTGCTCCCAGCAGGTGTTGGGTCGATGAACTTCACTCTCTCCGGCCCACCTCCCTTGGGCTCCCCTTTGCCTCTGCCACAAGGAGGGCTGAACAGCTCGGCCTTTGGACCGAGAACAGCATCTCAGAATCCCTTGGCAGCCCCTGGGTGTCAGGAGTATCTCCCCCCAAGTCCCCACCGGCACCCCTGTGTTCTTTGCTGTTGGAGACGTGTCTTAACTGCGTGTCATTCTGGCCTTCCTGGCCTCTCCTAACCATCTGGCTTTCGTGTCTGTGCAGGAGCGTCCCTGGGCACATGTGCAGTGGGGTCCGATGAGCCTGGCCCAGAGGGCCTCACCTCCACCTCCTTGCTGGACCTCCTGCCGCCCACGGGCCTGGAGCCGCTGGACTCGGAGGAGCCCAGTGAGGCCATGGGACTGGGAGCTGGTCTGGGAGCCCCCGGCTCAGGTTTCCCCAGTGAAGAGAGCGAAGAGTCACGCATTCTGCAGCCACCACAGTACTTCTGGGAAGAGGAGGAGGAGCTGAATGACTCCAGTCTGGACCTGGGACCCACTGCAGGTAGCTCTTCTCACCTAAGAGTAGGTGCCCCTTGCAGCTGGGAGGGAGGCTGGCTAGGCAGAATGCCAGAGGACCGTTTCCTTGCTCAAATCGTATCTCTTGTCTCTCCCAGCCAGCTTTTATCGTGCTGCCGTCCGCCTCTATCCCAGAGCCGAGTCTCTGGGACCCCCGGTGTCTTACTGGTTCCTGAGGCTCTTTTCTCTTTAACATTTGCTGCTGTTTAGGGAGCCCATGTTCTGTGCTCATATAACACTATATAATGCGACAGCCTGGGAGCGTAACTTTCTCCCCATGTAAATGCAAAAACTGCCTCTCAGGGTGGTTAAGAGTATCCTTGAGTTCATACAGCCGCTCATCGGCTCAGCCATGATCCAAGCCAAGGCTTCCCAAGATCTAGGGGTTCATTGTTTTCCCTGCTGTGCTATGTCGTCCCTGTTGAAGGTTCCTGTACCCCTCCTGAGGTCTCTCTGACCCCTGATCAAGGCACATGTCCCAGAGCTGGTTCATGGGTTTCTAGAGCGTGGCTGGTGGACCTGTGCAGGCCAGCCACCCGGGGCCTGGGGCCATGCCAGAATGCACGCATTTAGGGGCTGGATGCAGATGCGGCAGAGCATGTTTGCCTTGCTCCTGGCTTCAGCAGCTGTGCACGTTCTTGGCCAGCAGGAGCCCATTTGTAAATGCTGGAGCGCCACATTGTGTGTGTACCCGCCCGTGCACATGGGGGCGGGCTGTTACAGAACGCAGTTCGAATTTTTCTCTTTAGGGTAGATAATATTTTGGGTTTTTGTCCTCTAATTATGAAAATAATACCTGGAAATTGTAGAAAATACAAAAGATGCAAAGAAGGAAACAAAAGTCACCCGCAATCTCACAACTGAAAGAGAATTACTAGTAATAGTTTGGATACATCCTTGTAGTCACTTTTATGTGCCAAATTGGAATTATAATATTTTCACTTAAAATGTTTAATAAATGTATTTCAGCATCATTAAATACTCTTTAAACCTGATTTTTAATGACTACATAGTATTTCGTCATGTGGCTCATCATAGGTATAAAACCAGCTCCCTTTTATTGAATATTTCGGTTGTTTCCAGTTTTAATGCCGCTATAACTATCATTATATATTTTTACACTTCTCTGATTGTTCCCTTGTGATACATCTAGAATAAAATTGCTAGGTGTAAAGATGTATCAATCGGCGTCCCACCCGGAAAAAGAAGACACGACCAAACTGAGATTACCCAGGGAGAGTTTATTTGTAGAACAAGAAACTTAGAAAGGTGGGGAGGGGACAGGCCAACCACAGAGGAGTCCAGGGTCCGTAGCAGCAGAGCACTCAGTGCCCCTACACCCAAAGGTACAGAGGGAGAGATGGATGAAAGGAGCCAGGAGGGACAGAGACTGGTGGAAAGCAAGTGATCCTGGCAAAGGCAGTGACCCCGCAGGGGAGAAACCAGGGGAGGAAATACCTGACCCCCTCTCCTGCTATCTTCTACCAGGATCCCTGTCAATCTCTCTTCCCCTGCCTCTGTCGGGGAGTCTGGTCGGGAAGCAGGGACACGGCCTGTTGTGGTGTCTCTCGGGGTAGAGAAGGATAGAGGGAAGATCTGGAGGGGATGGAGCATGTCTAGCACAATAGGAATCTTCCCACAGGCTTTTGTTAAATATTTCCAAACCAGCCTCTAGGAAGGTCTTTCCAGTTTGCATACCCATCAGAGGTGGAATGAATGGCAGGTTATTGGAGCCATCCCACCACTGCATTCTGTCCTTTAGAAATCTTGGTTAACTTGATAGGTAAATTATAATGGCCTTTGATTGCTAGTGAATGTTAACGTGTGTGTGTGTGTGTGTGTGTGTGTGTGTGTGTGTGTGTACATATTCTGACCACTTGAGGTCCTCTCCGATTTGAGGCATAGTATAATGAAGAGCAGGCTCTGGCGTCAGGCAGATTCCAAAGTTTCAGTACCGACACCTAACGGCTATGTGATTTTTGGCCAGGAGCAACCTGAGCCTCAGTTTTCCCATCTAGGGAATGGAATCATAGGGTTATGAGGTTTAAGTGCAGTAATTCGTTGAACGCTCTCAGTACAGCGCTTGCTACATCTAAGTACTCTGTATTACCTATTATTACTTTTCCATTTTTTTCTATTGGGGCTTTACTTTTTTTTACCACTGTACCAATCCTCACATAAAAAGAATACATTCTCTGATGTATATAGAAAACATTTTTCCAGTGTATCAATTACTTCTTTATTATAATAATTTTTGACATACATTAATTTTTTTACAAACTGGACAGTCTTTCTTTTGAAATAGTTGAAATGTTTTTATGTGTTTTTCTTTGCTTTATATTTAGAAAATCCTTTCCCTCCCTGAGATATATGCACCTTTACTTCCTTTATTTTTTTTAACTTAAATTTTTACATTTAACTTTTTATTCTAGCAGTAATATACTCTGGTATAGGATAGGGATTTGTTCTTTAGTTCTTTTCTCCCATAAAGCTAGCCAGTTACTCCAGCAGCATAGGCTAATAAATCTATCCCCTTGTCATGGAAAAGAAGCCCTAGACAATTAGATGTGCTTGGGTCTTTCTCTGGGCTTTTCTTCTTGGGTTGAGATTCTAGTCTGAGCCAAGCACTTTTTCCGAGGGCCTTGGCCGAGAAAGCGGCGGTGCTGAGCCTGGGACCTTCCTCAGGATCACAGTGGGATGGCCCTGAGGCTTTGCTGAACTCATTTTCTCTGCCTCTCCCTTCCCTTTCCCTCCTTTTCCTCTCACTTCCTCTCTCTTCTCCCACTAGCCTGTCTGCCTCTCTTAACAGTGAAAACAGCCATTCATTAAATGCCTGTTCTGTCACGGCCGCTTGGCATCCATTCTCCTCCTTGTGCCGGCTCTACAGCGTGGTCTGTCTCCTCCTCTCTGCTCTACACCCTGAATGACCATGACATGGGGACTCAGGTGCCCTGCACGAAGAATGGGCGACAGCCCCGGAGGAGGGAGAGGAAGGAGGGCTGCTTTTCCCAGGCTTCCACATCTCTCACCGTCCCACGGGGCCCTTGCCTTTCCTCGGGTCAGTCACTTCTCTGTACACCCCCAAGGTAATTTGTGAAAACACAGTACCCACAGGATAGTACTGCAGGAAATGCTCTTGATGCTCTGGCCTAGCCCCTTGGCCTCATCTCCTTCCCTGCCCCTGCAAGCGTCGGTTCACTAGCCTATTATCATCCCCGCTTGGCAGATGCAGGACTGAGGCACAGGGAAGCTAAGTGCTTTAACAAGGTCGCACTCGGTATGTGACAGAGCTGGATCGAGAATCGGTGTGTTCTCAGGCCTGTTCCCTGAGCCTGTGGTGCCCTTCCTCCTGTCCTGTCTGCCTGAAACGCCCTTCTCCATCCCAGCTGCCTGGCACACTTGTCACCATCCTGCAACACCCAGCTCAGAAGACACAGCTTCCGAGAGAGGTCTTTGCATCTCTATCAGGCGGGCGGGACCGCACGTGGTTGTGCGTGCGGTGCCCTGTGTAAGGGTGCCCTGCCGAGCCGGGGAGCTGGGGCTCGAGTCCAGTCTGCACGCTACTCACCCAGTCAGGGGCTGGATGGGAGTGCCTTCTTCTAAGTCATCTGCCCAGAGTGGCCTCTGTGAGCTGGCAGTGGCCCTGACGTGAAGCTAGTTATCCCTGCTTCCGAGTCCTCATGGGACCTTGATAATACGGTGTGAGGCCATCACAGAGACAGAGAGCATTCCAGGGGTGAGGCTCATTTGTAGGGGGAGGCAGCCCAGAGAGGACAGTGTGTGCCAACCCCCTCTGCCCGCATCTGCTCCTGACCCTAAAAGTCAGAGGCTTCCATCTGGAAGGAAGGAGGGCATTGCCTCTTGGGGTTTGCTCCTCAGGTCGGAGGAGACCCAAGGAACCTTCAAAGGACCTGTCTGGAGGAGGAGTGTGCCCAGAGGTCAGAGTGACCATGCTGAGTGCTGTGTCCTAACACAGCCCTTGGGGACACGGATACATCCGTGCCCAGGAGCAATGACTGCTGAAAGCCAGGCTGTGGATGGGCCTAATCTCAGACCCATTACCCTTCTAGTAATTATGATATCGACCCATATATGAGCACCTAGCACGTGCCAGGTGCCGTGTTAGGTGTTTCCGTGTATTATCTCATTTAATCTCGACAGAAACAAGTATACATTGTTTTTTGTTTTGTTTTTTAAAGATTTTATTTATTTGACACAGAGAGAGAGAGATCACAAGTAGGCAGAGGCAGGCAGAGAGAGAGGGGGAAGCAGGCTCCCCGCTGAGCAGGGGCTCAGATCCCAGGACCCCGAGATCATGACCTGAGCAGAAGGCAGAGGCTTTAACCCACTGAGCCACCCAGGCGCCCCACAAGTATATATTGTTACTCCCATTTGACCGGTGAACAAACTGAGGCTCCAGGAGTTTGCATAACAGCCCAGCTACCAACTGTAAGAACCAGGAATCAAATCTGAGTTCTCAGACTCCATAGCCTTGGCTCTTTCTATTAGGTTGCCTCTCAGCTTAACCATTTTACTAAAGACTAGCAGTAATGTTTTATATTTTTACATAGTAAATATCACCGTTTTTTTCCATAGAATTTTCTCTTAGATTAGCTCATCTGAACTCCACAACCACAGGCAGGAGTTGTCACTGCTTCACAGATGCTGAAACCCAGGCCCAGAGAGGGTTAGCGCTTTGCCCAAGGCTGCACACCTTGCGTACAGCAGAGCTGAGCCTGGAATCAGCTGAGCGCCTGGGCTTGGCAGTCCGCTGCGGGAGCACAGAGATAGTATGTGTTAGGAAACCGGTGCCTTTCATTGTCACAAGTACTTTGCTATACAGCTCATTGCTAGCTTGTTAGACTTAGAAGAGCCACAGCTGGAGCCTTCCTTCTCCTACAGTGACGATCCTGAGGTCCCACAGCAAAAATAGCCACTGGTCTTTCTGCTCACCTGGTGTCAAGCGGTGTGACCTTGAGCAGGTTCCTTGTCTGATCTTGGCTTCAGTCTCTCCTCTGTAAGTGAGGAATGATAGAAGCCTTCTTCAGCTTTAAAACATTATGGTTTTCTGACATTTCAGGTGAGAAGAGTGGTCTCAGCAAAGTAGGGAGAGAGAAATGGAATATAGATTGCCCTTCCACCAGCTAGCATCAAGCCAACTTAAGGCCTGATCAAGTAATTCAGGCAAGATTGTTAATGAGTAAGAACAGTTTCCCGGGTTACCCACTCATCCCAAGGCTGTCTCTCCTGTCACCCTCCACCCTTTCGTTCTCCAATATCCTTCATAAAATTCTCTGCATGCAATTTAATTTTCCTAGTGAACAAGCTAATTAGTGTTCTACAAGAAAAGCGATAACTCTTCGGGGTCGGCAAGTTCTAGAAACCAACTCGAACATGCTGACAGGCCTGTGTGAAAAAGGGGGTGTCGATTCGCTCAGTAACTGCAGAACCTAGGCAGGTGGGATCCAGGTGTTGAAACGGGACACCAGCACCTGTCTTTCTCCATCAGGCTTCGCCTTCCCTGGCTGGCTTCGTTCTCAGGCACGTTGTCCGGCACGTTGTCCCTGTGCAGTGGCTCAGAGAGCCCTCAGCCACTCCAGTGTCCTCTTCTTTCACTCAGCAGCCTCAGCAGAGAGAGAACTCTGCCTCCCCAGCACTTCTGGGAAAGTCTCAGGATGGAAGCTCGTGTGTCTGTCCTGGGTCATGAGCCCATCTACGACCCAATCCTGAGGCCAGAGGGACTGGGTTCTCTGGTCCAGACTAGCTCTCAAGCACCCCTGGAAATCAGGGGGTAGCACCCCACAGTGCTGTACCAAGAGGAAGGGGAGTCCACGCCAAATGATGGTTGGGCATAAAGGAACATTTATGAGTGCTTATATTATTATATAAATCATTTCCACATCATTTTTTTTAACCTCACAGCAGCCCAATGAAATCTGTGAAAGCAGTCATCATTAGGATCCCTGTTTTATAACTAAGGAAACCGGCTCAGGTTTAAATGTGGCATGAAATCACACAGGTAACGAGCAGCAGAGCGAAATCTCAAATTTGAGATTTCTGCTTTAAGATCTGCTACCCCTCCCCCCCGTGTGAAATCATTCATTAGACCCCTTGAATTACTATTGCCTGTGACGAATTTTGTAGAAAAGCAGATCGTCAAAGCCAGTCTGCTGGGACCTGGAAATGACTCCTATGCATTGATACCGTACCTGATGTTGAATGATTTGACCTTCTGGGTCACGGCGCACACATCAGGCATGTCTGCTAAGAAGGCCGGCCGACAGAAGCACTTGCACCTAGATGCCAACAAGAAACTGTACTTTTGTTTTACACTAGTAATAAGTATCATTATGTGAAAATCCGAAAATGCAGAAAAGAAGAAAGTAAAAACCACTCCTAATCCCATCAGCCAGAATTGGCCAATGTTAACATTTTGGCATGTATCTTTCTGGAAATTTTTCCCACATTGGGAAATACATAAACTATGCCTTTATAAAAAATGGAATTAGAGTGCACAGGTTCTGCTGTTTCACTTCGCAGCATCTCTCCAAGCCAGCTAACGGAGCTGTCCACCCTCACTTTTAAAGCGGGAACAGTCTCCCGCTACCACCCCTTTGGTCAGTGGCCCGCTGCCTGAGCGTTGGATGGCCTCCAGTCTTTTGTCCTGCGAGCTATGCCCTCATGGAAATCCTTGAAACCGAGTCATTACGAGCATCCTCATTGTTTCCTTAGGGTGCATTTCTAGGAGTGAAATGATAGGTTCAGAATGTCTCTTCTTAAAGCTTTCATTCATATTAACCCCCCACCCCCCGTGTGGCCTGATTTCCATTCCCGTCAGTAGCAGATGGAGTGCCCGTTTCCTGCACTCATCCAATACTTGGTATTATCTTTAAATATATACGTATATTGTCAGGTTGGCAGCCCCAAAACTGTATCATCATGTTTAATTTACATTTCTTTGATGACTACTGAGGTTGACCATTAAAAAGTCATTTTTAATTATACTGAAAGCTTCTCCCCTTGAACCTCTGTTTTATACCAGTCTGTTGTGAATTTCTTGAGTGTTTTCGTATTAACACTGGGTTGAATAACTGGCTTGAGTGTTGCACTCAGGGGGGCAATTTTCAGTGATTTGACATTAAGCGAAAGGGACATTTAAGTGATCTTCCAAGGCCACTGGCTTGGTGGCTGTCTTAATTTCACGTCTTAAACAGGGGAGTCAGTTCATTAATATTTCAGCAGATGCCAAGGGTCATCCATGAGATTATGGCTACCCTGGAAGGCAAAAACAAAGTCCAGTGTGACCTTGATAAGCTGGAGAAAGAGACTTAACAAAACCAATGAAACATAGGAGAGAGAAAATGCAACACGATCTATTTAGGGAACAAAAGCCAGCCCCCAGAGTGAGATTAAAAGAAAAAGAAAAAACCTGGAGAATCCAAGCTGTCCAAAGGTCTGGAGCTTCATCAGAGTGGCCTCCTGCTGCCTGCGAGCCACGAGATCACGTCTGGCAGGGAGAGAGCAGCGTGAGTGCTGTGTTAAATTCAGACCGCGCTGCCTGAGTCCAGAAACCTTACTTTCCAGCTCGCATCAGCTAGCTTCTCGCCCATGAATCTTGTTGGCTTTTCAGCAGTTCACTAAGCAGATATTTATTGTGTACCTGCTCTGCTGATTTTGTAACCACTGGTACAACCGTGTGGCGAATCCAGAGTTTCCATAAGAGATGAAGAATGGCAGGGGGAGGAGGCTGAGAATGAGGGATAATCCCAGTTGCTGAGCCCCAGGCAAAGGAGGCTAAATTGGAACAACTGAGAAAATACGTAGGTTTTTATCCCGAGGGAGATGCTTCCCAGAAGTTCCTCACATAAGCAGACAAAACAGAAATGGGCTTAAGTCGTACAGGAACCACAGCAGTTGGCTTTAAGGAATTTGGAGAGAAAACAAAAGCCACCAACATAGAAATGCCTCTCTAAGGAGGCATATTCTTGAAGAGGGTGGCAGCCCATTTTACCCAGACTTAGCCATCTCCTGTCCAGATGACTTCCCAGGTCCCTTCTTGAGCTAGAACCCCTAGGTCTCTGGAGGTCCTAGGGGATCCAATGGAGTCCCATCGCAGGAACACTTGTCTGCGGATTCACCTGCAGTGAGCTGGGGCACGTGGACTGTGACAGCAGTGCGACTTTAAGAGATGGCCTCAGGGAGAAGAGCATGCCTTCTGGGTAAGGCGATTTGAATGCATTATGTCATTTCACCTCGGCCTCAAGGTCCCAGAGGGGTGGTGGGCGGGCCTAGAGGCTGGTTAGCCAGCATTCTAGCCCCTGGCTGCAGAACCTTGAAGCTGAGCCTTGAGCCCTTACTTTCAACTAGTCTGGTGATTCAAGCCCAGCTTCCAAGAAATGGGCCATGGCCTGCGGTGCAGATGGAGGGGGAGAGGGGATGCTCCTCTGTCAGTTTGCTCCTCCCCCTGCGTCTGAAGCCAAGTCTGGGTGTTAGCCTAGCTGAGCCATCGTGTCTGAAAAGTCTGGCTTTAACCACGCACAAGCCTGGGTTTTACAACTTTACAGCTGTGATAAGTGTAGTTTCACAATTTAGAGCAAGTATCCTCCCCTCTGTGAGCTTCACTTTTCCTTATCTGTAAAAGGAAGGCTGTGTCCTTTGGAAGCCAAGTGTCCTGGGGGGGGGGGGGGGGTGTCTAGGAAAGATGTAGTTTCCAATGAAAGCCACCAGGGGGTACTGCAACTTCACAGAGTTGGTGCCCTGTGTTCAGGGAGGGAAGCCCCGGAAGGCAGAGGGGTGGGGAGGTTGGCCTAGGTCCCAGGCATTCCTCTGAGGTCTCACCTACAGCGAGTGAGGAGTGCACCTCTCTTCAGTGTCCCAGCTGTCACTACCCTCCTGGGGCTTTGACCGGCTTTCCTGCTATCTTGAACGTGTCTCCTGGGCATCTCTGCTTGTTCATACCTGTGTCCAGGTGTGGGGTGTGCGGGGAATGGTACACCTTCGTCCCAGACAGGTTTCGGGGTTTGCGGGCCCCTCCTGTCCCAACTCCAGATGCTGAAGTAGATGGACTAGGAAGCAAAGCCTAGGGCACTAAGCAGCACAGGCTTTCCCCGTGTGGAGTCATAGCTGCCGGTGACAGCTATGGACAGGGCTCAGGACATACTGCTGTCACTGCACTGGGAGACCAGGGCTAGGGCAGCCACCTGCCTTGCCGGGCCCATTGTGCCTCCCCCACTATGGTGCCATCCTCTCCCATATCCCTCTCCTTTCCCTGCTCCATTCCCCTGCTTTTCTTCTCTTCCTCCATTGCCAATTCACCTCGTTATACTCCTCTCCAAAATGACTGCTCCAGCTTCCTCTCCCAGGCCACTGTCTCAAGTCTCTGGAAGCCCGGTCTTCTTCCCTGGACACCAGAGTGGGAAAAGTACGTTCTTCACCGTCCACCAAGACTGTTCACCTCTCACAGCAACTGTGTTCCTTTCTCCTAGAGCCTTTGGAAGCTCCTAGTTCAGGATGGCCTGCCCTGTCCCCTGCCACGTTTCACTTCTCTTCTGGTGGCCCTAGCATTTTCACTAGCCAGGACTTGAAATGATTATCTCTCTTTCTCTCTCTGTAATTCCTTATTTAAAAAATAATTTCAAACTTACAGAAGATTCGCAAAAGTAATTTCCACACACCCTCCACTCAGACTCCCCCAGTGTTAATATTTTACCAAATATGTGCATATACTTATACAATTTTTTTCTAACCCATTTGACAATAAGTTGCAGACACAGTGCCCCTTTACTTACACTGCATACTTCAGTGTCTATTTCTTAAAAAAAGAAACATTCTCTTACAGAATCACAGTACATTGACCATCAGGAAATTGACACAGACACAGTACTACTATATGGTGACAAACTCTGTTCAAACTTGCCACCCCCACCCCCCAGCATCCATTGTAGCAAAACAAAACAAAATTATTTTTTATAGTTCACTGCCAGTCCAAAATCAGGTACTGCGTTTGTTGTCATGCCTCGTTAGTCACTTTTATTCTGGAAAATTCTCCAGTCTTTCTTTATCTTTCATGACCTTAACAGTTTTGAAGGAGATAGGCTAGTTATTTTGTAGACTACCCCTCAGTTTTGTCTAGTGTTTCCCCATGATTAGACTCAGGGTCTACTTTTTTGGCAGGAATAGCACAGAAGCGCTGTTGTATCTTTCTGTTAAGCAGACCATAGTTCTCCTCTTGGACTGAGCATGGTTTCTTTACTTGTTAGTCTACATTCATATTTGGATCCCGTCCCACTCCCCACTCTTCTGGCATCCCTGTTTTCATCCCACCTGGGTCTGTCCCCCAGCTGCTCACGTTCCACTTCCCACCACACCTCTGATTCATAGTCTGCGTCCCCACTGGGTCTCCCATTAAATTCTTGTTTCTGTGTAAGAGACCCTCCTGATACTCAGATCATATCTAGGCTTCTCAGGAAAGCATCGATCCTTTCCTGCCCTGCCTTCTTCCGTTGATTCGCTCTGATTTATTTATCACTCAGGTGGTTATCCTGCCCCTCAGCCTGTGGAGCAGACTTCCAAAATGGTGCCATTTTTCCTGTTACGATTTTACCATATAAAAATTTAATAAGAAGAAGAAGGAGGAGGTAGAGGAATACTTAAAATCAATCATGCATTTGCTGTGTAGTGTGGGCTGTGTCCAGGTTTTATCTCAGTGCCTCCTGATTACAGCCCTGGGTGCTAGGTACTGTTGTTATTTTACAGGTAAGGGAAAGGAGACACATGGAGGTCAAGTGCATGTCCAAGGGCACACTGCTGATCAGCAGTGGGACCAAGATCACACAATAAGAGAAGAAGGAATAATTCTGAATGCTGGGAGGTGGTTTAAAAAAAAAAAAAAAAAAAGGAAAAAATCCTGCTGAGTCTGAGTGTCAGGGTGTGATGTTTACTGATTTGTCAAGTCTCCGGAGATGAGAGGGCTGGAGAGGGCGAAGGCCTGGTGAGTGATGTAAATTTGGGAGTCTTTAGCAGAGAGGCAATAGATAAAGTCTTTAGAATCCATCAACTCGCTGAGAAAGGAGTGCAGAAATGATGAGTCAGGAGCTGGCTGTCTGGGAGTGATCACACGTAGGGATCCTAATGAAGGGGCAGTCCGTGCCCTTGGAGGCTCTTTTCTCTCCCTAAATGGACAGGTTCTCCCTAAATGGGTTCAGGAAGCAGAAGGTGGCAGTCAAGGGTCCACCAAACACACATTGCTCTCTTTTCTGCACTGGGCCAGGCAGGCACTGTGTTAGGTGCTGGGAACACAGGGATGAAGAAAGTCACCTTGCTCGGCAATCAAAGTTTGTGATCTCATAAATCCTATGTTATTCTTATTTAGGATAGTAGAGGAGTTGTTTTTAATGCCATTGGTGTGTGAGACACACTTGTCAGAACTATCTCCAAAGCACAGAGTATCAGTGCCAGAAAGAACCTTAGAACTCTTACATACCAGCATCCATTTGTCCTATGTCCCATGGCTTGTCAGGAAAGCACAGAAGCCCAGAGAGACCCAGGGACTGACCATCGCTTAGACAAGTAAGTTGTTGGCTAAGTCTTCTGGCTGCAGATCCCATCCCCCACAGCATGAGTCCAGCTTAGTTGAGGGACTTCTGTTGGGAGCCAGGTTGTCTCTGGAGGGATACAGAGCTCGAGTTTTAGAAAGTCAGCATCACATTGAGTAGAGGGATTATTTAGTCAGCTTCCCCTCTTGGGAACTCCCCTACCTCCGTGGGATACACCACCATCCACCACATTCCTGGCTCATTCTAGGCTTTACTGAACCTATTGGCTAGTTCACGAACTTGTTAAGGGTTTCCCACACACTTTGTCTCTAGACTTGACCATTTCTGCTACGGGCATGGCTGCCCCTACAGTCAGCCGGAGTGCCCTCTTCTTCCTGTTAGTCAGCCAGCGCACACATGGTATCAAGTCTACCTCGGGGTCATCTCTTGAACCTGTCCTCTCACCATTCCCAGTGTCATCACCTATGTTTATCTGTCCCAGAACATTGCGGCAAGGCCCCAACTCTTTTCTCTGCTTTCAGTCATCTCTCTCATCAAATTCTTGCACATTGCTGTCAGGGCAATCTTCTAACTGTAAGGCGTTGTATATGTCCATTTCCCCAGCATCCATGCGACATGCTCTTTTATCATCTTCCTTTCAAGTGGCCATCCAGTCCATCCCAATTATGTTTTTATGCATTGTATTTCAATTTTAAACAGATCTATTAACAAGTGCTCACTTCTATTGAAGTAAAATATTTTTATTCTTTTATAAACTTGTTTTATGAGTGTAATTTCCTCAAGTCTCTCTAGAAGTGTTAAGAAGAAATGTTTCTAAGTTCTCTTTGTTTACTACATTAACTCTTCTCTCAGAGGTCAGTTGCTTTGCTTCTCTCCTTCATGCTTCTTCATGAGCCTGGCTTTCCCCTAAGGTCCTGTGAATCTTGATCATTCTTTCGTATTTATAAAAGTGATACTAGATTGCTCAGTATCAGAGGCTGGTGTGGGTCTCCGCAGTATACTGTGGTCTCTGTTCCACAAGCATACCTCTCCCCTGAACATCATGACTGCTTTGCGTGGGGAATAGGTAAGCTTCCCTACAGAGTTGTGTGCAGGGACTGAGGAGTGGAAGACGTTAAGTTACCAGTCACTTCTACTCAAAAAGAGTATGCTTGACAAAGGTGGATAGGGTAGAATATTTTAATTATTCATTTAAATGAATATTCATTTAATTATTCATTTAAATATTATAATTTAATATATAATATTATAATTTAAATATTATAAGTATCACTAAGATCATTCAGCTTCAAAAAATTGTACTTTTTCTTATAGGGAGTCAATTTTTCTTTTTGTAATAATTCTCAGAGCCATATGGATCCATGTTCCAATTTGAATGCTTGTTCCCTAGGCCCATTGCACAGCTTCCCTCCAGAGATTTATTTTTATGACTTCCTCTCATGTTTCTTGATTCCATGTCTTCTTTGGTTTTCTTGGAGAACTTCCTTAACTACTTCTCTCTGAATCTGTAGATTGAAAAACCTTTAGTCTTTGCACATATGAAAATGTATTTTGTAACCACACTTGAATGATAGTTTAGTTGGGTATAAAATACCAGGTTCAAAATATACTTCTCTCAGAATTCTGAATGTATTTTCAATTTCCTTCCTGCAGTCTAGTGTTATGAATTAGAAGCTTGGAGATAATTTGATTATTACTTTATAGGTTAACCTGTTCTTTCTCCAAGAGCTTTTAGGATCTTATCTTGCTTCTTAGAATTCCGAAATATGAGAATGAGAATGGGTTGTCTGGGGTCTTCTCAGCAAAATCCCCAGATGAGGAAACACAGATGCATTATAAGAACCATGGAGATGTTAACTTCTCATCGTGGACTGTAAATGAGGGCTATCTCTAAGGGGTGCGATCATACACACTTTGTTTCCTCTTTATACATTCCTGTATTCACAGATTTTTAGTGGCAGATTTGTGTCAGTTTTGTCATCACAAAGGAAACAAGGACTAGCCTGGCCCTCGTCTCCCCCACAGTCCGCTCCCCACACACCCCCACCTTATTTCCCACTCCCTTCCAAAAGGACTGGTAATCCGACTCCCCACTGTCCCCCTGTGGGTCTCATAGTTGCTTTATGTCATCTTCTCAGTGAATACTGAACAGATCAGTGATGGATGATGAAACTAGCGAAAGAGGTTTCTGTCTCTGTCCTTAGACTACACCTTTCCAGACTTGACTGAGAAGGCGGGTCCAATAGAAGACACCAGCCAAGGTCAAGAGGTGCTGAGTCTGCCCTCTCCCTTGCCCAAGATGAACCTGGTGGAGCCACCGTGG
Source organism: Potos flavus (assembly GCA_028534135.1). Lineage (NCBI taxonomy): Eukaryota > Metazoa > Chordata > Mammalia > Carnivora > Procyonidae > Potos > Potos flavus. The sequence continues at coordinate 50,112,502 of CM052898.1, read as the reverse complement.
CATATGGCTCCCGGAGAGGAGGAAGAGGAGGAGGAAGAAGAGGAAGAGGAGGAAGAGGAGAGGGAGAAGGAGGAGGTAGAGAAGGAAGAGGAAGAGGAAGAAGAGGAGCTGCTGCCTGTGAACGGATCCCAAGAAGAAGCCCACACTCAGGTCTACAGCTTTTCTCCCACCAGCAGCAGCCAGATGCCAGGGGCGGCCAAACACAGGCAGGAAGAATCCGGGGACCAGGCCTCCTCGGGTGTGGAGGTGGGGAGCAGCATGGAGCCCAGCCTATCACCGCTTGCAGTCACCCCAAGTACAGTGACCCTGGGGGATCAGGACTTCATCAGCCAGGAGGCAGGGGGCACAATGTTGCCAGCCGCGGGGCATAGGGTAGAGTTTGAGGCCCCTCGGGAAGCAAGCGAGGAGGCCACTGTGGGAGCAGTGGGGCTGGCTGGTAAGCAAGGGGAGGTGCCGTCCTTGGCGTCATTCCCTCAAACAGAAGCTCCCAGTGGGGCTGAGAGCCCAGATGAAGACCCCCTTTACCCTGGAGCCTCAGCGTCTTTCCCCCTGGCCCCCCGAGACGTGGAACCGACCCCGTCCTCTGCTACCTTGGGGCAAGAAGACCTTAGCCAGCAGCCCCAGGAAGGCCAGGCTGCCGAAGCCCCGTCCAGAATACCCTGGGATTCTACTCAGGTAAAGTGAGGACACATGAAGGCCATCTGGCGGCATCTTTCTCTAAGGGGTCTGGTCATCATCCCCTGGCTGCATGGTGGGAGTGGGAGGGTCTGCCAGGCTGAGGTGGGAGGCCCCTGGAGAGCACGTAGAACCCCAGCAGAACTTTTGGGTTGTACGCCTCACAGTTCTGCACAGGTGTTCTCACCACACTTAACACACAAAGCTCTTGGAAGAGCTTGGCTTCCCTAGCCTGGCCTCGTTCAGCGCTACTGCTGCCACCCATGGCCTTTCTGCTGCCTGACCTGTGCCCCCCGCCCCCATCTCCACACCCACCCCTGGACGAGTCGCCCTCTGCTCTCCTCACCCTTGCCCACACACACGCCCGGGCCAGTGTTTGCACCTGGGAAGGGACAGAAGGGAAGGGAGTCCCAAGTTGCCAGCCTGTGCATCTGGCCTGCAGGCCTGTTTTCCTTTGGCCTAGGGGACACGAAACCCCTGCAGGGTTGCCACTGAAGGCCTGTAGCTCAGGCAAAGCCCTGTCAGGCCCCTCCTCTCATTGAAGACATCCTCCGCGTGGTCCCTGGAGACATCTGGGTTTGTGAGCCTGGGGCTGGAGCCTGGGCTCGCCACCCTGCAGAGGCCGTTGGCTCCCACCTAGCTGTCACAGACCTGCAGCCGGCCTTCCGCTTCCGGCTTCTCAAGGGGTTTCCATCTGTGCTTTCTCTGGACGCCTTTCCTCGTGCCTCTGTAACTGTCACCCTTCTTTTGTTTCACCGTCCAGGTGATCTGCAAAGACTGGAGCAATCTGGCCGGGAAGAACTACATCATTCTGAACATGACGGAGAACATAGACTGTGTGAGTGCCGAGCTAGGCGGGGACCACAGGGAAGGATGGGAGTGGGTGGGCGGCCGAGCCTGGGCAGAGGGGAGCGTGCTGGGCATGGGGAGGGGCCTAGCCGAACCCAGGGGAGGAGCCAGCCCTCACCCATGTCTAAAAGAGGAGTGCCTTCATATGTTTAAGTTCCTAAGGGCTCTTTTATTCTTGCCCTACTCTGTGTTTAGTTTCAAGGAATAGTTTTGTTCTCATGTGCGATGTCTTATCGCCTGGAGGATATTGAAACTGTCTTTAAAAAGTTGCTTTCCTTATTTGTTAGTTTTGGCCTTGGTTTTTTCACATGCCTTTGCTCCCAGATGTCTAGTGGGTTCTTTCAGAGCTATTTAAGGAGGGCCATCAAAAAGCTGGTTGAAGCTTTGAGCTTAGAATGGGGTTTTTTAACTGTGGCTTCTCAGGAGGGTGGACTGGCTGGGCCATTTGGACAGTTTTTAATGTCAACATTTTTAGGTCCTTCTTCCTGGGCGACTAGATTCTTTGAAAAAGGAACGTCTGTCCTCCTGGGAGCACAAAGGGCTGGTTGCCAGTGTTCCAGGAGCCAGGGTGGGGAGAGGGCTGGGCGCCTCAGTGTTAGAGCAGGCAAGCACGGAAAAATTCACTTACTCCCTCGTTGAGCATGAGCCCCCCTCCCACAGTGGTGCCCTGTGTCCTCTGGGTCAGACAGCCTCTCTTTTACCCTCTTTGCAGAATCAATTTCCAGTCTTCTGCAAGGGGCAGGGACATTTGTCAGCTCTGCAGTGCTGGTGAGAGGAATTAGGGATCCAGCTGCTTTTTAAACAGCCTTTCAAACAGTTTTCCTATTTTTAGAACCATTTTCATCCTCCCTTCCAAAGGTAACCAGTGCTGCTTATTCAAGAGCATTTTAGTTGGGAGTTTGACAGTTTAAGTGTGATTGCCTCTCAGCTTGTCCCATTTTGGCTGAGGATTTGGCTCTTTGGGGCTTGCTAGATCAGGAAATTCTAACTCATCTGTATGCCTCCAGTGCCCAGACTTTGTTGTTCTTGTTTCCTCTTCCGTTTTGGTTTGTTTTTGTCTTTGTGGTTTTAGACCTTTAGAAAATTGTTTACTCTTGTTTAGTGGGTTTGGGGAAAAGTGAAAGTACGTGCCTCTTTTAATTCAAAAGTGACCCAGGAGGTTGTTTTCTTTTTTCCCCATTATAAATAATAAACAAGTAGATTTTTTTAAACATGATTGACACATTTTAATTTATTGCAGTGATTATTTATTCTTATTGATGCTTACATGCCCCATCTCTGGCCAGTGAGAGCCTCTTTGAGTTGGCTTCTAAGTCTTTTTGACCAACCAATTCGTGTTTGATAGTTTCCTTGATTTCTGGTGTAATAAGATGTTTAGGTTCATCTTGTACTTTCCTTCCCCCAGACATGAAATCAACATTTCTCCAAGCCCTCATTCCTTTTATTGGGAAATGGTACTTAGAGATCACAGTAACGGTCCTCAAGACCCTTAAATTTTGTATGTGCATATTTGAACAATAAAGTCTAAAGATAAAGTCTTTCTTCTTTCCAAGTAACACATACATATATAAAAATGCTTTCATTCTGCTTTCTCTGTTTTTGTCTTGTTAGTTTTTCTCATTTACTATTTGATCTCTGCCTATTTAGTCATTATTTTTTTATGATGGATTTTTTTTATTGGGGTAAAAAATGTAACAAAATTGATCATCTTAACCATTTTTAAGGTACTACAGTGGCGTTAAGTATGTTAACATTGTTATGAAACAAATCCCCAGAACATTCCATCTAGCAAAAATATACTGTCCCCATTAATCACTCTCCCAAGACCCCAACAACCACTATCCTAGGAATTTGACTACTCTCATTATGTCTTACAAGTGGACTCATACAGTATTTGTTCTATTGTGGCTGCCTTATTTCATTCAGTAGAATGTTCTCAAGGTCCATGTTGCAGTATGTGTCAGAATTTCCTCTTTTTTTTAAGTCTGAATAATATTCTATGGTATCTATAGACCATATTTTGTGTGTCTGTCTGTCCATCGATGGATATTCGGGTAGCTTCCCTGTCTTGGCTGTTGTGAATAATGCTGCTGTGAACGTGAGCCCACCAATATCTCTTCGAGACCCTGTTTCAATTATTTTGGGTATGCACACCCAGAAGTGGAATTGCTGGATCATATAGTGCCTCTATTTTTGATTTTTAGAGAAATCTGTACCATTTTCCACAGTGACTACCCCATTTCACTTTCCCACCAGCAGTGGACCAACATTCCAGTTTCTCCACATCCTCACCAACACTTGTTTCCTATTTGTATGTGTGTGTGTGTTTTGTTTTTTAAAGACTTTATTTATTTGGGAGACAGCGAGAGTATGGGGAAAGTGGGGAAGGGAGAAGCAGGCTTCCCGCTGAACAGAGAGCCTGACATGGGGCTTGATTCCAGGACCCTGGGATCATGATCTGAGCCAAAGGCAGGGTCTTGACTGACTGAGCCACCCAGGTGCCCCTGTTTTCTGTTTTTTTTGAATAGTGGTCATCCTAATGGGTATGACGCGGAATCTCATTATGGGTTCGATTTTCATTTCTCTGATGATTAGTGATGTTGAGGATTAGTCATTATTATTATCAGTCAGTGCTTATTTTGCTTTATCAATATATTCGTTTCTTTGCTTACACGTCTTTTCACATCCTCATTCCTTTCTTGTGAATTTAATTGCCTCCTTCCTGAAATATACCCTTCAGCAGCTCTTTCTACAAGGATATGTTTGTATCAGCCCTTATTAGTGTAAAGAATGTCTTTAATTTTCTCATGTTCTTTTTTGGTAGCTTTTCATTTTGATATAATTTCAGAAGACTGGTACAAAGAAATCCTGTGTATCTTTCAGCCAGATTCATCAGCTCTTTTTTTTTTTTTAAGATTTTATTTATTTATTTGTCAGAGAGAGAGCACAAGCAGGCAGAGTGGCAGGCAGAGGCAGGGGGAGAAGCAGGCTTCCTGCCGAGCAAGGAGCCTGATGCAGGACTCGATCCCAGAACCCTGGGATCATGACCTGAGCCAAAGGCAGCCACTTAACCAACTGAGCCACCCAGGCATCTCCAGATTCACCAGCTCTTAGCATTTTTCCAAACGATCTGAAAGTAAGTTGAGACACATTTGAGGTATAGTTAGGTTTATTTGTTTCTGTTTGCATTCAGTTTTGGATTTTTCCCCCTCATCCTTGTTGATTTAGTTATATTTTTGAGCATCTAAAACATTAATGTGGTTCTAAACATCTAAATGACACAAAAATGTATGCTTAGAGAAACACCCCTTTCCCCCAACACCTCTTGCCCTTCATTCCCACCCACTTCCTCTAGGTAACCAATCTCATTAGTTTCTGCTTATTCTTCCCGGGTTTCTTTTTATAGAAATAAGCAGATAGATATGTAATTTCTTCCATTCTTTCTTGCAGGAAAGGTAGCATACTATTTATACTTTAATTAGTTTGCTAGGGCTGTCATAACAAAGTACCGCCCTGGGTAGCTTAAAAACATAAATGTATTCCCTCACTGTTTCGAAGGCTGGAAGTCCAAGGTCAAGGTGTCGGGAGGATTGGTTTCTCCTGAAGCCTCTCTCCTTGGTTTGCAGATGGCCATCTTCCTCTGTGTTTTCACATCATTGTCCCTCTGTGCGTGACTGTGTCCTTAATCTCCTCCTCTTGTTAAGGACCCCATCAAATTGGATAAGGCCACTCTAATGACCTCATTTTAACTTAATCACCGCTTGAAAGATCCTGTCTCCAAATACAGTCACAGTCTGAGGTACTGGGGATTAGACTTCAACATAGGAATTATTGGGAGACACAACTCAGTCCATAACATTACTGTTTTGTATTTTGCTTTTCTTGCTTGACAATATATGCTGGAAATCACTTTATGTTAGTTCATGGAGATTATCCTCAATCATTTTATTTTTACAACTCAGTAATACCCCGTGATGTGTATGTATTATAGATTATTCATTAAATTTCCTTTGTGTGGGCATTTGGGTGGTTTCCAGTATCCTGCAGTTATTTACAAGGCTGCATCAAATAACTGCATGTGTATGTATGTTTCTGCCGTTGGGGTGTATCTTCAGAGTAAATTCCTGGAAGTAGGACTGAATATGCAGTTTCTTAGATACTACCAATTTCCCATTTCTCTCTCATTCTCATTAGAAATTTATTGGGCCTTATTTTTCTATCTATGATGTCTCTTAATACTTTTATGCTTTCTCTTTTTGAAATTTCTCTGATGAGGGGTGCCTGGGTGGCTTAGTCGGTTGAGCATCCAACCCTTGGTTTCAGCTCTTGGGGTCCTGGGATGGAGCCTTATACAGGGCTCCACACTCAGCAAGGAGTCTGCTTGAGGATTCTCTCTCTCCTTCTGTCTCTGTCCCTTCCCCTGCTCACACTTTCTCTCTCCAAAATATTAATAAATAAATAAATCTCTCTGTTGCATTCTGCGTGATTTCCTAGATTTATCTTCCAAGTTAATAACTCTCTTCAGCAGTGTCTAATCTTCTGTTTGATCCATCTGCTGAATCTTTAATATAGATAACTGTTTTGTATTTTTAGAATTTCTCCTTGGTTCCAAATCCCTCCCTTTGTTCTTCGTTTTGTTTTCTTCTTTCATTATGGTTTCTAGTCCTTCATTTTCTGAGTTATCTTAAGTATATTGATTTCATGAGTTCTTTCCTTTTGTTTTAATAACATGACATCCTGAGATGTCAGTTTTCCTGTTTGTGGCTTCGTACCTTGTTCCTTGGTATGGATCGTTCTTTATTATTGTGATCTCCTCTTACAACCCCGGGTTGTAAAAGAGTTCCAACAGAGTGGTTTCAGGGACACTTTGGGAGTTCCAGGAGTCCTAGGTCAGGTTTCATCTTAATTTCTTGGCTTGGATTTTTATATCATGAAGGACTGCCCATTTGGACTCCACACCCAGGTGAAGCACAAGCCCGGGTTTTTAAGTGATCTTGGATAACCTTTTTCTCCTCCCCATGGACGCGGGCAGATGGCAGAGCCCACAACAGCTCCTCCAGGTGAGCAGGAATGTTTTCGAGTCCCTCTTTCACTGAAAGGGCTGCTCCTTGGGGCTTCAGGCTCCATCCTGGTACTCTGCTCTAGCTCTTCATCTCACGTGGGCCAAGAACACGTAAGCGTTTCAAGCCAAGTCTCCAGCTCCTGGGTTCCATTTCTGGGCCCTGGACCCCTGCGAATTGCTGCAGCTTTAGCACCTGCTCGCTCTTCTAGCTTTAAGTTCCCTCTGTTTCTGCCTATATTCCCCCCCAGTGTTTGTCTGTGTTTGTAACAAGGTGGAAGAGCAGGCCTGTCATCAGCTCTATCTGCTGTAATGCCACAAGTCAGAATGATGGGCTGGGTTACGTGTCCCTTCCTGTTTGCCATCAGGACCATGCAAGACACTTGGGAGGAGTTGCACGTGACTTCAGGGCATTGGATGTGGGGGCTTGGACAGTAGCAGGGGAGCTGGAGCCCTGACTGTGGGAGAAATGGTGTGATGTGAGGGAAGGACCATCCACCCAGGAGTCAGCAGGGAAGAGACCATTGCACTTAAGAAAAGTTCTAATGCCTTACAATATATGTCCAGAAAAGCACACAGATCCTAAGTGTGCAGCTTGATGGATCATCACAAAAGGACCACACCTACGTAATCATCCCCCACACCAAGACATGAAATGCAATCAGCACTGCCCAAAGCCCTTCTCATTCTCCTTTCCAGACACTGTTCCCTCAAGGGAGACCATTTTCTTGGTTTATAACCCCATACATTGATTTTGCTTGCTTTTGAACTTTATATAAAGAGTCATTCAGTAGGTAGTATTTTGTGTCTGGCTGTTTGCCCTCAACGTTCTTTTTTTTGTTGTTTTTTTGTTTGTTTTAAAGATTTTATTTATTTATTTGACAGAGAGAGAGAGATCACAAGTAGGCAGAGAGGCAGGCAGAGAGGTGGAAGCAGGCTCCCCGCTGAGCAGAGAGCCCGATGCGGGACTCGATCCCAGGACCCTGAGATCACGACCCGAGCTGAAGGCAGAGGCTTTAACCCACTGAGCCACCCAGGCGCCCCTCAATGTTCTGTTTTGGAGATTCATCTAGATAGCTGCACGTAGTAAAGTTTGTTCATTGTGCTTCTGTCTAGTGTTCCATTCATGTATCCACTCTAATGTTGCTGGGCCTTGGAGTAGTTCCGCTTCAGGCTCTGGGCCACAGGCTACCGTGGATGTGCTCGGACACATCTTTTGATGAGCATATGGACACCGTTCTCATGGGTAGCACTGCGGGGGCACGGTCCCTGCATCTGTTCATCTTGAACAGATGCTGTCCGACAACTTCCCAAAGTGTTTGCAACAAGTTCTCCTGCCTCTAGCAGCACATGACACGTCTGGTTGTCCCCTGTCTCTGTCAACCCTTTCCGATTGTCTTCTTCATTTTAACTGGTTTCCAAGATGTATAGTGTAGTGGTATCTATCACTTTGTGGTTTTAGTTTGCATTTTCCTGATGATTCATGAAGTTGAGCACCTTTTCATATGTGTTTTGGCTGATTGGATCCGATTGAATTATCTTGACTTTTTTTTTATTGATTTCTATGAATTATTTCTGTATCTTGGATATGAGATGTCTGTTAAGTGTGTGTGTGTGTGTGTACATATATATCTCATAAATATCGGTTGCTATTCAGTGGGCTGCCCTTTCCCTCTCTTAATGGTACCCTCCGATAAATGGAAGTTCTCAATTTTTAAAAAATTAATCATAAATAATCTAGCTTACCAATTTTTCCTTCTTGGTTAGTGTTTTTAAGTCCATTTTAGAAATCTTTGCCTACTTGGAGGCCATGAAGATAGCTCTTTTTTTTTTTTTTAAGGATTTATTTTAGAGAGAGACAGAGAAAGAGAGAGAGAGTGCACACACAGGGAAGAGAGACTGAGGGAGAGGGAGAGAGAAACTCAAGCAGACTCTGCGCTGAGCATGGAGCCCAGTGTGGGGCTGGATCTTACGACCCTGAGATCATGACCCGAGTTGGACACTCAATGGAGTGCATCACCCAGGCACCCCTGAAGACAGCTGTCTGTGCTTACTTCTAAAAGCTTTAGATCTGGTGTCCACCTGGAATTGATTGTAGTGTGAATTTTTTTTCTTTTACACTGGAATATTCAGTTGTCCCGGCGCCTGTGACTGAATAAGTACTTCTCTTTCAATCCTCACATTAAGTGCATGGTGTTGGACCAAAGCCCACATCTTCAGAGGGGGAAACCGAGGCTCAGAGAGGTGCAGTATTGTGCTAAAGGGCACAGAGCTGATGAATGGCAGAACCGGGATTTGAACCCAGATTTATTTGACTCCAAATTCAGGGCTTTCTCCCCAGGCCACTGACACTCAGTTCTCATCTACAAAATAAATGGCATGAAACGTATGGTCATCAGATGCTGCCAGAATGGACACTGTGGCTCTGTGGGCTTAAGCCAGGCAGACATCTTGACCCAGAAAATGTGGGGTCTGCACACATGGGGGATCACAAGCCTGTGGCATGGGGGGAGGTATTGCTTGTGGTGGGAATGTGTTCCTTTTGTAAGCAGGGAGGCTGCTGGGTACAGTGCCTGCTGCTCAGGCAGACGCAGGTGTGTACCCCATCCCTACACACACATGCACACACGTGCACATGAAGACGGTAAGAGCTATTTCGGGAATAGGGCTTTCCTAGCTGCGCGTGGCTCTCTCTAGGTACTAATTTTCTCCCAAATTCAGAACCGAGTTGGCTTTCTGTTCAGCCAGTGAGGGCCAAGGCTCACGTTCGCACCTGGCACTTGTCATGGTAACAAGTCCCCTTGGTGGCCTTAGGTTGGGATGATGACCACGAAGCCTCGCTAGCTTGGGCTCTACCAGAAAGGAGATGGGAATGTCAGGGCCCTGCATGGTCTGATGAGATGCCCGGGCCTGGAAGGCAGCCCTGGCTCAAAGCTCTAAGGCCAGGCACTCAAGAGAAAGCTCAACAGCTGGGACAGGTGCTTTTTTAGAAGGTGTGGAGGCCGGGAACTGGGGTCAGTGACTTCCTGGTTACAGAAGGGAGAAGGCTGCTGGAGAGGAGCCTAGGGGCGGGGAGAAGCCGCAGGGCCCGTGGAGGGTCTCTTCCCTGATGGGACTAGGTCGGTGGCCTGCCTGGGTTTCTGCCACTCACTGAATTCCTGGCCGGTACCTGCCTCTTGTTCTTGTTTTTTAAATTACATAATCATATATACACAAGGTCAGGAAAATCTAAACAGTACAAGCGAGTGTCAGCTGAGAACAAAATCTGCTTATATCCCACCTCCTGCCCTTGGCCCTGCTGCTTCCAGGGGTTACCATTTTAACCATATTTGTTTTGGTTCCTCTGGCCACCAGTGCCACTGTAAGAGTTCTCAGATAGCTTTCTTGACTCCCCAGCTTTGGGCTGTGTCTCTACAATGATAGGTGAGAGGTGAGCCTGTGACTGCTCCCCACCTGCCCTTCTGGGTCTGGTGTGCGTCTTCGGTCTGTTGTACGCCTGACCTCCCAGTACCTTCATCCCTTGCCCCGTACACTTGAAAACTCAGGCCCCACCAGCAGACTTCCGTCGGCCTTCACACACGACACACCCACTTCCCAGACCTGTTGGCACGGGAGTATATCTGTCCCCAAGCTCAACAGTGAGGATCGCCGGGCAGGCCCCACACCCTCCTCTTGTGAGAGGCTCAGGCAGGAAGGAGCATCTGGATGCCCAGTGGATGTGTGTCTTGGGGTTCACACAGTTCCACCCAAAGGCCGGGCTCAGAGCCTCTCGATGGTCTCCAGGGCTACAAGAGCAGTCCCCTCTGGAGTAGCCAGATGGCCTCTCCCAGGGTTTGGCCACGGGGAGGTTGGAGGCTGGAGCGGGGGCTAGACCTGGAGGCAGGGGGCCAGTAGAGCCCTCTCCCTCACTGGCTTGGGGGGCTCTGCTTCCGTCCTTGCAGGAGGTGTTCCGGCAGCACCGAGGGCTGCAGCTCCTGGCCCTGGTGGAGGAGGTGCTGCCCCGCCATGGCAGTGGCCACCACGGGGACTGGCACATCTCCCTGAGCAAGCCCAGCGAGAAGGAGCAGCACCTTCTGATGACCTTGGTGGGCGAGCAGGGTGAGCGGGGGGCAGGACAGGGAAGGGGGGCCCAGGGAGGCAGCGTCAAACCAGCACCACTTCCCGAGGGCCGAGGGAGGTCTGCAGAACCACAGGAAAGCACCCAGGCAGGGCTTTGACCTTGGACCCTAGGACAGCAACAAGAGGTAGCAGTTGGGCCCCTAGTGTAGGGTTCAACTGGAGTTGAATTGGAGTTCCTGCGAAGAGGAGGAGGGTGTAAACCTCAGGACTAGGAGGGGAAGAGGTGTGGTTTCAGCAGCACCGCAGGAGACAATGGGCACCGCACCCCAAGTGGTGGGCTGCGGGGGCGGGGGCGTGTTCAGAATGCAGCAGTGTGGGGCTGTGGGAGTGACCACCCCATGTCCCACCTGTCACATGGCGCCCGTTCACTCCTTTGCAATGGGGCAGCTGGCAGAAAGCAGGCATGGGGGAGAGGGGGAGCGCACACACCATGGGGTCTGCGTGTGGTCAGGAGCAGGGAAGCAAGCCTCTGGAAGCTTAGACCAGAGGCTATCCCAGGGAGCTGGGGGCGCCCCCAGTGCCCAAGGCTGTGCTGATGATGGTGTCTCCCCCCAGGGGTGGTGCCCACTCAAGATGTCCTTTCCATGCTGGGTGACATCCGCAGGAATCTGGTGGAGGTAAGAGGCAGGGACCTACTCCCCTCTCATTCCTTACAGCTCTGGGAGCAGGGCTGCCTTTCCCGAGGGTAGAAGATAGCCTGCGTGGCGGTGCAAAGGAGCAGAAGTCCGACTCTTGCTGCGCACAGCTCCTCCTTTCAGACCTCCTGAGACACAGTTCCTGTGGGAGAGACAGAGCGCGCGAATGTGTAGGAATGTATATGCACCGCTGCACAGTTTGCAAAAGGGCCCGGAGGGGGTGGTGGTCAGGATAGGACTCAAAGGGAGTGGGACCTCTGAGGGGGATCCGGACTGGTCAGTGGGAGTCCTGTGGTAAGTAGGAATTGCCCTAGGAATTGGGCAGAGGCCTCGTGGGGCGGGGGGGCGGGGAGAGCGTGATGCAGTTTCAGAAACCACAAAAAAAAGCACGACCGGCATGGGCATGCTTCAGAAGCCATCCAGTTAGACACCATCTGGCAGGACAGGGCTCAGGTTCAGGGGACAGCCCTGCCATCTTGAGGGGCAGCCCTGACCCAGTGCAGTTGGCCAGCTGCACGGCTGGTCCTAGATACATGGGCTGAGGAACACTCTGGCCAGCCTGTCTCCTGCACCGCCAGCCACCCCTGTGTAGCGCTGAGGCAGAGCCGGGTCTGTGGGAGGGGCAGCCCCCACCTTGGTCCTCCTCCTTGGTCCTCCTGCTCCTTGTTCCACTTTTTCTGCAGGGGAGGACCTTGGGTTCCTTCCCTCCTTTCCTCAGGACAGCCACCATGCCAGCTCCTCACGGTGAAACCCAGTGACCTGGCATCAGTCCTCTCCCTTCTCCCAGGCTCTGCAGCATTTCACAGCTGGGAAAGATGAGCTGTGTATGACTGTGCGCCACACCTCCTTATCTGTCACGCGCAAGGCGGAAAGGTGGTTGTGCTGGTGGTTTAGGGTTTTTTTGATAAGCACACTGAATGCTTACTAAGTGCCAGACTGTGCTGGGTTCTCTCACTCAGCCCTCAGCGCCAGCCTGGGCCTTGTGAGGATTAAATAAGGTTCCCCACTGAGTACAGTTGGTGCCCTATTTAAGACGAGAGCTGTAGCCCAGAAAAGGGAAATGACTGGCCCGAGAACGCACAGCCAGGAAGCAGCAAAGCCAGGCTCTGGACCAGGCCTGAAGGATTTAAGAGCCCAGGCCTTTAAGCACGATGCTGTCCTTACTACCTGGATGGCTACCAAGAGCCTTTCCAGTTGTGAAGTTCTAGATTCATGAACACAGGGTGCTGGGGTCGGGGCAGGTGGAAGCTTGGGCTGGCCTTCATCTTTTTTTTTTTCCCGCAGAAGCTTCCTGCCTCTCCCTGCCCCTGGGTGTTCTGGGGCTGGACACTATTCAGACTGATCTGGTCTGGCAAATTTAGCAATTTCAATTAGGTGGGTGAGCCTAGCAAGAGAAACTGATCTTTGATAACTTAAAAGGTCAATAGAGAAAAGTACTATAAATAGGCCGTTCATAGACACCCAGACAGAGATGAAACCTGGCCTCATATAGGGGAGTCTGAGGCAGAAAGAGAGGCTCCCAGGTCTCTGCACTGGGAGCTAGTACACCGGACCCTCACCCTGGCACCTGTTATCCGACGAGGATAGCACTTCCCCTTCCCTGCTCTCTGCCTGAGGTGCTGATTCGTGGAGAGAGCCCCTGCCTGGCTCAGTATGGGCACAGCAGCCTCTAGGCCTGAGAAGAGCAGCCCACCCAAGACAGCTTGCAGTGTGGCGGGGGTACCAGCCAGCCAAACGCCATTGTCGGCCAGCCACTCTTAGTGGGAAAAGGGGGGAAGCTGGAAGGCTGGTGGTGGCCCAGGATGTGGGCTGTCCAAGCATCCTGACTGGCACTGTCAGTAGCCCGTAATGGTCAGAATGATGCCAGGACACCTCCACGCCCCAGGTGGAAGCTGTGTTTCAAGGACTTGAATCAGTAGTGGAGCCAGATTTCTGCCCCAACAGGGACAGGGTCAGGGCAGAGCCACGGTGGGGAAGGGAGGGGAGGCTGGGAATGGAGGCATGGCATTGAGAGGCTTGCGGCTGCCCTCTGGTGAACGGGTGGGGATTGGGCAGAGACAGGGACAGAGTCCCAGACGAGCACAGGTCCAGGCCTCTAAGAGAGCGTAGTCAGGAGTATGCCAGCTCTTCTCAAAGCCTGTCCCCTGTCCCTGAGCCCCAACCCTACAGCCCCGTGGGGAGCCCTGACACCCAGGACCTCAGCTGAGGAAACGGGCCCCTCCCACCCCCAGATTGGCATCCAGAACTACTCCACTACAAGCAGCTGCCAGGCACGGGCCAGCCAGGTGCGCAGCGACTATGGGACGCTCTTTGTGGTGCTGGTGGTCATCGGTGCCATCTGTGTCATCATCATCGTGCTGGGCCTGCTCTATAACTGCTGGCAGCGCCGGCTGCCCAAGCTCAAACACGTGGTGAGCATGGGGGCACATCGGCAGGGGGGCTTGGGCTGGGGGTGCTGCCTGTGGAGGAGAGAGTACCCAGCAGGTTCAGTCATCTGAGACTGTGCACACTGTAGGTGGGGTGGCAGTAATTGTCCTGGGATGGGGGTCTGCGCCGAAGCTGCTTGTCCGGAGCCTACCCCCCAGTTTGTCCCTCCTGTCTGCAGGGCACCAGCCCCATCACAGGTGCTAGAGGTGCAGTGGGGGGCTGTGGGGAGAGATCAGATCATGTCAGGGAGGCCCCCGGTTGTTTAGTGCAAAGGGTCGTCAGGAGTTTGGTTGTGGGAACGGAACCGAAGGGAACGGGCACCTGTCCAGGATCCGCTGGGGGCTCCATGTGTCGGGTTTCACAGACCAGGGAAGGAACAGCGAATGGTTCCCGGCCGCGTGCCTGGAGCTGTTCGGGCCGGTGGGGGCCTGGGTCGGGGCGCTCGCCCAGCGGCCCTCTCCCACCGCCGCAGTCACACGGTGAGGAGCTGCGCTTCGTAGAGAACGGCTGCCACGACAACCCCACGCTGGACGTGGCCAGCGACAGCCAGTCGGAGATGCAGGAGAAGCAGCCCAGCCTGAACGGCGGCGGGGCCGTCAACGGCCCGGGGGGCTGGAGCGCGCTCATGGGGGGCAAGCGGGACCCCGAGGACTCGGACGTGTTCGAGGAGGACACGCACCTGTGAGGGCGCCCGCCCGCCGGCAGCTCTGGCCCGCTGTGACCCCGCGACCGTGCCCTCGTCCCGTTGGGGCTGCGCCGGGACGTGCCGGGCGGACCCGGAGCGACCGACGCGCCTCCCCTCCCCTCCCGGTCCCGGCCGCTCTCCCGCAGCCCGGCCCTCGGTGCGGGGTCCTCCCGCTTCCCACCGACTCACGGAACAGTCTCAGCACAGCCCTCCCCACTCCCACCTGACGCCCCGAGGGTCGGTCCCAGAACGGCCCCGCTTCCCCGGCCGCGCCCCGGGACCCCCATTAAAGCCGCCCGGAGACCACGCCGGGCCCAGCCCGTTTGCCTGCCGGACTCGTTCTTGCTCCGGGGCGGGGCGGGGGTGGAGCGGGGGCGGGCGCGCAGAGGGCGGGGCGGCGCGGCCCGGGTCGGTCCTCCCGGCGCCAGGCGCCGCTGCGGAGCGGAGCGGGGCGGGGCCGCGTGTGTTTACATCCGGCCGGGGCGCGTCCCCGCCGCCGCCACCGACGCCTGAGGTCGTTCGGCCGGGGTCCGAGCCGCCCGCACCATGGACACCAGCGACCTCTTCGCCAGCTGCAGAAAGGGGGATGTGGGCCGAGTGCGGTGAGGACCCCGCAGCCCCCGGGGGGTGCGGGGTGGGAGGGACGCCCTCGGGATGCCGCCGGCCCCGGCGCGTGCCGTGGACCGGCTCGGGACAGGCGCGCGCATCTGCGCCGCCGCAGCCCCGGCGCCGGACCCACCATAGACCTACCCCCCAAGAGCGCTTGGGCGCCCAAGCAGGGGGCCGAGGCAGCTTTCCGAGCCGGGGTGCACCAGGACGGATTGCTGGGAGTGTTTTACTCCCTGGGGTCCCGGAGGAGAGGACTGCTACGCGAAGCCGCGGAGAGGAGGGTCGCCCTCTGAGCGCTCAGGACCGGGAGGTCAGACCCCGGGGCGGGCCCGGGATTCCAAACGTGGCTCTTTGCACTGATGCGCTCCGGGCCTGGCATGCTGGGAACACCTAGGACCCAGAATTAACCTCTGATCCCCGGAGATTTGGAAACAGGATCCTAAGTGCAGTTAAAGCAAATCTGGCGCTGAAATCGCCATAAAACAGGAAGTCACGGGATGCCTATTTGGGATGCGGGGCATCTCACTTGGTGGGCCTTTCCCTCCCCTATTCCCTGTATCTGACCCACCACTAGCTCCCTTGGGCTGGCCCCAGGCTTCCTGACTCCCACAGCGTCCCTGGTCCCTCGCCAGCAGCAGGTGTCACCTAGGAGTTAGCTGATAACCCCTGAAGCTGAGCGCAACTCAGGAGCACTCCCGGCCCAGCTTGGACGTCTCCCCCAGGCTTCCTGCCCTCATTGATGGCTTCATCACCATCCATGATGACCCCCCCTCACCTCCCACATGCCATCAGCTACCATGTCTCCTGACTTCTGCCTTCTAGAATCTGTTCACTTCTGTTCATGCTTCCACACCACCCGGACACCTGCAGCAGCCTTCTTGGGCTCTCTACCTCCAGTCTCCCCGATCCAGTCTTCTGGCCTAAGCAGCCAGAGGGCTCTGGTGGAACAGATGCCCATCACCACCTCTTCTCTCCCAAAGGCCTTCAGGCCAGAGTCTTGGCCTCCTTGGCTCTGGGGTCCTGCTTCTGAGGCTCAGTGTTTGCCTTCTGAGTTCCCAGCTCTCCACCTTGTCTACCTATGTTGGTCCCTTTGCTTCGAATGCCTTTCCTGCTCCGGTCTGCCTGTCCTCCGCCCTCTCCTAGGGGAGACTTCCCTCAGCCCAAAGGGATGTTTTCTCTCTTTCCCCAGTCTGTGGGTCTCCTCTCACAGACCATGAACCTGTCCTGACTCAGGCTCTGACTTCCTCCCCGCCTAGGTACCTTCTGGAGCAACGGGACGTGGAGGTGAATGTGCGGGACAAGTGGGACAGCACCCCCTTGTGAGTGCCAGCTGGGTGGGTGGTCACAGCAGGTGCCGGGCAGGGGCTTTCTGTCCTGGTAACTGCCTCTTGTACCCTTTCTTTCCCTCCCTCAGGTACTATGCCTGCCTGTGTGGGCACGAGGAGCTAGTACTCTATCTTCTGGCCAATGGTGAGAGAAGGGGCTGGGGCTCTGCGTGTGTGTGTGTGTGTGTGTGTGTGTGTGTGTGTGTGTGTGGTTTGCATTTGCAGATGCCATCAAGTCCTGTCTTTCCATCACCCCTACGTCTGATCAGCAAGTCCTGTTGGTTCTACTTTCAGAACTTATTTTCTGCCCTGTCCACTTCCCCATCTCCACTGCCACCACCCATCCCAACTACAGCAGCTCTCCCTGGCCCCAAAGCCAGCCTCCTCTCGTCTCCTGACTGACTGCCCCTTTTGCCCGACCTACCGTCTGTTCTCCATATTGTAGCCTAGTGGGTCTCCCAAGTCTGATAGGCTTCGGGTTCTCCAAAGACTTCCATTGTATTTAGCATAAAACTAGAAATGCCTTGCCAGTCTTTGTGCTTCCAAGTGACTTGCTCTTCCCCCTGTGGCCTCACCTCCTTTGGCCCCCCCATGTGCTCAGTCTTCCAGCCACACTGGCCTCTACAGTGCTCTGGCACTCCAAGTCCGCCTCTACCTCAGGGCCTTTGCACTTGCTCTTCTTTCTGTTTAGATGGCCCTTTCTTAGATCTTTGCATGGCCGACTTCCTCATTCCATTCAGGTCTCTGCATGTGGTCACAGACACAGTAACCTTCTGTGGCCTCCCTACGTGGCAGCCACAACCACTGTTACCATTTGTCTTGCTTGCTTTTTCTTCATAGCACCTGACATTTCTTAACCTGTTTATTGGCCCCTGCCCCACTATAGTATCAGCTTAGTTGGGACAGGGACTTGTCTGTTTATGGTTGTGTGTCCAGTGTATAGAACAGGGCAGTCTCTGAGCCTGCTGTGTTTGTAGCCTGTGGTGCCCAGATGTGCCTGCGTGCCTAGGCCCTAGCAGGGAAGATGCTAGTGTCAGAGTGGGCCCAGGGTAATTTGGAAGGGACTCTACATTCCAGGGCTGGGCCCTACATGTGGGAAGGTTGCAGGGGGAGAGATGAGGACTTCCCCCAGACCCTATGCCAGACACGGTGTGCATGTTCCTGACCCTGCTATCTCCAGGAGCCCGCTGTGAGGCCAACACCTTTGATGGGGAACGCTGCCTCTATGGGGCACTGAGTGACCCCATCCGCCGGGCCCTGCGCGATTACAAGCAGGTGACAGCCTCCTGCAGGAGGCGGGACTACTACGATGACTTCCTGCAGCGGTGAGATGGGGTGCTGGGCTGGGTGTGCGTGGAGTGGGGCGGTGATGTGGGGCTGAGGGCTCTCCTGCAGGGTGGGATAGGGGCCACTGTGCTGAGACTGGGGGGAGGCGCATGCTGAACGTCCCCTCCGCATCCCCCTCCCCAGGCTTCTGGAGCAGGGCATCCACAGCGATGTGGTTTTTGTTGTGCACGGGAGGCCCTTCCGGGCACATCGCTGTGTCCTGGGCGTGCGCAGTGCCTACTTTGCCAACATGCTGGACACCAAATGGAAGGGCAAGAACGTCGTGGTCCTGAGGCACCCACTGGTGCGTCCATTCCAGGGGGGCAGAGGGACGGCAGGGGGCTTGTGCTGGGTGGCCACCTCTGACCTCCCCTCTTGGCTGTGTCTGCTTGCAGATCAACCCCGTGGCTTTTGGGGCCCTGCTACAGTACCTGTACACAGGTGAATCTCTGGGCCCAGGGTGGGCAGGCAGGGACAGTGTTTCTGTCCAGCAGCAGACGCAGCTGTAGCCTTGGGCCCCCCTTTTTACCTCCTGGTACTTCTCCCCTGCAGTGTGGGGCAGTTCCATCTGCCTCCTGGGTGGGCTGGGAGACAATGAGGTGGTGTGTCTGCTCAGGAAGAGCTTGTCCCACCTGCAGACTGAGCCCTCTCGTGTCTGTCTCGGGGCTTGTAGAACTCAGGCAGTGGCTCCCGATGGGAAACCCAAGGCAGCGAGTAGACCCAGGATTCCCAGCGCTAGGGACAGCGGAGGGCTCCTCTTGGGTCCTGAGCCTCCTGTGCTGCACCCAGGCCGCCTGGACATCGGTGTGGAGCATGTTAGCGACTGCGAGCGCCTGGCCAAGCAGTGCCAGCTGTGGGACCTGCTCAGTGACCTGGAGGCCAAGTGCGAGAAGGTGTCTGAGTTCGGTACGTCCAGGCTTGGGGTCCAGGGCATCGGGCAGGAACTGGCAGGGCCCACCTGGCTCCCTGAAGCTGTACTCTCCCCTCCACAGTGGCATCCAAGCCAGGCACGTGCGTGAAGGTGCTGACTATTGAGCCCCCGCCAGCAGACCCCCGGCTTCGGGAGGACATGGCCCTGCTGGCCGACTGCGCCCTGCCCACTGAGCTCCGTGTAAGCACAGGGCGTCCTGGGATGGGGCCCAATGTGGGCATAGCTGTGTAGACAAGTCTCACTCTCGGGTTCAACCTTTGTGTGACCTGGAGCCAGTCACTTCCCTTTTCTTTTTTTTTAAAGACTTTATTTATTTGAGAGAGAGAGAGAGCATGCGCTCGCACAGGAGCAGTGGGAGGGACAGGGAGAGGAAGACGCAGACTCCCTCGCTGAGCAGGGAGCCCCTTGTGGGCCTTGATCCCAGGACCTGAGACCATGACCCGAGCCAAAGGCAGACGCTTAACCAACTGAGCCACCCAGGCACCCCAGTCGCTTTCCTTTTCTAAGCCCACTTTACTTTTGTTGTTGTATGTGTTGTACTCAAATCTTCAAATAGGGCAGCAGTCCACCCCTCGGGGATCGAGCCAGAAGGGGTTTTCGGCTGGGGCTGGCCACTCTCCCTTGTCCCTCCTGCTCCTGAGGATGTCTTTTTTTCCCGTGCCCCCAGGGCGATCTCGGGGAGCTGCCCTTCCCTTGCCCTGACGGCTTCAACAGCTGTCCTGATGTCTGCTTCCGGGTAGAAGGTTGCAGCTTTCTCTGCCACAAGGTGCCGTCCCTTCTCCCCTACACCACTGCCCCCTTGCCTTAAGTGCCCGGCCAGCTCTCCGGGCCCGGGCCCCGGCCCTCGCCCTTCCTGAGCCCAGCCTCCCCCAGGCCTTCTTCTGCGGCCGCAGTGACTACTTCCGGGCCCTGCTGGATGACCACTTCCGAGAGAACGAGGAGCTGGAGGCCTCAGGCGGCCTCCCAGCCATCACCCTCCACGGCATCTCACCTGACATCTTCACGCACGTGCTCTACTACATCTACAGCGACCACACAGAGGTGGGGGCTCGGGCGGGCCGGGGGCGCTGGGGCGGGGGAGGGGGGTGTGCATGACAGTCGGGACAGGGCCACAGCCCGCATCTCCATGGGGCTTAAAGGGGGGACCCAGGTCCTACTTGGCTCCCTGGGGCTGGTTTTCCAGGAGGCTGGAGAGGGAGTGTGGGACACGTCTGGGTTTGTCTTTCAGGCACAGGGGACCTCAGTTGGTTCCAGAGCAGGGAGGAATGGCAGGAGCCACACCATGAGCCCATGCCACCTGGGGTCCCCGAGTTCTCCAGTTGGAGGGTGGGTAGGGAGAGTAACCCTGAATTACCACAACAGTGGGGTGCCCTGAGCCTCCTGCCTCTGGATAGCAGCCATGCCCAGGGTTCAGGATTCTGTCCCCTGTTCTCTTATTGCCTCCCTGGGTCTTCGGCTGCCCCAGAGCATCCCTCACATGTGGGCGACACGGGCCGAAGGGGTGTGTGTGTGTGTGTGTGTGTGTGTAAAAGGTCACTGTGATAAATGATAAATAGAGCGAGCACCCACATATGGTAACTTAAAGGAGAGAGAAGTTTGTTTTTCCTTCATGTCCGGCTTACTGGGTCTCAGGTTGTCCCCGCGACACGGCCTAGGGCAGGGGTCTGCAGACCTTGTCTGAGGACTAGATGTAAGTCGTGTGCCCGAGCACCCTTGCTCCGGCCGTTCGCGCTGCCGAGATGCAGAAGCACCTCCTCGCCGGGCTAGAAGTGAGCGGGTATGGCCGCGCTCCACTCACGCTTCATTGCGGAACACAGAGCGGGCTGGACCCAGTCCACATCACCTGCGGTGGCGTTCTGCTCTGCATCTGGAGGTCGGGGTGCGGGCTGACTCATGCGTCGGGAGGAAGAGGAAGATGAGGCAAGCAGTGTTCTTTGTCAGAGGCCAGGTGGAGGCCGCACACACCAGTTCCCCTGCGGCTCTGGAGAGAACTCACTTGCCAGCAGCGCAGGCTGGGACATGTGGCCTCTGGTCAGGAGGAGGGCACAGGGGACGAGCCGGGCTGTGATGTTGGCCCTGTGCTCGCCTCATGAAGCACCCCCATTCCTAAGCCCAGCAGCCTTTCCACTCGGGCACCCTCTCCGGCCTCCGTTCCTCCCGCCTCCTCGACTTCCTTCCTCCTGCGGCCCAGCTCAGCTCTTCGGCCCCCGCCACCCAGGGTCCACGTTGACCCCACCCCCAAATCCTGAGGGAGCTTTGCCATGGAGGTCAGCTACTTAATGGCTGGAAGTGTGGACTTGGGCTCCAGACCCGGTTTGACACTGGTGTTAGCCGTCCTCAAGTTGTGTGCTCTTGTCACCTCAGAGCTGGCTGCCCAGCTGCTCTGTGCCCTAGTTTTCCCCATCTAGAGAGCAGGGGTGCTGATAGCTGTTCTCTTTAAAGGGCTCGTGCAGAGGGATGTGTGTGTCACAGGTAAAGTGCCTGGCCTGAGGGAGCAGCATGTGTGGCCTGAATGTGCGAGCAGAGATCCTGCCCACTCTGTCACCAGGCTGCTGCCTGTGCCCGTCCGAAGTCTGGACAGGAGCTGAGCCCGTGGTCTCTCCCAGCGCGGGGTCCCGGTGGAGGGGGGGGAGGGGAGCAGGTAAAGAGTTCCTCCACCACCTTAGTGGGGGACCCCTGCCTCAGTTTGGAAGAGTCTCTTCTGTTTTCTGACAGTCTTGAGCTGGGCATGGTCACACGTCCCAGAGAGGAGGAAACTGAGGCACACAGAGGTGAAGTGACTTGCCTAGGGTCCCACAGCTAGAATTTCAGAACGAGGGTCTGTGTGATTCACAGCTCAGCCTCTTTCCCCTGCTGAGGCCCTGCCTGCGCCTGGCCTGCAAGCCTGCCTGAGGCCTGGGAACCCAGTCTCCTTCAGCCTCTCCGCTCCCACAATGCCTGCAGCCATCTGGGCCCCCCCGAGGCGTGGGTAGGAGCTCCTGGCCTGCCCACGGCTCCCAGCTTTGCTGCCCGGGAGCCCTGAGTGGCCTCGGTGACCTCGGGGCACACCCACCCTCCCCCCTTCTTTCACTGCAGCTGCCCCCCGAGGCGGCCTATGACGTGCTGAGCGTCGCCGACATGTACCTGTTGCCGGGCCTGAAGCGGCTGTGTGGCCGCAGCCTGGCCCAGCTGCTGGACGAGGACAGCGTGGTGGGCGTGTGGCGCGTGGCCAAGCTCTTCCGCTTGGCACGCCTCGAGGACCAGTGCACGGAGTACATGGCCAAGGTCATCGAGAAGGTGGGCCCTCGGGGGGCCGTGGTGGGTGGGGCAGGCTGAGCGCGGGCGGCGGGCATGCTCTAAGCTGGCCTGTCCACAGCTGGTGGAGCGGGAGGACTTCGTGGAGGCGGTGCGGGAGGAGGCGGCGGCCGTGGCCGCCCGGCAGGAGACGGACTCCATCCCGCTGGTGGACGACATCCGTTTCCATGTGGCTAGCACGGTGCAGACCTACAGCGCCATCGAGGAGGCCCAGCAGCGGCTGCGGGCCCTGGAGGACCTGCTGGTGTCCATCGGCCTGGACTGCTGACTGTGTGCGGACAACTGTGTGTATGTGTATGTGTGTGCACGCACGCGCACGTGTGCACATGTGCAGGTCGTCTTTCTGTTCCTTGCGCCCTTGAGGGCATCATGGTGGGCTGAGGGGGCTCCGTGGGGTACCCCTCCCCCCACGTGCCTGGGGGCCCCAGGGGAGGGTCAGGACGAGCCCCCTCCCCCAACACAAGCCAGCCCCCAAGGCCCTGGGGCTGGGCACCGCTCAGGGAAACCTGGGGTGGGGGTCTCTTTGGGCCTCCCTCCCCCAGAACCCCTCCACACCCCCTTTCTCCTGGCCCTGGCTTGTTTGCTTCCAAGCCAAGCCAGCAAGCAGGCTTCCCTGAGGTGCAGAGTTGGCCCACAGGGAGCAGAAAAGTCTGTGTGTGGCAATAAAGCTTGATTCACTGTGGGAGCCTGAGCCTGTGTCTGGGTGGGCAGGGAGGAAGCTGTGGATTTGGAGCCCCTCATCCAAGCTGGGAAGGCCTCGGTGCCCAACAGGGCCTCCTTGGGGGCTGGGGGGTTGTGTCTATGGGCCTGAGTAGGCAGCCCCTCTCTGCTGGGCCCAGTCTCCCCAGCGGTGGGACTCCCCTGAGGCACAGCCTTTGTTCTGGTCTCCTCTTGGTGAAGTCCGACCCCACCCCCGCCAACCGCTTGCCCTCGGTGGTTCTGGAGGAGGGAGGTTTAGTGGGAGGGCTGACTGAGCGACTGCAGAGGCTGCTTCTCCCTTAGACCAGGAGAGGACTGGCTTCTGAGCCAGACGTGTTTCTAGCACTCATTTATTGAGCACCTCCTGTATACCAGAGGCTGTTTGGCCGTGGTGTCTCGCCACCAGCACCTGCATCTTCCAGCTGCGAGGACGGAGGCTGGGACGTGGGCAGGGCCAGAGGGAAGAGGCCTGGGTCAGCCCGGTGGGGGCAGCTTGCTTTGCAGCTCCAGGAGGAGGGGCAGGGAGGAAGGGTGGAAGTGGAAAGGGCAGGAGGCGGCCCAGCGACCCCAGCTAGCCCCAGCCTGGCTCTCTCCACTCCCAGCCCACTGGCCGCTGGCTGTGGGAGCCTCGTGCCAGGAGGGGCTGGGGACTGAGCTCTGTCTTCCCTCAGCCCAAGGCCAGCCTCCTTCCTGGGGCGGCCTCCTGGCCTCTGACAACCGGGATCGTGACGTTATCAAGGATGTCAGAGGTGGCTTTCTCAGGATGCCCTGGAGGCCGTCCCCCACCCCAATCCCTGGGGTCCTGAGGCCCAGGCAGCAAGCACCCTGAGGCCTGCCCCCTTCTTCCCAGGGAATAGCAATGGGGGTCCTGGGCCTCCCTGCAGTTGTTGGGCCTTTTTACTCTTGTTCGTCAGTTCCAGAACTTCTGAGATCTTTTCTTAAGCCCCTCCATGCATTTCATCCATATTGGCCTGGCACATTGCTCACATGGGGTCAGCCGTGAGGTCGGATGGGTCCGTTGAACAAGGTACCCAGTCGGCAAGGAGGTGATCGGTGTGGGGGAGGGGAAGGGGAACTTGCCGAGTGACTAGTGGGGCCTGCTGGGTAGAGGGTGCTGGGCCTGGGAGCCTGAAGAGGCCCAGGATGAGACCGAGGGAGGTCAGCATGGCCAGAGTTCCCACCCTGGCTCTACCTCTTACTGCCTGGTCACAGCTCCGTGCCTCAGTTTGCCCAGCTGTCAATTGGGATGACTCTGATAGTGCCTCTCTCCTGGCTTGGGCCATTTAAGGTAAGTTCCTGCTACTCCAGGAGGGAACCACAAAGGCCCAGGGAGCGAGCTTGTTGTGTATTTGTGAAATGTTGGGCTTCACCCAAGGTGTGGAGGGAGGGGCGAGGAGGGTGCGGCGCGAGCTGACTTCAGCTTTGCAAGGTCACTCTGCTTGCTCTGGGCACCCAGACAGGAAGGGTGGGGCCAGGCTGGTGGCCCAAGAGCCACGGGTCCCACCTTAGACCACACACTAACTCCCACGTGCGCCAAGGTATGCAGTAAGCAGTTTAAAAATTAGAAAAAAACTTTGTTAAATTATGATGCATTTTTTTAAAAGTTTTTATTAGAAAGCGAGCACAAGTTGGGGGAGGGGCAAAAGGAGAGGGAAAGAATCTCAAGCAGATTGCACACTGAGCACAGAGCCCGACGTGGGACTCGATCCCATGACCCCGAGATCAGACCTGAGCAGAAACCAAGAGTTGGATGCTTAACCGACTGCACCCCCCACCCCAGGCACCCCAATTACAATGCGTTTTTTTAAAAAATAGATACTAGGGACAAAAGCAAACTCACACAGCGAACCCATCTTTTTTACAGCTATTATTTGAAAGCATGTTTGTTTTAAAACAGATTGTAAGTAAAAACCTAAGTGTGGAGGTTTCGGGGGAAATGCTCTGGATGTGGCACTTCGCAGATCCCTGGGAAGGGAGGTAGTGGGGCCCCGAGAGTCTGCGTGCCCGGGACCACGGCCGGTCCCCTCAGCAGCTCGGCCGCAGGGACATTCGCCAGCCACCTCATCACACCTTCCTTCCTCATGTTCTCGGCCACTTGTGGTTTAAGGTGGGGAAGGTGTTCAGTACAGTGTTGCAAATAGGAAACCATGAGCACAGCCTCCGCGAGCCTGGCAGGGAAGGAAATGGTAGGAAGCCGGTGTGGCCCAGCTTCCCGTGGTCCTGAGGTTGCTCGGGGCGGCCTCTGTCCCAGCTCAAGATACTGGCACATTTTTCACAGAAGGAGAACTAGATCAGCTGCGCTCTGACCAAAGAAGCAACAAACACGGCTTGTATATAAGAGGTAACGTGTGGACGGCTTGTTGCACTCCTGGGGAGAGAAAAAGGGGCCACAGCGGGCTGCTGGGGCGGGGGAGGCGAGGTCAGTAAGGTGCTGTGTGCTGAGTCGAGCCGGAGCTGGGAGAAACATCAGGAATCCCAATCCTGTCTTTATTTAAAGTGCTGCTATTTGGTTCATCATGCATTTTTAATGTTACTTTTAAATCACATGGGAGTATTCTCTTGCTCATGAAGATTCTTGGTGCCCCTTTTACATTGTGTCCAAGGCAAGGGCCTTCCTTGGCCTCACCCTGGTCCTGGTCCTGGTCCTGACCCAAACAGTCGTTACATGAGGCATAATGAAAATAGAACGTATTTTTTCAACCATCGATTAAAATCTTCCCCACTTGCAAAAAAACAGAAATAAAAAAGAGAGTGATGGCTCCACATATGTTCTTTTGTCCACCTGGAAAACTGCACAGCCCTTAGTGTCCCATCTCACGGCAGCGGACCTGAGAGCCCCCGTTGGGGGGTGAGGCTGACATCTGGGCGCTGGTGTCACACGGTTAGGCGTGCTCTTGCTAGCACTAGGAGCGGCCTTCCTCGCTGAGCACATATTCTGAAGGCATAAAAATTTCTCACTTGGGAAAGTCTCACCACCGACAGGCCTCAGAGGGAAGGCTGGGGCCCTCAGGCTTCTGGGAGTTTCTATGTCTGAGCCAGGAAGCCACCTTCAGGCTATCCCAGGCCCTACAGATGGTTTAAGATCTGAGCATTGCATTGGCGTGCTGCACATGGGGCCTTGTCGCCCACCTGCCTTCTCTGGGAGGGAGGGGGTATCCTGCCCCAGGGTCTTGGACACCTGGGCTGGAGATCTGAATCTGTGCTGTTTTTGAGCCAATCACTGAATCCCTCAGAGCCTTTGCAGACCAATCTGAATGAGAGCAACACTACCAACCACTCAAACTCATGTAGAAATTCCGCGGGGTCCCCCTGAGGAAGCTCCCACCAGGAGTGGCAGCTCAACCAATGTGAATTTCAGTGTAAATTTCCATTCTTTCCTGGAATATATAACAGGGACAATTTGGGGCATACTTTAAGCTTTTCTTATCTGTAGCATTTTGGAGATGTGCATGCGTTCCTTATGTTCCCTCCAGACCCCTTGGCCCTCAAGGGTCACCAAACCTTGTTGATTTTACCTCTTCCATAGCCACAGATTCTCTTCTTTGTCCCCAATGTCCC
The DNA here is from genome assembly GCA_028534135.1 of Potos flavus. NCBI lineage: Eukaryota > Metazoa > Chordata > Mammalia > Carnivora > Procyonidae > Potos > Potos flavus. The sequence continues at coordinate 50,086,311 of CM052898.1, read as the reverse complement.
CACCCCAGTTGGGGCCTGGCCTCCCCTCCGGGTCATTCTCGCCCCCTTGTTGGCATCTTCCAGGCAGATACCAACCCTGGGCCTCCTGTCCTTGAAAGCCTCAGTGCAGGCACTTTGTTCTCAGGAACAGCCTGCTGTCTCCCCCTGAGTCTGTCCTGTTCTGTGGGCCCCTGGCCTGCCACCTCCCGGCCTCCCATGCATTTAGCTGTGTCTTCTAGATGCGATCTGAGATACTAAGTGCGGGCTCTGGTTTATCCCTTGAAAGGTACACGCCTGCCCCTTTCCTTTCTTCTCCTCCTACAGGCTGGAATGAGGGTGTAGTCGCAGGAGCTGGAGCAGCCATTTTGGGCCACGTGCTTAAGACTTACCCTGCCGTGAGAGGGGAAGGTGGGAGGAGCAAGAGGCCAGGCTGCCCCTCCCTGCTAGCCTCCATTTTGTTCACGGTTGTGTCCCCTACCTGAGGCCACAGCCTGACAGGTGGCCCGCCTCCTACAGGGCAGCACTGTGTTCTACCGACACCCCCTCCAGTCAGGGCTGTGGGCTCCCTGACGCGGCACCCACCCCAGTGAACCCCTTCACTACACTATCCTTGGGTGCTGCCGTGGGTGCCAACCTGAGCTCCCTCCACCCTCAAGTCTTGCGCTGAGCCCCCTTGCCGCAGGACCTGTGCGCCCCACTGCTAGTCATTTCTGCTCTCCTGCAGGGCTGCCTCTGGGCTGGTCCCCTGTGCTCTCATCGCTCCTCTTCCTGCCCCCACAACTGCTGGGCACTGGAGTGGCAGGTTTGTGTCCCTCTGTCCTCATTTTGGGGAGCAGCCCCAGGGCCTGCATCGTGTCTGGTGCAGCAGGCCTTCCCTCCCTTCTTCATCCCCTCCCTCCCTCATTGGACAGGTTTGGAGACCTGAGGCCTAATGCAAGCCCGCAGCCTCCTGCAGCTCAGTTCTGGTGGAGGGACAGAGCTACTGTGTAGTCAAGAGGAACACAGATCCCATCGGATGGCAATAATGTGCTGGGGCTACAGAAGGTGGGGAAGGAGCCAGGGTGGGTGTGCGGGCTTTAGACCGGGTGGTTAGGAAAGGCCTCCGAGGTGGCCAGCAGGGAGGCTGGCGTGTGGGGGCCTGGGGACACGGGAGGAAGAGGGTGAAGGCAGGGAGGCCACAGGCGGGTTGTGAGCAAGAAGGGCCACCTCTGACTCACTTAACACCCCCTCCTGGAATGGCTGGAAGGGCACCCGCTGAGGAGGGTGCTGTCGCCATCTGGTGGGAGCGGAAGGCAACAGCAGTGGGGCCAGAGGGAAGTGGACTGTGGCCCTACCCTGGAGGCGGAGTGGAGGTGGAGCTGATTGTGGGACCCAGGAGTGGAGGATGCGCAGAGCCCTGGGGCCCCGCAGCAGGAGAGTTGAGACCTGCGGCAGACTGGAGCCGCCCGGGGGGGGGGGAGGGGGGGGTCACTAGCCGTGGAGTCTAGAGCTGTGGCAGGCCCGGGCTCCCCGGTAACTGGCAGTGGCCAAGTCGGGAGGAGCAAGAGCCTTCTGCTCCACGCACAAGTCCCCAAGAACAGAGGAGAGAAAATCCAGTCGCCACCCACTGGCTTGGGTCAGAGGACTGGCTCAGCCCAGACAGCAATAGTGCCCTGGAAGAGGGCCTCCTCTTCTCTGTACAGGGAGTGCTGTCGTCTCTGATGGGACAGACGGACCACACCACCGTGCAGAAAACACCCGGTTTATTAGGATTAGCTGTGACATACATGGTTCCTTTGATAGTTCTGAACTGATCGCGAGTCCCCAGTAACGGTATGCACAGAGGGTTGCGGCTGAGCTGCAGGGACAGTAACTGGCAAACTGCTTAGAAGATCACGGTGACCCCAACGGGTTTATGTTAGTGATTGGTGAAAGAGAGAAAAGGTAGCATGGGACCTTGCCACAGTGCAGGACAGAGCAGGCGGGTTTTCCTGGCATCCTTCGGTGCCCCCCAGAAGCTGGGAGGGGGGACAAGTGACCATCCACTCCCATCCCTGCAAAGGAGCAACCCCTTCCCCCATTCCCACCACAAGGGCATCTTTTCCTAGAAAGATTGCCAGGCCTGAACCCCACGGTTTCTGTATGAACCAGCGTGACCTCCGAATTCCAGAGGAAGGTGCTGCCTCCACGTCAGTGCTTGGACCTCAGGTCCCGGGAGGTGCATGTGTCCGGGGTCCTTCCTTTCACCTTCTCGAGGCCGGGCCACATACAACCTCGCTTCCTTTCCAAACTCAGGTCCTCATCGTGCTGAAGGGATGACTCTGAGACTCCCACTGTCAGCGTGGAGCCATCACCACTGAGAATGCACAGCTGCCCCCCAGGCCTGTGGCCCTGGTGTGGCCCCCGGTGGGACTCCAGACGCAGCTGGTGTCTGCCTCCCACACCCCCTTCCATTCAGCAGCCGGCGTGGCCATGTCCCTGTCCCCTCCTGTTTTAGGAGACAGTCCTGCTTCCAAATAATTCTTTTTTCTTTTTAATATAGGCAATTTTTTAACCCTTAACCAGATATGTAAATGTGACTGAGTTTGCCTCTGTCAGAGCTTTCATATAAATAAATCCATGCGTCCAACTGATTCCTGGTCAAACCATGGGCCTGATATTTAATTTGGAAAATGGCCTAGCCGGCACATGCTCCAGGAGAGGCGGCGGGGGTGGGAGGCGCAGCGACTTCGTGTGACTCGCGTTATCCCCGCTCTGGGTGAGAATTCCAGATCTGGGCTCGGGGCGCCTGCGGTTTGGGGGTTTTGTGGGTTTGTGGGTGGCATTTCTGCTTTTCCTCAGCCGAGGAGCAGAAACATTCACACAGTGGCCAGTTTGAACAGGCGGGGGCTGACCTTCTCTCTCTGTGCATTTTTTACATTTTTTCTCCTCTGAAAGAGAAGCCAGAGAAGGGAGATGGGGCACTGAAAGCCTCCCTCTGTGGGGCCGTGGGCCCTGCCTTCCGCCGCCCCCACCCCCACCAGAAGGGCGGGAGAACACAGACCTCAGCCCCCAGGTCAGCATGACTTTCCGTTGGGGGCCGGGGTCTGCCTGCTGGAGGACAACGCCATGGTGTGGTCGGGGCCCCTGGAAGGAGAGCAGAGGGGACCCTCCCCACTCTGGGGGCCCGGAGCAAGCCCCAGAAGAACAGCACGTGGGTGAAGGACAGCAGTTCCCACCGCTGAAGGAAGAGGGGTGGGAGCCCCAACTCCCAGCCCCCAACGTCAGAGGGCCTGGCCGGGAGCGGCCGCCTCACCCAGGGCCTTGAGGCCCCAGGACCGCACCCTGCGGCCCAGCAGGCGCCCCCTCGCGGTTCCACCCCCACCCAGGGTCACATGTGCACTAAGGAGCCTCAGGAGGTAACAACAGTCCCATTTGAAAGTGAAAGTCCTCCCGCAGTGGGTGGTGATCCCCATTTATTGCTGGCGCTAAAGGACGGCCCAGGGCGGGCAGGTGGGGGTTGGCACCTGAGAAAGGCAGGTCAGACGCTGCGGGGCCCTCTGCTGGGAAAGGTGGGCCCATGCCAGCCCTCGCCGGCCCCTCCTCTCGTGGCCTCCGGGGTGGGGGGGCAGGGGGCCTGCAGCCCCGGGCAGGGCCACGGGATCGGGACTCTCCTCTTCTGCCACCAGAGGGAGCTATGCTGCCAGCACCGAGGCTCCCAGGGTGGCTGTGGGCCCAGGCAGGCCAGGACCAAGGACAGGCCCGGCACTGCCCGCTGTGGGCGCTCGGGGGCCCCGCTTCCAGGGCCTGCACCTCGACCTAGGGCCCTGCGGCCAGCCTGTCCCCATCCTGTGCAAGGGCATCAGGCTCCAATGCTTTGTCCCACCCACCCACCCACCCAAATAATCTCTGCTTTAGAATATACATTATATATTAAATGCTTCATCTTCAATACCATTCCCCTCTCATAGTGTCAGGTCCAACGAGTCACGCAAGGAAAGGCAGCCTCTGAATGCATAAAGCACTCGGTGGGCAGCCTCAGGCTCCCCTGGCAGCCAGGGGGGGCTTCCTCCCCAGTTCTCTTTGTGGGCCAAACCTCATCCTGTCCCAAAGCCCACCTCCAGGCTGGCAAGGAGCGGACATGGGTCATACCAAGGAAGTCCCGGGAATTTTCTGGGCCTCAGAGGGCACGTGAGTCTGCCCCGGGGAAGCTGCCACCTGTCACCTTGTCCCATGCCCAGAGAAAGGCCACAGAGCGGGGCCAGTTTGGAGAGGGTCCTGGGGTGGGGGCTGGAGGGAAGGGCCGGAGGGGAGACTCCTCTAACTATTGCAGTCAGGTGTCCTGGGAACCTTGTCGGGGGAGGAGGGTGGCGGGAGAGGCAGGGCAGAGGCTTCGCTTGGTTTTAAGGACATCGGAGTGCATTTCCTCCCTGTGACCCTTCTCCGTTTTTGCACGTGTCTACACCTTAAGGTAGACCCAGTAGCAGGCAGCTTGGTATACGACAAAATCGTGCTAGGGATTCCTCCGGTTTGTGATTTCCTCCCCCCTCCCCCTGGCAAGCCACATGTGAGAAGCCAGCTTCTGCCTGTCCTCTGCCCACGTCCCCAACCATGCGCCGGACACGCAGCCGGTGTGCTCAGGGTGGGGACCCCGTTCCCGCTGCCCCCGTCCTTTGGGAGACCCACATGCTTATTTCACGGAAGACGGAGTTGGTTACTTCAGGAAGCTCTTTGTGGAGAACGTGGTAGGCACCTTCATAAATCTGCAGATTGGGAAAGACAGGTGGTCAGGGCCAATAGGAGGGGACAGGTGCAGGTGGAGAGGGGGGCGGGGGGCAGCACGGCTAGGGCTCCAGGCGCGCCGCCGTGTGAGCAGAGGGCTCCCTTCTTTCTGCTGTCATTGCCTTCTGATCAGATGATGGTTCAGATACATTTAAATGTCCCATCCTGTTCTAGCACTCCCTTTCTTAAATCGACTCACATCCTCCCTTGACTCTCTTTCTCTCTCCAGCTAGGGACCCGTCTGTGCCTCCATCTCAAAAGGGTGATTTCCATTCTCTGTCTACACATCCCCGCCTTCCATCTGGTGCTTGGCTCATTCTATCCTGACGTTCACTCCCACCAGCCCTCAGGAGCGTTCTTGGCACGGGCTCCAATGACCTTCACGTGGCAGGAGTCAGGGAACACTTTTTGCTTTCATACGATTTGACTTCTCAGCATCATCCAAAAGTTGACCAGAGTTAAACTTCTAGAAATCCTCTCCTCTTGTGGTTTGCATGGCTTTCTACCCTCCTGATTGTCTCCCTGCCTTGCCAGCAGCCCCTTCTCAGTCTAGGCTTACCCATGGCCCTCCTGACCTCAGTGGGCTGGTGTGGCCCACAGGCGTGGCTGTGGCCCTCCTCTTCCCTCCCTGGAGTAACCTTGTCTGGTCTCGTGGTTTGCAAACCATCCATGTGCTGGTGACTCAGGAATTTCTGTCTCCAGCCAGACCTCTCTCTGAACTCTGGATGCGTACATCTGACTGCCTATTTGCCATTTCCAGTGGGACTGCTAATAGGCACCTCCAAATTTCCTTTTTTTAATACCGTGGTAAGAATGATAGCATAAAATTTGCCATCTTAATCATTTTTAAGTGCACAGTTCAATAGTGTTGAGTATATTCACGTGGTTGGGCAAGAGATCTCTAGAACTTTTTCATCTTGCAAAACTGAAACTCTGGACCCATTAAATTCCCTCTCCTCGTTCCCCGCCACCCTGGGCGGGGAACAATTCTACTTTCTATTTCTATGGTTTTTTGACTACTTAGGTATTGCATACAAGTGGAATCATACAGTACTTTTTCTTTTGCAATTGGCTTATTTTACTGCGCGTAATGCCCCCAAGGTTCATTCATGTTGTGACATGAGTCGGAATTTCATTCATTTTTAAGGCTGAACACTATTCCATTGTTGGTCTAGACCACATCTGATTTATCCACTCGTCCATCGATGGACAACTGGGTTAGTTCCACCTCTTAGCTGCTGTGAATAATGTCTCTATGAACATGGGTGTGTGAGTACCTTTTAAAGACCCTGCTTTCCTTTCTTTTTCTGAATTTTTTTCCCTCCCTCCCTTTCTTTCTTTCTTTCTTTCGTTCGTTCTTTCTTTCTTTCTTTTCTTTCTTTCTTTTCCTTTCTTTCTTTCTTTTTCCCTTCCTTCCTTCCTTCCTTCCTTCCTTCCTTCCTTCCTTCCTTCCTTCCTTCCTTTCCTTCCTTCCCTCCTTCCTTCCTTCCTTCCTTCCTTCCTTCCTTCCTTCCTTCCTTCCTTCCTTCCTTCCCTCCCTCCCTCTCTCCCTCCCTCTCTCTCTTTCTTTCTTTTGAAAGCATGGGGGTGGAGGGGCAGAGGGAGAGGGAGAGAGAATCTCAAGCAGGCTCCAAGCTGAGCGCAGCGCTGGATCTCACCACCCTGAGTTCATGATGTGAGCTGAAATCAAGAGTCAGATGCTTAACTGACTGAGCCACCCAGCCGCCCCGGTCTTTTTCCAAATTTCTATTGGGACTCTCTAATAGGTAACTCAAAATGGAATTCTTGATATTCCCCAGATCTCTCTCCCAGCGTTACCCATCTCAGAACACCTGCTGTGTCTCCTCACCGTGCAAGCCCACCGCCTGGGACTTGCCCTCGTCCCTCTATCACCATCCCTCCCGGCCGGCCCCTGCCCTCCGCTCTTGTCTCCACATGGCAGCTGTGAGGCTGCCTGGAGAACTGAAGTCAGCACAGGCTACTCTCCAGCCCCAGACACTCCGGTGGTCCCTCGTGGAACCGAAAGAAAACGTCCTGACTCTCCAGGGACATGCAGGCCACCCCCCCACCCCACAACCCCACCCCGCTCGGCTCACACACTGTGATCTCACCAACCTGGGGTCTTTGTGCTTGTTCTCTCTTGGTCTGGAATGCTCTTCTGCTGTTCTCCCTGTGCACCCCATCTGAAGTAAGAGCTTCACCACTCTTCCCTCTGGTTGCCCAGGCCACCCCTGACACCGACCCCCTGCCTCATCACCCTGGTCAGATTTCTGTTTATTGCTCATTCCGCTGGGACGCAGGCTGCATGGGAGAGTCAGACCTGGCCCGTCTGCTCCCCAGGCCTGGCATAGAGTAGGTGCCCACGAGTAGCTGAATTAATGATGAACCAGGTGGTCTTCCTGGTGCCAAGGCCAGGGCGGGCCGTGGGAGGCTCCCACTCTCCAGCTGCAGGCCCGCCTGCTTTTTCATGCCCCCTCCCCGCCCTCTGGGACACTAACACCAGCTCCTTTCCCTTTCCTCCTTTCTCTTCATCCACAAATCTGCCTCTGCTGGTTGGTGTGGGCTGGAGTCTGCACGTCCTAAAGGTGCGAGGGGATCACTTCGTGGTTGGCAGGGATGTGAGCATCCTTGTCAGCAAGGTGCGGGGCGGAGAGGGCCGGGGGCTCGAGTGGAGGACCTGAGTTCGAATCCCGACTCCGCCACTCAGTAGGTGTGGGATCTGTGTGATTGCCTGCTCTCCTTACAAGCCAACAGGACATGTGCGGGGCCCCCACATGTGGTGGCTGGGGCTGTGGTAGCACGGTCAAAGACATGTCTGCTCAGGAATGAACCCTGGGGCTGTGTCTGCCCAACCAGCCACGGAGAGCCACCTGCAGGAGCAGCTGTCCCCTGACGGGTACCCAGCAAGTGCTCCTCGAGCTGGGGCTCTTCCCAGTTCCATCAGGTAAACGAAATGGGGACGTCTCAACCCCATGATGGCATGTGCCGTCATGAAAGGTGCTTCGACGTGGTCCCTTGGGGTTTGTTGTGTCTGACATGGCACATGGCTAAGCCACAGGTGCTGTCCCCTCTGCGGGACACGCTCTTGAGGCATCCCTCGCAGACCAGAACCGAGCAGGACCCCTGCCCCTGTGTGCTCAGAGCCCCCAGTGGTGGCAGCCGGGCTGGGGCTGTTGCTGCAGAAGGCCAACTCCTCGGGAGGCCAGGCAGAACACAGGCCCTTGACCTTGGACATGACAGAGCTGAAGACACTCCCTCTGGGTGCCTCTTTTGCTCGGTGCCCGGGTGTGGGGGCTCTTCCTGACCTGCTAACTTCTCAGCGTTCCCTCCTTCTTCCTTTCAAGCTCGCTCATGAGAACGGTCAGCTAGTGGCTCGTGCACTCCCTTAGAATTAACAGATGCCCGGGATTCCTGGTGCTTATTTCTCCGGGAGATGGGGGGGGCACCGGATGCCACCTTCCCCCTGCCTTGGGGGAGGGGGGGGGCGCGGAGCAGCTGCTCACCTTGAGTGTCTTATCCTGGCTCTTAGCAGACTCCATGAGCAGGTAAGCCCCTTTGCTGTCACAAAGGCGGTCGGCAGAGCCCTGGAGCAGCAGGAAGGGCAAGGTCAGCTTAGGGAGGGCCCGCTCCACCCGCGTGACGGCGTTGAGCAGCTGGATGCCGAAGCACACCTTCAGACCTGCCCGGCAGATGAGTGGGTCCGAGTTATAAAGCTCCACCTGCAGATAGAAGATACAGAGAGTTCTATCAATTTGTAGGGCTAGGGGTTGGGGAGCTCCCGGTGCAGAGAAGACCGATTCCCTGGCAGTCTTCCTTCCGCTCGGGCCTGAACAGCTGAGTCCATTCGGATGATCTGGGTAGGGGTGTGGGTGCTGAGAGCCGGCAGCGTGGCCGGCCGTTCCAGAACCTGGAACTGCACTACTTCCGGTGCCTCCTCTTCTGGGCTCTGCCGCAGTCCACATTCATACACGTGCCCACAGACTATTCCAAAGCACGCATTGGTCACTTAAAAGGTGTAAGCAGCATCCTATTGCTTGCTTTGATAATTTCACTCAGGAATAGCTCTGAAGATGTTAGCTTGTGTGGATTCGGTTTTCTTCCTTGACTTCGTGTCTGCCTGGTTGGAGCAGGTGAGGAGCGCACGTGAGGGGCTGGGAGGCCTGGGGCTGGTGGGAGGGGTCCTGAAGGCACAGGGGAGCAGCGAGCCTCACAGCAGGTCTGGGGTACAGAGGTTGCCTGCTGCCCTGACAAGGAGCCTGTGGCCCCCCCTCAGCCAAGTCTGCCCCTTCATGGGATGTGCCTGGAGGCGGGTCCTCCCTCCTAACGCTCCGCCCACTGGACCTGACCCTGACACCCACCGTCCCTGTTCATGGCTCCTAAACCTACTCAGTATTTGGTGGGACAGCTCTGGAACCCTGTCCTGCTCTCTCTAGCCCAGATTACTTTCTGCCTTGACTCCCCCTGCCTTTGAGGGGACAGTGAGCTGCCTGCTCCCTATGGCCTGAAATGGGGCATCTGTTCAGAATCTGGGTAACAAGTTTCTAGAACTTTCTGAGGCCCATATGGGCAGGTGGGTGGGAGACCACAATGCCCCTTCACTCACTTTCCTCATCCTTGCCAGTGGGTTCTTAGCTAGTTGGAGAAGTGCCATGTGGTGTCAGGACTGGGTGAGGGAGCAGAGAGGCCATGGGGACAAAGTGTACAGGAACAGCAGTCTCGTGAGGCCACCAAAGAATCCAGTGTTCTGACTCTGATTCTCTGAATGTAGGGGCTCTGTCTCCTCTTCCTCACTACCCTCTACAGGGCTTGGGCCAGAATCCTGGATCCGTGCCATAGGCGACAGGCTGTCTTGGGTCACCGCTGCCATCCCCGGATTCCTCTCATGCTGGGAACTGAGCATGGCAAACCAGACCATTTGTGAAAAGCCGCACGAGAGGGATTAGCCACTTCCTGCGGCTGAGCTGGTGTGACTCCTGCAGGGCCAGGCCATCTGTGTAGGGGGCAGGGCGGGGACAGTGCATGGCTGCAGCAGGGGATCAATCGGGATCCGTAAGGAAACCTCCTGGGGAGAGGGCTATCGGGTCCACGAGAGAGCCCTGGGCTGAGTCTGTCTCAAACTGACGTTAACAGGAACAGTGGCAATAGGAACGTGACCCAGGGTGTCGCATGAGGGATCTCATTCGGTAAAAAGAAGTAAGGATAGCTAACATTTATTTCTGAGCTCTCCTACCAGTTTGCCCCTAAGCCCTCAACTCATTTAACCTTCATAACCTTCATAAGCACACCATGTGAAGAGGAATGGCTCTCGTGATCCCTGTTTTGCAGAGGAAGAACCTGTCATTAGCTTCCCAAGTCTTGTTCTCCCCTATAGAACCCTGGATGTTTAGTTTGGAACACTGCCACTCAAAACAAAGGACTACATTTCCCAGCCTCCCTTGCAGTGGTGTCATCATGTGACCATATCCCAGCCAATAGGAAGTGAGCACCGATACCCGAGCACCTTCTGGTCAAGGCTTGTCCTCCTGTTGCCCCTTTCCCTTCTCCCACTGTCGAGGGCGGAATACAGGGGGAGTAGGGAGAGAGGTGAGGCCACACAGACGAGGGCTGCATCCTGGAAACAGCGAGCAGAAAGATGGGTGCCATTGGCCGTGAGAAGTCACTGTGCGGAGAAATGAGCCTCTTTCCTGTTAAACCCCTGCTGTTGTGGTCTGGTCCCGGCAGGCTGGTGAGCCCGGGCTCGCCGCGCTCCATGTGACACTGCAGGGCCCTGCCTGCCAGGAATGTGTGCTAATGAGAGCACAGGGCCAGAACCCATTACATCCTGGCCGAGCCGTCCGACACTTTGCCCTGCTGACCCAGACCTTCGTGGGCAGGCGAGGGCCCTGGAGGAGTCCGCTCCTGGGTTTAATTGCTCTGACAGTCCAAGTGGCTTCCTGCCACGTCTTCCTGCTTCCTTTTTCCATGTCTTGATCACGTAGGCCCTTTTATACAATGGTCTATTATGGGCTCGGGGAAGGAACTAGCAGATGTGTTGGGGAAAGGGCAGGCCCTGGTGTCAACCTGGGTGGAAGGCTCGGGGCAGAGGGAAACTGGGACCAGGAGGGAAAGGAGGGCCATACCATGTGGAAAAACTGAGGCTCAGAGGGCCCAACCCTCCCTTCCTCCCTCCCTGCAAGTAACCATTCTGGCCCAATCATGGCAGACTTTGTTTTTTGAGAGCTTAAGATCTAAATCTGCCTACAGTCCTCCTTTTGGGATAGGAATGTGTCCTGTCACCCCTCGGAAGGAGATGGACAGGGCTCTCCCTCCTAGACCAGCTCCAAGCCCTGGGCACTGGTCAGGAGAACTCGCTCATTCAAAACCAGAGACCAAGGAGTCAGTCCCAACAGATGACTTACTGTAGGATTCCATTTCCATGACATTCTTGAAATGACAAAATGAAAGAACAGGTTAGTGGTCATCAGGGCTCGGGAGGGGTGAGGTGGGTGGGAAGTGGATGTGGCCATAAAAGGCGACATGAGGGATACTGTGGTCTTGGGATCATTCTGGGGCTTCACTGTATCAATGTCAGTATCCTGGTTGTGATACTGTCCTATGGCTTTGCAAGATGTCACCACCAGGGGGGACCTGGGTAAGGGTACCTAGGATCCCTCTGTATTGTTTTTCTTTTCACGAGTACATATGAATCATAATTGTCTCCAAATAAAAAGTCTAACTAAAAACACATACCAGGGCGCCTGGGTGGCTCAGTCGGTTAAGCGATTGCCTTCAGCTCAGGTCGTGATCCTGGAGTCCCAGGATCGAGTGGCTCCCTGCTCAGTAGGGAGTCTGCTTCTCCCTCTGACCCTCCCCCCTCTTATGCTCTCTCTCTCACTCTCTCTCAAATAAATAAATAAAATCTTAAAAAAAAAAAAAAAAAAACACATACCAAAGAACCAGTCTTTGGTACTATCTCTCGCACCCAGCTCCCTCCATTTTTGGACCACTGCTGGTCCCGCCAACTGAGAGCAGTGTCTGCCGGGGACATAGCAGCCGGAGGCCGATCTGAGTCCAAGGGACTGAATTCTTGCTCCAGACGAATGACTCCTGGGGCACCTCCACTGGCTGAGACTTGAAGTCTTTTTCCTTGGGGTAGTCGACGGAACAACATAAGGAAGACCAGAGGAGCGAGGCTTACCAGCCTTGATACCTCCTAGCTGTGTGATCTGGTTAAGGCTCTCCTCTCCTAGACTCAGTTTGCCAATCTGTGAAATGGGATGATAGTGGAAGTGCCTCGAGAGATTCGGTGAGATGATAAAGCCCCAGTGCTAAGCCCAGGGTCTGGGCCACAGTGGTGGTGATGATGTGTGGGTGGCATCTGAGTCTGACACTGGGAAGCAAGGGGAGGAGAACCACTCTTTCCTGGAAGCTGAACAGGCTCTGCTTCACAGACCCCCCAACCCACATGGCCTCGGGTGAGGCCCTTCTCCTTCCTGGGCCTCAGTTTCCCTGTAGAGCGGACCTCAAAGATTCTCCTTGGGCTATAAGTCTCATAAGCTGTGAGTATTTTCCTGGCCTCCTGGGTGTGTTTAGCGATCCTCTAGCCCCTCACTGTTTTCTGAGGCTCTGAGGGCTGCCAGCAAGGTTGAACTTGACAGCCAGGAAGGGCTGTGCCCACTGGGCCTTCTGACTTCTGCACGTGGTCTCTCTGTGGGAAGAAAACTTTGCCCCAAAGCACAATAAATATAGCTGCAATCCACAGCTGGGAGTTTTCTTAAACTTCTGATTGAGCAAAATCTAGGCCCTACCCCTACTGTCAACTCTCTTGACCTATTTTTAGAAAACCAGTTCTGTGATGAAAATCAAATTCATTTTTGATTAGAATTATATTAAAAATAACTCACGGACTGAGCCCTTCACTCTGTCTCAGTTGCTATATTAAGTGCTTTACTTGTATTTGCTCATTGAAACTTCTCAGGAACCCTATGCAGGGACTAGTATTATTACCACTATTCTATACGTGAGGAGCCCGAAGCCCAGAGGGGCTAGGTGACTCACCCAAAGTTACACAGCAAGTAAGGGGCAGAGCCAGGATAAGAACATAGGCCACTGGGCTCCATATTAGCCTTCTTAACCACTCACCAGGCTAGGCTACCTGTCCAGAGAAGAGAAAGTACAAGTGGGTCTTGTGCACGCAGATGGCCAGGAGCTGTGGAGGTGGCCCTCCCCGGAAAAGAAAGGGGTGGGTCCCTGGTAAGGACCAGAAACCTCTGGGCCTGACAGATAATGAAGTGATCCAGTGGGTCCCAGGGGTTGCCTTCCTTCGGAGGCTGCCGAAAGGGATGGGGGGCACCTTCGGGGCCCAGATCCATATGACACAGTCTCCCAGTGTAGCCCCACAGTCCTAAACTCCTGCGATTTCCCCTCGGGTACCTACAGATGCATCTATGGCTGGGGCTTTTGACCCTCCTTCCCTTGAATCTTTCCCTGTTCCTCTGGAAGCCTCACGCTTCCGCCTGTGCTTTAGAGCCCATCCATCTGGCAATCCCCACCTCCTTCCTCCATTGCTTAGGTCTCTGTTAATCCATCCGTTTTCTTCACAGGAACAATCAGATCACCTTCTCTGGCCTGCCGGAGACAGAGGGCATGGCAACTCTATCCAAGTGATCTTTGGGAAACCTTGGGGAGCTTAAAATGGACTGGCAGGTCTTTGCAGAGGCAATCCGTTCATGTTCCACATTTGTCTTGAATGGCGGGAGAGGTGATTTGTAGCGGGAAAAATCCTGTCCTACGTGCACCAGCTTCCATCTCCCGTCTCCAGTGCTTTTCGAGCCTGACGCTCTTCATCTCACTGATGTCTACTCCGCTTTCAGGCCTCCGGGCAGACTTCACCCTTTCAGGGAGGCCTTCCTCCCCAGGCTCTCAGGCTCACAGCCCCCCACCAGCCCCGCACGTGCCCCCGACCATGGTCAGGTGTTTGGGCGCCTTGCACTCAAGCGTGGGCACCCAACCTTGGTGCTTGAAGTTCTTGAGCTAGACAAGAACCATCAGAAATAAGGACACTGCCGTTCCATTCTGGGTATAAAAAGGATTAATCAGGATCAGCCTTCGTGTATGAGTTACCACTTAATCAAAAGCATGTGAATTACCGAACATCCTCTCCCAAGAATTACTTTTTCTATGACAGCTTGAACTCATGGACATTCTGGTCTCTGCCTTTTGGAGCCATAAGCTGGGCTGGAAGGTCATGACCCTGGGCACGTGGGTGTGCGCGGTTTGCACAAACCCAGAATGAGTGATACAAACAACCCTGCTCGCTCCTTTGGAGTGGGGCTCCCTGAATTGTGACCCCGAATCCAGACACAGCTCCTGAGTGGTCACCAAAAGAAGGGGAGGAGCAGCCACCATATTCTCCACCCGGTCACACCAGCCACAGCCACCTTTTTGGAGGCCTGGGGACCAACTAAACGGTAAGGGGAACAAGAAAGCATTACAGAGATCTCACAAGACCACCTCCCTAATGGCCGGTCACAGAACAGCAAGATCATGTGATCGTGAGTCTTAAAATCAAAAGTTGGTGGCAACTAAGGAAATCAGAATATAGTCTAACTAGAGGATGGGGTAGGGAATTCCTATCACTTTTCCAGCGTGTGATAATGGCATGGGGTTACATGTAAATATCCTCCTTCTGGTTCCTTCCTCTTGGGCAACACACGCTGAAGTATTCAGGATTTTAGGATCCTGGTGTCTGCAACTTAACTTCCAAAAGGTTCAGCCAAAACAGCGTATCCACTTCATGACATTGGATTGGGCAATGATTTCTTGAATATGACATCAGAAGCATAGGCAGCATAAGAAAAAGGTAGGTAGGTAAACAGGACTACCTGAAAATGAAAACCTTCTGTGCATCCAAGAACACTACCAACATAGTAGAAACATAGTAGAAAGGCAAGCCACAGAATGGGAGACAATACTTGCAAATAATACACTGATAAAGCCTTAGGATCCTGAATATATAAAGAGCTCCTACAACTCAACAACAACAACAAAACACAAAAGCCCGATTAAAAAAAGAAAGAGGGCTTGAATAGACACCTGTCCAGGGAAGATACAGAAATAGCTGATAAACACATGAAAAGATACTTAACATCATTAGTCACTAGAGAAATGCATAAACCCAAAAGTATCAAAAGCAGGGTCTCGAAGAGATATTTGCACACCCAGGTTCACAGCAGCATCATCGACAGTAACCAAAAGGTAGAAGCCACCTAGATATCCATCGATGGACGAATGGATTAATAAGGTGTGGTCTATGCGTAAATGGAATATTATCCCGCCCTATAAAGGCGGTTCTGACACCTGTTACATGGATGAGCTTTGAGGACATGGTGCTGAATGAAATGAGCCAGTCACAAAAGGACACCTACTATAAGATCACACTCATACAAGGGCCCCAGAACAGTCTGGTTCATAGTGACAGAAATTGGATGGTGGCTGCCAGGGGCTGGAGAGGATGGGGAGCTGAGAGTTACTACTCACTCGGGACAGAGTGTCCATGTGGGAAGATGAGAAAGTTCTGGAGATGGTGGTGGATACGGCTGAGCAACACTGGGAGTGTACTTTATGCCCCTGATCTATACATTTAAAAATGGTTAAGACGCTAAATTTTATGTTCTGTGTGTAGTACCACAATAAATTTTAAAAGAGACAAAATAGATATCCATATTGATGTTTTCCTATTTAAGCACGGATTCAATAAGCTTGGCAGAATATTTCAAGTTGGTGGATCTCGGGGACGAGTCTATGGGACAGCATTGTACTACCATGGGAACTTTTCCGTAGATTTGCAATTTTCTATGATTAAAGTTGGAGGAGAAAGCTCGTTTCCCCACTCCCAGTTTTCAGGTTCTTTATTTGGTTTCCCTCTGCCAGGGGCTGCCAAACATCCCCTGGGTAGGCCTGGGGCAGGGAGACCCCTGTGGGCAGAGTCCTCTGTTCGGGGCTTGTGTCTGGCTGGGTTATGTCATGCCAAGGCTTGGCAAGTCGGCTGCATCCAATCCTCGCGTGGATCTTAGCTCCAGGTGGCTTAGAGGTGACTTGAGAGAGCTTGGCCCAGGTGGTATTCCCCTGCGAACCCGGCCGAGCGCGCAGCTTCTTTCTTCCTGGATCACGTGAAGGTACTTGGGAGAGAAGTCGCAGGGCGGGGAGAGCCCCTCGCCGTCTCGGGTCTGGCCGGCAGCTGGGACAACCCCTGACGGTCTCCCTGCTGACTTGTCCGTTGCCATTCGAGCCACTGCCCGCAGGAACCTGCCTCTCTCAGAGGCGGTGGCGGGAGGAGAGCCTGTGAGCAGCAAGCATGCGAGGGGGTGGGGTGGGAGAAGTGCACAGACCCCTCGCGTGCAAGGGCACAGGACCAAGCTAGACCCATCCCCGTGCTCCCTGCTGGCCACTCCCGTATGGACACAGACATGCCAAGAGACATTCTAACAGCCCGTTATTATTATTATTTTTTTAAGGCGTTAGTAAATTATTAGCTGCTTCAAATAGACAAGTCCTCTGCAGGGCATGTAAGCTAGGAATGATGGAGAGTCACAAAATAAAATCAGCTCACCAAACCGGGCATACTGGAAAGTTAATAACCAGTTCTCAGAGGGGCTTTCTGTGGGAGGCTGTGTCCTGGGGACAGAGTGGGAGGCTGGGGCCTATCTTTAGCTGTGGGGACAATTAGTCAAAAGCCTCTGTGATGGCCGAGCTTTCCAAGACCAGGCGGGAGCCTTCCGAGGGCCATGGGTGGATCTGGCCTCCCTGCGGCGGGGATGGGAGCCATGCAGACAAGAGGGCAGGGGAGCCTCAACCTCAGTGTGGGGGCACCTCTGAAACGCTGGGCGGGGGTCTGGGGTCGCGCCCCCTTGGAGGAACGAGAGGAAGAGAGCTGGCCACTGCTCACAGCAATCCGGGTGCCTGGATCCCGCCATATGGCCCCCCCGGCAGGAGTGCCAGCAGCCAGGACGTGCTTGGAGGGCAGCCAGCATATTTATAGAAAACAGACGTGGTCCTAAAGACAAATCGCCTCCACGTATACACAGCGGCTGCCCCTCGTAGAGGGGATGATCAGGATCGCAGCCCGGTCTTCCTCCCAGTCTCCACACGCTTCACAGGCTGGTTGGAGCTCAGAGACAGCAGGGCCTTCTGTATGTGTGGAATGGGGGGGTTATCCATGGTTTGAGGGTGTGAGGAGATCGTCGGCAACCTCCTCGCTTCACCTCTTGCCCCAGTATCCTTGGCCGGAGAACTATTTAGAACATTCAAGGCTTCTCAGAGTGGGAGGGATTCATCCCATTGTGAAAACCCCACAGTTGAGGATGGAAGGGTGACTACGTCAGCACTCCAATGTTCTGGCCAAGGATGCTAAATGGGTAGACAAACACAAAAAAATGCCCGAGTGGCAATTTCTTTGTTCTCAGGATTTTTGTGCCAAGGGCACTTGGCTCAGAGCAGAGAGAGATCTGGGCTCAAATCCTTACTCAGTAGCTGTGCGTCCTTGGGGAAGTGACTTGCCCTCTCTGGGCGCATGCTCCGCAAATCCAGAGACCGGTAGCAAGACTGACTTCCGGGCACTGTGGCGGGACACGAGGGCTAGGGTGTGGGACTCTGAAGAAGGGTACGACAATTGCGTACTCGCTGGTGTCAGGACAATAGAAGGCATTTCGGCCTGGATTCCCGGAGGCTTCCCACCTGCTGGGAGAACGTGTCTTTGTGGGCTGGCTAGTGGCCATGTCACGGTGCCAGTGAGTGAAGGGTGTCATGTCAACGGGCCTGGGTGGGTTGTGAGAACAGTCGCCACAGCAAAGCCCAGACGCACATCGGGCTTTTGACACTCCGACGACAGAGCCAGCCCGCTTCCCCACAGACAGACTTCCAGATCTTCCAAGAGGCTGCGGCCCCTTCCACTGGGTCCTGCTTTAGTGAGCTTGTTAGGCGAATGTCTCTTTTCTTTTTGGGGCTTTTAGAACTGCAGGGTTCCATGGGAAATATCTTAGCTAAAGCTGTGCCTTAAGACACCCTGATGTTAGATCCGGGGAGGTGCCTTTTCTGAACATATTTTCCCCCTGGGCGTTGCTATTTTTAAGGCTCAGCAGAATGTTCAAAGAGAGTCTCAGAGCGGCGACGAGCGAGGGGCCGATTCTCTCGGCGGAGGAATGGAAACTCTTGCTCCTTGTTTATTTCAACTGGAGTCCGGCCTCCAGGCTGACCGGCTACCTCCCTTCCTCTGAGTCTTCCCAGCAGGGAAATGGATTAGCATTTCTAAAGAAATCACCCCGTTAGCCTGATCGCTCAGAAACCTGAGAAATGAGGGTGTGCAGCCGTGGCTCCGCGGGCTGGACGGAGCAGGGAAAGGAAGAGCCTGCTTTGCGCTGTGTTCACACCAGACTCCCGGTTTCTGGAAGGCCTTCCATGGAATTTTCCATGATCTCAAAAATGAGATAAAAGCTCTGAAATTTGCTCCCTTTAAACAAAGAGGGTTTGGAATCACTTCATTATCTTTTTTTTCCCCCTGCCTTTTTGCCCAAGCACCTTCGGGGGGTAAGATAAACAATTTGAATTTGCACCTAGACGTTTCATCGCAAAGATGTCAAAGGGAGTGGGCTCGCTCGCTCTCTCTCCCTCATTGATGTGCCAGCACAGCTGAGGCAAAGATAATTGGTTTTACTAGAGATTGCACATTCAAGCTATTATTCAGGATGCCCGCAGGTGGAGGAGACCCTGCCCCCTCGGGCCTCCGTCACTAAGTGAATTCTGCCCACGGGCCGCTATTGTAAGATAGGAAAGAGCTTAGGGATTGTCGATAGCGGCTGGGACGAGGCCGCCAGGCGTGGGCTTCTTGATCAGATGGGTTCAGCTCTGGCCCTGATGAGCTGTGCCTCTCGGACAACGTAAACTCCTACTTAACCCCTGAGCCTCGGTCTCCTCATCTGTGAAATGGGGTTCAGGTCGACCTCGTTCACACACATCAGGATTAGATCGAACAGCACGAGTTTGACTTTCGTGTTTCTGGGTCCTAAAGTGGTGCCTTTTCCCTATATAGATTGGCCTTTGGGAATGAAATTTTTTGTCTTTCGTCAAATATTCTTTGATCCCGGTGGGTCAAATTTGGCCCCAAGATGTGGCTGTGGGAGGCATTGTGGGTTTTAAAAATGGATTAAAAGTTTCAATTGAAGGTGGGTGACTTGGGTAGATGGGACATCTGGGGGGGGTGCCTACAGACCCCGCCATCCCCTAGGGTCTCTTGCTAGCGTCATTTACAAACAGATGGCCCTCAGCTGTCCAGGAGTCAGACCTCTGATCAAGACTTCCCTTTAAGGCCGATCCCCATTTAGTTGTCCACCCTCTAAGTGGCTCAGAGAGCCAGGAGGTCACATTCTATAATGAAGCTACAACCTGAGTGCCCAGGTCCCGAGGAAACCCAAGAAGGCCACTGGAATACCACAGCACCCTACTCCGTTTTCCAGGGGCCATGGGGAGCTAATGATTCCGTGGTTTCCAATTCCTAAGGCAAGAGGGGAAACTGAGGCAGAAGAGTAGCAAAATGATTTGCTTAATCCTGAAGATAATTCCGGTGTCTTCCAGATGCCCAGGGTTGCCGCCTGTCCACTGGCCATAAGCCCACCAGGGTCCTTGCCCCCACGGACAGAGCAGGCGGAAGAGCACACCCAGCCACGCTCTCAGGCTAGCCCCTGCGGCAGACCTGCAGAGTCCCCGTCTGTTCACCCACAGCCTAGGGCTGCTGTGCAGCTGGGTGAGCTCACGGCATCTGCCCAGCACCCAGTCAAAGGCAGAGTTCAAGGTGCTGGACCTCAGCTAGATGGGAAGTGCGCCGGGTTGCTGAGGAGTCTCTTAACAGACCAGCCCAAATCTCTGAGGTTTGGGACTATACTCAGACCCAGTGTCTCAGGTACCTGAGTTGACCTTGACCTCTCGTCCCTGCTGACCTTGGTGCCTGGTCCCAGAGGTGGTGACATTAACCGGATGGCACAAGCTCCCAGCCTCTCTCTCTCAAAGCCACCTTGCCTTTTCTGAGCTCCTTTCGGCTAGTTCTGCTCTTACAGAAGGTAAGACGGTAACAGCTCTGCTTGGGGGGCTGTGATGGATTCCTGGCAGGGCCACTCTTAGGAGAAGGGGTTCACGAGGTGCCTTATGATCTGACCTCAGTTCACCCCTTGCCAGTCACCTGCTGCCCTCTCTGCTGTGGCCAAACCAAGATATTGACTGTTCTGCAAATGGGTTGTCCTCCCTTCATGCCAGGTCTTTATCAGCACGGTTACCATTGCCGGGAACCCTCTTCCTCTGAACCCTCCCTCCAGCTCTGGCACCAGCTCCCACCTCCCAAGCCATGGACATAGGACTTTTGGCCTGGCCTGAATCTGATCTGCTACCATCATCCCAATCTGCCCCCCAGGAACTGCCCCTCTGTACGCTGAACCCATGAGGTTGGGTGGGGTCAACACCACGCCTTTTCCTGGACACTAGGTCAGGTCCAGACAGTCTGCCAATAAGAATCAGCCCTGCAATGTTTGTTGGCTTTTCAAAAAACTGTCTTTCTGCTGGGGTTGCTTAGGTAAAGCTGCTGGTGGCCATCTTTGCTTCCACTCTGGGAAAGTTTGCCTTGGAGTGAAGCCAAGCCAGGGGATAGGAGAGCTGGGGAGAGGCGGATGGTGAATAAGACTTTTGAGTCCCTGGATCCAGCCGTGCCTGAAGCCTTCCGTTCCATCCACCAATAAATACCTTTTTGCTTGAATCACTTTGAGTTGGGTTTCTGTCACTTGTGGCCACAAGAGACCTGGCTGATTCACACAATTTCATCTGATTTGCTCCTGTCCCTGCCCACCCAATCCTGAAGCCACACGGCACCTCACGCATCTTCATGTCCCCATCACTACACGCAGGGCCTCGGTGAAAGGGACGGAACCACCACTCGGCTTTCCCACGGGGCTGCTGCCTTCGGTCCCTCAGCAGCTCCCAGGTCCCCCCAGGTTTTCAGAAAGACTCACCTCCGTCTTATTCCGAGAGAGCACGCTGGAGTCAATTGGGCCCAGGGACATGTTTGGCAGGACGAGGTTGAGAACTTTCGCAGCAAAGACCTAGTGGGGAGGGGAAAACAAGGGGTGTGAGTTCGGTGGCATCCGTGCCCAGCTCTGCCCACGGGACAGTTTACAATAAATTAAGGAAAGTGACGCCCGAGCTGAACATCAGCCAAGTTCGCTTCCCCAGGCTGAACACCCTGGGACTCCCCCCTGCTCTGATTCAGACAGCCTCCAGTTAGTCTGGCTCGGATCCGTGTCGTGGGGGGAGACGGGCGGGAGGTGGGCCGCCGCGGCTGACGGCAGGAATGCCATGTCTATTTTTTGCCTGCTCCGGATCCTGTGTGGCCGCCCTCCCCGCAGTCACTCATCAGTTGTGATTTGGAATTCTTTGCGGGAGCTGCCTGGCTGAGGTCTTAGGCACGAGTCACTTCTCCTGGGTTCCTAAAAATACACAGCGGGAGCAGAACCACCCAGATCACCTGTCAAGTGAGATAGCTTGGAAGACCCCAGACGAGCCTACTCTGATTGGGAAGAATCTGTGCATTGCCTTGGTTTCTCTTGGAGGGAGAGAGAAATCATCACCAGCCTGATCAGGAGATGCGTGGCAGAGGGAAAGAGACCTGATTTGATCCCCGGCTGTGCTGTCTTATGCACTTGGGTGCGAGATCGGAACATCACCGAGCCTCCATTTCCTTAGCTGCCAATGGGG
The DNA here is from genome assembly GCA_028534135.1 of Potos flavus. NCBI lineage: Eukaryota > Metazoa > Chordata > Mammalia > Carnivora > Procyonidae > Potos > Potos flavus. The sequence continues at coordinate 50,064,822 of CM052898.1, read as the reverse complement.
ACTTTGGCGTTCCCCCAGAGGACCACTGTGTGCCAAAGCCCCTGGCACACAGTAGGTGCTTAATCCATGCTCCTTGAACTTGAGCCCGATGCAAGGATGAGCCTCGACTCTCTACCCCGTCTCTCCTGCAGGATCTGGTGTTTACCCGGGAAGAGTGTGAGCCTGGATCTCACACTTCTCCCTGCAGAGGGGGGCTGTTCTCGTTTCTGCACTGGGCACAGACACTCAAGGGGGAGAGATGCTATTTCACGAGTGAGCTGTGGCATGTTGAAATTAGAATCGCAGGGAAGGTGGCAAGCGGTGAGTTCTCAGTCTGTGCGGAAGGTGCGCATCATGGAACCGAGAGGTGATGTTCCCTCGGTACCCTCGGCGGGGGCGAGGGCACTCACATCTACCAAGGGATGATCTTTACTGTGTTGCGCACAGCTGTAGATGCCTGGTCTTTTAATCTTGACACAGATGCTGTGAGGGTTCATCTCCATTGAACAGACAATGAAATAGGCTCAGCCGTGCACCGCACGACTGGCTGGGATGGAGACAAGGGTGTGGGCGACACTGTGCTTTCCCCTCATGCCACTGGCCTTGGATATTCTCTTTCCATATGAGCGTAAGTGGGGGCCTGAATTTCCTGTGGGTGACCACACACAGCGGCCACTGGGGCTCTCTGTGGAGTCACTTGCTGGGCCCCCCCACACCCCCCTTAACACTCAGAGCTACAAAGCGTCCTGTGTCCTCGGGCTATACGAGCAGGATGTCCCCTCACACAACTGTCTCTCAGAGGCCCAGGGATCAGGCAGAGAAGAAAAAAGGGTTTCGCTCCTGAAAAACCACAGGTGCGCCCAGCCACTCTGAGGTCCACACGGTCAACTCTCCGTGCTTCAGGAAAGGACGGGAGCTCCTTGCCTCGAAGACCATTCTTGCTCCCTGCACCCCACGCCTGGGGTCCAAGCCAGCGATCCCCAAGCACGTCAACTCACTGCCATCAACGTGCCAGGGGCTACACTGCGCCCTGAGCTGACTTGTGACAGTCAAGCCGAGAAATAGAAGGGACTTCAACTGGGAGCACCGGGGAAGGGCCTGGACTTGGCCACACAGCGTGCAGCATCATGGGATGGACAGGACCTGTGGGACAGGGCTCAAGAGTCAAGGCGGGGTCGGGGACCAGCCCCGCGAATAAGCACAGGACCGGGACCGCTCGGAGTCCGGGGAGCTCTGACAAAGGAAAGGGTTTGGGTGTTTCCAAATGTCTATGAACTCCAGGAATCGGAGGCTCCTCTGGGAACCTAAATTCAGGAGTGGGGATGTGTGCTTTTAAAGGTTAAAAGAAAAGTTTAAATGAAGAGCAAATACAGCAGATGAGCGCGTGGCCACACATGGCAGGGAGGTGGGGCGCCGTGCCCTGTGGTCCCCACTGTGCTCCAACTGCTTCGGGAGGGCGGACTCCATGGGACTTCTTTCCTCCAGTAAGACCGGCCCAAGGGCGACACTGTTAGGGAAGAACTTAATGCGTAGCCCAAAGCTTGCGCGACTGTCATCTAGACATCTTGCCGTCCTCGGTGACTCTTGCCACGGCTCCCTGAGTGGGCCTGAGGGCTGGGTGCGACCCTGCCATGTCTCAGAATCACCAGACACGTTTGGCCTGTGTGCCCGTCTGGTCTGGCCCAGCCTGCTAAAGGACGCCACTGTTTCCTCGCCCTTCAGTTTCCTACCCATTCCTGGGTTAGATGGCAGAGAGCCAGGGAAAGGCCCAGCTCAGCAGCCAAGCCGCCCTCCAGCAAAGTGAAGGAAGGAGTCCACACCGCCTCCGTGCTAGCGTTCCTAAGCCCACCACCAGATTTCTTGTTTGCCAACAATTTACATTTTGTGGCCATCACCAGATTCTGCATGGACCCGGGCACACAGGGACCGGCCAGGGGTGAGGAGACAGACTTACCTTCATCTTTGAATCTATGCTCTTGCCACCGGTGCTTCTTAAACCAAAACATTTATGCCCCAAAGTGCCAAGACCCCCATTTCCAGGAGAAGATGCTGAGAGTTTAGGTTTGACGAGGATCAGAAAAGGCAGCACGGTGGCTCGAACCATCCTTGCTCTGGATCCACAGGGCGGAGGGAGGGGACAAGAGGGCCAGGAAGGACTCTACCTGCTGGAGGGGATGACAGTCCTCTCTCCGAGAGAACACTTTTCTTTCTCTTAACAGAAGAACTTTCTGCAGCTAAAGGAAGCTTTTAAGAAAAGAGTTTTGGAAGAAAAATAAAAGAGGAGGGCCATTTCTGGAGAAGTATTTGCTTTGTATAAAATGAACAAAACGTCAGGGGCGCCTGGGTGGCTCACTCAGTCAAGTGTCTGCCTTCGGCTCAGGTCATGATCCTGGCATCCTGGGATCGAGCCCCTGCATCGGGCTCTCTGCTTAGCGGGAAGCCTGCTTCTCCTTCTCCCTCTGCCCCACCTTCTTCTCCTCCCCCTCACCACACTCGTGCTCTCGCTCTCTCTCTCTCTCAAATAAATAAAATCTTAAAAACAAAACAAAACAAAACAAAACAAACAAAAACCCCAAAATGAACCATGGCAGGGTTTGGTCTCTGGAGGAAACTAACCAGTTATGGGCAGACCAGTCGGCCGCCATGCCTCCGCCTTCCAAGTACAGTGAGCCAAGAGCTGGGGAGCCTCGTCCCTCCCGCAGCTGTCAAAGGCCTTTTCCCCAAAGAACAAGTAGGAGGAGACAGGGCAAGGGCGCACCGGGCTCAGGACAGGAGGTGGCAGGTGGCTGGGCCAGGATGTGACCAGCCATACACGTCCCTTCACAAGGACACACGGGGCAGCAGCCACTCTTGTTCCTCGAAGGGAGCTGGCACTGGTGGGTTCAGGATGGGCGAACACGCCTACGAGGACTAGCTCATGACAGCGGGACCCCAGTGCCAGAGCAACAGGAATGGGTGATTCAGTCCCGAACACAGATGAGGGGGCAGACCCTCCAGGAGGGCAGGCCGCAGACACTGTGGCCTTTTGTCTCTTCAGCCTGGTTGGGTCTAGGCATTCAACTCTGCAGGACGTCACCCAAGAATAGACGCCGAGAGATTGCTAAGCCCTGTGTGAGTTTGCACCGAGGAGAGTCCGTGGAGAAGCCCGACACACCATTCATGCGACAGGCCCAGGGAGGGAAGACTGCGAGGGAGACTTCTTGACTTTAAGGATTTCCTGGAAGCGACTTGGGGCACCCTGCCTTCCCCGGAAGACAGCACTGTTGTTGGAACCTTCTGGTCCTTCCATCCTGTTAGTGTACTGGTCGTGGGCATGGCACCCCCAACCCTCCCTCCAACTTCCTGATAGTTCGTGGCCTCCCTGCTCTAAGTGTGGTCCTCAGGCCAGGAGCCCAGCAGCACAAGCAGCTCCTGGGGACTCTGGCCTATGGGATCGAGGTCTGCATTGTCACAGGATCGCAGGCAGGGCATTGTTATGTGCTGTGAAGGTTGCCCGGAAGCCTGCTGCTGTGTCTTGGAAACGGGGAAACAACACAAATGCCTCTTCCCGGGACCCACCCTGAGAGATTCTGATGGAATTAGTCTGAGGTGGGGCCATGGTGTCAATAATTGTTTTGTTTTGTTTTGTTTTAAGCTCCCTGGGTGATTCCAGCGTCCAGCCAAAGTAGAGAAAGTGCTCCTGTCCCATCCCGGTTTGGACAGCATTGGGGATGGCACAGGGATCCCTCTGAAGGGCACGCTGCCATTTTGAAGGAAGCTGTTTGGACGGCCCTGACCCTCGGCTCTTTTTCTAAAGCTGCATGGTTAGTTTCACACCACATTTCTAATAAGACGCAATTGGGTAGAGGCAAATCTTTTGATGATAATAATGTGGCTTAAAAAAAAAAAAAAGAATTAGGTGCTTAGCCTCTTCCCCACAAAAAAGTCCAAGAAGGCTGCAGGGGCAGGATGCTTGGAATAGGTGCAAAAGATACTCCCTTTTTCTGCTGTTCTTTTAGGGGTTGTTTATTCCATTAGCCTAAAGGCTGAGGGGGGAGGAAAGGGTGGAGCAGGGCTGAATGAACCGAGCAGGGGCAGCGGGTTGATTGTGGTGATGCAGAGAGCCAGAAGGGCTGAGAAGGGGGTATGAGGTCAGGAAGGGCCACATAGTAAGGAAAGAGTGGGGGTGGAAAGGGCCCGACAGAGCCCACACCCTGAGGATCAATTTTGTTCAGGCTGCCTGGGTAGCTGCTGCTATGTCCCACCATGATCTCCCTAAGCCTCCACCATCAGTCTCCCTAAGCCTCCACCATCAGCCGGGAGAGCCCCTCATCGACTTCCAAGGGAAGGCAAGGGAAGCCGGCAGAGGCGGCAGGGAGGGGTGTGGCTCACCAATAAGGAAGTTGGAATCAAAGAGAATAACCTCGTTGCCATTTCGCTCAGGTTCTTCAGATAAACCTGCAGGAGTGTGGAGAGAGCCTCAGATCCAGCTCCGGGGAGGGGCGACTCCGGACAGCACCCCCTGAGGTGAGATCCCCTCCCAAATCACGACCTCTGCAGGCTGAGGCAGGTGTGTGCCACCCAATGGTGCTGACTTGGGAGGGACCCCAGGTCTCATCACCAGAGGATAATTTGGGGGCAGAGACCTACAGCCAATGGGCCCCAAGCTGCCAGCCTCTGAGCCCTAGAAAGAGGAGACTGAGAGTCAGGCAAATTTGGATTCAAACTCCGGTTCTGAATCACCAAGAAGGTCTGTGGTCCTCAGTTTCTTCATCTCTCAAATGAGGATAGTAAAACAAACCTCAAAGTGTTGCTGGGGAGGTTACCTGAGACCTGGTTCCTACAGAGTTCCTCCCTAACTGCCCTTCCGGCTTCTGGCCCCAGGAGAAACTCAACAAATTCTCCTCAACCAACTGAAGAGAGAGCACCTGCCGATGTATTTCAAGGTGAAGGTTTGCAACAAACGTCATGGTCACAACTAGAACCCCAAAAACTATTGCACCGCCCAAAAAGAACAACTCTCCCAGAAGCGAGGTCCACCTCCCGATGAGCCAGGGACCAGAGTGTGTCACTGGCCCTTGACATGCCCTTGGGCCATTTCTGGATGAAGTGCTTCGCCCATCACTTTAAATACTAGTGACTTGCGCAAATGACTCTATTGATCCGAAAGGTTTTAATGGCTCCCTAAGATCATTTTGAAGCTTCTGCCTCTGATGAAAGGCTCTCGACATGAGGGAGGGAATTATAATCGCTATCTTCTAAAGTGGCTCCGGCAAGCCGACTTGTGCAAAAGGGGGCCAGAGCGCCAGGCCTGTGACGGTGACATCCGTGCAAGGGTCAGCCCAGATTCTCTTGGAGGGGGAGGCATGCAGCCTCAGCCCCGCCGAGACTAGAAAGTGCCTTGTGCCTTTTCTGTAAGCCGAGCTGGGAAGGGGGCAGCAGCGGCTCACCGCTGCCGGCCCTGTGCCTGATGCACAGCCGGGGCTCCCCAAAGATGTGTTGGAGACATGACTCGGTCCTTGAATGCCAAGCGTCTAGGAGTCTGAACCCCCAGCTACGACAGTGCGGGCACCCGCAGGACAGATGAAACATCCCACCCCCCACCCCGCACCAGGCACATCCCAGCTGCCAGATTCACGGGCCAGTTCATGACCGTAGTTTAAGTCCTGGTCCCCGGGTCTAACTTTACAGCACGAGTGAAAGAGGGGTAATTCCCCCCTCCACGCCTCCTGTTTCCCCTCCACCCCCAGCCCCCAGATTGTCCCCAAGGCCTTCTGGAGCTCCGTGACTACAAACAGATGAGAATACGTTTGAGAGTCAAGGGCAGTCGATGGCAGGCAGGCGTGCTTTGGGGTGAAAGGGAGCATCCTGCCTCGCCCGCTGCCCGGGGCTGGGGCACGAGCTGAACTTGAACAAGACAATTGGCCTCGGGTTTTCTCTGTGAATTGGGAACGACCTTCTCTCCTTACTGGTTGGCAGCGGAAAGAAACTGAGATAGGGCGGGTCATGCACCCAGGGCCGGTTCAAGGCAGCTCGCTTCTCTCTACTTGGCCAGGTGCCCTGACTGATGGAGAGTGGAAGCATCTGGAAGCGGCTGGGCTGGCTCCAGTGTCCCTGACCCGGGATCCCCGGATCCCCAGGGACAACCTCCAGGCAAGAGGCAGAGAAGATCATTTAGAAGATTACCCTCAGCCTGGCAGGCTGAGCCCCCACCCTGACCCCAGGCATTGCCCAGGGGGATTTCGGGTGTTCCTCGTTGTCGCCCCACCTGGAAAAGCCAGTGGTTCTGCACCCTGCCCCACATTCCTGCATGCTATCCTTGGGGCAAGGCCAAGTGAGAACAATCCAGTCTTGCTCACACACCCAGCCCAGAGTTTCGCCTCTGTCCCCTGGGATGGACTCTAGCCCTGCGCCCCCCAGGGTGTGGGACATGGAGAGAATCCCCAGGAACCAGCCACATAAGCAGCTGAGCCTAGTTCCGATACACTGGATATTGTTTCCAAATTTCTCCTGCGGTCCCTTCCCTTGTGCAATCACATTCTAAACACAGACGGTGTTTGGGGGCCAGACCTCTGTCCTCCTTGTCTGTTCCCCAGGCTAAACATCCCCCAGCTTGTGGAAAGGAGAGCGGGGAGCTAAGACCAGCTGTGTGCAGGTCTGGCGGGGTCTGTGTGTGGGGGGGTGCAGTCTGGCACAGGGATCTGGTGTTCCCACATTCCGGGGGGTGGGGACTGTCCTCTTTCACGTGCCTGTCTCTACTCAAAGCTGCCCACTTTGATGATTTGGGGAATTTCGCCAGCAGGAGTTCGGTGCCATGAAACAAACCACCACCGGCACAGTCCATCGGGAGGAGGCTCGAGGCCGGGAGGAGGCTCGAGGCCGGGAGGAGGCTCGAGGCCGGGAGGAGGCTCGAGGCCAGGAGGAGGTGCGAGGCCGGGAGGAGGCTTTGTGCTCTGTCTTGGCCCCAGGAAGGCCCCCTCCACCTCAGCCATCTCAGGTGGGGGTGGTCTCTAGGAAGCAGTCCCTCTCGGAGATATGTAACAGAGACCCCACCTAATCCCGGACCTCACCCGAACTATTCTAGTTCATCTCCATGGGATTAACTATTCCGGTTAATCCTTAAGGAGCCTCAAGAGGTATCAGACGCTGAGTAAAACAACCAAATTAAAGCCAAACCCACGAAAACAAACAAGCCAGCCTAAAGAACAAAGCCTGCAGAAGGCACAGAGAGGGCATTCTCATTTGTGTAAAGCACAGCAACGAATGCGGCATGCCGGTGCGTCCCAGTAGACGGGGACTCCGGCTGCCCGCCTCCATTGAGCAGAGACAGCCTGCTGCCTGTCCTCTCCTCATCTTTCAAAGTTCGAACCCTGTGAATGTATTATTCTAACGATTTTTAATTTTAAACGACGCTTTCAGGAAGGTTGTCGCACGAGACTAGCTGTGTGCAGGGTAATCAGGTCACCCGGGGGCGGGGAGGCAAATGAATCAGAGACTCTGTCAGTCAGAATTGCCCGAGACCCAGGGGCAGCAACAGATTTCATGGTGGGGAAGATGTGTCCTCAGGTCTGGGGGCAACAGGAAATCCAATTTGTCTTGGTTAATAAGAGGAGACCGGCACCCCCCAGGGACGGCTGGTTCCTGATTTGACAAGGTGATCTATTAGCACAGGGCACGGAGAGGTCACGCTGGCAGCCTCGCGTGAAGTTCCACGTCTGCTCAAGACTCTGAGGGGAAGCCTTGGGTCCCACCTCTGGGCCCTGCTGCCATGAGTCCCTTGCGCGTTTTATCTGGAAAGCCCCACTGTCTCCGGCTTGTCTCTAAGGGAGGACGTCCACGGCAGAAAATACCTATTTTCTTCTTGAGGGGGAAACATCCTAGAGGGAGAGTGGACAGCCCTGGATTCAGATCAATCGGGCAAGTTGTGTGATCCTGGCGGGTCACTCGCCCTGCCCAAGCCTCAGTGTTGCCATTCACAGAACAAGGTCACAACCTTTCCCAGGGCAATAAGGCAGAGGAAACAGGGCACATGCTCGGTGCTCACTGAACTGAGTACATTTTCCTAAATCAGGGCACATGGGTGCTGTGAGAACTCCCCTCTCCACTGTGATCCTGGTCTTGCTTGTTCTACTTGGAAAAGAACTCTCGATGTGAGTGATTTGGCCTCATGCCATATAATCAGTTACAGTCATGATGGGAGCTGTCCAGGAGGTCACGCATCCTCTTGCACATGTCAATGACCAGGAAGTAGCACGTCTGAGTATAACCTGTGGTTCTGGAATTACCTTCATTTCTTTCCCTGGCAGAGACAGGGTGGCCTCCGCCTCCACTGCTGTCCTCCCACACAGCACTGAAATTTACTAATGATAGTCGATTTCAACAAGTCAGTGGTAACTTCCTTCCAATGGGGCAAAATTCAAAGATGCTAGGCATCTCTATTCTTTGGCAAATTAAGTAAGTCCTTGTTCTCTGGTTAAACTATCAGATAGTTCCAGGATTCTCTCTGGCTCAGCCTGTCTCCATTTCAAATTGGTAACGTCTCTGTATCTGATGGGAAGGCACTACACAGGACCTGCTTGCCCATTTCTGGCTGTGGGCTGGAGGAAACACTTTGAAAACATTTTTATAAGCTTTTATTCCCTGTCCTGTGCTCCCCTATTTGGGTCCTTAGGAGAATACTGGAGGCATCAGAGCTATAAGGCAATTATTTAAATGTCCTGCCATTGTTTGATGGTGAGGCCAGGGAAAGGAGGGTAAGCCCCGGGGTGAGATGGCGGCCCAGTTCCCCATGGCCCCATGACCCCCACCTCACCCTTGGAGTCCTTTGAGAGTCCTGACAACTGGCTCAGACAGCAGCCCCACCCGGCTTTGGCATAAGATTAACCCTTCCCTGGGGATCCACAGGGTTGGGATTCTCCACTCTCGTTCAGTTATGCAGTCTCTTAAACCTCATGCCCCTAAAGGATGGGTCCAGAACATTCACAACCCACGTTCACAACGAGCAGTCCTGAGATGCCATACTCTCGTCTCCTTTCTCAGAGACAAAGCACCTGCTCGGCTTCTAGGTAGTACAGTTGACCTTGAACAATTTGAGGGCTAGGGTCGCCAAACCCCTGCCCACTTGAAAACCAAATATAATGTTGACCCTCCCCCCACCCCAAAACCCAACTACTAATAGCCTACGGTTGCCCGGAAACCTAATCGATAACATCAACAGGCGATTAGCACACATTTTGTATGTAGTACGTATCAGATGTTATATTCTCACACCAAAGTGAACTAAAGAAATAACGTCATTAAGAAAATCATAAGGAAGGAAGAAAGAAAATCGTAAGGAAGAGAAAATATATTTACAGCCCTATATCTAATGAAAGATATCCGTGTGTGAGTAGGCTTGTGCAGTTTGCACCTGTGTTTAGAGGTCAACTGTATTTGTTAGCTCGTCTACCGTGTCCAAGTCGCCCGGAGCCCCAGAACCAAGAGCAGGCACACGCGTGCCACTGCGTACCAGTATAACCGGGACGACAAAATGATGGCTCAGACAGAGGAACGCATCCTTAGAGGCAGAGGGAAAAGTGCTCCGGGCTGGAGCAGATTGCTCTGCGGACACCCCTATGTCACCATCACAGATTGCCGGCCGCTCACTCACCGAGCACTTTTGGCTCAAGCTGGCAAATGGTCCATGAAAATCCGCCCAGGCCCTCAACACAAACTGTTAACAAAGGGTATTTTGCTATAGCTTCCCAACACGTGTCACTTTTCCCCTGTTCAACTTTCACCGAGAAAACACGCACAAACAGGACATCGTTCTTCTTTCATCTCTAAGGAACAAAACACACCTGACTCCTGACTTCAGACGTTACGGAATCCCACTGGCGACAAGCTTTGGTATTTGTCCAAACCTTCACACGGTGATGCGTGAAGTCCAAAACGGACTTCGGCCCTTCCCCCCCAAGACTCGAGCCATGAAAAGACGCGCCCGTGGACACCTGGGGGATCCCAGGCACTGCAGGACTCGCCCAGAACCGGAAGTCCGTTTACCTTGAAAGTCGTCGCGGACTCAGGATTGGCCAGGACCAAGGGCGAAATGAGGACCATGCCGGAGAAGTGGCTCGGCCTCTCCGCGGCCGTGAGGATGGCAATGGCACCTCCCTGCAAAGCAAAACAGGCCAGCGTGGGCGCGCGCCAGCTTCCGCCAGCGCACATATTTCTAATAAAGCACCGTCGACACACTCCCCCGAAGCTGCAGGCCTGGCCCGGAGCCCTGGGCGGGGGAGGGGGGTCTACCTTGGAATAGATACCATGGAATGTTGGACAAAGTGGATCTGCAATTATTTTATTACACATGTTTTTTTCCCCCCTCTGGGTTTTCCCAGAGCAAACATTTCAGAGAGGATATAAATAAGGTTCCTGCTTGTGGGCCGCAAGTTAAACAACACATTCCTACTTCGTTTCCAGCCAAAAACGGGCAGACCCCCAATGCATTCATGCCGTCAGCCTTAATATGAGATTTTTGTTTTTGTAATCGGATTATAAGAAGAGATGGCTATACTTTTTTTTTTTTTTTCTCCCCGGTTCAGTCAAGGTCCCAGAAATTTTGGTTCCAGGAAAAATACTTAGTGAGTGTGGATGGTGCTGGAAGCATAAGGCCTTGGTTGTGTGTCTGAAGATGAGGGTAGGTGGGACCACAAAAGCTTACAGAGGTCGGGCAGGTAAGAGACACACAGGAAGTAAGACAGGCTGTGATAAAAGGGGCGGAAGCCCCGCCCCAGAGGGAAAAGCCTCCTGCCGCACCCCACCTTCACATTTCATCCGTTCAAAATTCCCTGCCAGCCAACCTGTCAGGCTGCCCGGGGAGGGGGGAGGGAGGAGGGGGGTCGTGCCGCCCATTTGCAGGCTGAGGATTTAAAGATTATACTTGGTTGATTCTTAGGGAATTAGATACATTTAAAAGGTGGAAAGGATTTTGAATGGCTTTTAAGGACTTGTTTCCCTGGGGAGACTGTGTCCCCAGGTCCCATTCCTACTGTACAAGCTGGAGGAAGCATCCAGGGTTTGGGCACTTTCCTGGGGCTTCTCGCTGCCGGAAGAGCCATCCCCACTCTGAGAAATGGCTCTGCAGGGACAAGTGCCCTTGGAGCCTCACTGTGAAATGGCACCGGGGGGCCGACAGAGCTTGAAAAAAAAAAACGATTGGTTTCCTAAGAGGCCCCGCAGCAGAGGTCCTCAGAAAGGACGGGCAGGCAGCCTCCTGGCATCTTGGGCCCTGATGAGAAGCTCCCTCCGGGATCGTCTCCAGGACGCTGAACCTGGCTTGTCCGGAGTGTGAAAATACTGGGAGCTCCAAGTACCGGGCACAGGAGTGGCGGGGGGGGGGGGGGGGGGGGGGGGGGG
>CM052898.1:49993417-50053370 GCA_028534135.1 Potos flavus | reverse complement strand
ACGTCCCTGATGAAAACGTGGAAGTCGGACACTACCATCCTCTCCCCTTCGCTCTGTCCGTGGCCAACTGGAAGGGAATGGGAGATGAGAGAACTGCAGTTACCGGGAGGCTGTCAGCGGCCCCAGCCCGGTGGTTCCCCCATCGGAATTACCGACCACTCCTGACCGAGGACCCGAATGTTATCATCCCACGGAACCCTCTCTTTCCAACCACTCTCCCACGTGGGAATCCTCTCTCTGTTTTACAGCTTCGGAAGTCGAACCACAGACTGGTTAAGGAACTAGCCCAAGACCACACAGCCTGGAAGTGGGATAAGGAAGGACATAAACGTTGCAAAGCCTGTCCACGCAGCCAGGATGCTTTCCTTGGGGCTGTTTGCAAGGAAGGAAGAACAGACAGGCCTGATTTTTTTACCGAGTGGGCAGGAGTGAAATTGATTGGGGCTCAGAATTTTCTGGGGTCTTCCCAGCTCCTTGATCCTCACGGCTGTGTTTCAACGGTAGACTTTCACCAGGTCAAAGTGGTGCATCTTGTCACCTCGCTCACAGCTTTCAGTGAAGACAAGCTGACAAACACAATGAGATAAAACAGCCCAGTGGGTTTGCCAGGAGTCTCAACGAAGCGGCGCTAAAACTAGGTCACAGTGTATTCCTCCTGGATCTCATGATCTGTCGGGTTTCTGGGCTGTTCATTTCCCCTTGTTCTTTTCTTAGGGTCTCTCCATGTTTTCCCTCTCTGAAGGACATCAGTCGCTATAGAAACAGCGTGCTGGCGGCTGCGGCTTCCTTATTCAGGCTGCAAGCCGCTCACGCGACTGTTTGAAAATCACAAAAAAGAAAGATCTCCCGGAGACCAGGGGCCAGGCAGCCAGGGTATCTGCCCAAACCCTTCCTGCCGTCTCTGCGGGGACAGCTGTCACGGGAATAACGACGGCGACACTCATTTCACAGATAGAAACAGGAAGGACTTATTGCCTAGAACTGACAGGGTACCCGCACCTCAAATTCAGGACCTGCCTCATTGGGCAGAGGGCAAGCTCCCGTCCCCTACTGTCCCGCTATCCACCACGCACCCTGCCCCAGCCCTGCCGCCTCCCTGACCATCTCGTGGTGCCAGGAGCCCACCTGCGGTCGCCTTCTCAATGGCACCCTCCGCTCCCTCGCCCCCTGAGGGTTTCTTCCCTCCTTAAATTGATTTTTATTATTATTTTTTTATTGTGGTTAAACATACATAACACGCAATTTACCATCTCAACTATTTTTTAGGGTACAGGTCAGTGGGCTTGATACATTCACCGAGTTGTGCTGCTGTCACCACCGTCCACGTCCAGAACATCCCCGAACTGAAACTCCATACTCCTTGTTATGGTCTGAACTGTGTCCCCCACCACCCCCAAATTCTTATGTTGGAGTCCTAGACCCCTGTGGCTCAGAATGGGACTGTGTTTGGAGACAGGGCCTTCAAAGAGGTGACTTAATTAAAATGAGGCCATTCTGGTGGGTCTTAACCCTATCCGACTCCTGTTCTTACAGGTGAAGGAGATTAGGACCCACAGACATCAAGGGCATGCGCACAGGGGAAAGACCGGGTGAGGACACAGCAAGAAGACAGCCACCTGCAGGCCAAGGAGAGAGGCCTTGGAAGAAACCAGCCCTGCCGATACCCCAATCTTGGGCTTCCAGCCTCCGGGTGTGCGAGAAAATAAATTTCTGTTGTTCAAGACACCCATTCCACATTAATTCCCCATCTTCCCTGCCCCCATCCTTAGAATATAGTTCAGTAATGATACACCAGAGTCTTATGTTTAAAGTTCAAGGTATTGCAAATATATCATAATTATTTCCTCCATGGGCTTGTGTTACTAATTTGATATATGATTACATTGGTTAATTTCAGAATAAATTTGTTTCCAGCTATAAGTTTTGCTTTTCAATTAAGTTTTCTTTCCTGAATAGATACACACTGACCTGGTACAATGGTTAGAAATTTATAAGAAGATTCACCCAATGAAGTCTTACTTCTATGCCTATCTACTCTACCTCTCCTCTCTCGTTCCCTATGGTTAACCATTTTAGTTATTTTCCGGATTTTTCTCGAAGCATTTCTTTTTTGCACAAATACGTTGCCAGGTGTGGTAGGTACCCCTTGGCGTGAGTGAATGGAAGTTTCTGCAAGCAATCTCTCATTGAAAACTATCTGTGTGCTAGCCGATCTCTGGTTTCTTAAACATCTGGCTGTAATAAATAGCCTGGGGGGGTCGTAATTCACCTTGGTGAAGGGGTGCCTTCTGGGTGTATGTCTAGATGTGGGGTTGTTCGGTTGAAAGGTACGTGCCCGTGTCACTTTGGTAGTTTCTGCCCAATTCCCCTCCACATGGGATACCCGGTCCTGACTCGATCACCCAAGGAGGGGAGAAGGCCCATTTCTCTCAGCCTCACCAACAAAGCGTGTCGACTGGCATTTGGGTTTTTACCCATCAGATAGGGGAGAACGTGTACTTTAAACATCTTCTCATTCTACTTTAGCCAGCTGTATTTCTTTTGTGGTGAACCGAGAATTCGTGTCTTTGCTTATTTTTTTCTGTCTCGCATTTTGTCTATGTTTAAGGGCTGCTTCTCTACGAGTTGGTCTTTGGTCCTTTGACTTTGTTTATGTTGTGTTCAGCTGTGCGGGCGGTTCTTATTTTTAAATAACTGAATAATAAATCCCTTCTTTCTATGGCTTCTGAATTTTGATTCTTGGTCATAAAGCCTTTCTCCATTTCAGGGTTCTAAAGGGTGTCGTCAGTCATACGTTGTGAGTCCTTCTATGGTTTAATTTCTTTTTTTGTGCTAACATGTACATAACATGAAATTTACACGCATCGCTTCTAAGTGTCCAGCTCAGTGGCCTGAAGGACACACCCAATATTGTGCAGCCGTTGCTCCTATCGAGCTGCAAAGTGCAGATGGGTCTTAATTGTCTTAACGGAAGTCATGAAAAAGTCCTCCATTACTTCACTGAATTGTGAGGTCATCCTTGTCATACTCCAAAGTTCCCACTTTCGCTTGAATCTAGTCTATTTCTGGATTTCTGCTCAGTTCTTCCAGTCCGCTTATTGGGGAGTTAGCTCCTGTTATTAAGTATTACAACATCTGCCTCTCCTTTCTAGAGATTGCGTGCAGGAGGCCCTGGGCACTCCCCCAGCTCGCCCTCGTTCCCGTCGGTGGCTCCCATGCCCTGGCTCTCCTCCGAGTATAGACGTCTCCTGGCTACACAGTCTCTGGCTCCGGCTCTTCCAGAGCTGCAGATCTGGTCAGAAAGCTTCCTGATTGTCCCACAGCTCCTCAAACTGCTTCCAGAGGACTCTCCTACTCACATGGCACTTCATGGCCCCATGGTCTTTCCCAATCATTCAGGCCCAAACAGGGCTGTTGTCTTTGACTTTAATTCTGTCCCTATGGTCTCGGGGTCCTGGGATCGAGCCCCGCATCGGGCTCTCTGCTCAGCAGGGAGCCTGCTTCCCCCTCTCTCTCTCTGCCTGCCTCTCTGCCCACTTGTGGTCTCTCTGTCAAATAAATAAATAAAATATTAAAAAAAAAAAATTCTGTCCCTATGGCTAGTCGATCCCCGATTCCTTCTGGATTTCCAGCGGCACAGCCTCCTGAATCAGTGGCTCTCGAGGGATGAGGCCCCTGTTGGGTTTCACCGGCCACGGCCTCCTGACCAGCCTCCCTGCCCACCGCAAGCTCTCCCAGCTCTAAGCGGCTCTGCACAGCCCTGCTCCCCTTCTGGAAGGTGCCATGATTCCGCAGTGGCCGGATGTCCCCCACTGCACTGTGCCGCAGGGGACTCTAAGGCGAGTCTGGCTGGCCTGTGCAGAAGAGAGTGCTGTGTGTGATTAGTGATGTCTGCTCCGGACACGAAGGAGGAGGTTCAGCACGCATGTAGCCCATATTTGCCAGGCTGTCCTGGGGAGCGGGGATCCCTTGTATTCACCTATACTTCCCTCGGGGCTCTGTGCACAGGCCTGGCAGAAGGGAGGGGCTTGATGAATGGCGGTCGAAATGAATTGTCGGCAGTATTTCCATAATGGCCACGCATCAAAGAGCTTTGACTCCACGACTCCTTTGGCTACGGTGGCTGTGATCCGTTTCCTTTCCCACCGTGCGGACGGGAGCACGTGCAACTCAGACTCTCCTTTCCCTTGTATCTTTTTCAAGAACCCTGCGCCACATACTTTGAGTTTTGTTCACCTGGATTCCTCTACATACTATGTTTTTTTATTTTCTATATTCTGACACTTTAACATCTGACCGTGGAGAGACTGCCCCTCCCAGCGTTTACCAGTTTGCAGAGATGGGAAAGAACTCCCCAGTGAGCTAGGCTTCCATATGCAAACTGACCATTCCAGAGCCCACTCACCCCAGCAGCCCTCCTCTATGGCGCTAGCACTCCGGGGCACTAACCCCCTGCCCTAAGTACCCCAGAGCCAGGTACTGGATAATAGGGGACAGCCCTGTGACCTAGAGCATGCTGAAATTATTCCAACCAGTCAATCCCACACCTGCTAACCCTGACTCTCCTGGTCCTTCCCTCTGAAACCACACTAAAGTTTCCTGCCCACGTTTCTCCCTCACTCTCTCTGCCTCCTGATGACCCAGAGCCACATCTTCTCTTTCTAGGGCTCTGCGAATATAATAAATGCTTACCTCGTGACAGTCATTCCTGTGTCTGTGTGTCTCACCATACCTGATTAAAACAAATCCTAGGTAGCCTTAAACATCTAGCACTGTATTTGATGACAAGTAAGCACTTGGTAATTCTTTTTTTTAAGATTTTTATGTATTTATTTGACAGAGAGAGATCAGAGACAGACAGAGAGAGGGAGAGAGGCAGGCAGAGAGAGAGAAGCAGGCTCCCCGCTGAGCAGAAAGCCCGATGCGGGGCTCGATCCCAGGACCCTGAGATCATGACCTGAGCCGAAAGCAGAGGCTCTAACCCACTGAGCCACCCAGGCACCCCAGCACTTGGTAATTCCTTGTTGAATGGTTAAATCATCCTGGTCTCTGTCTCATACACAATCTTTCTATTTTCCACGCTACTATCCTGTGCAAAAGAGATCGCTGGGAAGCATCCGGAAGGCTGATGATCCTGTTAATGTTCGAATAGAAAGAAAGGAACACCCCACTTCCCTTTCATTAGGGAACCAGTCCTACTCAGTTTTCATTTTCGTATAGTAGAAAACGCTGGGACAAGACAGCCTGAAGTAAGGGAAGAGAGAGGAAGAAGAGAGAGGAAGGGTTCACAAAGCGGGAGTAACAACGCCCGATGTTTGAGTGGCAGTTTGTCATTTACAAAGCCCTTTTCTCAGAGTTTATGCCCTGTGATCCGCACGACTCCGTGAGTTAGGGTTCCAGCGCCCCGCTTTCCAGCAGAGGAAAGGGACTCTCAGGCAGACTGGATGGAGCTCAGTGCCGCAGTGAGTCAGGGTCCAGACTCCACATCCAGTGATTTTCATTGTCAACTTCATGTGAAATGTGGGCAGGAAGTGGGAGGCTCGGAAGCCGGTAGAATGAAGAGGAAAGCCCTTGCTTGCCGGGTAAAGAAACTGCCGCCAGCACACACAGCGGGCACCTTCCGTCCGGGCTTGTGTCAGGAGCTGCTCACGCCCAAGGTAAGTCCTGGGAGTGGCGCATCAGCCTCGGCTCCCACCGGGCGGGTCACACTCGCCAAGCGACTGAGCTCGTTGCTACCTGCAGATGTGCAAACACGGGGGCGCCAGGAAGCATCTGCTGCGAGCGTTCCCAAATATTTGCGAGCGGGGTACAGCGGGAACATGCAGGCTGGGCGGAGACGTTGAAATTAACCACAGCAAACAGAAACAGACGGTCACGGAAGACCTCATGTCTAGGAGCGCACTGTGATCGATGGTGTTTGCACGGACATGATGACCCGTCCCTGGGAGGTTCAGCGGACGGGGCCTTTGCTCTGGCTGCCAGATGTCAGGAGGGAAAGATTCACCTCCGGGTGGAAGGAGGGAATCAGCAGGATGGGGAGCGGCCCCCGGGGAGGGGAGTGGACGGAAGACACAGTGAACCGGAGACTTTCCTCAATGAAGCAGGACACAGGGTCCTGTCCGAGGTCCTGGTCCTGGTCTCTGGGTCTGGCTCCACCTACCAGGCCCCCACATGGAGGAGGGCAGCCCTCAGCTCCGGGGCTGGCCTGCAGCAGCACCTACTTCCCCTGCAGACCAAGAGACCCACAGAAGCTGCCAAGTCCACGGGAAGCCTTAGTGTGGCAGAGCTAGCCAGCCACATCTTACCTTCCTGTGGCTTGTGTTATTTAAAATGCAGGCCTGTGAATACAGGTGTTAACATCAGATCAGCGTTTCCCCACAGTTCCTGTGGCTTCTAAAAGGTGCAGGCCAGCCGGGCAAGTCTGGAAGGATGCCACGGTTTCCACGAGACCTCAGGATGCCTGGGTCCCAGCTTGGCCATCTGCCCTGTGAGAGCAGCGCCGAGGGGTCTGCGGCAGCAGGGTGGGGGGGAGGGTTACGGCTTAGGTTTTCCTAGCCCCTAACCCGTGTGAGGGCTTCTGTACAAGCAGAAAGCTCTCCTGGTTTCTCACTTCTGCTTCTTTGGAAGTGCCTCCCCGCCCTCCAAGGGAGCCGCCTTCCCACAGGCCCCACGGGTGGCCTGCCAAAGAAACCAGCTCCGTGGAAAGAGGAAAGCACAGGGAAAAGGGCTCTGGTCTTGGCTTTGGCTCAGCTCCACAATTCCCATAGAGATCCAGAGTAAAATTAGCTATTTTCCAGGCTGTTGGATTTATGCACAGCAGCTCTGTGAGTTCCTCTGTTCAGGATTTTCCAGGGGAGCTTTCCTCCCGTGGGCAGGGCAGCCTTGGGAGGCACGTGGAGCTAACTCGGAGCCTAGGCTCTGGGGAGCTGGCGTTGGTCTCCCTGGGGACATCCACTGGTGAGAGGACGGGCACTTCCTCCCATCATGATTAGGGTATCGGCCCTGCATTCCTGGCCAACCCACCGGAGGTCAGCAGGCACCGGGCTGGGGCGCCGGGGGATCCTTACAGGGTGTGTGGTCAGGCCAACCAGAGAGACGCTCGCCGATCATCGTGGAGCCTCTGGCCTTGTGAGTCACGTGGCTGGACCAACAGGAGCCAGATGTGAGCGTCACAGCTCCTCAAACCCAGAGGGAGAATTGGCGGGGGCTGAGCGCCAGGGTGGAACAGACATTAGGAGCAAGGCGATGGCCCTGGAGGCCCCCACTTCTAAGCCTAATGTAATCGCTAACTCATATGTGTCATAGGAAGGAGAGAAACTGGTACAGCCACTTCGGGAAACATTTTGGCATCTCGTAGGGTGGAAATTCCATACTCTACCTACAACCCAAGGATTCCACCCCAGGTATAAATACACCCAAGAGAAATTCTTGTGCACTCCCTCCGCTCCCCCAGAAGACAGGCATACGAGTGCACAGCCTGTTACCATAGCCAGAGATGGATATCTTGTAGCAAAAGGGATCCCTCCCCAGTCAGATGAATAAACTAAAGCTACGTGCAGCAGCAGGGACGAAACAGAGACGACAAAAGAGGGTGAACAAAAGCGAGTCATAGAAGACGGCGGCAGTGTGCCGTTCAGCCGTTTTCTATAATGCTAAAACAAACAAACAAACAAACAAACAAACAAACCACCCAGCAAAAGCAAACAGTGTACTCTTTGAGAGTGCCAGCCTAGGTGATAAAAGCATAAAATAATAAAGCGAGGGAAGGAAATACAAAGTTTACGATGGTGGTTACCTCGATTCCTTGCCTGAGTGCAAAAGTGGTAAGACGTGTAGCTGTCTCCTGCAGGTGTTGGGGGGATAAATGAGATGGAATAACCTACTGTGCATACAGCAGGCCGTCAGCACATGCTAGCTGTCACCACCCCCCCCCACCGGCCCTACACACAGTTTCAGATGAGAAAACTCGTGAACTATCTCGGGGTTCAGCCCTCTTCTGCACCAGCCTTCTTCTGCACGTCTAACCTGCATTTCTCACACTTACAAGGATTTCGTCTTGTCCAGCTCTCCAAAGAGATGGAGGGCAGCTGCTCTGCGTCCCTGGGACAGGCATGGCTTTCTTGGACATGAAACATTAAGTAACCTTTCAGCTCAGTTTCCTAAATAACCTTTCAGCTCAGTTTCCTGCGAACTAAAATTCCCCAGGTTTCACATGTCACAGACCCCTCGTCCCCTTCCAAAACATTAAGTTAGATCTGTCATGTCCTCCACCCGATTCCAGAAGTCCCCGTGGGATGCTCTTCAGCGGCTTGGAGCTTAGGGTAGGGTAAACACGACAAAAACACAGAAACGCTGCAACCCAAGTCCAGCAGCTGTGGAAACTCGACCGAGGGCTACTTGGAAAAAAACAAAGCAGTACGTGCATGGTAAAGTGCATTGCTTTCAAACAAATGCAGATTCATTTCTCCAAGATGCGAGATGCTATACTTTTAATACATACGAAGCGAAGCTTACTGAAAGCCTCAGAGAGAGACAAGCCCCCAAGACCAGCTGAGGTCAGGGTCCCAGAGCTTTCGGAGAAGGCAAGAGGCAGGCCAGCATGTTCTCAGCCGCACGAAGTAAGTGGGGTCGCAAATACGACACGCGCACCTAAGATGTTACGAAGGCAAAAAGAAAAGACACTCATTTGTTAAGTTTTTCTCATACGCCTGTGCCCGTGCCAGCCTCCTGGACCTGTGATTCCTCCGGTATGGTGATAAGAATGCTAACTTGGAGGATCATTGTCCAGTATCAAGATGAGGAGGCAAAAGCCAGAGACGGCCAGGCACTAGAGGACTGGGGTTAGGGGCGGAGGGCTGGAGTCAGCTCAGCCTCCCTGCGACCTGGAGCAGGTGACCTCACCTCCGAAGGCTCAGCTTCCTCGCCTGCAGTAAGGGACACCCACGGAGCCCGCTCCACAGGGTGCCGTGAGGATTAAATGACAGCCTGAGTGTAAGGTGGCTGGGGCTATGTGGGGGGGGGGGGGTGGCGCAGAAGGGCTCAATAAATGCCTATTGTCACTATCAGGTTATGATGAAGACAGAGTCTGGACCCACAGCCGCCCTGTGTTCTTTGCACTGGGACATCTGCTGTGTCACTTTCGGTTCTGGCACATCACTGACCCCCTCCAGGATGCAGGGAGGTCCTCTGCTCCTCAAACCCAGCACTCACTATGTACTAACATAGCCCAAGTTAGCAAGGGGGAATGATGTCAGAAGTGCCGCGATTCCTGGAAATTCGTAAACGATGATTTAGATCTTTCCTGTGGATTCCTCAAGCAGATGTGGGGGCAAGCCGCACCCCAGGAAGCTTTGTTTCCCGAATCAAGTCTCCACCTCCCAAGGAGCAAGCAGGGTGGGGGTCCCACATGGTAATGGTGGAGGGGTGGAGGCTGGGGGCCCCAGAATCCGGCCTAGGGCACCCCCCCCACCAACTTGGTCTTGTCAGAATAAGGGACGAGGCAAAGGGAGGCCTTGGGAAGAAGCCACCAGCCACGAGCATCATTTAAACTTACAGTGATACACGTTCAAGGCGGCTATCTGGGAAAAACCAGACAACCATGGAGGTAGCCATGGAGTGTGGGGTCTGGGGTTGGGGGGGCAATTTCTGGGGTTCGACTTCCTCGGGTCAAATCTGGCTTCATTCTAGTAAGGCATCATGCAAGGTTTTCAACTTCTTGGCACTGCAAAGTGCAGGTAATCATAGCCCCACCCGATTTGGATCGTTGGTAAGATTAATGGAGATCCTCTACGTAAAGTGCTGGGGTCAGTGCTGGGCATAGAGGAAGTCATCAGTAAGTACTGGCTGCAGAAATAAGAAACCACACGAACAAACGAATGGAAAAAACGAACCACTCCTGCCCTCGCCAACCAGAAATGAGCATTATTAAAGTTCGGTCTCATTTCAACGGCTTGCCAACGTGAACCGTGTGAACTGACCAGGGAAGATGTCTGGGATGCATCGCTGGGGGAAAAACCTCAAATTGTGGCAGCCTGCCTAAAGAGCTCACCGCTTATGTTTTTAACAACCCACAGAATCATTCTATTCCCTACGGCCTCCGGGAGGCCACTTGCCTTGCACGCGATTCTGGACACGACCCCTGGCGGGGCCACGGCAGGCTGGCATGGGCTTTTTAGGCTCTTTCCAGACTGGGAGGCAGGTGTCCTGCCTTTTGTCAGGTACGGGCCTTCTGCTGGGCCACCCAGGATGCGTGCCTTACAAAAAGGCAGAAGGTTTAGGAGGAGGTGGCCTTGGATGTGATTTCTAACAAGAACAGGCAGGAAGTGTAATTTGACCCCTTGCTCAGTGAACGCCCACTCTCCCACCTCCAGTCCCCAGGGGCATGGGCGCCAGGGCGTGGGATGGGGAGGAGGTCAGTCCTGTGAACCAACCTGACCTCCTCTCACAGGGTTGCCGCAGGAAGATGGAAACGCAGCTCATTTCAACCAAATAAATATTTCCTAAACACCTGCTGTGTGCCTGTTCTTGGCTGGGGACTGGGGGCCTAGAATTGATGTGTAATTTAATATATATAAATATCCGCCCCCTTACATTGTTACCTAATTTGTACTTGCGATTTCTACCAACTGCCTGCTATCCCAGCACGGGGATCAAATCAAGACTCACTCAACTATTTTCAATGGCGAGGCATTGAGAGTGCCTTCAATCTTTGCCGTTATAAATAACACTGGGGTGAATATCTTGTTACAGATGTTTCTAGAATTGTTAGGATTAACTTGTCAAGATGGGGTTTCCAGACCAAAAGATAGGACTGTTTGGGGGAGTCCCCATTCGTAGAACAAAAAATGCTTTTCCAATGGAAAGTTTTTGTCGTCCCCTGCAAAGTAAGGAAATGTGAGTTTCATCACATCCTTGTCCGCACAGGGAGCTGGGTCTTTGTTTATTACATGGGAGGTGGAAATTCACTTGGTTTCCAGGCAAGAACCCCAGGGAAAGCTATCATTTGGGTCTGAAGAACACGGAGCTCGAGTCATGTTTTTTTCTTCTCCACTTCTGGTGCGGAGTGAGCATAGAATATAAATGTGACCCAAACAATGGTTCATCAAATCATCCAGGCCCAGGGTTGACTCATTTGGAAGCTCTGGGGCAGGCAGCCGTATCGAATGCACCCCAAAATGGGGTGACAGAAGTCCAGCTCAGAAGCTCCGAGCCACCGTCTTCCAGTTCCAGAAGATTTCCCCAGACTGTGCTGTCTGCTCCCAGGGCTTAACCTCAGTGTTTTAGTGGAATGACCATGCCTGCACGCCCATATTTCCTTCCTGCTTCAGAGATCATTTCAAAGCTCGTTTCCCAATGAAGATCTGGCTTGCTTTCTGCGCTCCTGTGACATCCAGTAGCAGAAACCCCCTTAGCAGTGGCAGCTACCAAAGTGTAAGGACGGAAGACCAATGACAAATGAAAAGTAAAGGAACTGCAGCCTAAGGCTAAAGGCCATTTGCTGCCACCAAAGGAAAAAAAAAAATTCGGTCATCAGCCTACACACGCCTCTCGTGCTAAAAATGCCCTTGTTAGGATCCAAGAGCAGAGTGTGGGAACAAAGCGGGATTCAAAGTCCTAGGGCCAAGGAACCATAGAGGCGATGTGATCCCGGGGAGGAGGCGTCTGTCCCCAGCCAGGGCAAGGAAGAGCGTGTGACCAGGGAGGTCCCGCTCCTGTCTCCTGCTCTTTCTCTTTTTACAAAACGTGCATATGGTGAAAAGTCCAAGATCACAGCTTGCGGGCCTGAAAAATGGTTTGTTTCTCTCAACAAAAGCCATTTCCTCCTCTTGTGTTTGCTGCCGGTCCAGGCTTCCTTGCGCGGACACTGGGAACAGCATTTTGGCCCCCGGCTACCAGCGCGCCAGAGTTCCCTTCCACAGAAGGAAACCGCCTTCCATTCTAGCTCTCCGCAGCATCCAAGCACACACTCAACTTTACAAAGGACCTAAAGACGGAAATTAATTTCTTTACTAATTGACAACAGCTTGAAAAAGGTATAAAGATGCCAGCATTCGGCATATGGGTGATGGAAACACATTGTGGCTCAGATTTTGTGTGTGTGTGTGTGTGTGTGTGTGTGTTTTAGCTGTTACAACACGCTTTATAATGTAACCAGCTAAAAGGCTGTCAACGGTGCAACATTTTACAAATAATGCACTTTCAGGATTTCACGTTTAGAGGGTTTATTTGAAAACATCCTACTCTCCACTGTATAAATAAGAGAAAACAGCATGACAAAAAGTGTCATAACTCAGGTTCTTGGCGTCTAGCATGAGGATTTCTCTTTTGCATCACGCCCTAAGATGACAGCTCGGTTTTGGAGAGCCGAGGGAGGCTGGTTCCCACTCCGGGACTAGCGATCGCCCTCCCACATGGCATGCCTTGTGGGGGCCGTCCTCCTGTTCGTCTTCTGCCTCCCAAACGGATCGTGGGTTAGCCCAAATCATCCAGAAATACTGGACCTTTCACCTAGATCTTACTGATGAACGTTGAATATACACAAAGTTTATAAAAACAGGCAACAGCTGTGGGGTGGGGCAAGGCGTTCACTCTCAGAAACTTCCAGGATGCGATCAGATCAAGGAATAAAAAGTCTGTGAGAAAAATAACAGGACGCTCTGCAAATTCTGAATAATGCTTGAGGCAAATTACAGCGTGCCATGAAATTACTCCTTGAGATCAGCAATCCCAAGGGTCTGAGACTTCAGAAAAATGTTAAATAGCTTTTTAAAAACCTTCATGTATTTAGAGGCAGAAAAAGGGGAAAAGGTCAAAGGGATGGGCGACAATGTGCCCAATCAGGCAGATTCCTGACCTGAGCCGGCTTTGGCAGAATATTTCATGTTAAAACTATTTTTCAAAAAAAAAACAAAAAAAACCAAAACTATTTTTCTCCACGTCCTTCTGACCATCTTGATTTTTGTTAGGGGACAGATGAAACAGAGTATGTTTTGACTAATGTATGTGATTGCATTCCGTAAACCCACTGGCTGGAAGAGCTCCTGGGAAGACCACGGAAGGGGTCTGGCTTCAAATCCTGACTCCTGGGATGCCTGGGTTGCTCAGTTGTTAAGCGTCTGACTTCGGCTCAGGTCATGATCCTAGGGTCCTGGGATCGAGTCCCACATCAGGCTCCCTGCTCAGCAGGGAGCCTGCTTCTTCCTCTGCCTACTGCTCTCCCTGCTTGTGCTCGCTCTCTTGTTCTCTCTCTTTGACAAATAAATAAAATCTTAAAAAAAAAAATCCTGACTCCTACTTTATAGCTGTGGGAGCATGGGCTAGCCGCCTTGCTGCTGTGGTCCCGGTTTCCCACGGGTTAAAATCGCCCTTGGGGACAGGTGTATGCGGCCGGCAGGTGACTGAAGGTTACACAAGAGAGCTGGTAGAGGCAGCTACTGGCAGCATGGTGTCTGTCCAGCCTCCCCAGTGCAGCCTTCCTCCCTCCGGGCCAAGCAGGGCTGGACGGGGCTGCTGCGCCCAGAACGAGCTCCCCTCCGGAGACGGATGTCACAAGCTCTGCCCGCGAGTGGGGCCAGGTGAGCCACGGAGGCTGAACGGAGAAGGCTAAGTGGGGCACTGACTTCTTACAGGACCAGTTGTGAAACCGCCTGTATTTGCCCACTGTGTTAACAAAAGTGCTTGTGACTTTTCAGAGTTCAAGTAGAAGAGGACACCTGGCAGCCAGGAGCGTGGGAGAGAGTGGCCCGGACAGGAACAGGTGGAAACGGCCGATGTGACAGCAGGACGGAGGCGGGGAGCAGAGACCGGGCTCCCAGCGTTGCTGACGTGAACCCGCGTCCCGCTCAAGTGGGAAAGTCTTCCTGACTCTGCTTCAGGGACAAAAACCCGAACCAAGATACAGGCGACCACCTGCACCGAGTTTTCTCCAATGGGAGCCCCACACGTCATTGTGCGGATGGCGGTCACCCCTGTGCGGGTAGTGGTCACCCTCCTTCTGAGAGCAAAACTCTCCCTTCCCTGGGCTCACAGATCTGCCGCGTCCTCCCGCCTCGGTGGCCCAGAGGGTCCTTTTGTCACCCCCTCCCCATCCCCTCACTCTGTGTGGAACTCGGCTCATCTTGTCTCCCCACGCACTGAGGCTCCCTGGTCCCCAGTGTCCCCACTCCACAGTGTAATTACACACCACCCCCCCAGAGATGGTGTGCTCCTCGGGGCAGGGTGCCTTATCTCTGTATCTCCAGCACCTAGAAAGTGCCAGGCCCACAGTGAATTCTCAAGAGTAAGAACACTAACCAGAGCCAGAGACTGGTTCATTGGGTCACAAATGAGAGGTTCACTCCGGGTGAAATGGCTGCAGGGTCTCAAGTCCAGTATGGCCCCAAATGGGCATGGTCAGAGGTGTCTTTCATCAGGTGGCTGTCCTTCATCAGGTGGCTGTCCAAAGACTTGGGACACATGGTCCCAGGCTCCCTGGGGACACCACCTTCCACGATGATACCTCTCCATTTCCTCAAAGACTGTCTCAGAGGAAACCCCCGGAAACTGCGATGGGGCTGGAGCCCTGTCCCACACCCGAGGGCCCTGGGACTGGCTCACAGACTCCTGAGCCTGTCGCTCAGCCACAGCCCAGAAAGGGGGGCCGTTCCCGGCAAGAGCAGGATTTCATGAAGGAAGGGGCCCCAAAGGTTTGACACAGAGTAAAGAGTAATTCGCGAGACGATTCAGAAGCATTCTCCAAAATGCCAAGTGTTAAAAGTAACTGTAAGCAAATATCAAACGACTCGTGACCATACTTTGTGGCTCTCACTGGTGTGGCAATTTTAGTTTCTTCCAAAAAAGCTTGCCTGCCCTCTGTGCCCTCGGAATTTTTTCCTTCTACACCACAAGGAGGCATTTGGCATTCAAAGGAACCTCCGAGACCTGTCTGAGTGCTTCTGATTTCAGGGTTGGACAGTAGAATCTGTTGACACTGTTCCTTCCTCGATAACCTCCTGGGAGAAAGCCCACAGGGCTGGCCACGGCCCCCGAGCTGGCCACACTCGCCTGACTCGCTCCCATCACGGTGCGAGGGGCTAAGCTGTGGCCCCCACAAATTCCTGTGCTGAGGTCCTACCTCAGGTACCTCAGGCTGTGACAGTGTTTGGAGACAGGGCCTCTCAAGAGATGATTAAGTTAAAATGAGGTCAGAGGGGCGCGCCCTCTCCATTCCGACCGGTGTCCTTACAAGGCGGGGAGACGAGGACACAGACACGCGCAGGGGGACGACCACTCGGGGACACAGGGAGAAGACGGCCACCTGCACACCATGGAGAGAGGCCTCGGAGGAGACCAACCCTGCGGATCTAGGACTTCCAGAACCACGAGGAAGTCAATGTGCGCTATTGAAGCCCCTTCCCCCCGGGGCCTGCGGTGCTTGTCACGACAGCGGGAGCCGGGCCAACTAATGTGCGTGGCACCCTTTCCCTGATGCTCCCGCAACCACAGATGGTCAGCCTTCCCTCCACGCAGCTCAGTTACAGACTGTTCTTGTGCAAAGCTAACTCTCTTTGCTCAGTATGCCACCCTCCACTGCCCACCTCACAAGGTTATCCTCCACCAACGAACCTCCCCGCAGACACGACGGCCTCTGTGCTCCTCGCGGCGCCCTGGGCTGCAGGGGGCTGCTCCCTCCTCTCCGCATGGCAGGCCCCATCATGCTTGCAGCCTGCAGATGGCCCTTTGCCGAGATGCCCTCGATCTGGGTGCAAAGCCTGATCTCCCGACACTGGGATTCCGACCATTCTGGAACTGAACGGGACCAATGTGAAAGTTCCAGAGGGCTTTCTTGTTATAATGCCTTTAGAATATATAAATTCAGATACTGTCCATTGTAAAAGGAAATTCCTTTCATCTGTTATTCGCCCAGATGTTTCCTGAGCACTTGTTATGGGCTAGGGGCCCCCTCCACACTCCCAAATAGGCTTGTCGTCATTCTGGTAGAATCAGACGAGAAACACAGAAAATGCAGAGCAGGTCTGCTGGTGGGGACAAGCCGAGTAAGGGGCAAGTGGGCAGGGCACACATGAGTATGTGGATATGGGGGCGACAATTTCGGAGGCTTGTGAGAAGACGGTGTTACAGTAAGGTGAGAAAGAGGAGACAAGGGGAAGCTAGCAGATGTCCAGGGACGCATGCTCCAATGGGTAATAACCCACGGCTCCAGGTGGGGGCCCTGTGGGTGGGGAGCACAGGGAGGCTAGGGATCTGGAGTGGGGCAGGGAAGGGTGGGTCCCTGGAAGAGATTCCCAGTGGGGCAGGCGTGGGGTGTGGGCAGAGGCTCCCTGCCGAAGAGTCACCTCTGGGTCCAAACTGGTGAAATTCAGGACCCTTTTCCTTCTGGGTTTGCTGTGGAGACAGGACCAAGCGTCCCCATTCTGCCCACAGCCTCGTGGCTGGCCCTGAGCTAGACCCTTGCCCTCTCCGGGGCCTTGGCTTCCTCATCTGTACAGGGAAAGAGAGAGGCTCTAGATCTGCTCCCGACAAGCTTCAATCTCTGCACGCCCGTTTTCCAAGGTCAGAAACGACTAACAAAGAAGTAGAGGGAAGTACACAACCGAGGGAGCGAGTCCCAGGACCCGCGGGAGGGGAACCAGGCATGCCTTGGACGGCAGGTGGGAGGCTAGACCTGCAGAGACTCAAGGCAACAGCAGCCTTTTCTGCCAGCAAAACCACTGGCCTTAGTTGCTCACACGCACGTGCACACACATACACACACGCATATGCACAAGTGTATACACGTGTGTGCATGCACGTGCACACACACTCCCAAAAATTCATGCACACAGCTAGAAGGACATACCACACACAGGGTACTGGTTGTTTCTGGGTAGTCTGATTAAGGTTAATTTAATTTTTTTTAATGTTTTTCCTTTTTTTAAAAATGTTTTCCCTTTTTTTATAGTTTCCAAAATTCGTACAATGAACTAGTCTTCTGTCATTGAAGTCATGCCTGTACCTACGTACAGACACATAAAGCATGAACATAAAAATCCCCCAGCTCTGCAATCAGCCTACAATCATATCTGCTCTCGAGAAATGATGGTAATTGGAGTT
Source organism: Potos flavus (assembly GCA_028534135.1). Classification (NCBI taxonomy): domain Eukaryota; kingdom Metazoa; phylum Chordata; class Mammalia; order Carnivora; family Procyonidae; genus Potos; species Potos flavus. The sequence continues at coordinate 50,036,279 of CM052898.1, read as the reverse complement.
CGCGCATCCGTGCATTAAACCGACGCGCAGGGACCTGGCTGGGGGTGAGGATATGAAAATTAATGAGCGGGGGCCGGCGGGGGATATAGTGACAATCAATCTACACGGTCCTTTAATACAGTAAGGATGCTTCTGCTGGCTTGGATCCGAGCCATCAAGACCAGACCTTAACCTCCACCGAGACGCCCTTGGTTGGAAAAAGGCACTTATCAAAAATAGCTCCGAGAAATGCTTTCCATTCTCTTCTGCCTACTCTGGCTTCTCAGAAACACACCTGGAAGCTTATCTTGGTCACGTGGTTGACTGACAGCAAACATGGCAGCAAGTTCCCCCCCCCACCCCCAACCCCTGCTTTCCCAGGGGCCCCTGCAGGCTTGAATCCAGACTCAGGATCTGCTTTGAGTGACACAATGCAAAGAAGATGCTATATGGCCAGGTCTGAGCCTAGGCTCAAAAAGTTTTGCAGCTTCTGGAAACCCTGCTTACCTGCCGGCTGACAGAGACCAGCCCAGTCACCTCCACAGCCCCGGCCACCCCAGTCCGCAGCCGATGGCCCTCAGGCCCCAGGTGTCTTGCCGATGACCTACAGCGGAGCCCGGCCTCACACAGGAACCTCGGGGTCATGAGCTAGAGGAAGGGCTATTGTCTTAAGCCACTCAGCTGTGGGGCACTTTATTGTATAACGATAGCTAATGATTGCCGTCACGTACGTCCCCAGGCAAGAAAACCTTGGCTCTATTTCTTTCTTTATTTTTTAAGATTTATGCATTTATTTGAGACAGAGGGAGGTAGAGACAGAAGGAGGGAGAGAGAGAATCTCAAGCAGCTCCCTGCTGAGCACAGAGCCCAACGTGGGGCTCAGTCACACGACCTGGAGATCATGATCCAAGCTGAAACCAAGAGTTGGACGCTTAACCGACCGAGCTACCCAGGCCCCCCAACCTTGGCTCAGCCTAAACTGGCCCTTGGAGGATTTTGTTCTAGACTCTGAGGCTCTGGCTGAGGGAACTGTTCTCCCGTGCGGGGCGTCTGGGGTCTCCGGGTCCACAGCGGGGCCTTTCAGAGGTCAGGCACTAATGGCAGGTGAAGGGCCACAAATACTATCTTGTCAACCAGCTTTGCATCTCTTGATTATTGTTAAAATTGTTATTTATTTCTAAATTACAAAAGACCTGCATGCAATCTCAGATTTGCTAACCCGATCACTTTGGTGGGTTTCTACACACTCACATTCTTAGGTCCGTACCTCTGTATAATTTTGTGTTATGATCTTCTTTTTCTTTCCAAAAACAGTTGTCTATTTTTACCCTTAACAGTAGACCTTGGAGAACTTTCCAGAGCCAAAATTATAGATGTCTCTCGTTCTTTTTAACCAGCGACATATGAATGTGCTCTAGTCTATCTGGCTATTCCTCTGTTGGCGGGCGTGTGGGTTGTTCCGGACTGTTCGCTAGAACAGGGCTGGTCTCTCCGGGCACACCTCCCTGGTCCCTCTAGGTTGGAAGCAGAAACACGGACTCACTGGTCAAGTGAGCATTTTAAAGGGAAAACAGCGGCAGAAGGAGACTTCCCAAAATCCACAGACCAATGAACCATCCTTCCTGCAAAACCCAGCTCAGCACCCCCTTGTCCTGTGTTTTCTGGCTCCTGTCACCTCCCTCCTCTCCTGGGCTCCTTCCCTTTCCTCTTTTCCCACAGCCTCAAGAGTACTTAGCATGAGACTCCTCAAATGGTGTTATCTTTCCGGCCTTAATCTAAAAAGCATGTGCGCTGAAGTTGCTCTATTTTTCTAGAGGGGAAAAAAAACCATGCCCCCCCCCCCATTTACTTATTCTTGTGCCCTTAATTATTTTTCCTGAGTCAGCAGTCTTGCATTAAAAAAAAAAAATTCTACCGTTGCATTATAGAATAAACATCAGATCCTTCTGGGAAGAAGACTATAAAAGGAATCGCAGCAAAGATGGGAGACACGATATGCACAGAAGTAAGTATAAAAGAAACCCCAACAGAAGGAAAGAAGCAGACAAGAGGTAACCAGACAGTGAAGAAGCACAGAGCACCCTCGCCCTGTAAGGCCAGGAGCCTGCCGTCTGGACGGGCGAGGGCTCTGGACCAGGGAGGGCTGCTGGGGTTGCTTGCCAACAATGGGGATGGCAATGTACCCTTCTTCTGGCGGTCCTGAGAACCCAGCGATGTTCTCAGGGGCTCAGGGGTCAGCTATGAGGCTACTGGCCCCCGCACAAAATGGCCCAAGTGGGCACAGCTCTGCTCCCACAGTCATATCCCACCGACTCCCCCACCATTGCTGAGACCAGAACACAGGTCAGCTGAGCCGAGCGTGTCTCCAGCATCAGACATTCCTGGGCCTGAGTTTTGGCTCTGTCCTTGGGGGCGTGGTGCACAAATGCCCTCTGACCCTCACCGTCCTCCTTGCAAAGGGTGATGCTAATAAGGACAGCATGTAGTCCCTGGGGAGGGTGGAGGGGACAGTTCCTTCTGCAAACAACTTAAGGCCTAGAAGCCACCCGATGACTTCATCAAAGTCACGTGCTCCAAGGTAGCAAAGAACCCCGTCCAGGGGACATGCGGAGAACGTGGGCATGACCCCCACGCAACAGGGCCCCAGCCCCTTTGCTCAGTCACGGCTCTCTGTCTCCACCCCTGCCCCTGACCTGGCATGTCAATGTGGACCCGCCTGGACTAGCCTTGAGCCGGCCGGGACCACCCCCCTGAGCCTCTCAGTTGTTTTCTTTGCTTCTGGAGGCCCTGGCTCCCGCAAGTGGTGTTCTGTTTTGGTCGGGGCAGGGGCGGGGGCGGCTGGTTCAGCACGTGCGTGGGGGTGGACCCCACGCCCCAGAGAGAAGGCCACACTCTCCCTCCTCCCCAAGCCCCGGTTTCACTCTGTGTCTCTGAGCTTCCTTCTCCCACTGGTGCTTCCTTCCGTGAACTCGGGCCCCAGCCTGCGCGAGGCGCCCACTGCTGACCCCCAGACCCTGCGACCTGCCAGGCTCGGCCGTCCACATTCCTGCCAAGGTCACGACAAGCTCCTCCAATCCCCTAGCAAGAAGGAGATGCCCGGATGAAATGAGAAAGTGTCTGCCTTTTAGGGAATCAGTGCTGTTGTTTCCCTCAAAACCATAAAAGGCAAAATAAGGAAGAAAAAATATATAAAAAGCTCCATACCAATATGTTCTGAGACCGTAAGAAATGCTTCACTTCTGTTCCAGTTTCCTCGACTGTAAGATGACAAATCTGAAGCCAAGTTTGCCAAGCCGGAAACTGAGGCACAGAGAGGGCTGACGTGACCAGCAGAATCCACAGCCGGCCGGCTCTGCTCTAAGCCCCTGAGGCTGCCAGTCCTCAAGGCCAAGGTCCTAGAGCTATGGCCTGGGCTCCCCTCCCTAGCAGGCCTCACGCCCCACATGGCAGCTGACAACCATGGGGAATGTCAGAATGAACGGGGTTTTTGGGGAAGGCATCTTGTAAGATGTATTTTTTTTTTTTTTTTTAGATTTTATTCATTTATTTGACACAGAGAAAGAGATCACAAGTAGGCAGAGAGGCAGGCAGAGAGAGAGGGGGAAGCAGGCTCCCTGCTGAGCAGAGAGCCCAATGCGGGGCTCAATCCCAGGACCCTGAGATCACGACCTGAGCCGAAGGCAGAGGCTTTAACCCACTGAGCCACCCAGGCGCCCCTGTAAGATGTATTTTTAACTGCGTGTCATCCTCTGGTTCGCATATCCTAGCCCCTTCCACAGCAACATTCTCTTGACTCTCTGTGCATTCTGTTCTATGAATTCACCTTGAACCCACGTGAGAAGGTTGTGTAGGAGGAACGTTAATGTTTGACAAGATGGTGGAGTGTTTTGTGTGTTTTTATAAGGTTTTTTTTTTTTTTTTTTTTTTTGGCATCCTCAGGCTTCTGGTCAATGACACCCAGGTTTGGGTGGTGACCCAACAGTGGTGGCCTGGAGGGACCACACTAAGATGGGCCCCTCAGATGCGGGGAGTGTTCTTTTGGCCTACACAGCCCCATCTGCAGGGGGCAGGTCCCCTAAGTTGCTCAACGCCAAGAAGAAAAGCAGAAGATAAAACCTTAATTCAAACAATTTCACTCTTCATGAGCCACTGTGACCTGGAAACACGGGAGACACCAAAGTTAAAACGACGTGCACATTAGCCATACTCTGTTCTTTACGAAAGGGAGAAGGAGTTGGTTAAAAAAAAAAAAATTAGAAAGATTTAAATATTTATTCACAGGTTCCTAAAAGATAAGATTGCCACCCAACCTGGTCTGCCTTCCTGTGTCTCATCCCCCTACCCACCAGCCACCACAGTGGTCTCAGCCAAGGTCATGATCTCAGGGTTGTGAGCTCGAGCCCTGTATCCAGCACCACACTCAACAGGTAGTCTGAGATTCTCTCCCTCTCTGTCTCCCTCTGCCCCTTCCCTGCCTTCTCTCTCAAATAAATAAATAAATCTTAAAAAAAAAAAAATACTTTCTATCACTACTGTTAATGGAAAACCAGTTACTTCCCATAAACAGAGAGTAACTGTCAGAGACTGCTATTTGTCTACCCAGTACCTATTCTCTCCTTCTTAGTAACTTAAACTCAACTGTATTCAGTTTGGCAATGTACCTGGCTAAAGCACTCTATCTCCCAGTCTTAGTCATTAAGTTTTAGTCATTAAGATAGAAGAGGAAGTTGATATATGGAAATTCCAGAAAACCTTCTTAATAAGAAGGTAGCCATTATTTCTGATGTCTGAAACATATGTGTGATGTGATGGCTGGAACTCTAGCAGCCATTTTGGACCAAGAGGGAAACTTGAGGCTGGATGTTTTAAGGGGAGCAGAGCAGATAGAAGAAAGTTGGTTTCTTGATAATACAATGAAACCATCATCTCAGGGTATGTTAAGCATGTCTTTATTCTGCTATTTTGACATGTGGGGCCTGACCAACCCTTGGGAAACTCCCCCTCCTGGGAGTTTCTAGCCAATTCCTAGAGAATACCAAACACCTTGCTTTTGAGGGCACCTTTCATATGCAAACGAACCATTACAGAGCCCACTCCCCGCTACCACCTCCAATCTCCTCTATCAGGCTCTCCCATTCCAGGCCAATATCCCCCTGCCCTAATCACTCCAGGGTCAGGTATCAGACCACTAGGGACCACCCCTGTGCCCCAGAGTAATAAAATTATTCAAACTAGCCAATCCTAAAGCCGCTTTACCCTGCCTCACCCATTCCTTCCCACGGAAACCACAACAAAAGCTCCTGCCCTCAGTTCCCTCGCTGTAATAATAAAACCTACACTTAAAACATGGGCTCAGAATATTTCCAGACTTGTTTTCAGTGAGAGGGAAAGTAACTTTTTCTTGCTTAATCCACTGCCATGACTAATCTCTGTTCTAGCAGCCAAACTTAATTTCTAACTCATACAGAAATCATAACATAAACATATATGACTTGAAACAGAGACTGCCTGTGTCCTATTTAAAATCACCTTGAGTTCTACCCCCGATGGTTCAGGTCTAGGTCAATAGCAGGACGGGTTTTAGGTCTTTTCTAGGGAGACATCCCTCAGCCCTGCTCTTCGTCACAGGTTATGGAGAATCCTCCCATCAGGTGAGGAATATAATGCCCCCAACCTGTGAATGTCGGGCTTGGCCGTATGACTTGCTCTGGGCAGAACTGATGATGGGACAGTCTGAGCCTAGGCTTTAAAAAGCATCACATGATTCTACCATTCTCTTGTGTCCCTGACATCACTGGCCAAAGGAGGAGAACAGACAGGTGGAGAGAACTGGAAATCAGCCCACCTACAGACTTATAAAACAAAGTTGTTGTCTTCAGCTGGTCAACTTTGGGAGACTTCGTTACACAGTATCATTGTGGTGACTACCCACTGATTCAGGCAGGAAAAGCAGCGATCTACAAATACTGATAGATTTCTTATTGTTAAACTGATAGATTTCCTATTGTTAGAAAATTGCCTTAGGCGTATCCCAGTGCCTATATGTAATATACATAAACTATATTAACACATAACACACAACACACACACACACACACACACACACACACACACACACACACAATCAGCAACATGGTTCCTGGCCTCAAGGGTTTTATCTTAGCTTCGGAACTCTCCACTTTTAAAGACCACTGAGATTAGCCCGATGCCTGGTCACAAGCTCCAGCTGGATTGTATGATCAGTCCCCGGATGAATCAATTCTATCAGAGAAAGAAGCTCTTTATTGAACCCTCTGAAAGATAAAGCCCCTGCAGAGCCTTGGGGAAAGCTGAAGAAGCTGCAAGGGTGTCGCAAAGTTGGGGGAGAGTCCTGCTAATGAGAGAGAACCCCCTAATGCCCATCAGGGTAGGTCTGAACCCAAGCTCACCCTGACTGGGCTGCAGCACCCACGCGGTGCTGACACCTTGGGAATGGACAGCCGGCCAGCTTCCTGCATCTCTGATGTAGGAGAGCAATGCACGCTTGCTCCTACATGGTCAATGCCTAGCATACGTGCAGGTGTTTGGTATGTGCTATCCCGTCAAATCTGTACGACAGACACGTGGGTCTTTTATTTGTTTTACAGACGAGGACACTGAGGCTCCCTGGGCCCTACTTGAGCTGTTCCTTATCTCCTCTGTCGCATCTGCCCCTCCCCTTCCTCCCCGTGTCCCCTGTCTCCTGACTGCTCCTCTCATGAGCCAGACACTCTCCTACCTCAGGACCTTTGCACTGGCTATTCCCTCTTTCCCTCGAACACTATTGCTCCTCTTCCCGTCCCTTTGTCTGATTGCCACTTTCCCAGGGAGACCAGCCTATTCAGAATGGCACCCAGCCCCCACTGCACTGCCCTGCTCTACCCCTCTTTCGGTTTTTCTCCCTGACCCTTACCTCTAAGTTATAGACTCTCAAGTCATTCGTTCCTGCTTAGGGTCTAACAAGGGCAGGGATTTTTGTCTGTCTCGTTCACAGTGGTGGGCAGGTGCTCCACAAATTACAGAGGAATAATCCGCAATAGAGGCTCTGGGGTGTGAAAGACATTGCAAATGGTCAATAGCGAGAAGTCTTCCGAGCAAACTGAACCCCCACGGTCTGCCTGGTGGCCTTGCACAATTAAACCTACAGCCACACTTCCCTTCCGGGCGCACTCCATTGTTCGCTCTGAAAGACAAAGTGTCAGTCTCTTTCCCTAACAATTCTGCGGCGTGGAGGGAGGAGAATGGGGGAAGTGGCAATTTTCTTTTCTCTCTCTTGCTTTTTCAAAAAGGCCTTTAAGAATCAGATAAATTTTATGGGAAAAGCAGTCGATCTATCATGTCAGTGACAAGCTATTACTAAAGGGGAAATATCATCCTTGAAGATGAGAGTGTAAACGTCACTCCTGGCGGGTGAGGACGATTTGGGAGGCCCCGGGGCAGCGATTTCGCACAGTGCCCCTAGTCTGTGATGGGGGCTGCTGTAACACCACAGGCCAGGAGGGTCTCAACCCTGTCTTGAGGGCCCCCCGGCTGATGGGCCACCATCTCAAACCTCTCCAGGCCCGTCCTCATCCCCTCTTGGCCCCTGGACCCCCCCCACACGTGACAAAACCCAGCACTGTGCCTGGTACGTCTGCGTCCACCTGTGGTCATTTGGACATCTTGACCGTGGGTGTGTTCCCACATCTCATCTCACCTTCTACTCAGAGAGGCTTTTTTTTTTTTTTTAGCTCACAGAGACGGTGCCGTTTTATTGTTTCAAGCCTAGAGAGCCTGATGATTTCAGGGGCTCTTGGTTGGTGGGTCATCTGGGAGGAAGCGGGAGGCCTGCCCCAGAGCCCCACTTGCACCGAGCAGCCCGGCCCCTCCTCCCTCCCTGCACCCAGGGGCCTTGGAATCTGTCCCTCTGGCCTTCAAACGAAGAGCTGTGGACGATTTCTCTCCTTTGGTAAAAGAGAAAGTTTCCACTGAATAAACCCTCTAAGCGATTTTTCCGATCCGGTGACATCTGTACAATAACCGAGAAAAGAAATAATTATTATTACGGTGACGAAATGATCCAGCACTTCTCCCCAGCTCCAGGAAAAGAGACAGCTGGCCCCTGCCTCTCGCGCTCCCAGGCTTTGCTGGCGGCCCTGCCCCGAAGGCCTGGTTTTCGGCACTGGAGGAAGGAACGCAGCGGCGGGGTAGACAGAGTGCCACCTTCCAGACGAGAGCAGGGCGGAGGGAAGGGACAGAACTGTGTTGACGGCAGGCTGAGTTTGTGTTGCGTTCTTTGATTCAAGGTTTCTAGGGGAACTCTCCGGCTCATTACACAGATGGGAAAACTGAGGCTCAGAGAGGTCAACTGACTGGTCGCAGCCACAACAGCAGAAACAGAGGACGGAGAGCCAGTCCTGAGCCCCAGTCCTTCTGCTTCCATCCAGGGGAGTCCCTTAAGGGACCTGCGGCTGAGCTCAAGCTGAAACCAGGGAGCCGGCCCCTGGGTGAGGCCCGCAGGAGGCACTCCGCATGCCTGTGGTGGAGGGGCTGAGACATTGGGGCGAAAGCGCTCTGTTTCTACTCCTGGCTTCAGCCCTTGCCACTGTGCCGGTCCCTTGGCTGGGCTCAGGTGCCAGCCCTGGGAGTCTGAGCATCTCCAAGCAGAGCCTTGGCAGAAGGTGCGTACCGGGGAGCTGGCACTGCGCCCTGACAGACTGCGCGTCACGAGCTATTCCTAGAGCCTCTCTGTGCTTCTGTCAGATGGTGTAGACACCCCAGGGCACCTGCAGGCGGCTGCGACCAGCCAGGCTGCTGGGGGTGGGGGCGGGGCACAGCACCAAGAGGGGGCCTCGCCGCTGGGACAGAGCCTGCTGCGTAGGCGCCCCGCCCCAAAACAGTCTTCCGAAAGTGAAAATCCCAGCAAGGTGAAAGAGCACAGGGATCGGGATCGGTTTGGCACTGGATGGCTGTGTAGCCTCGGGCAAGGTACTCTGCATTTCTGAGCTTGCTTCCTCAATGGGCACACTGCCTGCCTCGCCACATTGTTGCAAGGATTAAAGGGGGTGGTGATCCATGGAAAAACTACGAGCACCGAGATGACAGATTTTCCCAGGTGGTGAAGTGTTATATATTTGGTTTTCTTTAAATAGGGCCCATCCTCTGGTCCAAATTCATATACACACGTATGCAATGCTCCAGTCTGAACTGGGACACGCCCAGAGAAACTTTCTATCAAAATGCCTCGAAATGCACTCACGGAGCAGCTGTTGTACCCCGGGACCCCAGAAGGACCCAGAGGTCCGCAAGCCTTGGTTGGTTGGTGTTCTCTGAGCATTTACTGTGCCGACGGAGGGACGCTCAGGAAGAGAGGGAGCCATGGAGGGACGCCGATGGCCAGACTGCCCTGCTTTCTGGAGCTCTCCAGGCAGACCCGCTTCTTCCTTGTGGCTGCGCGGGGGCTGCTGGCTTGGTTCAGGTTCAGGGCTGCTGGCTTGGTTCAGAGATGGTATGAGTGAGGGGGTGTCCCTTCTCCAGCAGGCAGTGCCACCTACTGCCCGACCTCTCCTTCCAGGTTTGGGGTAGAAGCCCGCAGAGTGGCAGGGGAAGCAACTTTCTGCATGCACGGCTCTGGGCAATGGCCTGGAACCCTGAGCGCACAGACTGTCAGGCTCCACCACTGCCACTTTCTGCTGGGTCCGTGTGTTACATCAGTCACTCAGCTACAATAGCCCGGGATGCGGCTGCAGTTGGTTTCGCTGTGCGCAGATGAGGACACCGAGGCCCAGAGAGGCCCCGTGCACAGCCGGTCTGCGACTGAGCAGGGCTTGGCTCTAGAGCTCAAGGCAGCACCCCTCAGGCCACCTAGGGTCTCTCACGTCCTACCCGCTCACTTCGCAGGGCTGGCCTCTGGGGGCGCAGAGCTGCCCCATCTTCACACACAGGGCTCCTCATTCTCGAAGATTCCAGACAAGCATCAAACGTGCATGGCACCCCAGGCTGCTTGCCAAGGAGGTCTAAATGCCCCTCAGCATCCCAGGCAAGGTTGGGGTCCCTGGGTTGGCTTTAATTTTTTTCTTTGACCACTAATAGGAGAGAAATCACGGCACTGACAGTGAGAATTCATGGAGCAGTGAGCTAGAGTCCTGCCCCTGGCCCTCCTGCTCCCGGCTCGGCCCATCGTCCGTAAGCAAAGACGGAGACCTCTCCACCAGCCCTGGAAACAACTTGTGGAAATGAAATTCAGCAAGAGCTATGAACACCCTCAAGAAGGGTGTCGGAACCGTGCAGCTAGGTACTTATTTTTTCCAAGCCGGTAACATGTCTACTTAAAAACTGCCCCCAGACGCTGAGGAAGCCCCTCGCCTGCTGTCACGAGGCCTGTTTCCACCCCTCGCTCCCTCGCCTGTGTTCTCCCGGCCTGCCCTGCCAGTTGGCAGCGCGGCAGACGGTTATTTTTAGTTCTCGGTGGGCCAGCCGTTTCCTGGTCATGTGCTGTTTGAGCTCCCGCTTCAGGAAGGCTCACAAGCCGGAGATGCCCCCTCCCCCAGGCAGCCCCTGCAGTCCCCTGAGGCATCCAGTGGGGGGTCTGGCAGAGCCGCCGAGCCTCTCCCAGGAACACCTTCAAATGCAGCAAGCCCTGGCCCTACCTGTTTCCAAATCTCTGGGAGTAGCTTCTTTTTCTGGTCCATCTGCAGCCAGAGTTATTTTGAATTTTCATTTACAAAAGGGCGGTGGTGGCCATTTCCAAGCCTGGGAGATGCCCAAGGACCCATTCCTGGGAAGCTGGAGTCCAGGCCCAAGCCTACCATTTGCTGCCAGGACCTTGAACCTGCACCTGCTGCCCCCCATCCCCTAGCAGAGAAGAGGGGCCTTCCTTGCAGGTTCGCTGCAGCTTGCTGCTTTGTCAGTGACTAATAAGCGACTGTCATTATGATCAGTATTTCAGCCTCGGTTAGGAGCATGCTGTAAGAATACGCATCGCATGCTGACCTGCTCCCCAGGTCAGGTCCTGCCCTAAGTGCTTTTCAGATGGTAACTCACAGGGGCTCTGCCGCCAGAACTGACATCACTAGTTCCACCCCGCGGGTAAGGAAATGGGGGTCCCCCAGGGTCCGGTCCTTGGCCATGCCCTGCAGCTGGTGAGTGCCGGAGCTGGGATTTGAACCCAGATGGTCACTCCGGGGTCCCTCTCACCCTGGGCAGCCCTTCCACGTACCCTTGGTCTCAACGTGTGCTTCAAGAGGCCGCATGGCCCTCCCTTACCGATTAGGGACCCGTGTGTGTTTCACCCGACCGGAATGTCTTCAGGAAAACACTCAGTATTTGCAGATGGGATTAGCTTTATAATCCAAGGTAATTGTACCTAAGCCGGGGGCAGACTGCTTAAATTTAGAAGGTGCCCGGCACGTGGCAGGGGGCAGCTGGTCTCGTGGAGCCTGCCACAAGAGCTCATGCGCCCTCAGCGTTCTCCTAGGCCTGCCCGCATGGGCACTCAGCCAGGGGACAGGTGTGCCGGGCTCTAGAAGGCACGTCATCTCCAAAGCGGGCTTCTAAGGCACCCGTGGGGGCATCTGCTGGAGCGTTGACTAAGGGTATTATAAAATGACTGTTAAAGGCATCAGCCCTCCTGACAGCCTGAAGCTACTCTAGACACTAAGAATGCCTGGCCGGCATCCAGCTGTCATGAGCTCTGCGAGCTCAAGGCCAGCCCTGACTCAGCTGCAGTGGGAACCTCCAGGATGCGCCCAAGGCCTCCGGCACGCCCAGGAGTGTGCCCTCTGCTTCCTGGGGGGCCTGCTATGGCCAAGGCTGCCTGGGGTGTGAACCCTGCCCCAATCCAGGTGGGGACCTCTGCTGTCCAAGCACAGAGCCCTCCCAGACAAGTCCGGCCGCAGACCGGGTGCAGACCTGGGGTGAGGGGGGGGTGGGGGGGGAGGAGGTGGAGGGAGTGTCAATCTCCTCCTCCGCTTTATGCTCTGCCACCACGACCCTGCCTTCTACAGGGTCTCTTCCAGTTTTGTTCCTTCCCCCTTCCATACCTCTATCCCTCCCATTGCTCCCCCATCCTGAAAACTCCCAGAGATGGAACCCTACTCGATGGGGGGTAGGGCGCTGTCCTCGGGGAACTGCTAAGGCTCATTTATTTCACAAAACCATTACACCTCCCCCCAGTAAGGGACCAGAACCTCACCTGTGCTAGGGAAACAGGAAGAAAGAAAAGACAAGGTTCCGATGCTGGGGGAAATGCTGGAGGAATTAAGAGTCTAGCAGGGAGGCCAACGTATTAACAAATAACTAAAAAACACCGTGGGAGAAGAAAGCTATCCTCAAGCGAGTGAAAGATGACACAGGAGCATGGAGGGCAAAGAAGGGAAGGAAAGCGGCAGGGAGATGTGAGCGGGGCCCGTAAGCTGGGCTCCGTGGGCACGGGCAGGCCAGTGGCGGCCACGGGAGGTGGCCAGGTCCCTGGGGAGGCTGCAGCCCAGGTGTGGGCATGGCCATTGGCCAGTGTCCACACAAATCTGAATGTTAGGAGGCGGCTGATGCTTCCAGGGCCTTGGAAATACCCTTGGCCACTGCGGGCAATTCTGAGCTGCTTGAATATGGTGATAGAAGTCCGGCAGCTTGATCCATTCAACGGCAGCTAAGCCCTGCCTCGGAGCCCGGGTCCCGGCCATCGGTAAGGCTCTTGGCAGCAGCACGTTGTCCCCCTCCTGTGTGGCTGGACCGTCCTCCCCCAAATCCTGCCCACACCCTGTCACCTGGTTCCCAGGCTTTGACCACCGAACTCAATGGCGGCTTCTCAGCCATGAACGCCCCGGACAAGGGAAGGAATCCAGGGTGCCCTTCCTACCGTGCGCCTGGTGTTCTGCTTGCCCAAAGCTCAGTATGCCCATCTTTAAAGTGGGACGACACGCCTATGACTCATGGTGCCAGCCTGTGACAGGGAAGCTCGCTCCTGCATGCCGCCCCTGCCTCTGTACCTTTGCCTGGGGGGGGGCATGTTCTCCCACCCACCCCGCCAGTGGGTGTAAGCACCATGCGGTGGAAGCCTCAGCCCTCGTGGGGTCGTCCCTCCTGGAGTCGTCCTCCCTCCCTGCTATCTCGAGGGCCACCTGCCTCCCTTGGAGTTAGCAGGACCCCGTGGCCCCACCCTCAAGCAAGGGCGGGGTCCGTCTGAGTTCTAGGTGTCCCATCCCCCAACAGGGCCTCCTGGGTCACGGCCCTGCCTGTTCGCTGAGGCGACCCTCACATGGGCCAGCTGTCCTCCCTTCTCTGTCTTGATGAGGGAAACCCCGCTCCGACACGCTAAGGGAGGAACTCGGGGAGAACGTACTCTCCTTCAAGAACATCCACACAGCAGAATCCCGGGACTCTGTGAAGCCCAAGGAAGGAGAGCAGGTGTGGCCCGTCTGCAGGAGAGGGGCCCAAGACAGGGGCTCTGGGACTGCGGGCCTCCGGTACCTGCGGACCTGTCCTCTACTCCCCCGTCTGGGGACCGGGCCTCCAGATGCCGAGGCTAGCAGTCTGCCGTGCAGAATACGTGAGATGATGAGACGCCCAGAGTTAGCATCGGCCCACCGTTAGCATCCACGCGGTAACTAACATCCAGCCCTGTGTCACGGGGAACAGGGTGGGTGGCGCTTGGGGCACTCACAAGCTCTGCTCACCTGTGACTACTGAAGGTCACACAGGTAGTGTTTCAAAAGCCTTTTGTGCAGACAGTCGGGGTACAGTAACTATTAATAAATATTAATCGAATGCAAATATCATCTCATCCCGTGATGACTCTTACTAAATACCCCATGACACAAGTCACGTAACATCTGCTTTTCAAATCTGGAAACAACCCTTGGTAGTGAGAAGCGGGAACTAGTGTCAGACTCAGGTTTTTCTACGACTATGAAGAAGTCACCCCACCATAGCCAGAACCTATGGAGTCCTTAAGGTGAGCCAGGCCCTCTACATGGATGATCTCACTTAATCTTCTCATTCCTGATGCTCCTAGCATCAGGATAGGTAGAGACTTTGAGTCTTCTCTGCTGTAGACGAGAAAACGGAGATCCCGAGAGGTTAAGTAACTTGCCTGGGGTCACACAGCAAGTGAGTGGCTGAATGGACTCGAACCTGGGTCTTGCAGACACCAAGGTCTACATTTTTTGTTCTACTTCCAAATATAACCTATGTATACACTCTAATTATATACATCTTTTCTCAGTTCCTGAACCACGACAAAGAGCATCCGTGGTGCTGAGAATTTCCTTCCCTAGAATTATTCAATCTTTTTTTTAAACCTAGCATCACATATAAGTAATTTCACTTTTCTTTCCTCCTCCAAGTGACTCATTTGAACACTTCAGAAATTGTCTTCCGGAGACACAAAATGATGTCTGTTTTCTCCTTAACCAGAAAAACTTAAATATTTCCATCTCTGGGGCCGTGTGAATAATTTTGAAATGAATGAATACTCCCTTGGGGTAAACTCCTTTTGAAAAATAACCAGGTGGTAAATTATCAGGCCCACTCCAGCACAGAGACCAGAAAGGCGGCACTGACTTTCCAGAAGCTTCCATTTAGCTTTCGAAGCCCCTAACACAAACTCCTGATTCGGGATTCAGACTACAAACTCGCCTGTAGGCCTCAAAAGGGCAAGTGGGTTTTGTTGCTTCCATTAAGCAGAGCAAACAACGTGCCTGATTCCCATGCGAAGAAGTCACTTTCTACATTTCTGACAAAATGAAATCAGGGGCGCCTGGGTGGCTCAGTGGGTTAAGCATCTGCCTTTGACTCAGGTCCTGATCTTGGGGTCCTGGGATCAAGCCCCACATTGGGTTCCCTGCTCAGCGAGGAGTCTGCTTCTCTCTTTAGCTCTACCCCTGCCCCCCATATAAATAAATAAAATCTTTTAAAAAAAGGGAAAAGAAAATAATACATTTCAAATTTTAACTCTATCTACACTGTAGTTGAAAGGAAATTGTACATAAGAAATATCTGCAGTGAACCGGCCCCCTTTCTCCTTGAAATCTGCCTGCTTTTATTGGAATGTCTGAGGTCGGGGTCTGGCCATCCAGGTTTCCGCAAGCCTTCTGGGACACCGCTATCCACTGGAGTTTGAGAACCTTGCTTCCTCTCATTCTATCCCACAACCACAATATAACCTCATTATTATTATTATGTCATTTTATAGACGAGCAAACCAAGGCCATGGAAGTTTTTGTATTTTGTTCAAGAAAGACACAAGTGATCAAATAATCTCATGTCAGATATTTCTACCCAAGATGGAAGGTTGGGGTGTGCTTACCTGTGAAGGAGGAAGGAAGAGGAGGGGGAGAAGGAGGAAGGGGACTGCAAAGCCCTCTCGGGATATGGAGGGCTCACAGCCCACTCTCCTACACCTGCCACCCCAGGGGCGAGTTCACAGTGGCTTGTCCTCGGAGCTGGGCCCCCCGAGGTCCTCATAGCAAAACACAACTCCCTCCATTATTCTCACTTGCATATTTACTAAAGCCAAGAAAAGTTGACACATTTTTCAAACATTTTAAACAAAAACCTATTACCGTAACTGCTGGAGACCAATTTTTAGAATAGGTCCAGCAAGGGACCTTGACTCAAAACTGTCTCCTTGTATGGAAAACACGCATATCATCTTTTCCCCCCCGAATTTCCTAAACACCCTTCGTGGGACTGGGTAGAGCCCCCTCATGAACAGAATAGGGCATAACTGCCACCCACAAACCTTCCCTCAGAACTTCCTCTTCTCACACACCCCAGCAGAGTTAGGAAAATATAAAACAAACAAACGCCCTTTAACCCTTTCCCTCAAATATTTGCAGATAATTAATTCACCGTTTATCAGTTGAGGATGGTTCTTTGAGACTTTGGAAATAGAAACAGAGCGGCTCGGGCCTGAGCAAATGTATTTTTCAGCCAGCAGGGGCCAGAGTCAGGAGGCTGCTCCCCGGGGAGGACCCCCGTGCAGCAGCTGGGTCACCTGGGGCGGGCCGAAATGCCCACATTGCCGGGGGGGACCCCGGTCAGTCTCCGAGGCCCTCCACCTGCAGCGGCGCCTGCGGCGGGACGGGGAGCCCACCCCAGCGCCTTGCCCCTCTCCCCGGCTCACACCAGCCGCTCGGCTTGCGTGGAAGGCAGAGGGGTTTCCAGTGAGTCACCACAAGCAGCTGGTGACCGAGGGACGGTGTAAGCACGAGCCCTGGTTTTCTCAGCACTATATTTAGAATGGCACAGAAAATCCCATCCTCTGGTGTTTCCACCTGTTCAGACGTCCCCTAAGCTCCTGCACTTCGGTCTGCCCACACCTCTCCTTCGCTGGGTCCCCGTCCCCTGACGGCTCCCAAGGTCTCCTGGTGGCCCTCCCTGCTCCCAACAGCCAGCCTGTCCCTCCCTGCGTCAGCTCCCTCATGAGTTCCAAGTATCCAGAGGGACTCATCACAGAGCCCCGAGCTTTGCAGGGGGTTCCGGCTCCCTCGCGTGCCCCCCGCCCCGCCCCCTGGTAACTGCTGCTAAACTTCAGGGCCTAGTGAGTCCTCGGGCTTGGATGTCTCCCCGAACATGACATAAGCATGTCACGTTGTGCATCAACTTTTCCCCGCACAGTCTCCTCTGCCTGGATCTGTGCTTCTTAACCTTGGCTGCACATGAGAATGCGCCGCGGTGATTTCAAAGTCTCCAAACCCCAGACGCATCAAAGACCTAAGAAATCCAAGTCTGTCTGGAGAGAGGGCCCAGGCATCCGTATTTTCCAAGACTCTGCAAGGATTTCAACAGGCGGTTGAGGTCAGAGCCCACTGCTCTCAGTGATGAGGGCTTCTCTCCACACCTTGGTTCTCCTGGCAGGCTCCTACTCATCCGACAAGACCCAGCCCCCTTGCCAGCGCTCCCGGGCGTCGGTTGAAGCCCACATACGGCTGAGACACCGCGCCCTCCTCGGCACACCCGAGTTACAGGCCTCCTCTGTTCCGGCCTCCATCCACGTCACTTTCAAGCTTCGCTGGACCGTTGTCCCAACCTTGGCCACCAGACTCCGAGTTCCAGTGGCCACTCTGCTGGGTCCTCTCCACAAGGCCGAGACCCAACAGTGCCCAGCAGTTGTGGATACTCTTAGATGGATATTCTGCTGTGGGGGCTTAAAACATTTCTGGTCTGGTGGGTTTGGGATCACAAACTCCTTTCTCCATCCAGCCAGCGCCGGTGAGGCCTCCCCTCTGCTCAGTCCTGGGCCCTACACGGCAGACGAGAAGGTTGTGGGGGAGAACCAGGGGCTGACACGCGATGACTCAGTAAGAATGTCTCCTCCAAAGGAAGGAGTTAACAGTCAGGATACTGATTACTAAAATGAAGCTGACCATGTAATAGGGGCCGCTTAATTTTTCTGGGAAACACACCTCACTCTACCATCAGCTCGTCAGTTTCTGCGTCGGTGACTCTGTCCTTGCACGGCATCGAACCCAGGCCCGCTGCACAGTTGGGAAGGTTACCCACCACTTACTGATGCTGCAATAATGACCTTTGCACCAAAACCCTCTGAAAGAACAGAAGGATGGATGAGACAGACAGGAGATGCTGTTATAGCCGGAAAACACAGACAGTAGAAACGGTTGGGAAATGCCCCTTTCTGTGACAGACCTTGCCCGGAATGAATGAGATTTCCCAGCCTCCCTTGCGGCTAGGGGTGTGGCCCTGCGACGCAGCGCCCGCCAAGGAGGTGTAGCTGGAATTTGCCAAGTTCTCCTGGTTCGAGCCCAGCCCCCCCCCGCCGTGTTGCACCCCACATCTCCCTCCTGCCGAGAACAAGAGGCTAGAGCTGGCTGCCATGGGCAGGAAAGCCACAAGCTAACAAGAGCCGAGTGAGACCGCAGATGGAGCTTCCGGCACTGGAAGCGCTGTGCTGTCCCCGCCCCTCCCCTCTGTCTCGGGCATTTTTTGTGAAGCTACTATGGTCAGGCTACTGTGGCCTGCAAAGTGCCCCTGACCGGTATGGGTGTTTTGGTGCGAGAAGAATAGGCTCCCTTGGCAATAGAGCCTCAGAACCCTCATCCCTAAAACGGGGTCGTAATATTCATCATTAAGAGAGGGTAGAATGTACCAGAAGTGCCACTCGACCAACGGCAGGAATCATAAATTGTGGCCACGCCCATGTGGGCGTCCTGTAAAATCCTGAAACAGCAAAGTTCAATGGGATGCTGACTGAGCACGGCTCTGTGCTTGCCAGTCCCTGGGGGCATGCTGGGAAACACAGCCAGCCGGCTACAACCACAGCGTCCCGAGACTTCTGCCTCAACCGTGAAATACTATAACCTAGCCGGACAACGAGATTGAACTTGAAAGCAAGTTAGCGGCTGATTTATAGAAACCCTCATTTCTATAAACTGTGTTTGTAGAAACTGGCAGCGACAGGTCTGTTCACTTTATAAAGGATTTGAAAATCTATCTTTGCACCAGACTCTCCGGGCCAGACAGAGGACCAGGCTCCGGGCAGCAATAGGGGCCCCAGAACCCAGCGCCCCTGGCTCCCGGCCTTGGTTTAGCTGGTCCCGCTCAGAGGCTTGGCACAGTAGGCGGTCTGCATGGTGGGTGGAAGGGGTCAGGGAGAGGGCAGAGTGCAGGGGAGATGTTACCATCTCTGCCGGGCCCTCTCTATGCATTATGGCACAACAATCCTGGCGATAGGACAGCATTGCCTTGCCCGTTTGGTGGATGAGAAAACAGAGGCTTGGAATGGTTCAATACAGGGTTTGAGATCTCAGGTCTGGAGTGCCTAGCGGGCACTTGGACCCAGGTACGTTTGCACCTGAGCCTGCTTGCTGTCTGACAAGAAGGTTCTAGCAGCACGCTTCTGACCACAGGATGACAACAGGCCTGAGTACACGGGGGGTTGAGGCCACGCTGGCCCTGGAGAGGCCACGGCCTCTAGAACAGTCTCAGCTCTGCATTTTTAATCCTTCGTGTACCTCCAACCGGCCCAGTAAGTGCCCGACATTCTCCCCCTCTCTGCTCTATTTAAATTGAAAAGGAAAGAAAGAAGTCTGCCTGTGTCTCTGTTATGTATTCACGCCCGGTATGGATACCGAATCATCCAGATCTTGTCACCGAGGAGGCCAGGCTTCAGAACCTGCAGGTCTGGGTTCGAATCCCTCCTTCTCCACACATGTCGGCAAGAAGACAGAAAGCACAGATCACTAAGCACCAGGATCCAGCCAGCACGAGACCCCACAACGACGGCCCACTCACGCGGCTTTCTCCTACTAAGTGAGCCACAGTCACTTTCGCCTACAGACAACCACCAAAGTCACACGCACATGCAACTGCGTTCATTTTTGGAATAATGAACTCCCTCTGGCGCTAGCTAGGGAGATTTCCAACGAGTCATGGGAAGAAGCCGATAAACCAAGGAACTCAGAACAGGTGAACATCAACGACAGCTTTCGAACTATCTTTAGAACGTCCCGGAAAGCTATGCGCCCGTCCTAGATGTTATTTTGGAAACGACAAAAGGCAGGCTGTTTCTTTTCTCCTTTTTCTCAAACAGGGAAGCCTTTTAAACTTGTTTTTTCAAAGTTCCGTCGACAGACCAAATAAATAGGGCACAACAGGTATGTGCTCCCACGGGTGTGGCCCGGGGGGAGCTCGTAAGAAGGTAACGGACTCCAAGATTCATAAGCCTCCTTGAGATTCTGGGTGAATCTGGGTGAATCTGAGTCTGATTAGTCTTTTCTGCCGGCATGTCCCTAGGTCGTTCAGTTTGAAGAGGGAGGGCATGATTGCAACAGATATTAGCAAAGACAACAGGAAGAGGGGCGACTGAGTGGCTCAGCAGGTTGGGCCTCTGCCTTCGGCTCGGGTCATGATCTCAGGGTCTTGGGATCGAGCCCCGCATCGGGCTCTCTGCTCAGCAGGGAGCCTGCTTCCCCCTCTCTCTCTGCCTGCCTCTGCCTACTTGTGATCTCTCTCTGTCAAATAAATAAATAAAGTCTTAAAAAAAAAAAAGAAGACAAAAGGAAGAAAAGCGTTCCCATCGTGGGCTTTCACACGCCGCGCAAAGTGCCCAAGCTCCTACTAACACGGCCCCCAGAGTGAAAATCGGGACAGTCCTCAAACATTACATCCCAAACAGCCTCACAAATATTACCACAGTCATTCGCCAAGCCCTAAAGAACAGTACAACCATCACAAGAAAGAATCTAGTCAATATTCCCAGTTATGAAGATGTTTGCACATATCTGGCTTAAAAGGGCTCTCGGTAAATCCACATTTCCAACTTCTTTATATTCAAAACCCCCCAGCAGGCTTCTCATCCCCTGCTCTTGCGTTCTATCCCTTCCGCAAGGACCCCCGGGCCTTGTCACTGCTCCCCTCTCCCTCTTTTCAACAGTGCCACTTAATTATCTATTTTCAAATCACATAAAATAGCGGCCGCATTGCTGGATCCGAGCCGAGACGCAAGATTTCGACACCTAGGCTGTGGAGAAGTCACCGTGTTCAGTCATAGGGAACATTTCATTCTTCAAGACTGTTAGGCAAGGGGAGAGCTAAATCGAGAGCCTTCCGAACCACGAGGAATGTCACAAAAATGAGGAAAAGATGACATACTGGCTTAGGCGATAAACAGTGCTTTTGGATGTTTATTGTGGATTTTGTTATAGGACAAAGAATCGAAGAATCAGGCTGGGGAGCGTGTGGGTGTGTGTATTTATATGTGTATGCATACATGTGCGTGTTTGGGGTTTTCTTGTGACCAATATCGCCTTTGAGACTTTTCCTATTTTCCTGACTCGAAATGCTTTGTAAGTGTCTTGGGGTAAAAGCGGTTGAGCTGTACTTGGAGGACTATTACCACATCCATCTGAAGTCCCTTGGGAGAAAACCGGGCCCATTTTGTATAGAAAGCGCTTTATAAATGCAAGAGAGGATTCCTTGGCCTGGGGCAAGTTCTTGGATAAACAGATTCTGGCTTTGGTTTTTTTCTCAGTTGAGATTTCTAATCAGCCTGCATTCAGTCCCAGAAGCAACAGAAACTGCTGGTCAGACGTATTTTTTTGTTTACATAATTACATATTATTATATATATATATTTTTTTACTCAGAAACATCCCATGGAGAGCGTCTTTTCCTGGTGTCCCCACGGGAATAACAGAGGAGGAGGGATGAGGGAGGTGGGGTGACAGGAAGGGGGGTCCCCCAAACTGTCGGGCGCCGGCCAGCAGCGTGGGCCCTGTCCCCTCGGGGGGTACTCACCGTGGTCGTGGGCGAACACCAGCAGCCCCAGCCCCACCAGCATCTGAGCCAGCTCGTCATAGCGGCCACAGTGCTCCCCGGCTCCATGCGACACAAAGATGAGGGCCCTGCAGGGGTGAGAGGGAGCCGGGTTAGGAAGGCCACAGAGCACCAAGCTCGGCTTGAGGAACACAGAGCTTTCAAAACTCCAGCAACGAGTGGAAGACCGAGTCGAGGGTGAGCCAGCCCTCAGCCCACCAGGGCACGCTGTGGTCGTGGCCACTGCGGTTGCCTCAGGGACAGGCAGGGGACTCAAGCCGAGGGAAGGGACCCCGGAGCTCTGGCCCGAGGTAGCCAGGAGAAGGCGGCTTCAGCTTCCTGCCAGGTGTGAGCCACAAAGTCTGTGGGCCTCGAGGGGCTCCAGCCTTCCAGCCGAAAAGGACGACGAGTCAACCCAACAGAAGAGACCATGTCAGGAAGGGACAGCAAGTCCTAAAAGGGAGTGCTGGAGCCCTGGATCCAGCCCGACCTGAAGCCTGGGCTCTCCCCAGCCCCGCCTTCTGTTGTGCTCTTTTCAGCCCCTTGTGAGAAGAATCCTGACTGACATCCAGCCCTTTCCATTCATGTGTGGGGGATGGTTTACCTCTCTGGGTTGCTGGAATTCTCCTCACCGCCCCCATTGTATTCTCGTCCCCCTTTCTCCAGCTGGCAAACTCCTCCTCTTCCTTCAAGACCCAGCCCGGAGGTCCCCTCCTCTGACGAAGATTTTAGAGCCGCCAGCAGGCTCTGCTAAGTCTCCTCTCTCCCCAAGCCTTCTGTAATCCCTCTGTCGACGGGGAGGAGACAGTGGCTTTCTGTCTGCCGCCACCACCAGTTACAACCTTCTCGAGGACACGCAAAGACTTCGCCTCTGCCTTTTCTTTAGTAGCTAGCAGGGTGAAGATCCTGCACGGGGGAAGGTTCTGCGGTTTTACGAGAAACAGCTATCTTTTGCACCCTGGATCTGTGCAGGAGAAGCCCCAGGATCCGGAAGCGGAGCATGGCTGGGCACTCGGTCACCCCAGAAAACCTCTGACGTGGCAGGGCGACTCTGGGACCCGAACAGTAGCACCCCGGTGCTGTGGCTCAGCCCAGCCCGGCACTAGCCAGAGTCAGCCTGCCGGTGGTGGGGGATAATGAAAGAGCATTGAGAGTCTCAGACAGTTGTCAAGACTCCTAATCTTGGCATAAGACCCACGGGATGCTAGATTCCCCTTCAGGCAAAGAGTGAATGCTGTGAGCAACACCCATCCGATTTCTGCCAATAATGAGAGGAGGGAGGAGGGGTGGAAGACGGAAGAGGGGAGAAGGGAGAGGGGGAGAACCGCAACGGCCATTTTCCTGAGCATTCACGACACATCAGTTCCTCTGTTAATGCCACATGCAAGATTTCTAACCCTTATCGTCATCTTAGGCTTTGATTTCTTTACAGCTGAGAATGAAAATCAGAGAAGTTAAGTTTATGGCCCAAGCTGCACAGCAAGTTGGTATAACATGTAGATCTGAGCATGTCACTGCCAGCTTTCGGGTCTCCAGAATACAAGTCATCTTGTCCCTTGCCTGCCTCCCCACTCCTTCTGGCTTACCTCCCCAGCTTACCTCCCCGTCCTCATGAGGGGCTTTCCGCCATGCTAGGGCAGTGCTTGGTTCTTCCTGCCTCAGGGCCTTTGGACTTGCCAACCCTCTCTGGGTGCTCCCAGATCTCCCATCGCTGCTGGTCGTGCTCTGGTCTCAGGGCAGACATCACTTCGAAGAAACCTCTCCTCCATCCCACCTAGGGTGGCCTTCCCCACTCCGGCCCTTCTGACCCTCACTGGGCCCTCACCACGCAGCACACTTGACCATCACTCGCGCTGGATGCCATCGTTTTGCCATTCACTTGCTTGCTTGGTTCCTGGCCCTCTCCTCCTCTTCAAGGTCAGCTCAAGAGGCCGGGAGCCTTGTCGACCTTGCCGCTGGCAGAACCCCGAGGCCGGATCTCAGCCTCGTGGCACTCAACAGGGACGAGCAAATGTGTGTGACGGGAGCGAACACCACATTCAAAAGCCTGTGTTCCTTCTACAACTCCTCTCTGCAGGCTGTGTAGGGGCAGAGCTGTACCGGTTTGTTTCGCCATGCACACCCATTTTATTCTTTGAGTGGTGCACAAAATACCAGCAGGAACCTCATTTGCCTTTGGTATCCGGCCTCTCTACCCTTTCCCTAAAAATACGAGAGACACATTTCACGCCCCCTTCGCTGCTTCCTGGAATGCCTGGCCACCCGCTCCAGCTCAGACATCAACCCGGGCAGGTTCCGCCGGCGCACCTGACACTTCTGGGGTTGGCCGATGGGTCTCTCTCTCAGCTACTGAGGATTATGCCAGAAGCTCTAAATAGCCAACTCCCATCTGCAAAAGGGGCGGGGCTTCCAGAAAGGACGGCGCGAGCCCTGAGCCCCTCGACATCCTCGACATCCTCGGGGATGCTGCAGCTGCTGCATTCATTCCGCCCACAGTTAATGCCGACGAACCGGTGCTCCAGCCGGGTCAGGCTGCAGCCAGCCTCTCGCAGCCTCCCCCTCAGTGGAGGAGCCCCGCAGGGTCTCACTTAGTGCCCGAAGGAGTGGCGCGAGGCATGCCATTATGCCTGGACTCGCTGGTTAATAGGATCTACCCCCGGAGACGTGATGTGGAAAAAGACTTGGCCTTTGACTCTACAGAAATTTCTTCCAATCCAGCAGTTCTCAATTTTGCCTACAACTTGAAATCTCCTAGCGAGCTTTCGGCAATGCTGAGGCTGGGTTCCGCCCCCCAGAAGCAGCTCTGGGTTTAATTGGTCCAGGGTGGGAAAAGCTCTCCAGGGGGTTCTGATGGGCAGCCGAGTGGAAAAGCACCTGCTCTCATCACAGCACGGGGCGTGGACCAGGATACCGCTCAGACGCCACGGGGAACTCACTGGTGGCAAGAATGTAGCCCTTTTGGCCTGGAGACTCACAGCCACTTTGGAGCCACTCATCTCCCCGGGGAACATGCTGGGTAAACCACAGTTTGTCTCTGCAGAGATGCAGATGCTTCCAGAACTTGCTGCTGCCTTCCCTTTGGGAACAAAGCCCAGTGGCCTGGCTGCCCCCCCCCTCCCCGCAGCAGGTAGCAGAGGCTTCTGTGGGCGTTCTCTGCATGGGTGAGGCAGCACGGGCAGGCTCAGCCCCCTCTCCTACACCCCTCTCCCCCGAGCGGGACCAGCCATCTCAGCAGACACATGGTCTTAAGCTGCCCCTGTGGTAAGGGGAGAGGGTTCTCCTTAGTTTGTACATTCGCCTCGTGCCTGGGCCCCAGTTCTGATAAATCGTCTCTCCTCCCCCTCCCCGCACGTACTTGTTCCCTGGACCCGAGTCTTTGTTTTGTAGAATCTATCTGGCGAAGTGAACATCAAATCGCATTACTCCTCTGCCTTAAAGCCTTCAGAGACTTCTCCCCGCAAGAGAACAAAGCTATTGCCTCTGTGATAACATCCTCCCCTCCCTCCTCCCCTCCGCCTGTGGCCTCCTTTCCAATGCTCAGATATGCCGATCGGGGTGCACTGCTAAATGTTTCACGAGTGGGGTGCGGGGCCAGGGGTGTGGGGGGGCGGAGGGTGTTCCTGATGTGCAGCATTTACCAATCTTCGAAGTGTCAATGCTCTCTCTCGGCCGGCTTCAGGCTGACGTGCTGCCACTGAACGTGGGGTTGGAGGGCGTGCACACCCCGGCAAGCCCCAGCAAGCCCATCCCCGCCCGGGAGCCTCTGCCTCCGCCCAGGCGTCGACCGCTTCCCCTGCCCCCACCCTGCGCGCGGTGATGGCTTTGACCGTCACATGGATCTCAGGCCGTTTGTGGGCGCTGCAGTGGAAAGGGGCCCTTGAACACGTGTCACTGTCCGAAACTACTTCTCCACTACCACGTCTCCTTCCACCTCCCCTAGCTAGAATGTGTTCCATGAGGGCAGCGGTGTCATCTATGTGGTTTACTGCTGTGTCCTTGGCCAGCGGAAATGCTGGTGCACAGTAGGAGCTTAGTAAGGATTTGTTGGCTGACCACGTGACCCCCAGGGCCTGAATCTCTCTCTGCCTGCCCCCGCAGCCCCTGCCGGGCTTTGGAGTTCACGCCCAGGGGCAGGCACGGTGGGAAGTCAGGCTGGCTCAGGGTTTTCCATGGCTTCCTCCCACTCATCTATCGGGACACCCCCTGCTCCCCCATCAGAACTTCCTCCCTCCTCGCGCACCTGCTGTAGGTGTGACACCGGCGGTCTGTCTGCTCCCGGGTCACTGGCGGCCCACCTCCAGGTCCCCAGCCTCCCAGCACCAGGGGCACATCTGGCCACACCCCAGGCTGTGTGCGCTTAGGCTCTGGCTCTCTGGGGGAAGGGGAACCCCCCCGGCCTGGGGCCGTCTCACAGAGCTCCCGCCTTCACCACGGGATGCTGACCTTCCCTTGGAACTTCCCCTTTGGGGTTTCACAAGATGTTGTGATTCTTATTGTTTCTGCTCTGAAAACATACAGCACCAAGGAACCAGGATGTGGTTAAATCAACAGCCCAGTTGCTGGGAGCCTGGGAATAGAGCAGCACAGCAGCACCGGTGCACCTTAACTGAGGCCGCCCAGAGATATTGACTCGAGGCTTATCATGTGCCAGGCGCCGGGAACCCAGAGAGGGACACACAGCACGATCCCTGCCCTCACACAGCTCCCCGTCCGGCAGGTGTTCAGCAGAGAATACCCCCGCAGGCGTGCATTGTGAGATCCACCAGGGCCACAGAGAGAAGGGACTACAGGGATCCTTATCTGGACAGGAGGGAGTGGCCGGAAAGGGCTCTGCGAAGTGAGGCAGCCAGAGCCTGGAGGGCCCCCGGGAGTAAAGAACTGGGGGGTTTCTCCATACAGACGATGGCTCAGCACAGGGCAGTAAACGGATCTGACCTTCCGAAGCTTCTAGGGCTGCTGTGGAGAACTGAGGGAGAAAGGGAGGGTGGTGCATCAAGGAACCTGTAGGCTGGGCTCAGCACAGTGTGGTTCCCTTCCTCCCCTCCCACCCTGGCATTCTGCAACGTCAGCGGAGAATAGCAACAGAAAACTAGCAGGGCCGTTTGCGGAGACAAGGCAATACCCACAGCGGCAGAAATTAGGTTGCAGAAGAGGCTGGCGAAGATCTTTTTCCTGGAACTTGTTTAATGGCTGCAGCCCGATGGGAGACAGTCGTTCCGGGAGAAGGCAATGGCTGTCAGAGGGGGAGGCCCAGCCCCAGGAGCAGATGGCCTGCCTGGCATCCGGCCCTGGGAGGCGGGGCAGCTCCCCGCAAAGCATATGCAGCCGCAGAACTTCGCAGAACGCATAAACCAGGGCTGGTGCGGCCGTGCCCCAGGTTTGACAAAGCAGAATTTCCCCGGCATCGAAAAAAGGATTTCTCCCTTTATTCCTTTGTTTAGTCACCATTTCAGGGACTAAACTTTCTAGGTCTCGGTGTGCTCAGCTGTAAAATGGGGATAATCCTACCACCACCAACCTCGGGGGGCACTGTGACATAAATGACCAAATGTGTAGGGGATGAGAGCCTCCCATATGGGTCTTCCTGGCATGCAGAAAGCACTCCGTAACTGCCTGCAGTGAAGCTGTTTCCTCCGACGGCACAGATGGCCTGCCTGCGGTCTACAGCCCTGGCTTTACACGCGAGCCCTCCCAGAAGCTGGTTTCTGGATCTCTGCAGGCTTCAGTTTCTCCACCTGTGATATGGGGACACGGCACCTCCTCACTGGGGTTTTGAGATGAAATGAGAGAATGTATGCAAAGGTGTGCAGCTCAAGGCTGAGGCCTCTGACTTTCCTGCCACGTACTCTTCTTGCTCACCCCAGCCCCCCAGAAGGTGATGCTCATTCATGGACCCACACTGGGCAGGGACCCAGGAATTGGGCAGGAAACAAGCCTGCCGCCACCAATAACTCGAAAGACGGGGACGGGTGCTGGAATGAAAAGCATTCCCCTTTACCAAGGATGCCCCCACCTGTCACCTACAGGACTGCGGACTTGGCTGGGACCTCTTCCCCTCCATGTGCCCATCTGCAGGGGGGGATCGCCACGTCTCCCTCCTGGGGCTGTCAGGAGGTTAAAATGAACTGCCTCAAGCACTTGGGGTGGTCTGGCACCGAGTAGAAAACATCAGCCTCGTTCTCGCCTGCCCTTTCCAAAGCCATGGCAAAGCTCCATCAAGGGAGGGGCTGAATGCCCAACTAAGGAAATGTTCTGCTCATTTTATTAGGAGAAATTCAGGAAGCCCGGGATTTGTGGGAGGAACCCCATGTGTTGGGTGGACCCCATTGTGCCAGCAGGCGGCCGCTCAGGAGGCGTCTGACCCAGGGAAGGGAAGGACACGAGCCCCACAGACCGTTCGATCGTCCTCAAACGAAGGGGGCGGGAGGGCGTCGGCCTGCCTGTTCTCGGGAGAGGATGTGCTGTGAGTTCTCGCTTCTCCCCAAGGCATCCTGCTCAGGCAGCTGGGTGGCTCACTTCATTATCCGCATCCACCCAAATCCTTCCTGCCAAATTTTAGGACTTTTGAAAAAAACCTCGCCCGGCACGTTTGTCCTCGGGCCCGTGAGTGGGATCGTCAGGCTCCAGTTGGACCCCTTTGCTGTAACCAGAGCGGAAGCCCGACGGGCTCTGCTCGAATCCACATTTAACCGTTTCCCCTCCTCTCGCAGAGCGCCGGGCTGACTTTGTTCCTCTCCATCGCTGGCAGGGCTCCCGCGGCACAAACAGTGTGCGGCGGGGCCGGAAATAGAACATAACCAGCAAAGGGGGTCTAAAATTTCAGAGGGGGAGCTAGAAATAGACTTCTCATTTGTAACACAGATCAATAATGTCTAGCTCCCGGGGTCTTTGTGAGGGTTGATTGAGAGAATTTATGGAAAATAACCAGGCAGGATGCTTGGTGCCGAGTCAGGCATTACATAATAGCCAATGCTGACAGCTGATATTTACTCTGGCTCACTGTTGGTCCAAGTGTGGTAGGCGCTAACTCGTTTCACCCTCCCAACCACTCCCGTGAGGTGGGTCCGGCGATCTTCCCCATTTTTCTGATGAGAAAAGTGAGGCCCAGAGAGGCTAAGCAGCTCTCCTGAGGTCACACAGCCAGTAGGTTCGGAACTCAGTAGAACCTGAGTGCAGCCAGGCTGGCTCTCAGGTGCACATTCTGGACCACAGCTGATGGCACCGTGAGAGGAAGATGCCAGGCAATCATGTCATGGTGCGTGGTCGGGTGGTTCCCCAAAGCCCCTCGCCCTGACCAGCTTCTCCCTCCGGCCTCCCGCCCCGGCCCGCCTCTTCTCCCAGGACATCTGGTTCTTCAACCCACCATCTCTGCCCCTGCCCGTGATTTGGCTCAGGTTCGACTCCTACCCTCTCCGAACTCTGGAGCCTTTCCTGGGGTCCCCCAGGCTGAGCTAGCGGCTCCCTCCTGAAGCCCTAACAACACTCTGTTCCCATCTCTTTTATCCCAGACTCATCAACATCTAGTGTGAGTAGACCACGAGTTCTTTGAGGACAAGGGCTCTGTTTTATTGATTCGTCCTGGTGTCCTGCCCCTAGAAGCTAGGATGGCCTCCATTCTATAAATGCTGGCTGATGAATGACAGAATGAATGAAGGAGGGAATTAAGTGGCTCAGGGGTGACAGAGACAAACGTGGGCTGGAATAGCCCAGGGGAGCCTTCCTGGAGGCCCACAGGCCACACTTGCAGGCCCTCCAACTATTTTGAAAGCCCCTGATTCCCCCTAGTAAATTCCCTTTCACCTTGCCCGGCTATGGAAGTTTCTGTCATTTGCACTGGATCCACAGAGTTCAACCGAGAGCTTGGGACCGCCATTGGCCCAAAGGGCCAGGAGAAGGAGGACAGAGAGGAGGACCCAAGTGGGGCGTTCGAGGTGATGGGGGACCCAGGAGAAGTGCGGGGGTGCCAAGGCAGACTCATGAGACTCTGAGGAAGGGGGCGGCCCAGAGGAGGGCAAGAGCGAGCAAAGCCCAGCAGAGCGGGGGCAGTGGGGACAGGAGCTAGACTGCAGGGGCCCCCAGATGCAGGAACGGAACCTGATCACACACTCAGGGCCTTGGATGTGCTGAAGGTTTCTGGCTAGGCTGTGATAAGCCAGAGGGACACATGCCTGTGGCTGGAAGGCAAACTCAAGATTCAGAAGCATGGTGGGAATTAGACGACTCATCTCTGAAACCCGACCCCATCTTAGTAACTTTTTTTTTTTAAAGATTTTATTTATTTATTTGACAGAGAGGAGAGAGAGATCACAAGTAGGCAGAGAGGCAGGCAGAGAGAGAGGGGGAAGCAGGCTCCCCGCCGAGCAGAGATCCCGATGCGGGACTCGATCCCAGGACCCTGAGATCATGACCTGAGTCAAAGGCAGAGGCTTTAACCCACTGAGCCACCCAGGCGCCCAGTAATTTTTTTTTTAAAGGCAGATCTGCAATAGAAGTGTTTTCCAAGGAGAAGATAAAATTACAATAATTTTTAAAAGGCTGCAGAGAAAGTTTTCTTAAGCGTTCGACCATTTAACGTGCCTTTTGAAATGTGCACAACCTCGAACCCAAAATAGCTTTGCGACCAGCATATTTAACTCAGATGCTGCCATCGGCCCCCGGGTTTTATTTATTTATTTACTTATTATCATAAGGAACCTATAAAACAGAAGAGATTGTCTAGGCGGATAAGGCATTCAATACAGATCATGGACGAGATAAACTGGCCATGTCTCCCCTCCCCTCCCCCACCAGCAACGGCAGTGCTAACAGATAAGTGCAGGGAGGCAGTATGGGGTGGGCTGGAGCCCTGGAGTCACTGTCTGGACCTGAATCCCGGCTCCGGCCCTCCCTAGCCACAGGCCTCAGACGAGTGACTCAGCCGCTCTCTGACTCAGTTTCCTCATCTATAAAATGGGCACTGACAATAGCACCTACCTGCCAGGGTCCTGAGGCTGAGGTCAGGAATCCCCACAGTCCGCGAGAGCTCATGGTGTTGTATCACTGGGCATGATCTAAAAGTTACGTACTATTACCTGCCGTCTTACACATTAGGGGACGGGCACACTGACATTCAATCAGATGTCAACCTTCGAGGGAGGAAAATTCGATCGGAGGCTCCTCTTTCATAACCAGTATGCTAAATTCCAATAATTTCACGGGAGAGGGAAATGGGGTGCTCTTTGTGTTTTAAAGAAGCAATGGGCTCTGAGTGGCTTCTGCTCAGAGGGGCCTCCCTAAAGGACATTAGCAACCCCAAACTGGCTGGAGATGACCTATCCAAGGTCTGCTTCTATTGTACAATCCTGAAATAAATGTACTGAGCCATTCATTCATTCATCAATGATTTGCCAGACCAGCTACATGTCAAGTCATCTAAGGATCCTATGAATAAAATAATTCCCCCACTCCAGGGAGGTCAGAGTGGAAAAAGCTCCCCTCACCTCCCCATGATTCACAGCACAGCCTCCCCACTCCACCCCCCGACGGAATGCCTGGGTCTCTAGTTCGGGGCCCCTACTCTGCCCCACTCCCTTCTGCCTGCCCATCTCCTGTGTGACTCTGGTCTCGAGCCTGTATACCTTCTCCCATATGTGCTCCCCCACGCTCTACTTACCCCTGGAACCCACTGTGGCCCCGAGCCCCCACGCCACCCACTCCTCCCTTCCCCATTGGAGAGCCCTGTTAGGGCCCCCAAAGTGCACGCTTCGGGTTGGCTGGCCGAGCACCTGGTCTGTCTTCCTCTTCCTTTTGATGAATCACACGCTCCCAATACCAAAATGCTCCCAGGGATAGAAGACAAGGGAAGTGGAGGCCGCTGAGCTTTATTCCCACGTTCCCCACGTTCTGAGCTTTATCTGCCATGGATCATTTCAAAGAGCAGGATCCTAGAAGGGTCTGCCGGCTCATCCTGTCCCCCACTGGGCCCAGGAACTGGAGAGCCACCCCCTCACTGCTCCTTTTTCTTTCTTTTCTTGTCTGTGCACCCTCCTATTTTAAAGCACTCCGAGAAGACTCTGCGGCCACCACTCTTAGCCCAGCCCAGCCACAGTTCAAATTTCACATCCAAATTCCACACAGTGGCATTGGGTTCTTTTTGTGTTTATCCTGCAAGTGTCTATGCGTCTCTTAGCTGTCCCGCTCTGCAAAAGCCAAAAAAATCTTATTCGTTGAGCTAGGTTCTTTATATATGGTTTGCTGTTGATTATTCCACCCCCAGCTTCCTCCCAGGACTAGGACCAGGGCATTTCAGTACCAGCACAGGCCAAATCCTACCTTTGGTTTTTGAGAAAGTCACTCACTGTCTCAAGTGCCTTCCTTGTAAAAGAAGAATGAGAATCCCTTCCTTGCACAGGCGTTTTCAAGTTTAAATGACAATTAGTGTTGCACCTGCCCGAATGCTGGTTCCCTTCTTTGGGCTTCCCTTTCCCCTTCGCTGTGCGTGTCAGGATGGTATGAGTCAAGTCATTGGAGAACAGAACACGCAAAGGAGGCTTGCACTTGGAAAGAATGTTCCAGACAGCCATTTAGTTACATGCCAGATCACCTACTGGGTTTCGGGTCTGTGTGTTTGGGTTTTTCTATCTCTGACTCACATCAGGCAGGCAGACCTGTGTCAACAATGCACTGAGCCTCATCTGCCCGGGGTGTGTGTTGGGGGGGTCATACTTGAAACATTTTTATTTGGGGCAATGATGATGACCGTCTGCCTACCTAAGTCTGAAGGAACTCTCCATTCCCCCGGCTGTGAGCCAGATGGAATTCTTCCCAGCTTCGACACGCGAACTACGATGGCTCCCCCAGAGAAATCATGAGAGTAGCACCAGGCACGTGGCAGGACAGCGGCAACCTTTGGCCCCCTGCTGGCTCAGCAGCTCCCACTGCCACGGTCAAGGCTTGCTCTGCAGCCCGCCTGTGTCTACAGAGAAGGAAGGCAGACCGTGGCTTGGCCGATTTGCCCAAACTGGATGGTTTCAAAAACCCCACTTAGCATAATTCCTCAGAAGCCAAAGTTACTACATGTTAGAAAAATAGGTTACATATGTGTCAGTTATAACTGTAATTTTATTTTAAAACTTCTAACAACGTGGGTAGGGGGGATGGGTGAAGCAGGTGATGGGAATTTGGGCGGGCACGTGTGATGAGCCCCAGGCGATGTATGGAAGTGATGAATCACTAAATTGTATGCCTGAAACTAATATTACACTGTATCTTAACTACCTGGAAATTGCAACAAAAACTTAAAAGAGTTATAAGCTCGTATTTTTTGCCTCTCTGTGCCAGACGCTGGGCTTTGCATTCTATACACACAATCTCAGCCCCCCTGGCTGGAAAAAGCTCAGAGCTCTAGATTCCATGGAGTCTTTTCAGATGTCAGTTTATTCCTTCTTCCTAAGTGCCCACTCTTAGTCTATGAAAGCCAAGTCTTCCTGGATGCCAGAAGTTACTGGCATGTTTCTGCGTTTCTCGTAGCAATACCGTCTACTAAGATCCTTGCTTCTATGACTCCTTAGAAGGATGCCCTTCTTTGGGACTGCTAAGTCTTTCGGATCGCTGGTGATTTTTCATCTTTTGCTCAGTCTTTCCAAAGAAGGTCAAGATTTGTTCAGTACTAGAAATGGGGAGATGATTGGGGGTGGGGGTTTCTTGACCAAAGGCTTCAGTCCAGATGAAGCAAAAGGCCCAGCATTACTCTAAGTAGCTACCTTAGTACACTGCGAAGGAGTAATTAATGTTTCTGGTGCATTCATGAAGACAAAAAGCATGCCACCAAATTTCTCTCTATATATTTTAAAATGCACACACCCACACTCACTCACATAATTTATGTATGTTTAAAAAGGGAATGTGGGTCATTCTGAAAAATGGAAAAACACAGACAAACTTAAAGGAAAATAAAATCTATCCATAACCTCAATATCCAGCGATAACCAGCGTGAACATTCTATTTCTTTCCTGGTTCTTCCTCTCCACATATATTAATATTTGTTTGTCCTTGCTGACAGTTTAATTATAAATGTATAGTTATGACTTTCAATTGTAATTATAATTTATAACCATAATCATACTGCATGTTTCATTTCGGATCCTGCTTTTGATTTCTTAGCTTCTTTCCATGAACAGTTGCCCACAGAAAGAGCACTGCCACCTCCTTCCAGAGTCACTCTGAGAGTGAATGGGGGGAACATCTGAGAAAGCCCCCAGCACAGGGCCCAGCACCTAGGACGTATCTAAGAAGTGATTAGGCATGGCACTCGGACCCCTATTCCCTTCCTGAACCCAGAGCAGACATTACTAATCAATCACAGATCCTTGCTCTGCTGAACACCAGGCAGCGTATGAGCCTTTTTTCAGCACCATACTCTGGACAGCCGCAGATTATATTCCCACCCATATTATATTTCCCGCTTGTGTGAAGGCTGGTCCTTCAGAATTTCAATCCCCAATTTCCCAGTAGGATGATGTCACCGCTACTTGGAGCAGCCAGCCTCTTGTATTCCATGAATCAGTAGTCGACTCTTTTATACTTAGTTTGGGTCTTCCCCACAAAGCAATGTGGAGCCAATGCATTCGGGTTGCCAAAATCAGGGTCTGGCTTCAGAAACTCTAGTTAGGTGTCCAGTGGACAAGAGACTCCTCTGCTACATAATGGTGGCCGGGCAGAATTTAGTTTAAGACTGGCTCATCTCCATTCCTGGGCCATCATAAGAACGTTATCCTACAACCCTCAAAACAGCAACATACTGAAGTCACGGGTGTTCCTTGGTAAGTATCACAAGATGCCTGGGGCCATCCAGTCTCCTGAGCACTGAATCTCAGTAAAGCCTTCCCAGCGTAAGGATAATTAAATTCCAAAGTGGGCCCGCCCTGAAGCCATTCAGCTAGAAAATTACAAGCCACAGCAACGATGTATTTTCATATAAATGTGCAAAAGCAAATCCAGCATCAACCAGCTTGAGACAGAGGGGGATAAACAGTTTGATGCATTTTAACACCTAATTTATCATACTGCTAACATCTCTCTTTGGGCACTTAGCGCATTCCCCTCCCTGGGCCACCCAGATGCCTGCCTTATCTAGCCTGCTAAGCCGAGAGGTTCTGGAAGGCAATGTCTCACTCATGCCGCAGAGTCTCATGGGAGCCTGTGAGCAACTGTGGTGTTTGGTAAAAGAGAAGCAGGTCACGCCGCTCTGTCGCCAGCATGGCATGGGCTGTGGGCTATGTGACCACGTCAACGTCACCCCCGGCCCCATCTCCACCGTCTTCGTTTCTCTGCGGAGGACAAGTCCCAGGGCTGCTCTCCACTCAGCCTCTGGGACAGTGGAGGTTCCCTGCTGGTTCCTCTCCTGCATCCCACCCATGTGGCTGTCCCAAGCAGAGTTGGGGGCAGCGGAACAAGGCCGAGTCTCCTCCTGGGCCCACGGTCACCAGCTTACTTTTGCTAGGCAAAGAAAAATGTCCCCCGGATGCACGGGAGTACCATCTCTCTTCAATTACATTTCCTCTTGACCTTTCAATACTCAGTCTAGCCTTCCTTGGCCCACAGCCTATTTTCCGAGCTGGGAGACCTCTGAAAGCAGAAATCCAGGGCAAAAGGATGGAGACCTAGAACATTCTTTTATTATGGTTATCTACAACTCCTTATCATATCCCTGAGATGTCGTATATTCTGAATATCCCTCATCTCCTAAAATATTCCAGATGAGGAAAACAACATAAAACCAAAATAACACAAAATCAAAATCTTTATATTGCACAGAAGAGCCTTCCCAACGTGTCTCCAACCCCGTCTCCAGGCGCATCTCAGCCCCAATCCCAACTACACCAAGGTCAGTGTTGCCAGGTCAGCAAGGCTGATGTAATTTCTCACTGTGAATTTACCTGTGCGGCTTAAATAACCATCCCGAAATGGACACACACGTAGACAGAACCTCACGGGACTGCAGAAGCACGTGTGTGCCTCCTCCCCCCTCGAGATGTCACCACTTACTTGTCCTGACTCCTGGGAAAATCACTGCTTTGCTTTTCTTCACAGCTTAACCACCTATGCATGTAGGTAAATGATGATCTCTTTAGTTTTGCCTGTGTTTGAACTTTTACGTGAATAGACTCATCCTGACATTTTTTTTTTCTGGGTTTTGACTGTTTCTTTTATTTGGCATTTTTGGGGAGCTCATCCACATGGATATCTGGAGCCGCTGAGTCCTTTTTCACTACTGTATAGTATTCCGCCCTGAGGCTATTTCATGATGTGTTTATCCATCCTGCTATGGACGAGCATTTGGATTGTTTCCTGTGTAGGTATGTTACAAGTCTCGTTGCTATGGCCATCCTTGTGTGCCTCCTGGTGCTCATAGGCAAGAGTGTCTTCAGCATGTGTATCTGGTAATAGAGTCACCGGATAGAGCGTGAAGCTGTTCAGCTTCTACGAGGTGATGAAAACTTGTTTTCCAAAGAGATGGGATCAATTTACACTCTTCCTCAAGAGATATGGGCCTTCCTTTGCCCACAACCTCACCACCACTTGGTAATGTCAGACTTCAGATTTGCTAGTCAAATGGGGGTGAAATGGTATCTTAATTCCCGTTTTCCCCATTGTTGATGAGCTTGAGCGTCTCTGGCGCATTATAAGCCTTCTGGGCTACGATGCCTTGCACCACCGCGACCACGTTCCGGAGTCCTTCTCCCTCCTCTCAGCCGGTGAGCTCCTGCTCATTCTGCAACACCCAATTCAAATGGGACCTTCTGTGTGACAGCATCCTTTTGGTTCCCTGAGCCAGAGTTAGTCGCACTTCCCGGCGGGTTCCCACGGCCCTGGGCTCAGCTATGTCACACTCCCTGATCACCTTGGGCTGGAATAACCTGTTTCCTTGTTGTTCTGCCAGTAAATGACTGCCTCCCTCTTTTCCCTCCTTTCCATCCTGCAGAGCCACACCTGGCCCAGGACAATCTGCTCATTATGTCCGCTGATGGATTTCATCAGGTTTAGAGAAAAACTGATTTTTTCCAGTACAGGGTAGTTTGGACTTAGGGGGAAAGGAGGTTTGGATTTTGATAAAAAGACAGGTCTGGACTCCTTACAAGATCTGTGTGCATCAGACTGGTGCCCAAGGTGGATTCCTGAAACGTCAGACAGGCACTCATTTCTGTGGGTTCCCCCCTCTGGCTTTGGGCTCCAAGCCCTGGGTCCCCTCTGGCTTCGAGGGCCCAGTGTGGACTCCTGCCTCATTCTCACTTCTGTGACCATGCCTGTGGCTCCAGCAGCTGGCCCCCAGACAGGGAGTCCCAGGACCAACTCCCCCAGACAGGCCTTCCCCGAATGCCCACCCCTCTCCTGTTTGTTCTCGCCATTCCCTCTGCTGCCACCCCCACCCATGCCACCCCAGACCTGGATGCTTGCGACAGCCTCTAGCTCGACACCCTGCCCCCAGCCTCTCCCACTCAAATCTGTGCTGACACAAACCCCAGCTTTCTATTGTGTTCACAGCCAAAAGTCGTCCACTGCTCTGCTCCCGCGACTGACTCATCCAACCTCAGTCCTCACCTAGCCTCCCCTCTCCTGCCCCTCCCAGCCTCTTTACTCTGCCCAAGTCTCCTATCCCAACAGGCTCTGCTCTGGGGTCTTCCCAGAGTGCTCCGGCCGCCGGGGCCCTGGTGAGGGTGGGGGCGGTCAGCGTGCCCCCAGTGAGCCGAGGCCACAGATGACGTGAGCATGCCGGGGAGCACCCGAGGGAAGTCTGGGGCAGAGCAGCAGGATGTGGGAGCAATTCCAAAACAGGACCGCAGATAACCAGGGTCAGGAGGAGAGAGCAACCCAGCTCCCACAGGGAGGCGAGGACTGGGAGGGACAGGCAGGGCCCTCTGCCCAGCTTCCCGAGGTCTGTGGCCTCAACGTCCTCCCAGTGCAATCTCAGGACCGCACCAAGCATGCAGGACCAAGTGCCCCGTAGAAGCCAGAAGGGAAGGACATGCCTACCCAGGGAGCATCCATTTAACCAAAGACGAATCCATTCTGCCAGGAGATTCTTACGAATCGCTCTCTGACATAAGAAAGCATAGCATCAGTTTTAAAGCTGAGGACTCTGAGGGTCTCAAAGAAGTGAGGTTGTTTGCTAGCAGAGAAGTCAGAACTCGACTTTGGATACACCTGACCTTGAACTTGTGCTATGCTCATTTCCTCACACTATCCTAGAGGCCTGGCTCCTAATCCCGGCTCCGTTCCCCACCAGCCATGTGATTTCTCTGAACCTGCCCTGCCTCTCCCAAGGTGGGGGAGAAGAAGAGATGGTGGGTGTCCACAGCCCTTGCCAACTGTCCATTGCTATACTTACACTACCTCAGTCCCTTCTTGGAAAGGCACACGTGTGAATAAATGAGAATGAATGAATGCAATCGTGAATCCACTCTCTCTGCTCCTTTGGGCTGCGTGGCTGAGGTCTCACCTCCTCGCTGTGACACAGGTAGAAAGGGTGACTCCTGCTTCTCGGTGGGCCCCAAACTGCTCACCCCAGGGCTGCCCACCGAAGAAAGCCTTAAGGACGCTTCTTAAGTGAATAAAGGACCCCGTGCCTGAGTGATAATAATTAACATAGATAGCACTTTCCTTGCAATAGGCCAGCATTAACGCTCACCAAAGAGGAACTGATCTTCACGGCAGACTGCAAATGGGCTGCCCCCCAACTCCGTTCTCCCTTTCGTCCAGAGTGATAAACTTTGACCTGAGCTCGTGGCTACCCAGGCAGAGACCAACTTCTCCAGGCTTGCCTCCAGCTAGGTGTGGCCCCATCACTGATTTATGCCGGTGGAATATGAGCGTTGGCCATGTACGCAATTTCCACGACACCCACTTTGAAACGATTTGCTTGTTTTTACACTTGCTCTCTTTCTTCTTCCCCCGGACTTGGAAGACAGAAATGGCGATGGCCCGGCTTTGGAAGGAACCTGGGCCCCTGGATGACTGGGGGGAGCAGACTGAGCCGCCGACTTTGCCCGCTCGCCCCTGGACGGCTAAGAGAGAGGGAGTCTGAATCTTCATCTTACATAAGACACTGAGTTTGGAGGTCTCTTCTCACATCGCTCGGTCTGTACCCGTAACAAAGGCTGACTCATTACCAACATCCCGCACCTGTGCAGCAGCAAGCTGATCTGGGTTCAGAGCCAGACTACCTCTGTGACTTTGGGCAAGCTGCTGACCTCTCTGTTTCTTCCTCTGTGAAATGGGGAAACAACAGAAGCTGCAGGGAGAACTAAATGACAGCGGATACGCACAACAAAGCCAGCTGTTGTCCTTATCATCACATCACAATGTTCTCCTACCGGTAGAGCCCCAGCCAGGCCACCCTGGGTGCGGCCTCCTATGCCAG
Organism: Potos flavus; assembly: GCA_028534135.1. NCBI lineage: Eukaryota > Metazoa > Chordata > Mammalia > Carnivora > Procyonidae > Potos > Potos flavus. The sequence continues at coordinate 49,997,631 of CM052898.1, read as the reverse complement.
AGGAAGTAGCTTTTCTGCTGGTCCCCTGTGTGGTTAGCTATGATCTTCCTGCCACAACCGATTTTCCTGTCCGCACATCCGCATCCATTTTAACGCAAGAACCCTGAAAAGCGTGGTAGTAAGAACTGCAAAGTTCAGACACATGCAAGGTTCTGGAATATTTCCCAAAGCGCCGATTTTCTTTAAAATATATATATTTATGTGTGGTTTTTTTTTTTTCCCCTAGAAAAGATGAAGCCCCACGAGCCTGGAAGGCTGCTACGATCACACCCCTGATGCAACACGAAGGAACAGAAGGACTGCCTGTCATTAATCTGATGCCCACGCAGCTCTCAGCCCTTCATTTCTTCACTGACAGAGTTGTTGAGTGCGTCTGGGCCCTGCACTCACTGAGGTTCCAGGGACACATCCGAATTAAATAGAGTCCCTACCCTTGCGGAGATTTCGTTCTAGTGCCAGAGCCAGAATACTTAGCAAATAAATATCTTCTGAGCCGTGTCAAGCACTTTGGAGAAACACTGTCAAGGTCAAGGGTCAGAAGGATACTCTGCCCCACCCCTAACAACAGAATTGCTTCCCACACAACTAGTCATACTAGATACTAGATTCAAGACTGCCGTGAGACTTTCTCCCAATGATCACGAGCGGCCAACAGGTGCGTGAAAAGATGCTCAATCCCACAGTCAGCAGTGAAATGCGAATCAAAACACAACGAGCTATTACTTCACACCGCTCAGAAGGGCTCGTCTCAAAAAGACACATGACAACAGGCGGCAGGGATGTCGAGAATCCAGAACCTTGTGCACTGTTGGCGGGAACGTCCGTTGGGGCCACTACTAAGGAAAAGAGTATGGCGCTCTTCAAAACACTAAAACTAGAACTACCCTAGGATCCGGCAATTCCTCTTCTGGAAATATATCCCAAGGCAATGAAAACTATGGGGAAGAGACGTCTGCAACCCGTGTTCACGGCAGCATTAGTCACAACAGCCAAGCCATGGAAGCAACCAAAGCATCCATTGGTGGACGAACGGATAAAGACGATGCAGGGTATATATATCGATATACACAATGGAATATTCCTCGGCCATAAAAAGAAGGAAATCCTGCCATGTGTGACAACATATATAGACTTTGCGGGCACTGCGCTCCATACCATACCATCTCGCTTACATGTGGAATCCAAAAAAAGAAAGAAAAAGGAAAAAACCAAACTCATAGAAAAAGAAATCAGTTTGTGGTCACCAGAGGGGAGGGGGGACTGGAGAAGGGGAGCAAAAGGTACACACTTCCATTTATAAAAGAAGTGAGTCCTAGGCACGTCACTTACAGCGTGGCGGCCGAAGCTAGTGTTGCTATGCGGCATACAGGAAAGGTGTTAAGATCCTAAGGGGGCTTATCACAAGGAAAAAACCTTTTTTAATTCTTGTGCTTTTTTGTTATTGCTGCGTGAGGCGGTGGGTGCTAGCCGAACTTGCTGCGGTGATGGTTTTCACCGTACAGGGGGGTCAAGCCGCCACGCAGTACGTCTCCGCCTTCTACCAGGCTGTGTGTCAGTGACATGGACTAAATCTGGACAGTGACACCAAGAGTTGGGTCAGAGAGGACTTCAGAACCTTAAGTGTTACTGCCGCAAATAGCAATGCAAAAATGACCGCCTAGGGGGGCCCGCGGAGGCACTTAGCAGCCGGCAGTCCCAGTGTCCAGAATGCAATGATGAGCAGAAGGGACGTCCCGGCTTCCCTAATTAAACGGGATCAGCCCCTCCCACCTTCCCGCTCCCCCCCACTCTTCCTGTAATTTCCTGCAGCTGTGCCGGAAACATGCCGATTCCGGGGAAGTGAGACAGGTTAACGGCCTTCCGCGAACGAAGTTAGAAGCTTCTGTGGTAATGGCGATTCCTCCAACATCACGTCTGTCCTGCCTGAAAATAATTCCCTGCACTTTGAGGCATGCAACCTCCAGGAGTGATTTCTTTTTAATGGCAAACTGGTTCTGTAAACGGCCAAGGGATTGAGCCCCTTCAACATGCGTGGTCTCTTCAGAGACCTCTTCTGGTCGCCACGGCCGTGGCCAGCTCTGAACAGGTCCTCACGCCAAGGGGCTCCTCAGAGGCCACCGTCCAGATCAATATTTGGAAGAGGCCTTTTGGGAAATCACTAATGGTCTGTGGAAGGCACATGGCGTGATTTTTAGGACCGTCCATTAATGAAGAGCTTCCCAGCTGTCCCACGATTCCAGAACTGGCAGGCCAAGGGGCCAGATGTCAGTGTGACTGACTCGGCTCTGAGCTCTGCCTTCCAAGCCTGATCTCTTTCTTACCGCACAGAAAAGGCGTTTGCCCTTCTTCCCAACTGGTGCGGGGGAGGGGGGTGGCGGGGGGGGGGGTTTGCCCACCTGCAGACCACCCGAAGGAGCACAGGGGAGGGTCCTGGCCTCCGGCTGCTCCCCTGCCTCCTCCCAGGTGCCAGGCAGGCTCGCCACAATGGCCAGGGCACGCGAGAGCTCAGGCCATCTGGGAAGGTTTCGGTGTACTGGCAGGTGCCATTAGAAAAAGGAGGGGGAGGCACACTCATTTATTTATAGCGCGACTCTGGACTGCAGGGGTGCTTATACACCTGGGGCGGGGAAATGTTGAAGCGAGCTCAACTATCAGTCTCCTGGAGGGAGGGTACAAACCATCCACATTTACTAGTCAGTACAATGAACTTGGAGATGCCAAACTACCACATTACCGGCTCACAACCTGTAAGCCCCCCAGGCTGGTGGCACTCGGGACAAGGGAGGTTCGGGTGACAACCTTAAATAATATGAAAGTGCACTAGGAGAAGATTCTTCATTCCGGTCTGGGGGCACGGAAGGGAGGGTCGCAGGGAGGTGTGGATCTGTCTTAAATACGTCTCGAACGCAAGCCAATCTCTAGGACAGAGAGAGAGAGAGGGAGAGAGGCCGAGGGCTTGGGGCTCTGGGGCTGGCCCAGTGGGGAGCGGAATTTAGCACTGTGGCTGGGTTTTCTCCTGCGGTCTCTCCTTCTACTGATGGCATCTGATGCCGGTTTTTCTATTTCCTGAGTTAGAATAACGTTTCCTCTTAAAATAGATTTGAAGTGAAAAAGAAAGCGAGTAAAAGACACCTCTGAGGAAATCATAGTCAACTCAAAGGCTGCAGTGAAAATCACACAGGCGGCGGGTGAACACCCAAGGTGTGGGGGACATAGGTCTCCTGAGGACGCGCCAGCTCTTTCCCTGAGGTGGGCCCGCAAAACTGACCAGGCCCTGCGGGGTCTCCGGGCCCCCTGGTCCCTGCCTGGCTGCTTGCTGCCGCCCTTGGGATGCACTTGAGGACTCATGCGAGACTAGAGATGCAGGAGGGAGGCATAGAGCAGGAATGACCCGAATGAGAGGTGGTCGGGTAGGAGGCGAACCTCCAAAATGGTCTTGGGAGGAGGAAGAAGCAAAAGGCTCTGTGCTGATGAGGGCAGCTCCGGCCTGGGCTCCGGGCCCGCCCCGTCACTGGCCAGCAGGTTCTAGCCCAGACCCAGCTCCAATATCATCCCGGCTCAAACCGCCCCAGCCGCCAGCAAAGTCAGCCGATCCCTTCGCTCCCTTGTTCCTGGCCCACATTCCCCCCACTGGTCACCGATCCCTCGAGGGTTTCCTGGCTTGCCGGCCGACTTCTGGCTTCCTGGGAACGAGGACCTTGGCGTATTCGGCTCATTCCCCAGCACCTGTTCCTGCCACCTACATCTCTGAGAGGGATGACCCTAATGCCCCATGCCTCAGTTTCCCCAACTGTAGAGCCAAGGGTTGGAACTAGATCATCCTTAGGGTGCTTTCCAACTTATCAGAGTCCGCCACTGTTAATACGATTGTCATGTGGTGGTCAGGGGTCCTAGCTTTCTGCTTTCCCTTCATTTCGCCATGGCTTCTAGTGAATATGGTCACCAAAAAAAAAAAAAAAAAGAGCAAATTTTATGTACAACCACAAAATTAAATGACCTAAAAGGAACGAGTGAAGGAAGAGCCTGTTCCATGAGGGGGATATGGGAAGAGTCGGGCCAGCCAAGAACCCCAGAGAGGGTCCACAGGGACCTTCAGCCCCCCCCCCCCGAGATGCCCCCCATCGCTGCCCAAAGGACAGAGGACAAAGTGGCCAGCACTGACCACCAGGAGGAAGGCCCCAGAGCTCTCCAGAAGAAGCCTCTCCTCACAGAAC
>CM052898.1:49822045-49992917 GCA_028534135.1 Potos flavus | reverse complement strand
GATGGATGGATGGATGGATGGATGGATGGATGGATGGATGGTTGGATGGATGGATAGGTAGGTGGGTGGATGGATGGATGGATGGATGGATGGATGGATGGATGGATGGATGAATAGGTAGGTGGGTGGGTGGATGGATGGATGGATGGTTGGATGGATGGATGGATGGATGGATGGATGGATGGATGGATGGATAGGTAGGTGGGTGGGTGGGTGGGTTGGTGGGTGGATGGATGGATGGTTGAATGGATGGATAGACGGATGGATGGATGGATGGATGGATGAATGGATGGATGGATGGATAGGTGGGTGGGTGGGTGGGTGGATGGATGGATGGTTGAATGGATGGATGGATGGATGGATGGATGGATGCATGCATGGATGGATGGATAGGTAGGTGGGTGGGTGGATGGATGGATGGATGGATGGATGGATGGATGGATGATGAACAGATGGTGGAGGCGTATAGATGGATGGATGAATGAGGGGATGGATGGGAGGAGGGATGGGTGGCTGGCTGCATGGGCAGATGGTTATAGCTACACATTTATCTCTTCCCTTATAGGTGCTGTGGGTCATACAAGCTCTCTCTCTGAGACATTAAAGCCAGGGGCCTATTGACATCCAATACCCCCCTCTCTGGGATTTCCTGAATCATTTTCGGAAGAGCTGTAAGGAGTGCCGTGGGGCGCCTGGATGGCTCAGTCGGTTAAGCATCGGCCTTTAGCTGAGGTCATGATCCCGAGGTCCAGGAATCAAACCCCGTGATGGGCTCCCTGCTCAGCAGGGAGTCTGCTTCTCCCTCTGCTCCCCACCCCCCGGCTGTGTTCTCTCTCTCTCTCTGTCTCAAATAAATACGTAAAATCTTAAAAAAAAAAAAAAAAAAGGAGTGCCTTGGTGAGGTCATCCTTTTAGCCCTCTCCACGTTTTGTGGCTGACACCCCCCAAGTCGGAGGGAGGGGACTCCCAGGCCAGCTGCTTGTCCATGGGAGCCCAAGCCAGTGGCCCATTGTTCCCTTGTGACACTGCTCTCTGCCAGTTCTCCCTCCGATTACCTACTATTTTTTGGTCTCCCTTTACATGCTTCCCGCTGCTCGATCTGCTGTGGCTTTCTCAGCAGCCGGGTCTCTGTTCTTCTGCCTGTATTAACTCCCACCAAATCCTGACAAGGGAGTCTCTGAGCCTCCCCGATGCCTGCAAGTTAGAGTCCAGACAAGGCACGCGAGCCCTTTCCAATGGGACAGCCACCTGCCTTCAGAGCCTCGTCCCTCAGGGCTCCAGCCATTTCCTCTGTCCCCACCACGCCTTCTGAGGCTACCCAGTCCTGCCAGAGACACAATTCCCTCTTCGCTCAAATCTATCACCCCTCAAGACCTGGCTCAGGTCTGAAGTCCTCTAAAGCCTTCCTGCAAACTGCTCCTTTGAGAAAATGTGGGGAAACCAGAAAAGTCTGAAGAAGAAAATGAAAATTGCTCATCACAATTCCACAACCTAGAAATGACCCCTATTCATATTTCTCATCCTTTTTTTCCATGATCATATTTTTATATGCTGAGATCACAGTTTTATATTGTAATTCCCATGTATCGTTGTCTCCTCAACAACTTTCTGTACTATTGGATTTTTTTATGGTAAACATCATTTAAAATATTTGCATAATATTCCTTAACTCATTTCCCTAGGTATTTGCATTTATTGGTGACAGATTTATTGAGATATAATTCACAGACCATACAATTCACTCTTTTAAAGTGTATAATGCAACGGTTTTTCGTATATTCACACCAGTATGATAGTGCAAGCATCACCATAATCCATTTAAGGACATTTTCATCACCCCAGAAAGAAACCCTATACTCATTAACTATCACCCCCTACTTCCCCAAGCTCCACCCCAGCTCTCGAGAAACACTATTCTACTTTCCACCTCAGTGGATTTGCCTATGCTGGATACTTTGTATGAATGAAATCATACAATGTGTGGTCTTTTGTGACTGGCTTCTGTCACTCAGCAGAAGGGTTTCCACTGCACTGCTGTTGGGCTTTGTATCGGTATTTTATTCCTTTCTATGCCCAAATAATATTCTATTTGTCTGGAGATGCCACATTTTATTTATCCATTCATTAGTTGACGGACATTTGGATTGTTCCTACATTTCGACTGTTACGAATAATGCTGCTATGATTATTCACATACCAGTGTTTGTGTGGACATAGGTTTTCAGTTGCCTTCGTATATACCTACGAATGGAGCAGCTGGGTCGTATAGTAACCACGTTGAAACTTTGAGTAACTGTCAGACTCTTTTTCGGAAGTGGCCGCACCATTTCAAGTTCCCTCCAGGAGTGCGTGAGGATCCCGATTTTTCCACAGCCTCATCAATGTCATTTACTGTCTGTCTTTTTGATTCTAGCCTTCCTAGTGGGTATGAAATGGTAGCTCATTGCGCTTTTGAGTTGCATCTCCCTGAGGGCTAGCGATGTTCGGCATATTTTCAAGAATCCACTGGCCATTCGTAGATCTTTGGAGAAATGTTTTCAGGTCTTCGCCCATTTTTTAATTGGGTCATTTGTCTTTTTATCATGAGTTGTAAGTGTTCTTTTTATATTCTAGGTCTGATTTCCTATGAAGACAAATGATTTGTAAATATTTTCTTCTAATTGCCTTTTCACTTTCTTGGTAGTGTGTACTTTGAAGCACAAAGGTTTGTAGGGCTGATGAAGTTCAATTTATCAGTTTTTTCTTTCGTTACTTGTGCTTTTGGTGTCTGAAGAAACCACCGTCAAACCCGAGGTTGTGAAAATGACGCGTATGTTTTTTTCTAAGATTTTTATAGTTTGAGCTCTGACATTTAGGTTTTTTAGTTTATTTTTGCATATGGTATAAGGAAGAGGTCCAACTTCATTCCTTTGTGTGTTGATATCCGACTGTCCCGTCACCATTTATTGAGAAGACTGTATTTCCTATTGAATTATTGATGCCTTCTTATCAAAAATTAATTGACCATAGATGTATGTTTTTTTTTCTGGACTCTCAATTCTTTTCCATCCTTATGCACATTGTCTTGACTACTGTTATTTTGTAGTAAGTGTTGAAATCAGAAAATACACGTCCTGCAACTTGGTTGTTCTTTTGCAAGATTGATTTGGCTTTTCTGGGTCCCCTGAGTTTCTACACGAATTTTAGGAACAGTTTGTCAATTTCTAGAAAGAAGCCTTAAATCTGTAGATCAATTTGGGGAGTACTGCCATCCGAACAATATTGTCTTCTAGCCCATTGATATGTGATATCTTCTACTCATTTGGATTTTCTTAATTTCCCTGAGAATGTTTTGTAGTTTCCAGAGTATAAATTCTGCATTTCTTTTGTTCAGCTTAGGCCTAAGTATTTCTACTCTCTTGGATACTCTTGTAAATGGAATTGTTTTCTTAAGTTCATTTTCCGGTTGTTCACTGCAAGTATGTAGAAATACAGATGATTTGTGTCTATTCCAGTGTGTATCTTCTAAATTCGTTGTGTGCATTTATCAGTTCTAATGGTTTTTTTAGTGGATTCCTTAGGATTTTCCATATACAAGATCATGTCATCTGCAAATAGTTTTACTTCTTCCCTTCCAATCTCGATGTCTTTTATTTCTTCTTCTCTCCTGACTGCCCTGACTAGATCCTATAGTACAATGCTGCAGAGCAATGCAGAGATAGCCATCCTTGTATTGTTCCTGACTCTAGGGGAACAGCATATAGTCTTTCATCATTAAGTATGATGCTAGCTTGAGTTGTTTGTCATTGCCCTTCACCAGGTTAAGGAAGGTCCCTTCTAGTTGGTTGCACGTTTTTATCATGAAAGTGTGCTGGATTTTATCAAATAGTTTTCCTACATATTTTTGATGATCTTTTTTTCTTTATTCTACCAATATGGTGTGTTGCAGTAATTACTTTCCAGATATTAAACCACTCTTGCATGCCGGGGGGATAAACCTCCCTTGGTAATGGTGTATAATTCTGTATAATGGTGCTGGGTTCTGTTTGCTAGTATTTTACTGAGGATTTTTGCATCTATATGCATATCAAACATTGGCCTGTAGTTTTGTTTCCTTGTATGTCTTCGTTCGCTTTTGGTATCCAGGTGATATTAACCACTTAGAATGAGTTAAAAAGTGTTCCCTCTTCTCTTAGAAAGTTGTGTGAAGAATTGATATTCACTCCCTACTTGTTTGGTAGATTTCAACGGTAAAGCCATCTGGGCCCGGGTTTTTCTTCGTGGGTAGTTTTCTGCTTACTAATTCAATCTCTTGTAAGTTGACTCAGATTTTTCTATTTCTCTCAAGTCAGTTTCAGTAGTTTCCATCTTTCTAGACATTTGTCCACTTCACCTAAGTTGTCTGATTGATCGGCATACAATTACTCATAGTATTATTTCATAATCCTTTGTACTCATTAAAGATCGGTAATAATGTTCCCTCTTTCATTTCTGATCCTAGTTGCTTGAGTCTTCTTTTCCTTGATCAGTCTACCTAAAGTTCTGTCAATTTTGTTGATCTTTTCCAATATCCAAATTTGGATTCACTTCTTTTATCTATTGTTTTTTCTATTCTCGATTTCATTTGTTTCTGCTACAATCTTTATTATTTCCTCCCTTCTACTTGCTTTAGGTTTAATTTGCTCTTCTTTTTCTAGTGTCATAAGCTGGAAGACCGGGCCTCTAGCCAACCCTTGCTGCGAATGACCCTGGATAAGGAGAAGGGAATAGTCGTTTCTGACAGTAAGCAATCATGAATTATACCCTGGGGACAACAGTCAGTAAGGAAGAATCGGGAATGGCTAAAGAGACGGTAAATACCGGGTCCGTAGACACAGAGTTTATCCCTGGCCGCCTCCCACACCTGTGTCTGAGCCAGCTGGCCAACGGGGCTTCTGAAACTAGATGGTCTTAGGGATAAGACATCAACGAGAAGGGTAAATCTGCAGCAACTTCAGACCAGCTGAGGCATCCACTGTGAAACCACAGAGAAGCAAAAACGTGAAAAGCCGGGACCCTCCTCCAAGTCCAGCCAAGGACGATTTTCTAGTTGCTTTGAACGCACTGGACTAGAAACAACAACCAGCCGCCCGGGACCCCTGCCTCTGTGCTGGTTCCCACGCAGCCTACGCAATAAGGCCCAAGACCCTTAGCATGTCAAGTACAGCTGCCACAAACGACTGTGTCCCCCCGGGATTCATATGCTGAAGAGCCCTAACCTCCAGTATAACTGCATTTAGAGAGGAGGCCTTTAAGGAGGTAATTCAGGTTTGACGAGATCATAAGGATGGGGCCCTTATCCAGGAGGACCAGTGCCCTTTTAAGAAGAGAGACACCAGGAATGTGCACACAAAGAAGGAAGACCACGGGAAGACAGAGCAAGAAGATGGCCATCTACAAGGCGGGAAGAGAGCTCTCACCAGAAACCAACCATGCCAACATCTTGATCTTGGACTTCCGATCTCCAGGATGGTGAGAAAATTAATTTCTGTTGTCTCAGCCACTGGGTCTGTGGTCTTCTATTACCGCGTCCTTAACCAGTGAACACAATAGCCGTTCAAATCCAGGCTCCCAAGCAAACCATCCTCAAGTCATCTTCTGCCATGTACTTTAGACTACCGTTTCTGAAGAATGCCTGTCATTTTCAGAGTATACCTCCATGCCTGGATGCAAGGGCTCCCTCCCTTTCCACCTTCAAGAAGAGCCAGCTTCAACTTTCCTCTGAAACCCCGACACGGAGTGTATAGTGCCCGCCGGCAAACACCTATAGGGTCTGAACCTGTCTCCCCAGTACCTGGGCATGGATGTCTTTGAAGGTGGTGACAAAGCCACTTCATTTCTGTATCGCCAAATTAGAATGGGGCACAGCACAGGCAAGTGTTCAGAAGGAACTCGTGGTGTGGCCGGTGCACGCTCAAACAGGCCTGAGTCTCCGTGTCACATCGTGAGCCCACCAGTGTTGCCAGGCATCCTGCTGAGCTTGCATCTGGAGCTCGGTTAATCCTGCTGAATCATCTCCCCACATCAAACAAGGAGGCAGACCTCACGTCCAGATTCTGGTGTCCACCCCGACTTTGAGTGGACTTGAAAATGGAAATCCCTCTCTGCCATCCTGTAGGCCCCTCTTGCACATGTGTTGTTTCACATACAGAATTTTACCTGCAGGTTAAATTGGCTAAGACATAGCCACCTGGTATCTCGGAGGATTACCTATGGGGAATTTCCTGATTCTAGGTGTTACCAACGCCTTCAGGGCTACATCGAGATTTTGGCGCTCCGTTTCCTGAACAAAAAGTCAGCCCCTCTGATCTGCACTCAGTGGAAGTATTCTGCTCTTTTCCTTGAAAACCAAGCCAAGAGGGACTTTGGAGAATCATCCAACCCAATCATCTGACTCTAAATGTGAGAAGTTCATCTATTCAGTCAAGAAACATGTTTAAATCCCTTATTTTGTGCCGGGCATGAAACTCTACGAGGGGGGAGCACTGGAGAAGAGAGAATGACACTAAACATGACTGGGGCACCTGAGTGTCGGTTGAGCATCCCCCTCTTGGTTTGGGCTTAGGTCATGATCTCTGGGTCACGAGATCGAGCCCGGCATTGGGCTCCCCACTCAGCATGGAGTCTGCTTGAGATTCTCTCTCCTCCTCTCCCCCTGCCCCACCCCCCACTCGCACTCATACACTCTCTCTCTCCAATAAATAGATAAACAAATAAATAAAATCTTAAAAAAGAAAACAATGTAAACATGACTTCTGCCCTAGAGAAGCTGAGGGGTTGTTCTACAATCAGAAGATGCAAAGTAAAAAAAAAAAAAAAAGAAGATGCAAAGTGTCCTAGAGTTGTATAAAATGCAAGGCACTCTGGGAATTTGCCTGAAGGTCTAAGAGACGGTACCTTGTCTAAAGTTACTCAGAGGCAGAGGCAGAAATAAAACTTCAAGGGTAGTTTTCTGACTCTGAGGGCAAAGATCTTTGCCCAGTGTGGCAGAATGTCGAAAGTGGCCTCATTTATGTCCTCCCCTCATCCTGGCTCCTTAGATGCACCCTCGCACACCGCCTCCAGGCTGACTCGCTCTGAGTGCGGGACCCTTAAACGCTGCACTCCAGCAAAGACTTGGAAAGTACTAGCACACTGGGGTTTGCTCTCTTGTTGCTCTTGGAACATTGCCACCCTAGGAAGAGATCTGAGGTAGCCCGATAAAGGGTGCCAGACTGTGTGCAGAAGAACCATGAGCTCCTGCCAACAGTGCGCTGAGACCACCCCGTGCGTAAAACCATCTGAGACCAGTAACCCCTAGCTAGCCTGACAGGGCCCACAGAGCCCGCAACCGACCCCAGATGCATGAGGAAGCCCAGCCAAGCTCAGCAGAAGAACTGCCCGGCTGAGCCCAGCACAAATCAGCAATCGGCAGAATCTTAAACTGAGTACCCGTTGTTACATAGCAACAGATGACGAATGTGCCGCACTTGCCCCGCCCCCTGCCCCGCCCACTCCATGCAATAAATGGCAGGATGGCCCTTGTACCAGTTAACCGAGTCTCTTGCAACAGAAACATTCCACACCACCCTGATACACAATCAGGACCAAAGGAGACATACATGCCCCAGACGGAAGTGTCTTAAGACACTGATTACTGGAAATGGAGCGGATGCTTCTGCTCAGGTTTGCTTGCACTGACTTTGAGTCTTATTTGCCAAGGCTGGCTTGGTCTCCCTGCCAGGCAAGAGTGTACCTCACATACTGTCATGGACCTTTTGCATGAGATGAACGTGTCTCATGATCCTAACTATGTGTTATCTCAAAAAGAATTTCACCACCAACGGCTCTCTCGCGGCTTCCTTGGATCCTGTATCTTGTAAACTATGCACCCAGCATCTATTTCTATTAAACTTCTGTTATTTAGGAAGCACTGAAATGGAACTGAGGCGTTTTTGTTTTAAGTCGTCTCTGCACCCAATGTGGGGCTCCAACTCAAGACCCTGAGATCAAGAGTCGTACGCTCCACGGGCTGAGCCAGCCAGGTGCCCCAAAACAGAAATGAATTGTTGTTTAACTGTTAAGGAAAAAAAAGCAGTAAATAGGCTGAAGACTGGGGGAAAGCATGCAGCCTGCAGTCATGGGAGAGAGCTGTAAAGGCAGAATTTATAAAGATCATTCTTGCTAAACGCCTGGAGTGGCTCAATCAGCTAAGCATCTGCCTTCGGCTCAGGTCATGATCTCAGGGTCCTGGGATCGAGCCCATATTGGGGCTCCCTGCTCAGCAGGGAGTCTGCTTCTCCCTCTCCCTCTGCCCCCTACACCTCCACCCCCGCTCATGCTCTCTCTCTCTTTCTCTCTCTGTCTCAAAGAAATAAATAAAAAATCTTAAAAAAAAAAAAAAAGATCATGATTGCTTTCACTGTAGGCTTATGTGGCTGAATCTTGCCAGGAGGGTGGTGGGAAGTAAGGGATAATGGTGGGTAACAGACAAACCCACCACACAGTCCTTCCTCACAGCCTGCCAGACTGATGGCGGAGGCAGCCAAAGAGCTCAACCTAAGTGATAAGAGCCCACACTCACACCTCATTTACTACGTGCCGGACATGAACTCTGATACATATCCAACCTGTACGACCACCCTAGGGAAAAGGGGCTGGTGCCCCCCATTTTAAAGATGCAGAGATTGGTCAAGGAAGGCCTACAGCCCCATGCCTCGTCCACGTGGAACCAGTCTGCTCCCCATGGTCTGGCCCCGTGGTCTGGCTCCGTGGCCTACACTGTTCTCCCATGCACCATCTTGTTTTGCAACCTGGAGAGACCAGATTTCCCTGGAACATGTCTCTTCAAGATCAACTGCCCCGGATAAACAGAGCAAAACTTCCAACCATCTAAAGACAGCAATTCCCTAGCAGGTGTGTTCCACCCAATCCAGTAGCGTGCAAGAGGCCGGAGGAAACCGACCTGCTTTGACAAGGCAAGATTAACCAGAGGCTATGTGAGACCAAAGATATGTTTTCTCCTTGCCTTCAAGCTTTTCTCCTTTTGTTCTTCCCCTTCCCTCCCCCTCTGTATTGGGGGGCCCCCGTACCTCCTTACCACATCCTCCTCTTATTCTCCTAGCGGCTTTCTGGCCTTCTCTTCCTTCTAGAATGTATGCCCCTTCTCCTGGGACCTCTAAGGGAGTCTCCTGCCATCTTTCTGAAGTCCATCAACCCCCATTACTCAGCATCCTGGGGCATTGCCTAGGCGCCCACACGCTTCTAACCAGGGAAAACAGAACCACCAAAATGGAGATGTCGTCAAAAGGTTTCCAGGATCGAGGAGGGAGGTGGCCAGTTAAGGCCCCTCCAAGCCCTGCTCCAAATCGGACATCTGTTGAAATCCCTACTGCAAAGGGCTACCTTGTGGCTTAAACACATGAGAAGAAGGCGTGGGAGAAACTTCTGGCAGACAGCATGGCACAGAGGAGAGCGTGTGGGCAGGACCTCGCCCCTGGGCCCACGGCAACCCCTGTAGGTGACCTCATGTTTACCCTCTGAGCCTCAGTCTTCCCATCTGCAAAATAATGACGTCTGCACAGGGCCTTGGGGTCAGGGACCACCCCCGTTTTGAGAGTCTGATGGAACCTGAGTTCCTTCTTCCTTTCCAGAAAAGGGCATACACTTAACCTACCCATGATGTCAAAGGGCCCATAGACTCTAACCCCCTAAAACTCTCCACCACCTCCTTGGGGGAGTCCCCAGGGCTAGGGAGAGCTGGGGAACTCTAAGGAAACCTTAGCACTCTAGTCTGACTTCCTCCACCAGGAGAGAGAGAGCTCTGCCAGGGACAGGCTCACATGCCTCTTCCCTCTCTCAGAGTAGATTTATTCACTCATTAATACTCGTTCATCACGCTCCTGCTGTGGGCTGGCCGCTGTTCTGGGCACCAGGGACACACGTACGCATGTGCAGAGAAACAAAACACTGACGGGCCTGCATTTTGGTGGGAGAAGCACACCACCGTCTCAGGAATCTAAGCCTCGCTCTGGGCCATTGCACCCGACATCTGCTCTCTGGAGGGAGCGGCATGAAGGGACAGACGCATGAGTGCCCTCAAAGTAACACAGGTGTGACTTCACAAAGTGATCCATTTCCACCATGACCTCTACGAATCCCGCCCCACGGAAACGTAAATATTCCTGGTTTGGGAAACTTGTTCAAGGGAAAAAGGAAGGTCCAATTCCTCTCTATCCTAACACCAACCGAAAATATATTTTTCCAAACCTTCTTTCTTTCCTTCTGTTCATCGCCCTTCTCTTCTTCCCTCCTCCCTGCTCCCTCTCACCCTCCCTCCCTCCTTCCCTTCCTTCCTTCCAGAAATGTGGATAGAGCTGTGATCCCATGAGGAACAGCTCCTTTGCACCCTTTTGAGGAAGGGGAGGCACGGTGTTTCATCACTGCACCGTGAAGGAGTTGCTGGGCACCAAGAGAAGAAAGGAATGGTCAGCGCATGCGGGAGAGACGTGGCAGGAGCTGGCGATGGATGTGGAATGGGGGCAGCTGCAAATGGAGTGACAGGGCTCACAACTCTTGTGGCGGCCCTCCTGGCTCCACACAGTCCCCTGCTGTGTGTGTCCCCAACACAGAGAGAACAACGTGACCTCCGTCAGCATCCCCGCCCCCACCCCCAGTGAACAAGGCTGTGTGAAATGAACAAGAACCTTGGATGACCCTAAAATATGGGACAAGGGTCGTCTTGTAATCTCAGCTGTAAAAATTCACACCACCGGAGACCGTTTCCTCCGAGTATGTAATCACCAACGGTTTGGCTTTCACGGACACAGCGCCTCCGGGATTCTGATCTGAACCTCGAAGGTGCCGATAAATAGACAATGGTGGACAACGGGTGCTATTCAGGAAGCAGCTTATTTTGCTATTTTTTTTCTTAGATTCTACTGCAGAACAAAGCCAGATCTGTATCTGCAGAACATTCTTATAGCAACTGGAAGAAATTATCCCTTAACGAAGCTGCTGGAAAAATCAACTGCAAGGATAGCTGTCGGCCCTTCCCCTGGCCATCAAAAGATCTTTGCTATTCAAAGAGTCTTAAAAAAAAGAAACCGCCCAGAAGAGATGTCCTATTTAAAAATAAGGCAGTTTTCTATGCTACAACAAAGCGGAAGCATCACAAGGAGAAACAACAGCTCATACAAGAGAAAGAAAGTTCTGGAAATCCTTAAAATAGGCAAAAGAAAATCAAATTGCTACTGAAAAGCTGATTGATCTGACCGAAAATAGTGTCGTTGCTATACATTCAGAGTGAGGTCCACTTTCTCGGTGCTTAACACATTAAGTGTTAACACACATTAAGTCAAAGGCGCTGCATTTCTGAGTCCCCACTGCGGAGAGCCAACGTAAGACAGGATTCCTTTCCCACCTTCATGAAAATGAACTTGAATCCGTCATTAATATTTTATTGGGGCTTCGGTTTGCTTGGCCACGCTCCCTCGCCTCCGTTTCTCCTACTGGTTTATTCCAGGGAAGTGTCCCACGGGGCCCCACCTGTCCTCACCATCAGAGGGTAGAGTGGGCATCTTCAGAGTGGAGATAATAAAGAGGTGTGTGAGGAAGGAGAACCCTGTATTCCTCATGTGCCTGTCACTGGGGGAGGCACCTGGGAGCTGTCCTTCCCTGCCTCTACTGCCATCATCACCAGGGGTAGGCAACTTTAGTCCATCCACTGCTATCACGTGGAGCTATGTGGGAACTCAGCCCTCTTCGCCTGTCCCCTGGATTAGGGCAAACACCGCCAACCAGCTGGCTGTCCAAGTTATAAGTCTGACTACAGCACTTCTGACTTAAACCGCCCTCCCCCACCCCACCCCGTGAAGGTTCAAGGCCAAGACTGTAGCTCAGCCTGGAGACTCCCCCGCCCATGCCACCCGCCAGGGCTTGGCCCCCTCTCACCTCTCTAGCTTCCTTAGGCTCCTTCCTGCCTTCTGCCCCAGGAATACCACTGCTGAGGCTCCTGAACATCTCGTGTAGCCCATGCCTTCCGGCCTCAGCTCCTTCCCCTGGCATGCCCTTCCTGAAGGTCAAGGGCACTGGCTGAAAGGAGGAGTAGGAGCTCCCTCATTCAGCCCACATTCTGCTTCCCAGGCCACACACCCGAGGGGCTGGGTCTACCGGGATGGACCCCTTTTCCTCATTTGCACACATGCTGTGCTGGGCTCGGCTGTGGTCCTATCTCTAGGGGCTTGCCACATCACGTTGCAATGATCCACGTGTTCTCCTACCCCTAGCCCTTCATCAAATAAAGCTATCTTTGCCACACTCTCCCCACCCTGGTGCCCAGCACAATGCCTTGAACATGTAGACGTCAATAACCGGCTGGCTGGCTGAACTGGCTAGCTGGATGGGAGCGTGACGGCGGCTGAGCAAGAAGGGCGGGGAGGTGAGCCCTGAGAGCCCGTCTTGCTTCAGAGGCTTCGAGGGCTCCATGCCAGCGCCTTACCACGAGGGAGCAGGTCTCAGGGGCCGGGCGTGGGGGGAGCTGGACGGTCCTCACACCCATGGAGACCAACAGAATGGAGTTCAGGATGGTTCCTTGTAGGGACAAAGAAGGGATGTGATCTGGTCCAGCCCGAGGAGGTAGCAACCAAAGGCTAGTCCCGCAGGTGGCAGGAGTTCAAAGTGGGGAGAGGTCATGAGAGCTGCAGGAGTCAGCAGGGGACATACGGGGAGGCAGAAACACTCAAAACTGTAAGCAGAACCCGTGGAACCTTCCCCAGAACACTGGACCAGTGATGTAGGCTGGGGGGGTTGCAGGGACAGGGGGACTAAGTCACTGACTTACAACCCGATTAGAAAACTGAAGGGGGAGAGGAGCACAGGAAAAGCCAGTCTGATCTAGGAGAACAAAATTCCGGAAGGCAGTAGGGATCGAAATTACGTCCAGCCAGATGGTGGAGACGCTGCCTCCCCGGGGTCTGGATCCAGTCGGCTGAGACGGAGCCCTTATCTTCTGGAGCCACTGGTGGCACACTGGTGCCAGGGGCTGGTGGCTGGTATGAGGAGGACGTCACGAGGGTGGCAGGAAGGGAGCATGTTTTGTAGCCTTTAAATATATCCCAGCTTTGAGGAACCACTTCTTCTCCAGGTAAATTTGCATAGGTGGGAGGAAGTGTCCTAAAACGACATTGCCCAAAAATGCAGCTACAGGTTGTGACGGCTTCGGGAGAAAGGGATCCGTGTGACCCAGGGCAGGGGTAGAGGATGTCAGCTGAGCCCCTCTCTGGGGAATAAGGGATAAGGAGAGGAATAGCAGGAGCAGGGACCTTGGTTTATTGGTTCTAGATCCACCGACAATGGCCAAGGCTGAGAACTTAGGGAGGTTCCAGAAATGATGCCACGTGACCCTCGTTAGTCCCTTTCCTGCCGTATGCCCCACTCCCAGCCCCCACTCCATGTCACCAACAAGAAAGCCCTGAAAACCACACTAACCGCACACCACCTCCGACGCAGCCCAGACTGGTGGAACCAGGAGGGGAGAGGCAGTGGCGGCCACGTGTGGGCGTGGCTGCGGGGTGACTGGCGGGAAAAACCAGGTTACTGAAACTGAAGTCAGACGCCAGAAAGGGAAAGAGCACAAAGCCAGCAAGGTCTGGAGAAGGAACTCCGGGGGCTTCTGTTCTGGAAGGTCTCTGAAAATACAGGGGAATCTGGAACAAAATGCCAAATGAAACTTTCAGAAATGAGTCCCTTGTGAATTGCAGCGAGTCTCCAGGCAAGGGTGTGTGAGTAGGGACCTCTGCGGGCCAAGGGACAAGGACAACTGGACTTTGGAACAGCTCCCCCAGTAGACCGCGGGAGCTAGAGAAACACTTGTCTGCTCTTCGGAGCTGAGGGGCTGCCCGGAGGTCAAGTGCACGGAGGAAAGTATCAGCTCTAAGGAAAGATAAAGGGCCTATGTGTGTATCCAACACACGCCCACTGTGGAAACAAGCGGAAGAACCGGGATGGTCAAAGTCCGAGATACGGCATCTGGTTAAAGCAGCCACACCCCCCGGGGCCTCCCAAGATTTCTGGTTGCCCAATGGATCCCTATCTTTACTCTATTTCCCACTTTCAGTAATTATGAGCAAACGATTAGGGAGAATTCATTATTCTATTACTCTTCACCACCGGGTGAAGTGATCTTCAGCCCTAATCAGAAATGCAAGAATTGTGGGGTGCCTGGGTGGCTCAGTGGGTTAAGCCTCTGCCTTCAGCTCAGGTCGTGATCTCAAGGTCCTGGGATCGAGCCCCGCATCGGGGTCTCTGCTCAAGCAGGGAGCTGCTTCCCCCTCTCCCTCTGCCTGCCTCTCTGCCTACTTGTGATCTCTTTCTCCCTGTCAAATAAATAAATAAAATCTTAAACAAAAAAGAAATGCAGATCAGGAAGACGCTACTTAAAAAAATGAAAGTCTGTCTTTCTTGGTGGTGCATTAAGAGCAACTGATTTGGAGCCAGAAGACCTGGACCTGAACCTAGCTACGCTAGTGGGGTCATCTTGGGCCTGTGCTCCCACGTGTAAAATGTCAATAGTCTCGCTAACCCTTTGCACAAATGAGATCGTGTGCATAGAGAGTCGAATCCCGACCCCAGCACATATTTGATACGCAATTAATATGAGACACTCAGCTGATATGATTCTGCTCTACCTTAAGTATAATGTTTGTTAGTCACTGGAAATACTACTCGAGGAGGGTGAATTGGCCTTGATGCTGCCCCACGCGGGCTTACAATTTTCTGGCGCCAAATGATTCAAGGCTGAGCCTCTGCTTTATCAAACACAGCGTTGTGTTTGGACACACACGTTAGGATGACCATCTCAAGAAATGCTTTCTTCTTCCAGTTGGAGAGAGAGGCTGGCATTTATAAAGACATCCTCTGTTTCCATAAGCAGGTTAGGCCGGTTTCCCAGCTATGGCCTGACACCCGTGACCCAGGGTGGCTCTGAGCCACCCGCGGGGCTGCTGTTGGAGCCCAGCAAGTCCCACGAGAGCAGAAAGTTCCAGGAGCTCTGAGGCGGGCCCCAGGAGCTGCAGCAACTCGCTTACCATGAAACCAACCCAAAGCAGTGTGACCAAGAAGGTTGCACACAGACCCTCTGTGCCGGGTGACACCCGGGGTGGCTTCTGAGGTCTCAAGGTCCTTGGTAAGGAAGATTTTTTTTTTTTAAATGGAGCAGAGTGGAAGGACAGAGAGAGAAGGTGACATTTGTCTGGGTTTTCCCCACAGATGGTAGAACAGAGAAGGCCCTGAGCTTAACTGGGAAAAGGCCTTGAGGACACTTCCCGGAGGGTATAGATGGAGGCCAGTGGCGACCTGCGGTCCCCTCCCCCCCTCCTGAAAGCAATAGGCAACAGTGTTGAAACGCCACGGTGGAGATGTTCCAGAACACGCAGGAAGGCAGGCCTGCACAGTAGCTGCTAGCTGCCCCAGCAGCTGCTCTCAGTTATTAAGACACACGGACATGCTCTCATCCAGTTGGCATAAACCTCTGCCCTGAGGCCCTCACTGCTCCCCATCGCTCCGGCTGCCACGACACCTCCTCCAGGAAGCCCTAGCCCTCCTCAAGATCCAGAGAGGCAACCACAGGGTTAACACCTGCCACAGGGGGCCTCCAGGAATTTCTGATTGGTCGGGACTAGTGGTGAAATGGTTTGAAGATCACCCCTGACATTGGCCCCAACTCCCCATGATCTACCATCTCCAGGGGGTAGAGGCAGAGTAGTTGGGGGGGGCGGGGGGTTCTCCTGGTCGCATTTCTCTCCTAACTCCCAGGACTCAACTGCCTCAGCCACCCACCCGCATTCTTACTGCCACGGGCAGCCACCACAACGCAAACCCTGAACTTCTCAGTTCAAACTACGGGGGGTGGGGCGGGGGCTGGGGGGCCTGTTGCCGCATCCAAGTGGGGCAAAAGCAAAGGAGCAGACAGACATCTCCACAGTGCCACGGCAGCGTGGAGATTGTGAAAACCACTCACAGCCAAGGAAGGGCAGCCAACTGGGCCATTCCCAGCCCGATCGCCCACCGCCCTGTGCGGCCCCCTCCGGGGACCCAGGGCCCTCCTTATTTCATTGACCTCGAACTAAGATGGCATCCCCATTCAACCAAGGAAAGCTCCCAAAGTCCGGGACCTCAGCATTAAAAACATGCACTTCCGATTCTTTGTCCTCTTTTTGTACATTGATCAAGTAATGCACCACATACCACAAAGTTCTTAGAAACTGAACCCAGAATATGCAGTTCTATAGCCAGTTAAGTCAGAGTGGAGAATTAAGGATAATGCCTGACAACCCTTACTCTCCCTCCCTCCCCCCCCACTTCCCTCCTTCCTTCCCTCCCTGCCCCACTCTCTCCATCTGACACACATGCAGACATACACACTCTCTTCTCGAGGACATCTTCGAGAAAGATTTTGCCAGAACTGGTAGGAACTATCACCAGCCCATTAGGATAGCCAATTTACAGCTGCCCTGAGGCTACGATTTAAACCAGGTCCTTAAAAGTCCTTATCTCTGTGTTTTTCATGGGCAGCTACCTGGATTACGTACACCTTGTCGAAAATATAGGCGAGACTCTACGGCTGTGCTAGGGTCAGGTGATTACTGAAACACAAAGAGAGACATAATCCACACCAGACCGTGTCCCCTAGGAGACCAGAGGCCTGTGGGGCAGGTGAGATATCCATGGGACAGGAGATGCTTCCCCGTCCCCAGGCCAATTGGTTACCACGAATAATTTCTTTCCCTGAATAACACAAACAAGCAGGTTTTCCCTATTTTGTACAAGAGGAGGGAAGCAGCAGGAGACCAGCTGTCTGATGGAGTATAATCCTGATGCCTGTTTCTAATAGCAAGACAAATCCTTGATGGAAAATGGACGAAGTAATCGAGCTGGCAAGAAATCAGAAGGAAATACCCAGACCCCTTCCTTCCTAGGTGTACACGTCGGACACCTCTGAAGCTCATAATCGAGCAGGAAAAGAGAACGAAGATTACTCTATAGATACAGTTTTGATTTTCTTATCTGCTTAGGTGGCCTTCTGGAGTGGTTGGGTTTGATTTTTTTTTTTTTTTTAAAGGAATGCCTGCACCACAGGAAATCAACGCCGGCACAAAAAATAAAGTCATGTGGAATTTTTGAACATGGCCATACGGTAGAATCCGTATCCTAGTTGTTATAATGAAAATAGAACTCCTGCTTCTTAATTAAAAAAAAAAAAAGAGATCAAGTATAAATCTCAGCTTTGTTAGCACCGCGGTGCCTGATGTGAAGTGGGTCATGAAGAAAGTGGCCCTAGAGGAGATGCCACGTGCAGAAGGAGGAGAGGCAGGTGAGAGTGTTCCCGTGGGCGTCTGGGGCAACCCTCTGGGGCACACTTACTTGGGTGTGCCCGTGGGTTTCCAGTATCTGCAGAAAAGGTACTGCCCGTCGGCGTTGACCAGGTGAGGCAGGTCCCGGTACGGAACGCTCTGCGGGGTCCGCCTGGGAGAACTTTCCTCCGGCATTCTGGAAGGATCGTCAAGTCCTTGAAAGGAAAGAGGACATATTCCCAAGTCAGAGATATGGCAAAACACACAGAGGTGGGGAGAAAAGCATCGTTCGGTGTCAGTAATATTTTTTAAGCAGTAAAAAACAAAAAAAACAAAAACCAAAAAACAAAAAAACCCTTCATTTCAAAGATTTTTAAAAACCCATATATTTCTTGCAATCCCTCCAAGACTGAAAAATCCCATTTGTTCTTAAGAAAATGCTCACTTTATTTTTTAAGTGCCTCATTACAGCTTTTTCCCCCTTCCCATCTGTGTTTATTTTAAATCATTTCAGGAAACTTCATCTTAAAGACTATTTTAGCTGTAATCAAGTGGAAATTATAGTCAGCTCTGTGGGTATAAAGACCCAGCTGCAATAAGACCCATCTATCTCAAAATCCCCAAGGAAGTTTCAAAGGGACACGATAATGAGGTGGATGATACTCCCAATTAATTCCTCCTGTCTGAAATTCCAAAGATTCCGTGACAAACCTGTTTCCATCTTGTCCTGGCTTTTGCATTCCACAACCACAACAGCATGGAGGATCAGAGCCAGGCAAATAAGGGCTGTTCCCTCATCTCAGCGGTCACAGGGCAGCATTCAAGCAGCTCCCGAGCCCCTGTCCCCCACCCGGCGCCCTGCCCCCAGAGCCTGCCTTTCGGGCTTTAGGGGGTGCGGAGCCCGGGGAGCCTGCGATCAGCTCGCACTGACAAGCTCTCCGGGGCTCCCCTCCTTCCCCAGGGGCGGGGAACATGCGCCTGCGATGCCCCACTACTAGTTTAGGTCATCACTTTCCCTACACAAACCGATGGAGGGGTTCGGGGAGGAGAGGGGCTCGCGAACCCCGCACCTCCTGCCCAGGGAAACTGGGAAACTAGCTCCGCGCACCCCGAGGCACCTCGCACACACACAAATGCGGGTCCCCGAGGCAAAGTCACCCCCCCCCCCCCACCGAGGCTCTTGACAAACTTTGCTTTCCTGCCTGTCTCCGACAGCGCAGGGAATGGAGGAGCCCCGCAGCTGTCACTGGGAAAGCCACGGGAAAAACCAGCAGACTTCTCCGGCGTGTGCACGGGGACGGCGGGGTACCGAGAAGATGGAGTTGACGGGGACAAGTTGGTTTGGGGGCTGGTGCGAGGGAGCAGGGGAGGGCGCGCGCACACACGCGCGCACACAGACACGCGCACCACACACACGCGCGCACACACGCGCGCGCACCAGGGGGCGCGGGAGCCCACGCCGAGCGTGCGGGGGACCCCCGAGGCTGCTCCCCACCCCTGGGGACGGCACTTGCTGGCTGGGGCGGGGACCGGGAGGCAGTTACCGGGGCCACGAACGCCGCTGTCGCGTTCCCCGAGCGCCGCGGGTCCTCGTCTGCGGCGGGCCGGTGTCGGGCCGAGCTGCGCGCCGCCGGCTCCGCGGCGACAGGGCGCGGCGTCTGCGCTGCCACTTTATCCCCGGGCCGGCTTGGCGGCGGGGGCGGCCCGAGGTGGGTGGGGACGCGCGGGACCGGCGGGCGGCGCGGAGAGGCGGCGCCCGAGGCCCACGTGTGCCCGGCCCCGCGGGGAGGAGCGGGGGGCACAGCCCGCAGACCCGGCCACGCGCTCCTCCCCGCGGGGCCTCGCAGGAGGCCGCGCCCCAGGGTGGCCGCCCGCCCGGGGACCATCAGGAGGCCTGGAACCCAGCCGGGCTCACCCGAGTGTCAGCGCGGGAGGACTCGCCACACCCACGCGCAACACACCTAGCGCACACAGACCCACGTAGGGACCCGCACACACACCACACATACAGACTGCAAACGCACACGGACCACACGTGTGCCCGGACCCACACCCGGATACTACACGTACAGACACAGACAACACACAGGGGCACATGCAGATACATGTAGACGCTCCATGTTCACAAGGACACACGCCACACGTACAGGCATGTGCATAGACGTGCCCACGGATATACACGCATGGACACGTACAGACGCACAAATGACATACCCCACGCACAAACAGACGCACAAGCGCATACATACTTAGTACACAAAGAGGGACACGTGATGGCCACAGAGATACACAAAACCACCCAGACCCACACAGAAAGGGTGACACACTCATGTGCAGACACCCGTAGACCTCTCCAAGCACACAAACATGACATGCACATATGGGCAGACACGCATATCGCACGCACGTGCGCGCGCGCACACACACACACACACACAGACACATTCACACCCCCACAGAGACACACACGGTCAGACACACATATAAAAAGCTGGGGTGGGGGTGCACAGCTCCCTAGGCGGTAAGGTAGAGGCAGACTGGTGGAGGACTTGTCCCTCTGCTTCCATCCCCAGCAACCGTCCCCAGGTCCCAGGAGGTAGGCACCCAAACGAAATCTCTGGTGCGTCTACATAAGCCAAGGGAAGGTCTGAACGCTCTCCAGTAGCCTGTGGGGGTACAAGAACCACCTGCTCTAGCTCCTCCGTTTGTCCTGTGGGCCTTAATCTCCTCACCGGCAGCCTGGGTACAACAATACCTGTGTCCCCAAGGAGTGTGACAAATGTCCCCAGCTCACACTGACCTCAGCTGGCCTCTGTGCCTTTCCTTCTTTCACAAATAACTTTACACCATAGCAATGTTGAAAAGAACTGCTGTCCTCCAGAAACCCGTATCTCAATGTCACATTGTGGGAGTTGAGGGGGCCCAGGCTGCTTCGAGCCTGTGATCTAACTTAAGAAGTAAAACAATAGCCTTTGAGAAGCTATGGGTTTTAAGTGCCGCCAAGTGGCCCAGCAAACTCTCTGGCCTCAGGCAGTTCATCAGGCCCGGGACAGAGAAGGGGCAGCTAAATGACTTCTCCGAGGGGCAGTTTATAAATCCGCGCAGGACGGGTCTAGAGGCAGCAGCCCTGGGGCAGGGAGCTGGGGGCCCCCGGCCTTGCCGCTGGCTCTGCTAAGTATATTGTATTTACTTGGATGGTAATTTCTTCAAGGCGGGGCAATTGGGGATCTGATAGAGGTTGAGGGGGGCCCAGAGCCCACCAGTCCACGTTGGCTGCGGCTGTTGTTTCTGTTTTTATCCAGCTCCAACATTCCAAAACTTTAAATAGACGGTGTGAAAGTTTGGAGAACAGATTTTGCTGAAGTTGTCAGCAGAGCCTCTAGAAATGGTGGTAGAGAGCTTGAAGATTTGCTTGCTTGGGTACCAGCATAAATGAGAGCGCGATGTGCCGTCAGCAGGTTGGGAAACCAGGACTGAAGGGATGGAGGCTGCGCTGTTGTGTGTCTGGCTTTTTTTTTTTTTTAAAGTAAACTTTTTATTTTGAGATACTGGTAGAGTCACATGCATTTGGTAACAAATAATACAGAGAAATGCTGTGTGTCCTTTACCCAGTTTCCCCCCAATGGTAACATCTTGGGAAACTGTAGGACGGTATCACAACCAAGATACCGACACTGATACAGTCAAGATGCAGAACATTCCAGAACATTGTGCTGCCCTTTTGTAGGCAGAGCTACTTCCTTCCCACCCCCATTTCCTTTATAACCCCTGCCAGGTGCTTAATTTGTTCTCTGTTTCTAAAATTTTCTCATTTCGAGAACATTCTATGACTTAAATCACACAGTATGTGACCTTTTAGGATTCACTGTTTTCTTTCAGCATTTCCAGGTGGTTGTGTGTAGCATTCTATAGTGTGGACAAACCACACAGTTCGTTGAGGGACTTTTGGGTCGTTACCCCTTTGGGCTATTATGAATAAAGCTGCTTTTGGAGCTCACATACAGGTTTTTGTGGGAACATGAATGTTTGTTTACTGAGAGGGTGATTGCTGGGCCATACGGAAATCGCATGATGTTTAAGAGCCTGCCCATGTGTTCCGGAGTGGCCATGCCCTTTCACATGCCCATCCAGAATGTGTGAGAGAGCCATTCTCTCCGTGTCCTTGTTAGCTTTCAGTGTTGTCTCTTTCTTTACTTTAGCCTTGTCCTCCCCACACTCTTATCTCTTCCTCTCCCTCTGGGACACAGTGATACAATGTTAGATCTCTTGTTATAGTCCAGTACCTCTCTGAGGCTCTCTTCATTTGTTTTCCTGTCTATTTGCTTTCTGTTGTCCGGATGGGGTAATTTCTAGTGCCGTATCTTCCAGTTCACTGCTCCTTTCCTCTCTCTCCTCCATTCTGCCTTTGAATCCATCCTCTGAGCTTTTTGAATTCAGCTATTGAGTTGATCAGCTCTACAATTTCCCCCTCTGGTTCTTCTTTAGATCTTCTCTTCCTCAGCTGAGACTTTCTATTTTCCATTAGTTTCAGCCATGTTTGTAATTGTCCCTTGAAGCATTTTTATCATGGCTGCTTTAAAGTCTCTGTTCTTTCCGGTGGCATCTAGTTATTGTCTTTTTTCGTTCAATTTCAGGTCTCTGTGGTTCTTGGTGAGATGTGTGATTTTCTATGGAACCCCAGATGGTCTGGTCTTGTATTATGTGGTGAGACTCTGGATCTCATTGAAAGCTGCTGTCTTAGCTGGTCCTCTGACACTGCTGCAGGCCAGGGGATGGGTGGGGTTGTGTGTGGCCTCATCACTGCCACGTAGAGCTAGAAGCCTGGGTTGCCTACTCAGCCTTGGTGGGTATGGGACAGCACCATGTTTTTCTTCCGTGTTGTTTGACTAGTGTAGAAAGGTCAATGTCTGAAGCTTTTTGTCTTGTTCAGCTTTCTCTCTCCTGGTCCTTTGGCTGAAAAAAGCAGTCTTTGGTTGGTTGGGTATCGTTAGGTCTGTGACCATGGCGTTTCTGGGTTGGTGGCTTCTCCAGCTCCAAGACTGGACTATCTAAGGCAAAACAAAAACCCAGGCACTCGCTGCTATGCCATTCCTTGGCGCCTGAGCTCCCTAGCTGGTCTGCCTTTTCTTTCCGCTTTCAGAGTCTCCTTCGTTTGTTTTATATATGATGTCCAGAGTTTTTAGTTGACTTACTGGGAGCAGTAGGGAAAAGCACATCTCCTGTGCCATTGCAGGTGCAGTTGTCCCATATCTGGCTATATAATCCAGCAATCCTCGCCCACCCATGTGCCCACGGAGACCTCAGGACCCTGTCTCTCTAGACTGGACCACTCTAGAGACAGTCATCTTCCGGAAGAGTGCCAGTTGGCAGGATCTGCCCTTCTAGCTTGGGATGAAAGAACAGGGCAGCAATTCAAATAAAAGTGGTATCTTTCTGCTCCCACTAGTATCTTGTGTGGCTTTCCAGAAATGTTCTAAGGTTTGAGATGAGTGGAACGTGCTGGAAATACCTGTGGGGAGGAAGGAAGTAGGAGCAAACTAGGAGACAATAAGACAATAAGAAAGCCAGGAGTTTCTCTTATTAGAAATTTTGGCAAGGGCAAATTAACTTCTACAGCTTTTTCCAATCACAGGAATTTGGGGTGTTGTATACCTCAACTGTGAATCACTCCTGGATGGAGAGAGGTGGAGGTTGGGAATGGAGGGATGGTTATTAGAGTGAATGATAGAGAAGAGGTAAGAGTTTGTACAAACTTAAAAGGAAAATCAGATTGAGCAAAAATACCTAAACTCTGAAATATGCTCCATTGACCAGCTGTGTAACTTCCAGTGACTTACTTTGCCTTCCTGAGACTGTCTCCTCACCTGAAATGGGGGGATATGAATACCCATTGCTGACCTTGGCCACAGTCAGTTGAGATTGTGTCTGTGCGGTACTAAGCCCAGTGCCTGGTGGGCAGTCAGCTTGCACTAAATTCAGGGTGGCAGCCCGGTGGCCCAAGAAAAGGTACTTTTTGTCCGAAGAAAAAAAAATTAAGATTTTTAAAAATGTATTTATTAGAGAGAGAGAGACAGAAAGAGGGAGAGCACGCATAAGCAGGGGGAAGGGGAGAAGGAGAGGGAGAAGCGGACTCCCTGCTGAGCAGGGAGCCCAATGTGGGGCTCGATCCCAGGACCTTGGGATCATGACCTGAACTGAAGGCAGACGCTTAACCAACTGAGCCACCCAGGCGCCCCGAAGAAAATCTTTCATGTGAATTTTTTAAATTGGTAATTTTGCATGCAAATCCAGATTCCCAGCTTCTCTTGAAGAGCAGAGAGATATGGTCACAAGGGGCTGCAGTGCCAGATGTGTTGAGCACGAGATAGGGAGGCTGGACTCGTGGGTCTCGAACTGAAGAGAAAGGTCAGGCCAGAGATGTGGGTGTTGC
Source organism: Potos flavus (assembly GCA_028534135.1). Taxonomy (NCBI): domain Eukaryota; kingdom Metazoa; phylum Chordata; class Mammalia; order Carnivora; family Procyonidae; genus Potos; species Potos flavus. The sequence goes on along the minus strand of CM052898.1, from coordinate 49,969,139 downwards.
ACCTTGCACCTGTGGGCTAGAGCACACTGACGTCAGGAGAGTGGGGAAGCAGAAGTGTAACTTGGCAGCCTGTGCATTGCATCTGGTCTGCAGGAGGTTGAGATTGGCCATTGCTGTCCTTTTGAAATATTTGCGTTAGCAGCCCACATTCTATGTGACAGTGCTGGTCTCTGGATTTCCTCTGGAAGGGCAAAAGCCTGGCAACATGGGGCCACCTTTGTGCCTGATGGTGGTCAGCACTGTGGCTGGATGGAAGCTGCCAGCTTCGGGTGCTGCATGCTTCTGCCCTTTTGCAAGGCCCTCTGCTGTGCCCGCCTAAAGAAAAACTAACTCTCCAAATTTATTCTATGAGGCCAGCATTACCCTGATACTAAACCAGATAAAGACAATACAAAAAAGGAGAACTATAGGCCAATATTTCTGATGAATGTAAGCACAAAACTCCTCAATAAAATATTAGCAAACCGAATCCAACAGTACATTAAAAAGAACCATTCACCAGGATCAAGTGGGCTTTATTCCCGGGTTGCAAGGATGGTTCGATATTTGCAAATCAGTCAATGTGACACATCACATCAATAAGAAAAAGGATAAAACCATATGATCACTTCAATAGATACAGAAAAAGCATTTGACCAAGCATAACATCCATTCATGATAAAAACCCTCAACGAAGTAGGTTTAGAGGGAACATACCTCAATATAATAAAGGCCATACATATATGAAAAACCCACAGCTAACATCACGCTCAGTGGAGAAAAACTGAGAGCTTTTTCCCTAAGGTCAGGAACAAGACCAGGAGGTCCACTCTCACCACTTTTATTCAACATAGTACTGGAAGTCCTAGCCACAGCAATCAGACAAGAAAAAGGAATAAAAGGCAGCCGAATTGGCAAGGAAGAAGTAAAACTCTCACTATTTGCAGGTAATGTGATACTATATAGAGGAAACCCTAAAGACTTCACCAAAAAACTACCAGAATTTAGTAAGGTCACAGGATACAACGCATGTCAGAGTGGCTAAAATCAAAAACACAAAGAACGTGTTGGCGAGGATGTGGAGAAAAAGGAACATTTGTGCCCTGTTGGTGGGACGACAACCTACAAACTGGGGCAGCCACTGTGGAAAACAGTATAGAGGCTCCCTGAGAAGTTAAACATAGAACTACCCTATGATTCAGTAATTGCACTATTACATATTTACCCAAAGAATTCAAAAACACTAATTCAGAGGGACACATGCGTCGCTATGTTTATAGCAGCATTATCGACAATAGGCGAGATATGGAAGGAGCCGAAGTGTCGAACAACTGGGGATGACGAGATAAAGATGTGATATGTATACAGAGTGGAATATTATTCAGCCACAAAAAGAGTGAAATCTTGCCATTTGCAATGACATGGATGGAGCTAGAGAGTATAATGCTAAGCGAAATCAGTCAGAGAAAGACAAATGCCATATGATCTCACTCATATGTGGAATTTAAGAAACAAAACAAACAAACAAAGGGGAAAAAGAGAGAGAGAGAGGCAAACCCCAAAACAGGCTCTTTAACTATAGGGAGTGCACACTGATGGCAACCAGAGTGAGGTGGGTGGGGGGATGGATGAAGTACGTGATGGGGATTAAGGAGGACACTTGTGATGAGCAGGAGTGATGTATGGATGTGTTGAATCACAATATTGTACACCTGAAACCATATAACACCGTATGTTAACAATACTGCAATCAAAATTTTTAAAAAAATTAAAAAGCTAACCCTTGAGTGTCTAGTTTGTTTCACTGGGTGAGAACATGAGGGAGGGGGTAGGTTTTGGTGGTGGCTGATGAGGTGTGATGGGTAGTTCTGGACTTTTGGCCTCTTTGGGACACCCAAGCCAAAGCCTGATGGGTACTAGCTGACACAGCAGAAGAGTCGGGACAGAGAGGAGGGCTTGGAAGTAAGTGGTACTTGAGGTCATGGCCATGGATTCAATTGGCCAGGAACCATGAACCCAGGAGAGAGCCTTGTGAGGAGAAGGAGGAGGATGGGGACAGGAAGAGTGTGCCAAGGTGAGAGAGACAGAAGATCACTTGGAAGGTGTATTTCACAGAATCTAAAGGTACAGCATGTTGTAAGAAGGACCAACAGGGGTCAAATGCTATCCAGATGTCAAATAAGAGGACTGGAATGGGTTCAATAGATTTAATGACAAGGAGCTCATTTGTGACCTTGGAGAGAACCCAGTTCGTGGATTAACTAGGATAGAAAACAGCCTACACTGAGCTATGACAGGGGTGGGTGGAAAGTGAGTGGAGACAACTCTTTCTAGATGTTTTGCGTGAAGAAGAGCTAATGGTATGTGGAGGCGAAGTCTATGCATTTTGGAGCCAGACGACCCGGATTTGATCCCCGTCTCTGGCGACTTGAACTACAAAATCTTGGACAATTGGTTTACCTTCTTTATGCCTCTGCAAAAAGAGGATAGTTAAGAATCCTGTCTAGCTCGTGGCACTGACTGGGATAGAGCAGGTCAGTTGCCTCACACAGTACCTGGCTCTAGGTAGGCAAAATGTGAGACGATGTCGCCATTAAGTTAAGGGAATTTATGCTTGCGTGAGAAGTTCCAATGAGAACCAGACTTAACAGTGAGTGGCGAGTCCCCTTCCCACTCTTGCGCCCTGGTTCCTGTCCCCAGAGGCGACCACCCGGCAGGGTCTTGTGTGGCTTTCGATAGGTGCTCCGAGTTCTGAGGAGAGTGGAACATGCTAGAAATACCTTGAGGAGAAAGGGAGAAAGTAAGAAGCAAGGGCACCAGAGGGGACTAACTGCATCTCTGTGGGGCTCCCCATTGCTGGGCTTCTTGGAGAGGTGGGACCAAACTGTTAAGTGTGAGTGTTAAGGACACGGCTTGAGAAACATCTCCTCAGGGGGGATGAGAAAGTCTGTTGCCTCAGTGGCCCCAATGAATGGCCATTTGCGTTGTGACTTTGCAGGTTTCCACTATCTCTAGGTAGACAGAGTCAGACCTGAGTTAGATCGTAGGACCTCAACTGATGTCATAGACTTGTTTGGTGCAGGGAAAACCCCACATGTTTGGTGACCAGGAGCGCCAGAAGGGAAATGTTCTGTGTAAAAGTAAAGGAGACATTACCAGAGAGAACTGGGTTTTCCCCTACTCAGGGTGACTACTGGGTTTTTCCAAAACAAAGAGAAAGGAAAAAAGAAACACTTTGTACTCTATACAATACCTACAAAAAAAGAATTTACTGGAGGACAGAATCAACCGAGTCATGTACCTGGGGCTGTTACGGAGAGGTCATAAATATTCTTAATGTTGTTGTGACAAGATGTGTTGATTTGGTTGTTCCGTCTTATTAAAATGGTTGTAAAAATTTTCCCCAAATCATTTCTGCCTTGGCCCCTTTCCCTATTTTTTCCATAAAAATTTCCTTCTTCATAAATTCTTCCTGTGGGGGACGCCTGGATGGCTCCGTCGGTTAAGTGTCTGCTTTCAGCTCAGGTCATCATCTCAGGGTCCTGGGATTGAGCCCCGCGTAGGGCTCCCTGCTCATCGGGGAGTCTGCTTCTCCCTCTCCCTCTGCCCCTCCCTGCCCCTTGTGATCTCTCTCTCTCTCTCAAATAAACATACAATCTTTAAAAAAACATAAAAAATAAAAAATAAATTCTTCCTGTAGAGATTTGGGGCCTCTGATCTCCATAGTTAAGAGAGGGCTGCTGGGTACTAAATGTGAAATAAGTTCCAACACATGTGTGGGTGCAGGAAAGCTCTGGAAAGCTGGCTCCATCCTCCGTCTACCCTTCCATGTCAATGGAAGGGCAGTGTCATTAGAAGAGAGAATTCCAGAATGGCAGGTGTGGCAGCCGAGCGCTTTCCGGCCTTTCCTTGACCACTAGGAATCGAGCAGGAAAAACAAAACAGGGAATTTCTGATCCTTTTAGTGTGGGTCCCACAGAAGTTGCATCTGTTGGAATCCAAATAGGGAGGTAGGTGAATAGCCACCTTTGTCAACTGCCACCACTGCCACAGAGGCCCTGCGGGAGGGCCCCCACCGGGATTTCGCAGCTGAGGAAACCTCGCTGGTCCCTTGACTTGCCCAAGGCTCTACGTGGGGAAGGGGCAGAGCCAGCCTCTGGACCCGATCCATCCACCTGCTGAGTTCTGTCCTTTGCCACGTGGGCTGCCACGTGAGCCCAGGCTGCCAGGGAAAACGGATGGAGGTGTTCAACACTCAGGGATTAAAGAACACTCAGCTTCACAGTGAGAAAGGCCCTCTTCTCGTTCATCTTTCTGCTGAGTAAAAAACAAAGTCTTTGGGGCGCCTGGGTGGCTCAGTGGGTTGAGGCCTCTGCCTTCAGCTTGGGTCAGGATCCCAGGGTCCTGGGATCAAGCCCCGCATCAGGCTCTCCGCTCAGTGGGGAGCCTGCTTCCCCCGCCGCGCCCCCCCCCCACCTACTCGTGATCTCTCTCTCTCTCTCTCTCTGTAAAATAAATAAATAAAATCTTAAAAAAAAACTCACGAAGTCTTTGTTAGGTTTTTACATGTCAGTAACATGCCAGTGTTCGTGCCTCTCCCTTTTTAGCCACTTGGCTTTGTTATTGTTATCATTCATTTTACTTGTAGAGTTATCTTAAATGCGTGGCAAGGGTTTGTTTTCTATTTACAGAAACCTTTGAGAAAGACGCGAAGTTTAAAACAGGGGTTGATTTAAAGAAATATATCAGGTAAATTGCAGAGCACGTGGGACATAGATAATGCAAAGCCGTGGTGTCCGTGGCGGGGACACAGGGGTGGGGTCCTGGTGGGAGAGCTGCGTGTGGTCCTGGCCTCCCTGCCTCCCATGCTGGGCCTCGAACCTGCCTTTCCTGGTGAGGGCTCCCTCCATACCAGCCTACTACTGCAGTTCTGGGCTTCAGCTTCCTGTGGGTCAGCAGAGGATTGGCCCAGATGGTCTCCCAGGGTGTCTTCCAGCTCTAAGAGACATTCTGTGGCTGGCTATTTTTACTATGTATTTAAGCACCAGGGCCAGCCCTATTAGGAAAGGCCATTAAGCACAATCAAATTTACCAAGATGAAAATACTGGTCCCCCACCCACACACCACCTTCTTTAAATGCATTTGGCAAGTCCAGAAAGCCAGCAATTAGTAAGTGGGCCCAATCACTATAACGAGATCTGTTCTCAGCAGTAAAGGAGAAATTCCTGCACTGACTAATCTGGTTAATGGAGCGGTTAAAAGTTCTGCATGCTGAAAAATATTCCTTTGGGGTCATTATAAGTGCAAATAAAATGGACCCCCGCTAGCAAGTAACAGTGGCAGGTAACATACTTGTATCTTTCTACTTTGTTCTTTGCAAAAAAAAATTTTTTTTTGGCTTCTTTTGAAATAGATGCAATTGACCTAATGCGAAGTTTTGGTCTTTGAAGGCAAATGAGGTAGTGGTTGTGATTAGGCAGGGAAAGTCCAGGGATGGGTTGAGTAACTGCAGAGACTGCTACATTGTATAGAAATTTCCAGATAATCTAGACAAGGTTGGGGGGGGGGAGGAGCACACTGCAGGGCTTTTCTGAACAGTAGCTCTTTTTTTTTTTTTTTTCCTGGTCTGTTTTTAATTGGCTGGTTTGGGTTAAAGAGGCCACGTGGTCTGTTTGTTAAAGGCCCAGACCCTGGGGTCTGACTCAGCTCTTGGACTTAAAAGCTGTGTGACCTTGGGCAAGTTATTTAGACTCTCTGTGCTTCCATTTCCTTATCAGTAAAATGGAGGTAGTAATAGAACCTGCTTCACAGAATTGTTGTGAGATTTAATGAATTAATATATTAATGTGCTCAGAACAATGCTTGGCATACAGCAAATCCTTTATGTATGAGGTACATTATTATCGTTATTATTATTATTTGTAACACAGCATCAAGTCTCCCCTCTAAGTTGCCTTTACAAATACCACACACCTGAGAACTCTCTGTGTCTTCTGAAATTGTGTTACCTTATACAATATTAAATGTACATTTCAGGGTACATCAAGCAAAATTGGCAAGCTTTGGGGAGGATTTTGTAGCTGGAAGAGGTCCTAGATGTCATGGAATCTAAAGCCATCATTTTATAGGTAACGCAATGGAGACCAGAGAGGTGAGGTGACTTACCAAAGGTTGCACAGCAAGTTGGTGGCCAAATCGGAATAAGAAAAAGAGCCTGGGCCCCACCTTTTGTATCTCGGGGGAACTACATTCCTAATGGGTTCTTAGTGTTTCCGCTACGGAAAGCAACTGGAAACCAAGAACGAGGATACTTAGAGGTCTCTCAGCCACATCCTGCCACAGACCTGCGTCAGATTTCCCCTCATTTCCTTCAAATCTGGAAGAGGTCTATTCGGACATTGGTTTTCTTTGATTTGTTTGTTTGCTGACCACCAGGCAATACTTGCTCCTTTCCAACCACGGCTGTATTTCCTTTTAAGGAACCCTCCACCACTGTGTGAATTCTTGGGGCAACTATCAAAGTGCCTGTGTCACTCTGGCCAACCAGGGCCCACAGAAGCCACCGTGCTGTCTCTGACTAACTCTTGAGCAGAGTGACGTGGGCTGGGAGGCCCAGGCAGAGCTCACTCATTCTCAGGCTTTCTGGGTGAGGTAGTTGAGTGTCTCTGCTGCACAACCCAGTCCTCATGCCAAGCCGGGCCTTCTAATCTTTAGTGTGTTCCGTCAGCAACCCAACAGACCTCTAAAAAGAGCCCCTCGGGCTTACGTCAGCCATATTTTATTTCTGTTGCTTGCCATCAAAGAACCTTGACAGATAAAACTTAACTGGTTGCCTTTGACTTTCAGCGCCATTGGGAACTGGCAGGTAGAAGGAAGGTCAGAGATGCGGGGAGCAGGAACCGAAGGGCATGCTGTCAAGATGTCTGGGGAGAAGGGAAAGAGCTGAATAGACTGAAGACCAAGGAGTCTCTCCAGATCAGCATGGAGGAGGCTCATCAGCTGGAACACTGGGAAATGGGAATTTAGTCAAGCAGAGAAGTTGGCCTACTTAAGTCCGCAAGAGTTGGGTAGGGCAGGTGGTGTGAGACAGCTGACAACTCCGGAATAGGAAAACAGGAAACAGAGAGAGGGAAACTTCCAGAATTCATTCCTCCCAGGAAAGTCCACCAATGGCCACAGCAAAACAACCCTGCAGGGAGCCCTTGAAAGTGAATCAAAACATGGTTTCAAGGACCATCTTGACAATAGAAGTCAGTATTCATTTCTTCTTTCTTTCCTTCATGTAACTTGAATTTACTTAGCAGCTGCTCCAGGCCAGACATGGTGCTGGATGCTGGGGTGCGGAGCTAAACCCGCCATCTTTCCTCTCATGTGATTTACAGTCTAATGAGCAAGAGGGCCAAGAAAGCTACCATCACAGCCAGGGAGGGGAGCACTCCGAGGAAGGTGTATGTGTGGACGGGCTGTGAAGGATAACGCAATGGTCCAGACAAGAAGTCACGTGATGGCAGCGTTCATCTTCAAGAACCATGCAGGATGTGTGAAGATTCCGGCAGAATTCCAAGCCTGTGACCTGCAGCTTATCTTTTCTCTAATTCAGGCTCTTGTCCCCTTCCAGGCATTGACATGGAGGAAAGGAACATGAGTAGACCATTGGGAACCACTGGTTCCCAAAGTCCCGATGGTTTGACACCCAGGCCCCCTAGGGATGAGCACAGGCACCCAGTGGGTCCTTACTAGCAGAGTATGGTCCATGGACCAGCAGCATCAGCTTGTGTTAGGAGCTTGTTAGAAATAGGGAATTCCACACCCGACCCCAGACCCACCAAACCAGTCCCCCATTTTAACAAGGTTCCCAGGTCGTTCGTAAGCGTGTTAACATTTGAGAAGTGTTAGTTAAACCCTTAGGTGAAATACTGAGATATTCATTTAAGGATAGCTGATTTGGGAGGACTCAGATCAGGAACTGAGCCATGCCAGCTGGGAATAGTGTGTAACCAATGTCCTTGTGACTAACAGGGACAAGGGCAGAGGGGTGAAGGAGGGCAGGAAGACTCAATCAAGACACATTCCTGTGGGTTGTCTGACAAGATGCAGGAAGCCTGTTCCATCTATTTATTTGGGTCTTTTCTCTTTTCTTCTTGATAACTCTGGCTAGAGGTTTATCAATTTTATTAATTCTTTCGAAGAACCAGCTCCTTAGTTTTGTCGATCTGTTCTACCATTTTTTTGTTTGTTTGTTTGTTTGTTTCTAGATCATTTATTTCTGTTCTAACTTGATTATTTCCCTTGTTATGCTGGCTCTAGGCTTTATTTGTTATTCCTTTTCTAACTAGTTCCATCTAAATTTCGGATTAACAGTGACTTAATTTTCAGTTTATTAGTACATCTCATGCAATATTTGGGACATAGTTATACTAAAAAGTTATTCATTGTTTATGCAAAATGCAAATGTAACCAAGCATTCTGTACTTTTATTTGCCAAATCTGGCAATCCTAGTCTACCAGGACCCAGGCGTTACCTCTCAACACCTAAAAGAGCTTCAAACTATTAAAACAAAGGCATTAAGAACATCCACAATGACAGAATGAGTGACTTAAATTTAGGGATGTGTGTATAATTGGTCATAATATTTTCAACCCAGATATGAATACAGTTGAATCACCAGCTTCTCCCCACAAACAAGAAAGAGCCAGAGTCATGGCAAAGAGCTTAATAAATGGTATTGGAAAAATAACACTGAATCTCTACTTAACCGTCGCTTGGACAGGATGCCCCAAAGTGAAAGATAACTTAAAAAATGAATGGAAGGCAGGAGAATATCTTTGTTTCCCAGGTGAGAGAAAGAATGTCTTCAATTAAATTTTGAAAACACAAACTGTCAGATAGAAAGAAAGAAAGAAAGAGAGAGAAAGAGAAAGAAAGAAAGAAAGAAAGAAAGAAAGAAAGAAAGAAAGAAAGAAAGAAAGAAAGAAAAGAAGGAAGGAGGAAGGAAGGAAGGGAAGAGAGAAAGGAGAAAGGAAGGAAGAAAGAAAAGAAGAAAAAAGAAAGAGAGAGAAAGAAAGAGAGAGAAAAAGAAAAAAAAAGAAAGGATTTGATTACATCAAAATAAAGGATTTTCTTCCAACAAGGGACACCAAGGACAAAGAGGAGGAGATGAAGAAAAGGTGAGAATATTTGCCAAAGACAAATTAAGGATTAATTTATAAAAGTTGTGTGGAACTCTTGCAAATCAACTAGAAAAAGACAACTGTCCTCATATTTAAGAAATGGGCAATGAATATGAACAGAGAATTTCTAGGAACAGAATCTCAAAAAGCTAACAAGCATATCGAAGAGATGTTCCAATTCAGCAGCCAGTCATTAGAGACTTGCACAACTAGACAACATTAGCACATCATTAGCTTGGCACCAAGTGAAAGCCAAGCCATGGGAAGTGGTGGCAGGGACAGGATGGGGTGGTGGGGGGAGTTTCCACCTGGCTGGTGGGAGTGGATAGCCACTCTCAGAGAAGTACATGCACCCCATGGCCAGCCTCTCACATTCCAGTTCTCGCACAGGTCCAGAGGGGGCAGCACAATCCTTTGTGGAGGGCTGTCTACACGTCCAGAGTGGCCACAGTAAACACACCACGCAAAGTCCCCTGGAATTCCAAGCAATGGTCAGACACACCCAAAGTAAAAGGATGGATCTTACAGAGCACTTGGTGGACCAAAGTGAAAAACGGAAATAAAATCTAGAACACACTTCCATTTATATGTGTTTTGAAACATAGACACTCCATAGAAAACATATTTAAAACACAAACTACAAACAGGTTAGGAGGGCTGTATTTGCTCGGAAGGAGAACTGGGAGAGGGATGGGACATAGAGAAAATGATAAGTGAAAAATAATACTAAAAAGTAATAAACAGCAAACAATAAAATACTAGGTGAAGAAGAAAGAAGAAAAATGTAAATAAAAGAAGAAAGAATCAACTGTGATAAAGTTGCATGAAGTGAGGGGATGATTGGCTCATCCCTGTGCACTTGAAGTTCAAGAATAAACACTTAAATCTATAAACAAGTAATGACAGGTGTCTACAGTGACCATCCTGCTCCCCTTTGGGGCTTACTCCGAGGTCTTCCCTTCTCCCCTGGACTTGGAGGGCCGGGCCCCTGGACCTGGTGTTCAGTTCAGCATCCAGTTCTGCTGCTCAAGGCTGCTCTACTGTTTGCAGATGTGTGTCTCTGTAGTTTGAATGTTCATGCTTGGCCCGGCCCCACTATGACTCATGATCTGAGCCGCTCTCATTCTGGGTCTCTATCAGTGGGTTTTGACCAGAGAAGCAGAGCACCGCTAAAACTCTCCTTCCCTGACATCCTCCTGCAACCTTGGGTCGGGGAGGGAGTCTCAGCATCTTTATTGGAAAAGTATTCCTTAGGTGGCTCTCAGGAACCTTGCAGGTTGAAAACTACTGATGTTGGAAAAAAATTCCATAAGAGAGCAGAATATAAAATTAGCACATGGAAATCAATAGCCTTTAAATACACATGTATATATGTATTTATATTTATATACATAAAATAATCAGAGGATATTAAGGGACAAAAAAACCCTTTACAATGACAACAAAGAAGGCAAAATATTAAGGCATAAACTGAAGAAGAAATATCCATAATCTGTATTAAACACCTTTGAAAGACAGGAAACGTGAAGAAATGGAAAGATGCCGGTTTTCCTTAAATTAATTTATAAAGTTTAAACAATCCCAATAAAAATAGTAACACGCTTCTCTGTGGAGTTAGCCAATTGATTCTAAAACTCTTAATTTGAAAAATGCAAGAATAGCATTGAATGTCTGAGAGGCAAGAATGTTGTACCAGATGTTAAAGCATACCTTTTTAGACAGTGTGGTGCTGGCACATAAAAAGACCAGCAGACCAGTGGGAAAGAACAGAAAGTCCAAAAATAGACCCAGCCACATAAAGGAATTTGGTATTTGATAAAGATGGCATCGCAAATCACTGAGACTTTTTACCAAACAGCCCTGGGCAACTGTTAAGTTTTTTGGGAACAGGAAAGACAGTTCACACCTTACCCAAGAACAAATTCCGAAGGGATCAGGGATCCAGGTGTGAAAACAGGAAATCACACGGCTATTAGAAAACCACCTCTATAAAGGGGTTCTCTGGTCCCTCCTGGTTGTCCACTGCTGGGATTTCAACTCGCCAGCAACGTGACTTAAGGCAGAATGTTCCCCAAAGAACAGATACATTCTTTGTGGTTTTCAAGCCCCCTCCGGTTCATCTACCTGTGCAGCAGGGGACAGTGCGGTGAGGTACATGATGTATTTAAGCCATATTCGTGGTGAAGATTGTGAGCGTTCATGGGCACGCCACTAGACTGCACTTTGCAGACACCCTCACAACGTCGGGAGCTCCTGGCCAATGGAATGTGGAGGGAAGTGACCTGCATCGCTGCCTATAAAACTCTCCCTTTCCCTGTCTGCCGGCCAGGGGAAGAGTGAAGGATATCTAAAAGGTGGTGTGGAGCCACAAATGGAAAGAGCCTGGGCTCCTGAATGACCACGTGGAGCAGGGAGACCCCCGCTACCGGCAACTTGCATTGAGCCGAAGAGCAAAGGAGAAATAAAAACCTCCTGCTGCCTGAGGCCACTGAGATTCGGGTTTTGTCTGTTACAGCAGCTGACGTTCCTTGCTCTGACGAATATGGTGTCTGAACCATATTGCCATCCCAGCAGGAAACCCTTCCGGCCCTTAAAACCTTCCTGATCTTTCCCGCCTCAGTATATATGTGTGACATATCAACCCAAGGACACCCAGGTTTGAAACTGAATAGGTAGGTGTGCCCGTCTGTGCTCGGGAAACAAAAAAAGAGGGGCACCCTGGGCATGGGACAAAGGAGAACGAAATGCTGGAAGAGAAAACGTCCTTTAAATTCTGGCACCCGAAGCACAGCACAAAGACCAAGTTCACAAAAATGTTGGAAAGAACGTGTGGTTTGCTTAGAAATTAAGCCGGAACAGTAGGGAGCATTGCTACGGTCCCCCAAAACGGACGTCAGAGCAGGAAGAGAGAGATGGCGGCCTGGCCCAGGAAGGGGGCCACCAGTACCCCGAAGCTGTCCCTAGAGGCCACAGTAACACTTAGCACTGCTTTGTGAGGGGTTAGGAAAAACATGGTTTTTCCGTAGCCAGCAGCCCCACACCCGCTGTGATAGGACCCCTGGTTCTCCCCATCAGATGCGCTGGGCAGGGCACGGCCCCTAACATCATAAATCACTTTGTTAGAGTGATGATCGGAACTTGGCTGACTCCCCGAGGACAGATCAGAACTTGAGCAAAAGCAGAAAGTGACCTCCCAGAGAGCTAGTGAGAGCTTATGGGGCCAACGGGGATGGGCACTGCAGGTGAAGGGGGTGGGGAAAGGGGGGAAGGAAGAGAGAAGGGGGTGACCGAAATGCATCTGCAACTTACTAGGGAAGTCTACGCAAAGAAACAGCAGAGGCTGCTCAGACCACCTTAGGGATCCACGCTCTTGCCCACAGGTGCCCTCTGACCTCACCTGACGCACAGCCCTGGGGCAGCGTCTAGTGGTCCCCGTGCTACAAATGCCAGCTGTGTTCAGAGTGTGGGGACCTGCGTTGATCAGCGGCATGAAGACGAGCTGGTTAACTCAGGCTTCCTGGGGTAAGGGAAAGGACAAAACCCTTCCACGTGTCTGACCCTAGAAAAAAGCTGATGATGCATTTGTAACTCTCTTTCTACACATGACTGTGATATGTGTAAATAAAGCTATTCAAAGGGCATGCTAGGGACTCGTGGCCTTGCAGGGAGAAAATGTCTTTAAACAGTTGTGTGTTGGCCTCTGCTGCCCTCCAAATCCCCGACGTGCTGTGCCTGGGTCCAGGGCACATGACTATAGCTGTAATACAGAGACATGGAAAGAGAAGACGCGCCAATCACTATATTTAAAGGGTTATGGCCCTAAGACAGCAGCAGAGACAGGCTTTTAGACTTTGGCCGTTCAACATGGGGGAAGAAAATGGAACATCTAGGAAACGGGAGCGTGGATTCATGCCCCTCAAAGACAAGACAGGGATATGGTAAGCCGAACTCCCTGCCTGGCCTGCAGGGCTCCTGGGCTCAGACCCTAGTCCCGATGGCTCTAAACTGGTTTGCCCAGTTATCACTCTTCCTTTGCTCCATCTTGCAGGGCTTGACCACTCCATGTGGGGTCCTGACTTAGGGCCTTTGCTCTTGCTGAGCCCTCCACCCTGGCATGGCCCCCTCCCTCCCTCACACCCTCCGATCTCTGCACAAGCATCGGCTCCAGAGAGAGCAGCCCGGCCAGATGGCCCCCTTATCCTCTTGGTTTTCTTGCTAATACCTTTACTGTTAGGAATACTTCATAACATATCACATTACTTGACACTAAAATTACATGATTTACAAATATACTTACTATATATTACATCTTTATTATCTAGAATGGCACCATTCAACATGGTAGCCACTGGCCACGCGTGGCTATGGAGCACTTGAAACACGGCTGGTCTGAACTGAAGAGGGTTGTAAGTGTAACATACATGCTGGATTTCAAAGACTCTGCCTAAAAAAAGAACACAAAGTGTACATCACTAAGAATCTTGCATGCATTATATGATTGGTGGCATGAACCCAACATACTGGGTTAACCACAATTTAGTCTTGAAATTAATCGCATTTACTTCTTTTTACTTTGTCCGTGTGTCTACTACAAAATTTGCAATTCCGCATGGGGCTTGCATCTGTGACTTTCACTTGGTTTCCATTGGACGGTGGTGGTCCAGGATGAGCATTCCGTGAGAATAGGGACTTTATCTGTCTTGTCCTGGCGTCCAGAAGAGCACCTGCACATAGGACAGTTTTCGTCCACACTTGTTGAATGGAACTCATGTTTGTGGAAAACTTCGAGATACGCGATCTCTCCCTCTGCCCTCAATCTCTGTCTTTCTCTCTCTCCCCGTCCCCTACTCTCGCTCCGTTCCTTCTCCTCTGACATCGTGGTTACGTGAGAAACTGACAGACTTCCTCGTCCGCTTCCTGAAGCCCCTGTCCTGATTTAGCCCCCTCTTGGTCAGGTTCAAAAACATGTTTTTGTGCATGAACAATGAATCTTGGAACACCGACAAAATAAAATAAAAATTTTAAAAATAAATAAATAAAATAAAAGATAAAAAAATAAAATAAAAATAAAAACACTGTCTTCTGAAAATAAGTAAGCTCAGTTCTCTTCCAAAATAGTTATTGCATTTTGGATGGCTCATCTTGTGGACAAATTAGTTAATCTAATTAAACTGAGAGAACACCTGGAAGAAAGCAAAACAAAACACAAACAAGCACTCATCCCACGGGAGACAGCATGGCAAAGCAGCAGGCCCGGGGATCAGAAAGGTGTCTCGTGCCGCCGACTCAGGGAGGGGTAAGGAGTGAAGGACGAGGGGTGAGCACAGAGAACAAGCTTCTTCCCACATTCGGAGAGGCAGGCCCCGCTCAGAGCAGCTGGCCAACGCAGCAAATATGTCTACAAAAGAAGAGACGCAATCCATTCAGCCATTGCACAGATGTACTGAGCACCTCCCATGTACGTGCCCGGTGCTGAGGAAACAGCCAGAATAAAATAGACAGGATGCCTCTCTTATTGGAGCTTCTGTTCTCTGTCTGGAGGGCACAGAAAATGAGCAAATAAGCCCACGATTTAATATATGCTTTCTATATACCTTATTATTGCATGCTCAGAGAAGAGAATCCATGCTGCCAATTAATTTTTTTTTTAATCCACAGCTTGGTGGATAAAATCGGGCAGGGGAATTTTTTTTCAGAGGCTCATTGTAGGATTTTTACAAATGAGGGGCACTTAAGATAAATCTCTGCAAAAATAAAGCCCAGGCTAGATACGAGATTTCACGGGCCACCACCTTAAGAGGCATCCAGGACAGGTGGAGATTCAGTTCCATCAATGTGGGAGAGCTTCGAGACTCATCATACACGTTGCATGTTGAAACCTAGAAAATGCTAGCCTCGTATTTCTAGAGACGAGAAAACTAATTTTAATATCGGTATTAGCATTAGGACAAAAGAAGTGTCATATGCACCTGAGGGGTTGCTAGAGTTGGTAGGGTATTTGGCACAGAATAAAAGAAAGGGAAACATGACACCCACTGGAACAGAACACGCTAGCCTGAAAAGCCCTTGAACTCCACAGTGTTCCAGGGCAGGAAAACACGCCAGGCTCTTTGTTAGCTCTGAGCACGCGCCTGAGCATTTTCTGGAAACGGGTAGGGCTGCAACCCAGATCGCCCACTCAGGACTGAAAGGAGACAGAGACCAACAGAGCAATGGCATTGATTTAACTAGTATTCTGCGGTCACAGCAATGCCAGGGCGGGGGAGCCCATTCCCAGGATTGCAGCTAAGGACATCTGACAAATCTATTGTGCAAGCTCTTAGGCAATGTATAATCGGTCCCCTGGTTTATAAATTACATAATAGTAAATTTATGCTCATTGAACTTCCATGGGAGGAATGGGTGTGCGATTCACAAGAGGCGTCACGTAAAGAAGGAAACACTTTTGTAAAGAATAAAGGTTTGTATGTGCATACGTGTAATTATATCATCTGGTGATATAATTTGGTGATATAGATCACCAAAGATCTATTAGCGCCTTTTACAATTCCGGTGTTGGGGATACAAAAAGGAATAAATACGGCTCCTGACTTTAAGAAGACGACAGTCTAGTTGGAGAGCTCAGCACGTGAGCCAATCATTACGGTATGCATAGGGTAAGTGCCAATAACAATTTGGACATTTTCTCATGAGCTCAAAGAAGAGAAAAGAATGAATCCTGCCCAGCGGGGGATGGGAGTCAGGGAAGGCTCCCCAGGGAGGAAGATAATCCATTCTGAGTGGGGTATCACAGGGTGAGGAGGAGTTTACCAGGCAGAAGAGGGGAGGGGAGGGAAAAACTCAGAAGCAAAACCATGCAGATATAAGGGCGGGGTGCCCTCAAGGAGCTTCCGTGTGACAGGAGGGAGGAGAGCCAGGTAGCATGAAGTTGAGTGTGGCCCCACCTGTTACATTGGAAATAGGTTCAGCTGTCCTAAAAAAATAAGTCACCAAATAAAAGTGGCTTTAAAAATGAAGTTGTGGGGTGCCTGGGTGGCTCAGTGGGTTAAAGCCTCTGCCTTCGGCTCAGGTCGGCTCAGGCTCAGGTCATGATCGCGGGATCGAGCCCTGCGGCAGCTCTCTGCTCGGCGGGGAGCCTGCTTCCCCCTCTCTCTCTGCCTGCCTCTCTGCCTACTTGTGATCTCTCTCTCTCTCTCAAATAAGTAAATAAAATCTTTGTTTTAAATAAATAAATATGAAGTTTTTTTGTTTTGTTTTGTTTTGTTTTCCTCACATAATTGTATGGCCATGAGCAGAGTAGGGCTGGCAGGAAGGTGACCTTTGGCAAAGTGACCCTTGCCATGGCTGTAGTCTGTGGGCACTCTCTATTCACCCCTATGTGGTGCCAGCGTGTTCTCCAATCCCCCCTGCCACATCCATAGTCTATACCCTACCACATCTATATCAGAATGCATTGTATACTCACTCCTACCACTTTTATTTATTTATTTATTTTAAATATTTTATTTATTTATTTGACACAGTGAGAGAGAGATCACAAGTAGGCAGAGGCAGGCAGAGAGAGAAGGGGAAACAGGCTCCCTGCTGAGCAGAGAGCCCGATGCGGGGCTCGATCCCAGGACCCTGAGATCATGACCTGAGCCGAAGGCAGAGGCTTTAACCCACTGAGCCACCCAGGCGCCCCCTACCACTTTTATATATTCACATTCCATATTCTGTCTGGAAGGGACATGCAGAGCACAAATCTCTTTCCTCTAAGGGTACAACTTGGAAATTGCACCCATGGCTCACTCATGCGGCGTACAGACACGGTTTAAGAACCTAGCTACAAGGAAGCCTGGGAAATGTAGTTCTTGTTCTGGGCAGCCATATGGCAGCCATCTGCCAAGTTCAAAGTGGGAGGTCCTATTTCTATGAAGAGGAGAGTAGAGACCATAGGGGCTGTTAGCAGCCTCTGCTTTTGCATGCTGTACTAGTGACCTCTGGACTATTTTGAGGAAAGACTAATGTAACAGGCTTGCATCTTCTGCTTGATTTATTCTGACATGCCAGCTTAAGAGTGATTTTTTGATTTCTCAAAAGTAGAATTGTCAGGATGCGGGAGGTTACTCAATGCCAGCAAGTAATAAATGAGTGCTGCCCTAATCTCATGTGCTTCGTAAGCACTAATTCTGGCATCGTCTTAAAGGACACTGTCTAATGTCTCTGGTCTGCAGACATTTTAAGAGGTCTGCTGTATTCACCGCCCATGTGTTGAGCATTTCCAGCTGCCCCAGAGTAAGGAGACAGGAACAGACCTCTCGGCAGGTTAGGGCAGGGAAATAAGGCAGATGTCAGCTTTACACTACCTTGGTTCTGAATTGCAGCGTATCACCTACGTGCCACTTGGAACAAATCACTTTTCTTCTAGGTCTCAACTGCCTTGTCTATAAATGGAAATAATGAGGACATTCCAGGGCGAAGTTAAATGAGCTACTACATGCGACCCATAGAGGGAGCTCAACAAATGTTTGCTTTTCACTCAAGGACATCACAGCACCTGGGTAGAAACCACAGCCCAAGAAAAAATGGAAAAACCCAGTTTCCCATATAACACCATATGTTAATTATATTTGAATAAAATAAATTAAATCAATTTAAAATAAATTTAAAAAACAAATCCAGTTTCTTAAAGAGAGATGAGGGCCCCTTTACAGTGATACCCTAGCCAAATGATCATGAGTGATAAAGGTACAAAGTGACATCAAGTGTCACAGCATCACTTCTATGGTATTGCTTCAAAAAAATATATGACCCGAACATAAACATAAAGAAACATAAAACAAACTCAAATCAAGGGACGTTCTGGAAAAAAAGGACTGGACTGTCATATCGATGTCATTAAATGCACACACACACATACACAGAAGCACACACGAGTGTGCAAAGGAAAGGGAACTCTTCCAGCTTAAAGGAGATGAAGAAATAGAACAAATTGATGCAAAATTTGATTAAATCTTCGATCAAAAAAACTGCAAAGGACATTATTGGAACAACTGGAGAAATGTGAATACAAGCTATATGCTAAATAGCAGTGTATATCAATGTCAAATTCATTGGCCGAGATAATTGTGTGGTGATTACGTAGGAGAATGTCCTCTCTCTTAGTAAATACATGCTGATGTAGTTAGAGGTGACATATCATGATGACGAAATTTACTTTCCAATGATTTTTTTTTTAATATATATTTGTGTATGTAAGTGTATGAGGAAAGAGAGAGAAAGAGAAAGAGGGAGGGAGGAAGGAGGGGAAAGTGTTGCAAAATGTTAACAATTGGTAAATCGATATAGATCATGTATTTTTCCATTGTATTATTCTTTTAACTTTTGGGGTGGATTTGAAATTTGTCAAAATGAGAGTTGGAGAAGAAAAATAAGATGTTATTAAGGAAAGAATTTGAGTTACATATAAGGGGGTGAACTTGAGACAATGTATTCAAGAGAGCTTCGGAATCCTTCTTCCAATGACAATGTAGAAAATAAAGAAAAGTATTTATAATAAAAAAAGAAAAAAGCAAGACATCCTAGTTCATTTTGGCCGCTATAGCTAAGCACCATAGATGGGGAGAGTTATAAACAACAAAAATTTGTTTCTCACAGGGCTCAAAGTCCAAGTTCAGCCTGGTCAGTTTCTGGTTAGAACCCTCTTCCTGGTTGCAAGCGGCTGACTTCTCATTGTGTCCTCACGTGGTGAAAAGGGGGGCTAGAAAGCCCTCTGGGGTCTCTTTCATAAGGGCACTAATTCCATTCATGAGGACTCCCCTTCATCACCTGGTCACCTCCAGAAGGCCCTGTCTTCTAATACCATCCTATGGGGGTGAGGTTTCAACATAAGACTCTTGGGGACGTGACACATTCAGTCTATAGCCCAAGGGTACCTTGCTCACAATGGGTTTGGCACTGTCAGGGGGCAGCGGAATGCACCGAACAGAAGACATGGTCTGGGACATTGGTCAAGTTTGTTGCTGATCACACACTATGAGGTTCACAAGCTGAGGCGGAAGAGTAAGGGGACAACTGTCTTGTAAAATACAATTGCACAAACATGAGCTTCCACAAGTGACATCAAAAGCCATCAAGGGCCCTGTGACAAGGCTGAGCCAGTGACAGACTCCTTATGAATGAGCCAGGAATTCTGGCGGCTGCATGGGAGGGGAACCAAGGAGGCAAAACTTCTCGAGGGGATTGGAAATCCCTCCCTCAGTTTCTCCGCACATTTGTAGACATCATTTACTCGTGCAGCTGGATGGCGGGGTAAACCACAACCCAGCTTCATTAGGGGAGGATTTTCCATCTCAGTGTTGAAATATGGGCTCAGCTGATGTGAAGCCGCCTGATCTAGTAGGTAGTGAATATTGCCGAAAACATCGGAATAGGACTCAATTAAATATATCCATATGAGAACACAGGTGAAAGTGATATCAGTATGTGGAGTGCAGTAGGTGGTCCACAAATCTTACATTTAAAATAATTTTAAAATCTTCTAGAACATGATGTTTATCCTAAGGGCAGTGGGGGCAGGTCACCCAGTTCATTCAGGGAACTCCCAGGTCCCAAGGGCAGGCAGGTCCAGCGGCCCCACCGGAAGTCTGGAATCATTTGTGCTCCCTTCTGGCTCCTATCTTCACCGTATCCTCAGTATGGACAGTCCATGTTCTGCTTTTAAACAGTAGTTGCAAAACAAACAGTGATGGCACAGTGATTCCACGGAAGAGAAAAGGGAACTTGAGTTCCTTCAGTTCTGCTATTCAAAAGAATAGCATGATGACTTGGAGTTTTTATTTCTTTTTTTTAAGATTTATTTTTATTTATTTGAGAGAGAGAGAAAGAGAGCAAGTGGGGAAGGAGGGGCAGAGAGAGAGCGAGAGAGAGCCCTAAGCAGACTCCAAGCTGAGCACAGAGCCCCATTCGGGGATCCATCTCACAACCCTGAGATCACCACCCGAGCTGAGACCAAGAGTCAGCGCCGGCACTCAACCAACTGTGCCACCCAGGAGGGACCCCTTGAGATTTATTTCTGCTTAAAATTTAAAACACTGAAAGAGAGTATGAATGCAGTGTAAATTCACCCTTTAAAAGTCATGTAATTAGGGCGCCTGATGGCTCAGTCACTTAAGCGTGTGCCTTTGGCTCAGGTCATGATCCTGGCGTCCTGGGTTCGAGCCCCGCATTGGGCTCCCTGTTCAGTGGGGAGCCTGCTTCTCCCTCCCCTTCTGCCTGCTGCTCCTTCTGGTTGTGCTCTCTCTCAAATAAATAAATAAAATCTCTTTAAAAAATTAAAAAAAAATAAAATTAATGTAATTAAAATATTAATCCAATGCTTTTTCCTCGTTCGTGTTTATGGGTGCTGACATGATTTAACTACGAAGTTCAATAAAAGAAAATTTTCCCTGCAACATTTCTCTTCTAGATATTCTTTATTATTATTATTATTACTATTTTCGTGATTATTATTGAAAAGGATTTTGTATAAGAGAGCTGTTAAACGAAATATTTTCCTAGGGTGCCCAATAAGTTACACCAGGTAGAAAGAGCAGATTGAACATAGACATCTCTTTTGCTCCCTTCCAATACCCCTTTGAGATGCCAAGAAGAGGGTCGCTTTAAAGCCAGAACCTGCAAGGAAAGGAGGAAGGAAAGAGTTAACTGGGACCCAGCTTTGGCAGCTGGAACACAGAGGGCAGGCAGGTGAATGACACGCTTAGCAGGCGCAAGAAGGCCAAGTACTAAGCTGGCAGTGGAGAAACGAGGATTTACCCTGCAGAATCCCCAGACGCCGAGGAACGAGAGGAGCTGGACACCTCTGGAGGTAGGGGTGACATCGATGGTGATAAGGGGAGTTCCAACAGCAGCCAGCCGCTGAGACCCCCTCCCCACTCCCCGCATCATCTGTTACTGCCTTTCTCCCAACCAAGCAGAGGATGAGAAATGTTCTGGGAGGGGAGGATAATGAAAGCGAGTCTTCCGGACTGGGAAACACGAGGCACAGTTGAGGCAAGCATTGTCATTCCAAAAAGACAAAAAGATTATGTGTATATTGGATGCTGAATTCCCCAGCCCTGGCTCCCGACTCATTTTCCAGAAATCTTCCCCTTGAGGCAGGAGACTGGAGGATCTTTCTGGATGGAATCCGTGGAATGACACTGGGACAGCCCCAACTAAGTGACCTAGCCATACCACCCTGGGGTGAAGCTGAAAGTTAACGGGCCCCACTTATGCCCCCCGGTGTCCGATAATCATTTTAGTGCCCCATTCCTGAATATAAGAAGCATCGGGGCACATCAGAGGGAAAGCTCTAACGCAGAAGGACACAAAGGTACAGGTGGAGATGGAAGCAGAGAATAGGAATTTGGAGGGAACAGATTTTTGCAAGGAGAAGAATGTTGACAACAAAAAGATTATTAATAGCCTCAGAAAGATAAAAGAAGATATTGCAACCAGACAAGATGTCATAAGAACAAAAAGGAAATCCTAGAAATTAAAGTCATGATAGCTGAAATGAAAAAGCTCAATAGAAAGTTGAGAAGACAAAAGGACATACAGTAGATAAAAAAGATTAAAAAGTTGGAAATTAAGGAGAAATTTTTTTAAAATTAAAGGACTAGTCCGCGAGGTCCAGTGTTCAAATAACATGCATTTCGGAAAAAAGATAATCAAATAGAGATTGGGTGGGAACAGATGGGGGAGGAGTCTAAAACCCCCCAGAAGATGGGTTACCCGTCATAAAGACTCGCCGAGTGCCCACTGAGGCACACGATCCCAAAACCTCAGGATGCAGGAGGCAGAAAAGATCCTAGAAGTTTCCAGAGACAGAGAAAGGCTAAAGAGAAAAGATCAAGAATCAGATTGTCATCCACCTATAATCGGCTATCTATCAGACTACCATTGAATGGCATTTGTATTTGTTTCCCATTGCTGCTACAAAAGATAATCACACATTTAGTGCCTTATGACAACGTAAACTTAGTGTCTTTACAGTTGTGGTGGTCAGGAATCCTAAACGGGTCTCAGTGGGCTCAACTCAACCAGCAGGCTGGGCTGCATTCCTTCTGGACACTCTGGGAGAAAATCTGTTTCTTTGCCTTTTCTATCTTTTGGAAGTCACCTGTATTCTTTGGCTCATGGCCTCTCTATCTGCACAGCCAGCCAAGAAGCATCTTCAAGTCTCTCCCTCTCTGTCCCCTGCCCCTCCTCTGCCTCTACCCTCACATCTTCTGTGACTCCAACTCTTCTGCCTCTCTCTTATAAAGACCCTTGTGGCTATATTTGATCCACCAGGATAATCTCCCTGTTTCAAAATCCTTAATTTAATCACGCCTGTAAAGTTCCTTTTGTCAGGTAAAATAAGAGGTTCACAAGTTCCAGGGATTATGGCCAGGGCATCTTTGGGACAGGGGTCTTATTCTACCCACCACAGCTTTGGATGTTTAAAGAGCAACACTAGAACCTGGCTGGCAGCGAAGCAACCCTCTTTTCCTGCCTGGAAGACCTCTCTCCTCAGCCAAACTATCAGTCAAGTGTGAGAGTAAAATAAAGACATTTTCAGATGTAAGATTCTCAAGAAATTTGCCTCCCACACATCCTATCTGAAGAAGCTCTTGGAGGATGTTCTCAAACAAATGACTCAACCAAGAAAGAGAAGACACTAGGGATCCAGGAAATAGTAAATCCCACATAGGGACAAAGGAAAGGGTACAGGCAAGATGATGTTGGAGAGGCATTCCAGAAGGACAGCTGTCCGGCAGTCTGAGTTGGAGTGGTTCAGAAGATTCCAGAAGAGACTTCCTCGGGGAGATGAACTGATAGGGTATCTGAGGCATGTGACCTGATTGTGAGAAAATATAGACAATGGGTATGGAGTTTGGGATTGAATTAATAATAAGTTCATGAAAACAAAGACAATTATTAACTCCAGGGAAAACAAAAGTTGGGGGGGTGGAAAAAAGGTAATCATAGTTTACTATATTCGGCAGTTCCATAGTTGCAAATAATATTTCCATAGCTATGATAGTGTGAACACTGACCACCCACTTAATCAAGCTAAAACTGTGGGAGGGTGAGGGGTAGGCCAGAGTGGGAAGCAGAGAACACCTTGAGTTTCAGAGTGAGGATCAGTAGTCAGGGAGAACAACTGAAAAGGAAGGAGTGATATAAGAATATTTTTTTAGGGCCTGGAGGCACCTTCCAGAATGATCATCCAGAAGAGGCGAAGGCTAAGGAAATTTTGATGGAGAAAGAGAAATGGGGGCTATCTAGCACAAGGTCAGCAAACTTTCACTGCAAATAGCCAGGTAGTAAAGATCTACAATACAACAAAAATCTGTGGTCCTGCTCTAGGCTGCATAACAAATGATCTCAAACATAGTGACTTAAAAAAACACCTGTTTAAAAAAGAAAACGAAACAAACAAACAGATAAACCCACCTGTTTATTAGCTCTCAGCTCTATAGGTCAGAAGTCTTGATACAGCATGCCTAGATTCTCTGTTCAGGGCTTACAAGCCAGAAATCAAGATGTTGGCTGCTAGCCTCTTATCTAAAGTCTCTGTGGAGGAACCTGCTTCCAGAATCCAGCTCCTTTTGGTTATAGGACTGAGGGCCCTGTTTCCAGCCACGTGGCTTCCTCTATCTCCAAGCCCCCTTGAGCTTGGAATTTCTCTACTTTCCTTTTCCACTCCCCGCCGCTGTCTCTCCCACTCCCGCCCTGCCAATTCAGGTATAATTGACATGCAACATTATATTAGTTTCAGGTGTACGCCCTAGTGATTCATATTTGTATACATTGTGAAACGGTCACCACAATAAATCTAGTTAACATCCATCCTCACACGTAGTTACAAAAAATATTTTTTGCGTGTTATGAGAACTTTCGAGATCCACTTGAAAGTGGATCACTTCTTCTTCTGCTTTTAAGGGCCCACGTGGTTCCATCGGAATGCCCCCCCCCCCCAGATACTCCGTGATAACTGACAGGTCACTTTAATGACATCTACAAAACACCTTTGCCAAGCAAAGTGACATATCTATGGGAGTAATGCCAGGAGGTGAAGGTCACATTGTCAATGTTTGTCTCACGTACTCAATGCCATGGCTCTAGCACAAAAACAGCCCTCAGCAAAATGTGAATGAACATGTTCACGGGTGCATGAATGCTTAGGGAAAGAACTGGAAAGACACATTCCAAATGCTTAACTGTTATCACTCCCAGGGAAGGAAGTGAGGGCCGGGGGTGGGCATGCCTGTCCGCATTTCATTCTGCATGCTCATTGGTCTGATTACTTCACAGTGTACTGATTAAGTAATAAACATTTTTAGTTTATTTATTTATTTATTTTAAAGATTTTATTTATTTATTTGACAGAGAGAGAGAGAGAGATCACAAGCAGGCAGAGAGGCAGGCAGAGAGAGAGGGGGAAGCAAGCTCCCTGCTGAGCAGAGAGCCCGATGCGGGGCTCGATCCCAGGACCCTGAGATCATGACCCGAGCCGAAATCAAGAGTTGGACGCTTAACTAACTGAGCCACCCAGGTGCCCCAAAAGGTATATATACTTTGAATTTTACTGATGTTTCTGGAGAGTTTAAGCAAAAAGCTTTAAAAAAAAAAAAAAAAGGTAAGAAGCTAGATAGTAAATATCTACAAATAGTCATCCATCATAACTTGAAGTTCAAAGTGCAAGAAAGAGGTGCCTGGGTGGCTGGGAGGGTTAAAGCCTCTGCCTTCGGCTCAGGTCATGATCTCAGGGTCCTGGGATCAAGCCCCGCATCGGACTCTCTGCTCAGCAGGGAGCCTGCTTCCCCCTCTCTCTCTGCCTGCCTCTCTGCCTACTTGTGATCTCTCTCTTTCTGTCAAATAAATAAATAAAATCTTAAATAAATAAATAAATAAAATAAAATAATAAAAGTACAAGAAAAAGAGTGTCCCTGAAAATAAATCCAACTATATAAATATTCATAGAAAATGACTGGAAGGAAATCCACTAAAATGTTAACAGTGGGTGTTCTAGGCAGTGAAATCATGAATAATTATTTCTTCCTTTCTAGTTTTTAATACTTCCCAATTTTCTATTATAAGCATGTATTATTTTTATAATTGAAAAAATAAGCACTATTTTTTTTTTTTAAACTTAATGTAATTGCCAAGTATACGGCAGTATTCATGTCGGCGGCCTGCCAGGTTTTCCTCCCAGTGCAGACGCTTGCTTGAAAAACAGTAGAAATCAGAGGGGGATCTTGGCGAGTATGGGTTCTAAGGAAAAGGAACCCCGAGGCTTCAGGGGTGAGAAATCATGTCATTTTACAATCCGGTGGGGTCGCTCCTGCCAAGTGACCCGGAAGCTCAGGGATGTTGAGCAAACCGCCCCTGGTCCCTTCCACACTTGACACATGCTAATGAGTGTTTTCCATATAGATCAGATTTCCGATTCTCATATTCTTAACAACACCTACTCTTTCAACACTCCCATTTGGAGTGATATTCTCAGCCTGTGGCTTCCTGGGTATTCCCGAGGTGGCTGCCTCTGCGGGTCGATGATAGGCTTTGTTTGTGGCTATTTTTACAGCCCAGGGGAGCAGACAGGTGCCGAAATGCAGCTCTCACCAGCTCCTACCCAACAGACCCATTCCCGGACACACCGATCTGTGACAGTTCAGTCCCCACCGCACAGATGTTCAGTCCCTGCCAGGGTAACCTGGAGCCCCCACTTCCCGCCAGGTGCCGTGGGAGAGTGGAGGACACAAAGGGTAGGACGCCTGCCCTCCCAGGAGCTCGCCTTCCCCATGAGACATAAAACGTGTCCAGAAAAAGAGCGCACATGTGGAGAATGGTGAGTGCCCTGAGTCGGGTCAAGGGGAGTGCCTCTAGGGGGGAGGGAGAGATCCAATCAGTTTTAATGGACAGGGTGCCCATGGAAGGGTGCTTCAAAATATGTGGAGGGTTGTTCATAATGAGATGGAAAAAAAAGGCAAAAGTATTTCAGCCCCCTCCCAAAAAGGCAGCATGAACAAAACTGGGATTTCCTGACTTTCCAGGCTCCGAAATTTTATTTTTTTAACTTTTTTAAAGATTTTATTTATTTATTTGACAGAGAGAGAGAGAGATCACAAGTAGGCAGAGAGGCAGGCAGAGAGAGAGGGGGAAGCAGGCTCCCTGCTGAGCAGAGAGCCCGATGCGGGGCTGGATCCCAGGACCCCGAGACCATGACCTGAGCCGAAGGCAGAGGCTTTAACCCACTGAGCCACCCAGGCGCCCCTGGCCTCTGAAATTTTAAAATACTTATTAGCGCACCCTGGGCAGCTGCAGCTCCACCTACATGCCATTGCCTTGGGCAGAGACGCCCTGAGGTTGGAGTAAATAAAACTGCCAGTCTGCCTCTAAGTACTCGAAAAAGTCACCAATAAACAGGCTGTGAAAAGTCCACTTTGCTCTGAGAGGTGCAGATAAAAACCACACTGGGAAACCAATGTGCTCTATCAGTGTGTATATGTTAAATTCAAAAACAGATGAGAACCTTGAAAATTTGTTTCAATCTCATGTCAGAAGGGACAACTGGAATTCAATGGCAGGAAATTCTCAAGGTCAAACCCCCAAGCTGGTGGCAGAGCAAGGATAAAATCCGTGGTTCCTCGACTCCAGACGACTCCAGACGGAGCTGATCTTCGGCTGGGACAGGACCCACTTCCGCCTTAGTTAGTAAATAGCTATTTCTCTGAGCCCTCCAAGGGCCCGTGGCCCATCCCAGCTGCCCTGTCTTCTACCCTAGAACCTTCCAGACACATTCACAGTCTGCAACCTACAGGCCTAGCCACTAGAACGGCTAAAATTTAAAAGACGGATGGTACCTGATGCTAGTCAGGGGATAGGATGACTGGAACTCTCACACATTGTTGGTCAGAGTGTAAAATGATATGACTACTTTAGAAAAATGTCTGGCACTTTCTTATAAAATGAAACACGCACCTCAGTCATGCCCGGGCAAAATCACGCCTGGTGTTTGCCAAAAGAAATGAAAACATATGTCCATACAAAGATTAGTGCAAGGAACACTGTTCATAATAATCCCAAACTGGAAGCGACCCACGTGTAGTCAACTGATGACTGGATACATAATTTGTGGGGCATCCTTGAGTGGGCCAACGGCCTTGGACAAAACAGTACGTGTGCGGTAATTCCATTTGTTCTAGAACAGGCAAAACTCATCCATGGTGACCTCAGACAGTGCTTGCCTCTGGAGGGTGGGAATGGGGCAGGCTTGACTTGGAACCAGCAAGAAGGAATTCCTGGGGTGATGGTATCTCTCTTTTTTAAAAATCCAACGATAATTGACGTGTAACATCACATTAGTTTCAAATGTACAACATAAGGATTCAATACTTGTAGGTATTGCCAAATGATCACAGTGGGCTGAGTTAACATCTATCACCACACATAGTTGCAGAATTTTTTTCTTGTGATGAGAAGTTTTAAGAACTACTCTCTCAGCAACTTTCATATATGCAATGCTGTATTATTAACTATAGTCACTATGTTGTACATTACATCCCCGTGACCTATTTATTTTGTAAGTGGAAGTTTGTACCTTTTGACCCCCTGGGTGATGGTATCTTGATGAGGGTCTGGGTTACATAGGTATGCACATTTGTCAGAACTCATGCTTGAAATTGGGACATTTCACTGATGTTAATTTTTCCTCCAAGGAAAAAAAGGAAACAAACATGGAACCCCGCTTAATGATACTCATGCTGAAGTGTTTCGGGGTAAAGTCCTGATGCCCGCAACCCACTTTGAAATGCACCATGATAAGCTGGACATGTTTCTTTTTTTTCTTTTTTTTAAGATTTTACTTATTTATTTGACAGAGAGAGAGATCACAAGTAGGCAGAGAGGCAGGCGGGGGGAGGGGGGAGCAGGCTCCCCGCTGAGCAGAGAGCCCGATGCGGGGCTCGATCCCAGGACCCTGAGATCATGACCTGAGCCGAAGGCAGAGGCTTAACCCACTGAGCCACCCAGGCACCCCAAGCTGGGCATGTTTAGAAGTACAGATAGATGATGGATAGATTGGTGATGAAGCAAGTGTATAGTAAATGTTTAAAAATCTAGGTGATGGATACACGGGAGCTCCTTGTATAAGTCTTTCAACTGTTTTGTATGTTGAAACATTTTCATAATAAAATCATGGGGGGAAATCTGTAGGTCAACTAACAAAGGAGGTATGGACAGCAGCTTCCAGGATCCTACTCAAGTGTCCCTGCTGTACTAGTTACTGATCAGATATTAAATACTTGCATAATCAAAATTGTCCCAGTTCAGCATGCTTTCCTCTGCCCACTGGGTCATGCTGCCTCTCTCCTCGGCCTTCCCCTGGGACACCTGAAGGATAACAAATACCTTATTCACTGAAATAATCTTCTCATTAAAGTTACCTGGCCGCCCTTGGTAATAACGCTAGTCTCCCCGAGCCCTCTAGTTTGTGAGTTCATCTCTTTCTCTTTGGAACGTCTGTTTATCTTTTGGATGTAGATCAAAGCAAAATTGAGATGTTCATTTAACCAACATTTGCTGAGTGTCTAGACAGTGGGGCTGCAGAAGACATTAAGAAATGGTTAGGAGTTGCTTTCGTGGCCAGAATGGGAAGTTTTGGAGGTGGGGAAGGAGTGGGTGAGGAGAAGGGATGGAGAACCGACGCCAGACCATGATCTCATCTTTCATGTCATGCTGAGAGGATTGACTTCTATTCGCAAAGTCGCAGAGCTCCCCAAGCCCTCCTGAAAAGCTGTGTGTAAATCCTTTTGTGTTTCGAACATTTTACGGAAATGCCCAGGAGATTCTGAAATTTCAAAAACAATATGGGAGATATTTTTGGAAATGAAGAAATTATTTTATATTGAAAATCATTCAGTTTTACTTTTTTTTAATCTCAAATTTGAAAATATATCCTATCCCTTGCCTTAAAGTCAAGTGTCCTAATTATAAGACCCCCTACCCTCACATGGTCTTTATGACATCAGTGGGCAATCTGATTATACATACACTGGGTCATAGCTCTTGGTTGACTCGACTCAATCTCAACACATAGTAATTTAACATAGGACCGCAACCTAACAAGGTTAAGAGGGCTGTAGGAAGCACCTGGTCCAATGCCTCTTCAGTCTTTGGAGAAAGAAGATAAAACAAGGTGATATTTACATGACTCAGAGCTACTTGGCTGGTGAGAGGCAAGACTGAGATTCAGATCCAAGTTTTCAAATTCCAAGTTCAATGTTCACATAGTAAGCTATCATTAAGCCACCATTGTCTTTTCCTTTTTTCTCCCCCCAATCCATACTTTTCACATTTTTTGAGGCACAGATATAACTAAAACTTAACTCTAAATATTTTAAGATTTTCTCTTATTTTAAAAGTTCTCATAAGAAAAAAATATTTGAGGAGAAATAATTCCTCAAAATGGTTAAACCCCTTAAATTCCACATATGAGTGAAATCATAAGGGCACTTGATATAATGAGCACTGGGTGTTCTATGCAACTGATGAATCACTAAATTCTACCTCTGAAACTAATAATACACTGTATGTCAATTAAATTGAATTTAAATAAAAAAAATTTATAAGTAAATACCCAAAAAATAGTTAAAGCTCACAATCTAGGATACAATTGAGTCGCACACATTTCACATCATACGGTTCTCTGTTCAGAGAGAAAGTTCCCAGCGGTTTGTGGATTCTGAAAACACGAACAACCTCACTAAAGGGTATTAAAATATCCCCCCATAAAGTCAAGTTCCACCAAGTGAGAAAAGAGTTTTGTTCCCAAGACACCCAAAAGGATGAATGTTCCAGGCACTATTTTGAGGACCATGCATGCACTCATTCATTTATCCTTACGAAACCCTGTGAGGTGTTGCTCATAGCTCGGCTCCAGTGGGTAAACTGAGGCACAGCCATCCCTGCCCTGCTAAGAGGCAGAGATTGGACCAGGAGGTCTGGCTGCTGAGAAATTTCCTGAACCTCCCATGCAAGCCAATCAATAATGTCTGATTACCAATTCCCCTGCAACCTCGTTGCTTCAGGGCAGTTGGTCCTTTGGGGTGTTTCAACTTTATCCTTTCTTTTCCCCCCTTATGCTGTAGGGGACGGAAGCAGGAAAGATCTTGCGCAGATGCCGCTAACAGCAGGCGTCCAGCTGGGCTTTTCCAAGGGGAGGCACTGAGGCCACCCAGATGCCAAAGGTAGCTTCCAGCCATGTGTGGCAGCAAAGGGAGGCTCGGCATCTGCAGTGACAAGCAACAGGCGGGCTCCATAGTGACAGCGCGGTGGACACCAACGGGGGCACCGGCACATTCATTTACGCCCTGGTCTCTGGGCACCAACACCTTCCCTGCTTTATGTAAACCTCCAGCCCTTCCTTAGTTGAAAACCAATCTCCTTCATATAATCCCTCTCTGCTTGAAATATGTAGGTCAATGGTTTTTTGTTTTTTTTTTTCCTGGAAAACTGATTGATTCTGACACCTTACTTAAATGTATTACATTTCCTGTCTCCTGAAATGAATATAATGAACCCGTGTACCCTCGACTTGACAAATCACAATGCAGTACCAGAGAGGTCCCTGGGACCTATTTCAGGAGCACGCTCACCTGCCGCCCCTGCCTCCCAACATCTCTTTGTAATGATGGGAGAAAAAATTATGTTTCCATTTATGAGCTATCACAACATTGGAAGGCAAGAAAGGGTGCTCCCTGCAGACCAGAGCGTTAGAGGAATTTCAGGAAGGGAGAAAGCAGTTGGAGACTGATGGGTGGAGGGTGAAGCTGTTCTTCCCGAGGGAGCCCTGGAGAAGCCCTCTGATGGGCATCAGTAGGTACAGAGAGCAGGAGCGAGCCACTCTTGGGCATCCGAGCCACATTCAGAACCGCCGGGGAAATCTGAGTCCTCCTCTCTCCGTACATACAGGTCCGGGCAGTGAAGGCGCTCCAGAGAAAGGGCAGGACCCCAGCTGAGGTCCTTGATGAGAGAAGCAGAGCAGAGCACAGGCAGACACAGGGAAGATGCAGGAGGGAAAGGGAAGGTGCTCAGCCAAGGACTGGGATACGGCAGAACACAGCCCTTCTTGCCACGGTGCCCATGGACAGCTCCGTGACCTGCGCCATGCAGGGGACCTCTGCCCACGTGGGCTTCCCCTTCCGGTTCACACACAAGCTGCCATCAGAAGATCCAGCCCTGGGGGGAGAGACGCCCACAGCAGGGGGACCAACACTGGCCAGGATCGTCCTTCCTTAAGAAATACACGCGGCAATGAATAGTCACAAGACATTTGATGAGAACTACCATCAAATAAGAGGAAGATGGACAGAAACTTGAAGGACAACTGATCCTGACAGAATCAGAGAGGATTCAGAACACTCAAGAAAAACACAGAATAAATCCTAAATTTATTTTAATGTTTAACTTTTAAAATCTGTGCTATTTGTCACATGATTCAAAAACCAAAGAAAAATAACAAGGGATACATTGAGAAGTTTCACTCCCACCCTTGCCCTTCAGCCTTACTTTATGTGCAAATGCAAGCAAATATGGAAAACATGTACTCATTTTCCTTCCTGTCTTACACAGAACATGGCATGCTACCTGCATTCACAAAGCAGGTGGCTTCAACAGCAGAAATCTGCTGTCTCCATTCTGGAGTCTTGAAGTCCAAAATCAAGGTGGGCCAGAAGGGAAGGGTCTATTCCACTCCTCTCTCCTCGCTTGTAGGTGGCCATCTCCTTGTTCATACAGTGCTCTTCCTATATGCATGTCTGTCTCCAGATTTCCCCTTTTTATAAGGATACCAGTCGTATTGGGTTGGGGCTCATCCTAATGACCTCATCTGCACTTAGTTACCTCCTTAAAGACCCTATCCCCAAATAAGGTGCCATTTTGGGGTACCGAGAGTTAGTACATCAAAATACAAATTTCGAAGGGACACAATTCAACCCCTGTCATTACAATACCATTCTGCTTTTTTTTCACTTACCAATACGCCCCTGGAGGCTTTCCCACATCCAATACATAGTGAGTTTTTTTCATTTTTTTCGTGGCTGTACATTACTTCGTTCAGAGGATTCCTGCGGTGTATCTGATCACTCTTTCATCCATGAATACCTGGGTTGCTTTTTCAGTCTGTCACTATTATAACCCAAACTTCAATTCCTAAGTGTGTTGGGCATGTCTATATGATATGATCATAGCCATGAGATTGCTCGGCCAAAGGGTCAAGGCATTTGTAATCCTGATAGATATTGCCAAAAGGCTCTCCTTGGGGGCTAGGCCATTTTGCACTTCCCCCAACATTGTAGGAGAGGGCTTGTTTCCCTCAGAGCCTCGCCAGCAGACTATATTGGTAATCTTTGGGATTTTAGTCCATCCCATAGTTAAGAGATGCTTTCTTCATACAGTTTCACTCTCATTTCTCTTACGAGTGACGTTAAGCATAGTTCATATATTTTAGGGCCATTTAGATTTCTTTTTCTGCCAATTGGCAATTTTTTATTGGGTTGTTACCTCATTTTGCTCTAGATCCTAGCCAGTCCACGCGTTAGCCAGATTAACCCTGTGTCTGTGATGTATGATGAAAGTATTTCCACAGATTTATCATTTGTCTTTTCACTTTGCTTTTTAAACTTTTTATTTGGAAAATTTCAAACACCGACATAGGTAGATTGAATAGTGAACCCCATATACCCATCACTCAAATGCACCTCTTACTAATGCATGGCCAATTTTCCTCTGTCTATAATCCCACTGACTCCCATCCCAGATTTTTTTTTTTAAGATTTGTTCATTTATTTTAGAGAAACAGAGAAAGCATGAGCAGGAGGGGCAGAGGGAGAGAGAGAATCTCAAGCAGACTCCCAGCTGAGCACAGAGCTCAACATGGGGCTTGATCTCACGACCCCGAGATCATGACCTGAGACAAAATCAAGAGCGTAACAGACTACACAACCCAGGCACCCCCCCATCCAAGATTATTTTAAAGCACATCCCACTCATCATAACCTTCATTTGTAAAAAGCCCAATCTGTAAAAGATTCTGTCTGTATCTCTTTAAAACAAAAAAAAAACATAATCACAATCCCATTATCACATGTGCAAAATTAATGTTTCCTTAATATCATCAGATAACCAATAGGCGTTCAAATTTCCCAAACATGCATAATGATTAGTTAATATGTCTCTTAAGTCCCTTTTAATCTACAGGTTCAGCCTCTGTCACTGTTTCTTCTTTCCTTTGCAGCGAATTTTTGAAGAATCCATTGGATTGTCGATCTGGCGGACCCCACCCCCACCGCCATCCCCGGTCTGGATTTTATAAAGTGTGTCTCCATGGTGTCTCTGAACGTGTTCCTTCGTTGCCTGTATCTTCCGTAGACTGGTAGCTAGATCTAGAGGCACTGGTCAGATTTTGATTTGATTTTGGCCGGGGGGGCTGGGGGGACAAAACGACTTCACAGGAAGTGTTGTGAACTTTCTTCAAAAGGCGCTTCGTGTCTGGCTGTCCCTCTTTTGGTGACGTTGGCAGCTGTCGATGATCATTGCCACAATCCACTGGTACATAACATGTTGCAAAACAACGCCTTTCAGATTCTAGCATTCCTTCTTCACTTATTTGCTGGAATACACCTATAATGAGAAACTCACCATCTCTTCACTTAAGGAGAGGAGCAGTTTACATGACAGAGGCAAAGTAAGTATCTGTCTCTTTTCCTCTACTGCCACCTTAAAAAATAATGACTGGTTCCCTAGGACACTCCCAAGGAGGCTATTGTATGCTTGCCATTATGAACTCATTTCTTCTAACACATATTGTGTTTCCATCCATCATAGTTATTATCCCTCTTGATGCTCCATTTGGCCCATCTTTGGTCCATGGGAGCCTCTCCAGGTTGGCTCCCGGGCGCTCCAGACACAACCTCAGTCCTCATCGGGACTTTCCCTGCTGCTCGGTCTAATGAGCTGGTTGTGGTTCATCTTGCATATTTCTTGCTCCAGACCTGGAATCAGCTTTTCCTCCAAGAAGGCTGCTTTCTTTTTTGTGAGAATGGCATTGAAAGACCACAGTACGGACACACGTATGATTTAATCCAGTCCGTGTACTGCACACAGCATTATTTCCTGCTGTGTAAAAGGAATCATCTGAACCCCAAAGTTCTCAGAAATCAGAACATGCTTCCTGAAACAAGACATTAAGTGGGTACAGAGAACATCGCGGGCATAGAGAAATACCAACTTAGTGATCTGGAAAATGAAACCAAATAAACCTAAGAGCAAAAAAACAGATGAAAAGGATGAGAGAAGAAAATTCAGAGACATAGTAGATCCAAGGTTTAATACTCAACGCTTAGGAATTGTAGACAAAATGGAAAGAAACAATGACATAGAGAAAATAATTTTTTAAAGATTTTATTTATTAGAAAGAGAGAGAGAGAGACCATGAGCAGGGGGAGCAGCAGGCAGAGGGAGAAGCAGGCTCCCCGCTGAGCAGGGAGCCCCATGCGGGGCTCGATCCCAGGACTCTGGTATCATGACCTGAGCCGAAGGCAGACACTTAACCGACTGAGCCACCCAGGCATCCCAAGAAAATAATTTTTAAAATGGTAATTGTAAATGCTGTTCAGCCCATGGGCACCATCTTGGAAATGGAATGGTAACTGAATCAGCTCATTGTGAAAATGTAAAAAAAAAAAAAAAAAAGAAGTAAACTCTATGGAGATGTGTTTCTGATGTACTAATTTATTACCTGGGGTCGGCATTCAGTTACATCTTTCTCTTCTTTTGTTATAATCACTTATATAATTCTGTAAAATTAGAGAACCCAGGTCTACCTGAGTTGAATCCATTTCATATAAGGTCTGTCCCTTGAGTGACCAAAATAACCCTAACAGCAAGCTGGTTTTACCCTTTGAAAGACAGTCTATTTTCTGGGAATCGAAGTGCCTGCTGTTAGGAAAGTGGATGTTAATGGCAGAAAAAAAAGATCATACAGAGCAAACAAAATAAATCACTGAAGAGAGCCTCTCAAACTGGGAAAAATACCATATCACACTTTCTCTGTTGGCCTAGAGCAGGGGTGGGCAAAGTTATGTCTGCAGACCAAATCCAAGTCTGCCTATTTTTGTAGATCCTGCAAGCTCCGAATGCCTCTTCCATGGCTGGGGGGAAAAAACCCAAATGAGAGTAATATTTTGTGACATGTGAAAATATATGCAATCCGAATCTCAGCGTGCATCAGTAAAGTTTCACTGGGACAAAGCCACAGACATCCGTTCCCATTTTGCAATGAAGGAATGGAGTAGTATTGACAGAGGTCCCCTAGCCAGCAGCATGCCCCTTGGAGCCTCCAATCTAAATGCTCACTTTCCCAGAAAAAGTTTGCCAACCTCTGGCCTAGAGGGTGTGGTAGTCTCACAACCTCCCCTTCAGCCCAGTGCTCTATGGAAGACAGTCTTCAAGCTAAAAGAGCATTGAGGGCCAAGCAGGATTTCATTTTATATGAAACTCACAAGCAGACACATTCGGGTGAAAATTCAGCACGAAGGCCAAGAAGAGAGCCCGTAGCGCTCAGAGATGAAGCAGGCCTTGTACAAGGTAAGGGAATTAGACTTTTCCACCAGACTTTTCACTGGCAATCCTAGCCACAGGACGACTGTGGAGCCACGTTTCACAATTCTGGGGTGAAGACTTTGGAACCTAAAACCCTAAACCCACCCAGACCTCAGATCAATGTGAAGGTAAGAGAAAGACGTGTAAAAAGACAAGAGCTCATAATTTATTGGCCATAGTCTCTATACTTAAAAATAATCTATTCTAGGGATACTTGGGTGGCTCAGTCGGTTAAGTGTCTGCTTTTGGCTAGGGTCATGATCCTGGGGTCCCGGGATCGAGCCCCATATCAGGCTCCTTGTTCAGCAGGGAGACTGCTTCTCCCTCTGACCCTCCCCCTGCTCGTGGGTATGCGTGCTCTCTCGCTCTCTCTCTCTCTCAAATAAATAAATAAAATCTTTAAAAAAAATCTATCCGGGGCGCCTGGATGGCTCAGTGGGTTAAAGCCTCTGGCTTCGGCTCGGTCCTGGGATCGAGTCCCACATCAGGGTCTCTGCTCAGCAGGGAGCCTGCTTCCCCCCCACCTCTCTGCCTGCCTCTCTGCCTACTTGTGATCTCTCTCTGTCAAATAAATAAATAAAATCTCTAAAAAAAAAAAAAATCTATCCAAGGTATTCTAGCAAAACAAACAAGGCTCGAATAAAAAGACCTCATAGGATATAGCAAATTGTGGCATCTGTAGGTGGCCCGGAAAGAATGAGTGAGCCAGAATGAAAATAAAAGGATCCAACAGGATGAGGGGCATCCATCTTTGATGTGGAGAACCACACTGAGTGCCTATGAAAGATGCAGATTCCCAGGAGCTCTTTCGGAGATCCCGGTGCAGTAGTCTGGGGTAAGACGATAGATTTTAAGCAAGTTCCCCAGTCACTTCTTTAGCTCTCTTTGAGAAGCCGCACTGCATTCTGGCCTCTCGCCAGCCACAGTATTAATGGCAAAGAATGACATTTCCTTCTCTATGGGTCCAATCATACCACTGAGTATTTTCACTTATTCAGCAAATACTTATTGAAATATTTATTCAGTGCTTACTATGCACCAAGGCCCTGTTCTCTTCTAGGCTTTTGGGCTATATTCATGTTAAGCAGATGAAAACCCTTGCCTGTGGAGCTCTTTCTAAATTCCAGAAGGAATATTTACATGATCGTCATGCGGTAAATGAAGTTTATTGGCTTTCCATTTTTAGAATCAGAGCACGGAAGACTTGTTCACAATAGTAAAACAGATGTAAATAATGCAAACCTTGGCAACCTAAAAATAACAGGACTTAACATGAAATTGTCTGATAAGGGATAAGTGGAGGGGGGAAGTAAGCATAAATTTCATCATCTCTCCTGATGGCAATCAGAGGCGTGAGGATGAGAAAAATGTATGTAACAGCTGGGGAGGAGAAGTTCTCAATTATCATGAACAATGCTGCTAAATTAAAAAAAAATTTTTTTTTGCACAATATTCAATCTATTTCTTTAGAATAGATCCTAAAAGAAAAAATTGTTGGGTGAAAGGTTTTGATAGAATAAACTGCTACGTGGTCCTAAAAAATTGTACAATTTCGTCCGTCCTAGGTACAAACTTCCAGTTATAAAATAAATAAGCGATGGAGTTAAAAACTACGGTGTAGGGAATATAGTCAATAATATTAAAATAAGGTTTATGGTGACAGTGACTACACTTATCGTGATGAATATTTCAAAATGAACAGGATTGTCGAATCGCCCTGGTGTACATCTGAAACTGATATAATGTCGACTATATTTCAATTAAGAAAAAATAATAATATGGTCAGATCCACACAAAATATTAAGCTTCAATCATAAGAAAAAATTGTACTACTTTATAGTTCTGCTAAGAGTACAGGAAAGTACCCACTACCTGAAATTTCACCTACCTTGAGTTGTATCCAATTTTTAAAATTTCTTAATTTGACATATATATATATACAAATTTGTATATATACATGTGTATATACATACACACACACACACACACAAAACCCTGGCATCCCACAGTTTGGGAATTACATTTATTTGTCTACAAGTAAAAGGAAATATTTGCTTCATTTTCGGTTTTTTTAATGTATCTTATCTTTGTGACTGGTCTGTTCATGCATTTATTTCTTATTCATTTGTGCAAGCACTTATATGTTAAAGATATTAATTAGATACATATTATCTACTAATAGATACTTACATACATAGATTTCCCCAGTTCACATTTGATTTTAATCATTTGTGTGGTTTGTCACATACAAACATTTAAAATTTCAAGTAGTCAATCTTATCACCATTTTCATTTGTCTTTCTTCTAGAGACATCAGAATGACAAAGTCCTTCCCTACCCAGAAATCACCTACAATTTCCTCATCTTATGTTGCATCCTCTTATTCTTTCTTTTTTAAACTCTTAGATTCTTAAAGTATTAAAAACCAGGGCACCTGGGTGGCTCAGTGTGTTGGGCCTCTGCCTTCGGCTCAGGTCATGATCTCAGGGTCCTGGGATTGAGTCCCGCATCGGGCTCTCTGCTCAGCAGGGAGCCTGCTTCCCCCTCTCTCTGCCTGCCTCTCTGCCTGCTTGTGATCTCTCTCTCTCTCTCTCTGTCAAATAAATAACTAAAATCTTAAAAAAAAAGTATTAAAGACCTATTGTATTACATGTTATGAGATAGTGTTTCAACTTATTCTTCAAATACCTAAAAAATTTATTAAATAACACCACCAATTTAAGGTGTTACATGTAATAGACACCAATTCCTGTAAAAGCATGAGTCAGGATATAGACTCCATTCTGTTTCAGTGAAATAAGCTACCCATTCTCCCCTCCACACCACATTGCTTTATTTCCTGCGATTGCATCATAATGTTTCAGTATTCAATAGGGCAAGTCACCCCTCTTTGCTGTTGTCTTTTTTTTTTTTTTTTTAAGTAGGCCCCATGCCCAGCATGGAGCCCAACACGGGGCTTAAACTCAGGACACTGAGATCAAGACCTGAGCTGAGATCAAGGGCCAGAGGTTTAACCAACT
Organism: Potos flavus; assembly: GCA_028534135.1. Classification (NCBI taxonomy): domain Eukaryota; kingdom Metazoa; phylum Chordata; class Mammalia; order Carnivora; family Procyonidae; genus Potos; species Potos flavus. Next base: position 49,930,295 of record CM052898.1, on the reverse strand, counting down.
GAGCCACCCAGTTGCACCTGCTATTGTCTTTTCTAAATTGTATTGGCCATTCTCATACTTATTTCAAAAGCAGTACTAAGTTTCAGTTAAATGAAAAATCAAAATCAAAAATTAGATAATTTTTAAAAAATTAAGTAATTTTAAAAGTATAGAAAACATTTTAAAAGAAAGCAAAAACCAACAAAACAAAAAAACTGCCCCAAATTCCACCAACCAGGAAAAGAAAACAGTATTAAGCATGGCATAAATATCATTCCAGACCTACATCAGAAGATATATACTAATCGAAGGATTTTTATTCAATATTTGATTTTACCAAAAGAATAAAAACTTGTGTGAAATTTAAATTGCTGAACTTCAGAAAAATATTTTTTATAAGATGTCCCTAAAAGATTTCTCTAAGGTTGTAAAACAATTGAAAAGTTGAATTTATTGTATGTTTTTTCTACGTGCCTCAATTTTGGACCAAAATTATTGATTCCCTGCTATGATATATGAGATTTTTATTCGCACACCTCTTTCACCCACCGGCATCTTGTTAGCTCTATTTTCATTTTGTCAAGTGTTACAACATTTACATTTAGTTCAATAAACATTTCCCCAGTTGCTCAGTTTAGCCTGTGTTTTTATATGAATTTAACATGTAACATCGACCTTTATTTACTGAATAAAAGTAAAAAAAAATTAATCTCATCATTGGTTCTATTTATTGTTGAGTCATTTTTTTTTTTTTACAAGAAGTGCCATATGCAATATTTCTTGGACTCCTTCATGGTTGAATGTGACTTCCTGTTTCCTTTCTACTAGGAGTACTCTGTGGCTGGTTGTCATCATCTTGGGTCACGCCTTCTTCCCCTCAGAATGCTACCAGTATTACTCCACTGCCATGTCTACTGGAAATGAATGCTACTGTGGAGAAATCAGAAGTGACGTCTTCCCTCATAAATGACATCTTTATCCATCTGGATGCCTGAAATATTATGTCTTTAGTCTCAAAGTCCAATAACGTAACAATGTGTAAGGCATTGATTGTTTTGTATAAATTTTCCCCTAGGTAACATGTGCCTCTATGAGCCAAAGATGGTATTGTTCTTTCATTACATGGGATGAGGATGTTTTCTTCTATCATATTTATGAAAATTCTTTCTGGTCAATATCTTGAGTTCTTTCTGGTCAATATCTTGAGTTCTAGTCAAATAGACTAACCCTAGTTATCTTTATTTTGGTTCATTTTGTCATTTCTTCAAATCCATTACCTTTTTTTTCAAGATTTACTTACTTATTTTAGACAGTAGAAGAGAGAGTGTGAGAGAGAGTGAGTGGGGGAGGGGCAAAGGGAAAGAAATCTCAGGCAGACTCCCCGCCACGCACAGAGCCTGTGGCACGATCCTACAACCCTGAGATCATGACCTGAGCCAAAACCAAGAGTCAGATGCTTAACCGACTAAGCCATCCAGGGGCTTCTCCATCACCTTCTTAATTGCATTAGTCCTTTTGTAATTTTCCTCTGAAGTTACTGTGATTATCTCAAACTTTTTTTTCTCTATTGGGAATTTTATTTCTGGCTCTTTCTAAATTATATATCAGATCTGTAATAGTGTTTGGAGTCTCATTGTTCTTTCATATCTCTTTCCTTTGCGTCTCTATTATTTTATTACCCTAGTATTAAGCTAGTTTTATTGAGTTCATACCCCCTCGCAGTTCTTCCATATGGCGAAAAGCACCTGGAGGTTTCCTTTTGTTCCTTAGATTATGTTTGTTTCCAGACTGGGTTCTTTGTTATTTCCATGCAACGTTTTGTGCACTTTTGTTGTTATAAACTTGCGTAGCTACATGCCATTTCTTTTCATCTTGCATATGTTAATGATGGTACCCATCTATCCAGATCTTCTATTTGCTCCACTATCATGTAGATAAGTTCCCCTTGATATTTTTCCACCTGATCTGGCACTCATTTGTCTTCCCCTCTGAGCCACAATCTGTAGCCCAAGAATTGTTTTATATTAAATTATATGTGACTCGAAGGCATGTGCCGTGTGGGTGGGGGGCAATGTCGAGCCAGCTGGAGGTTCCTAAAGCCCTTACCAGAGCACTGACCATCACTCTCTCTCTTTTGAGCATTCATTCAGTGTCTCGTATGTGGGACAACCATCCTCGCAGAGATATGTCCCATTCTCACGGGCATTGAGTCGTTTTCTTCATGTTTTGGGCCAAACACCAAAGAATCCTAGAAAAGGGCCCTTTCTGGCCTCCTCTATCATCTGCGCTGATGTGTGAGATGTCCCACTTTCAAAGATTTTCCTTTTCTCTTCTCTGGGGCTGCACAGCTACGCACTCCATCCACTTTTCTTCCAGTTGGAGGATGTTTGTAAGAACTTTCCGTATTTCTTTGTGTGGCAGGAGGTGAAAGGGAGGATATTCATGAATTTGAAATCCTGTTCAGTAATCTTAGTAAATTACCTTAGGGGATCATCTAACGTGTTGAAAGTTAGACCTCAGAGCCCAGCCTAGATCGGTGAGGAGGGAAACTACGAGTAACTACAAAGTGAGAAGGAGCTCTGGGGATTGCAGCAAGCCAAGGAGGGGAAGAGAAGTGGAAAGGAGAGAGCTCAGCTATATGGCCAGATGCTGGATAACAAATGTAAAAAATGACCAATGAAAGATCCACAGAAGCATAACCGTCTTTTGATGTGCTATGTTCAATATTAAACTGTTCCACGGCTTCAAAAGTTCCGCCAAATAGACTCCATACACAACCTTGAGTGAAAATAGTGTGCTGGTTTTGTGGATGTTATCCCAGGAAAAGAAGGAGTGTGAAAAGAGCAAAGGTAGCAACAATCTAGGATACAAAATCAGTAGATCATAAAATCAGTATTTTATATAAAATTAGTAGAAGCAGAGATTTCAAGTCAGCAGTGATCAAGAAAATAATAATTCTTCCCCCCCTTATTAAGTCCCAGAAATATTGCCAGGGGAAAGCAGGTTTTAAGATTTCTTAGCAGCCAAAGGGAGGATGGGGTGACATCCAAGATATTGACACAGTTATAGATGTTTAATAATAAGAGTTACAAACTGCCCTTGAAACAGGTTTGGTCACATCCATGTTTCCTGAGTTTTGATAAGGTAGAATTATAGTTTTTAGTGCTTCCTACATTATTAATGTGGAACTACATCAGAAGACTTCTAAAGATCTCTCATATGTAAATATTAGATGAAACTACTTTTCTTGGGAATTTGGCACTTTTTTTCATTGAAGTAAAATTTACATAGAGTGAAATGCACAGATCAAAGCGTGCAGTTCAATACATTTTGAAAAATATCTACACCCATGTAACTAACACTCAGTCAAGACACAGAACATATCCATCACTCCAAAAAATTCCCTTGTACCCACTTCTAGTCAACTCTCCCCATTTAAAGCAACCACTACTCTGATTTTTGTCTCTGTAGATCATTTTGCCTATTCTAGAATTCCATATAAATGGAATCGTGCATATACTGTTTTGTATCTAGCTTCTTTTACTCACATTTTGAGGTTTTTGCTCATATTATTTTTGATATTCATTATTCTGAGATTCGGTAACTTGTTCCTCTTTATTACTGATTTTTTTCCCATTCTATGGATATGCTGCAAATTGTATGTCTACTCTTCTACAATTGGACATTTGTGTTGTTTTCAGTTTTTTACTATTTTTTCTGTGTATCTTCGGGTGAACCTACGTTTTTGTTTCACTTTGGTAAAATCTGTAAGTGGCATTTCTGGGAACTGCATTAAGTGTATTGGAAAACACCAGTTTTCCGAAGTTGTTGTACCATTTTATACTCCCACAAGTCCTATATGAGACTTTTGTTGCTCCATATCCTTGTCAACACTTGATATTGTCTGTCTTTTTAATGTTAGCCACTTGGTCGGACATATAACAGGACCTCATTTCAGGTTTCAAATTGCATTTCTCTGGTGACTAAGAGGTGGACATCTCTTCATGTGCTCATGGGCTATTTCTGTTTTTTCCTTTTTGAAGTACCGGTTTAAGTCTTTCGCCCATTTTGAAAAGCTGGGTTCCAGTGCCATTTGCTAAAGAATCAATTGACTATGCATAAGTCTATTTCCGGAATCTCTTCTATTCCAATAATCCATTTGTCCATTGTTACACCAGATACCATGCTGGGTGTAATTACATTAGCTTTAAAGGAAGTCCTGAAATTAGACTGTAAGGTCTTTAGCTTTGCTGTAGTTTTTACAGGTTATTTTGGCTACTCCACGTTCTTTGAACTTCATAGAAGTTTTAAAATTCACTTATCAATTTTTTCTGGGCTTTTGATTGAGATCAGATTAAATCTAAAGATCAGTTTGGGAAGGTTTTACATTTTAACTAAATTGAGCCTTCCAATTTATAAGCATGGTATATTTTTTCCATTTACTTAGATCTTTAATTTCTCTCTGTCCAATATGCAAGTGACTTCGATATATATATATAAAATATAATTTATATGCAAATAACAAAACTATGTGTGATTTTTTTTAAATTCTGGAGCTCTAAATGAACTGATAAAAGACTCAGCACACAAGGAAAAAGCAGTCAGTGAACACTACATAGAATTTTTAAGTGCTACTATAATAATGATAATTTGATTTTTAAACATGGTAGAAGCTCTTAGAGAAGAAATATGATATTGGAGAGAAGACATTAGTCTCATTGTAGCTTTGTATGAAACATCCTTTCCAGCCTTACCTCCCATGACTTGTTGCCCCACTTGTCATCTGATCCTCTCAGAGGTCTCTCCTCATTGCCACCAAGGCTGTCTCCTTGCTTCCAACTGAGTACCACTGCCTGGGGTCCGGTGCTCCTTGCCTCCTTCCCAAACCATTGAAATAATGTCCTAACTGGTCTCTGTGCCTGCAGTTTTTTAGCTGCCAATTCACCCCACATGCTGGACCCCAACATTACTTTTAAAAACACACACCTGCACATTTAATAGATGTTTGTTATTTCTGTAACATAAAGTGGCTCAGATGCATTTTGTTGGTTTTTTTCTAATACGGCATGCCAAATATATTCCCCATATATCTACAGTTATTTGGTTAAATTGGAAATGATTGGGGCCCCTGGGTGGCTCAGGCAGTTGAGTAACTGATTCTTGATGTCAGCTCAGGTTGCGAGATTGAGCTCAGCATCGGGTGGGCATGAAGCCGGCTTAAGATTGTCTCTCTTCCTCTTCCCCCTGCCCCCTCACCCCTTATCTCTCTAGAAAGAAAGAAAGAAAGAAAGAAAGAAAGAAAGAAAGAAAGAAAAGAAAAAAGAAGAATAGAAATGATTAATCCCCCTAGTAAATAAAAGTATATGCTACAAATACTTTGGTTATTAAAATACCCGAATCATCACTCTGATTTCTTATTTAGTTACAAAAACATATGAAATTTAAATACTGCATTAAAACAGAGTGCACCTTCCACCTCTCTGCAAAACACTCGTTAACTTACCAGCAAACCAAACCACTAGAATACACCCTCTGCAGAAGAACAAATAGAAACCGAGTCTCCCTGATTGATGATTTGAGTTGAGTCTTCCTGATTGTGACATAAACCATGATTTAAAATGTGGTTAACGCTGACCAGATGTGCATAAAACCCACACTTTACCTGGAAGCCACATATTCAAAGATGGATGGCTTGCCATCATGTAAATTACCCTCAGAGAGGACCCCAGTGGAATTTTCAAAATATAGATAAGCAACAGGAAATTCCTAGTCAATAGAATTACAGCTCTGTGCCTTACAAGGGTGTATCTGCTTTATTTTCATTATCGGTGACTATGCGATCCGTTCTGCAAACCTGACATAATCATGTCAAGAAAAAAAAATACAAAACAAAAAGATGTGGTCCACTGCCGCGTTTCTGCTTGCCAAGTTGGGAAAGAAGAAAACAGAGTTATTATGCCACCCAGCTCTACCGCAACATTCCAGCAGTTCCTATCAACAAAATAGCATCCATCATGCTTTGCATTGCAATTTTTCCTTGCCATTTTCTCCCAGCTCATCATGACATAATTATGTTCCATTTTTTTCTAGCCAGGGGCCTGCGTTTTCTTTCATCCAGGACAGCAGCTGTGAAGCTCAACCTTGATGCTTCCTCAAAATGGTGTTGTTGCAGTCTTGACAATTTCAATTTTCGCACTCCTGCTTGACAAATTTTCTTGCTGCCAAAAAAAATGCAATCAGCCCTGAAACTTTCACAGGGCTGGGCAGAGGAGCTTCCAGGGGGACGTGGTACTTGTTTGTACTGTAATTGATCCTTGAGCCAAGTTGTTTGGAAATGTATTGAGAGCACTGGCTGCTCTCATTCTTTTTATAGCTTCGTAATTGCTAAAGGAGAATTGTCTTTGTGTCAAACCCATCTGAACATTTTTATTCTTCTTTCTATTTATGTCTACTCATGTATACTCGCATCGACATTTTCCGAGAAATGGGGGACGTCAGGCCAAATGCTTGTCAATAAAACTCCGATGCTTCGTGGCAAAAACTCTAAGACCTTGTGTGAACGGTATTAATAGCTAACAGTTTTTCGAATGTTACTATGTGATAGACAGATAGATGTTCTAAACGCTTTCGGTGAAACACCTAATCTATGCTTCACAAAAACCATGAGATAGGTGCTACTAGGATTCGCATTTTTCAGGGGAGGGAGAACAGGCCAAGAAGGATTGGGGAAACCACATCCCCTGAGAGCCCACAGCAGATGTGGTTGTAATGGGAATTAAATCCAGGCAGCCAGAGCCCAGATCACGTGCCTTGCCTTCCCACCTTCCGCGGTGGTCATCACCAGCTTCCAAAACACAGGAGACCTAGACTTATCCCCTCCTGGGCTTGTTCCTCCGGAAGTAGTACAACGATGTTGAAAACCCTATAACCCATCAAAGACTGGTTATATTTTGTATACTAGATGCCTTCTTGAAATTTCTCTTCCTGATCATATAGAATTTAAATGGCTGTGGTCCCAGTTGCGCACTATTTATCTGGGTATTAACAGTTTCCTTTCATCCCCACGTGGTGATGCTGAATAGGAAAGGCAGAGATTCACAAGCCACCAGCGAGTGGAGGCTTCGGTGGTCATGTAAGGAGGCTCTGTACTGGTGAGACCACTTGTGGGAAGATCAGACAGAGATGCCTATGGAATGCCCATCATTCTTCCCAGCCCAGGTGCCAGACATGGGACTCAAGAGGCTTTCAAGATGATGCGGACCCAGACGCCAACTGCCTACAACCTCATAAAAGACCCCAAGCAAGAACTACCCAGCTGGCACAGTCAACCCCCCAACTCACAGACTTCTGCTCCTTTTTTAGACCAGTGTTTTGGGATGCTTTGTGACATAGCCACAGATAACTAAAACACTGGACAAAATAGCAGCAGAGAACATGGGGGAGAAAAAAAACCTCAGTAGGCTCACATTTTAACCAAATGTTTGGAGAAGGACCCACCACTGTGATGTCCTCATAACATCTATTGCATTGGGGCTGGGGTTAGTACGTGGGTAGGCAATGTTATGTGTTGGACTGGTATCCCATGGACTGGGTCAGACTTGAAGAGTGAGATAATCCATTATGTCAGTTATCAAAATTTGACCTGTCATCTGGGGACCGGGAAGAGTCTATCAATCCAGAAACAAGAACAAAGAAGAAGGGCTTTATAAAGGCAGATAAAGTACAATTGCTCTCTTGACCAGGCAGCGAGCAACTCACCACGTCTGAGAGGCTGAATCTGTGAGCCGTTGGTGATGCCTTCCATGTGGACACAAGCCAGGAGCAGGGAAGTAAGTAGCCCGTGTCAAGAGCCCATCTAGTTGTACCAGCCTCTGGGGGCTGGGGAGGGAAGAAGTGAGTGGCACAAGGCCTGTGTCCCAATCAAGTCTGTTCAACTAAGATTTTTTTTTTTTTAAGATTTTTTATTTATTTATTTGACACAGATAGAGAGAGATCACAAGCAGGCAGAGAGGTAGGCAGAGAGAGAGGGGGAAGCAGGCTCCCCACTGAGCAGAGAGCCCGATGCGGGACTCGATCCCAGGACCCTGAGATCCTGACTCAAGCCGAAGGCAGAGGCTTTAACCCACCGAGCCACCCAGGCACCCCCAACTAAGATGTTTTGTAAGCTGAACTCTTTTTATGGTTCTTGTATGTTCCCTGTTTTCACTTTTATTCTCCTTGATATTTAACAAGCTCTTTTTAAAAACTCAGTCCTGCTTTGGCTATGCTATGGGAAATCATATTTGGGCCACAGTTTTATTGGGCTTCTTTTTAAGATTTTATTCTAAAGTAATCTCTACACCCAACGTGGGGCTCAAACCCGCAACCCTGAGATCAAGAGTCACTTTCTCCACTGACTGAGCCAGCCAGGCGCCACTGGGCAACAGCTTTAAAAACGGAGTAATACAATAGCAACATGACAACAATAACAAATAATCCAATTAAAAATGGCAAAACACGCAGATAAACATTTTTTCAAAGAAGATGTACAAAAGGCCAACAAGTACATGAAAGGGATGGTCAATATCAGGGATATGTAAATCAAAACCAAAATGAGATAGCACCTCACACTTGTTAGAATGGCCATCATCAAAAGGACAAAAGATAACACATGCTGGCAAGGATGTGGAGAAGAGAGCCCTCGGGCACTGTGGGTGGGAATATAAACAGGTGCACCCACCAGGGAAAATAGTATGGAGGTTCCTTACAAAATTAAAAATAGAACTACCATATGATCCAGCAATCCCACTTCTGGGAACATATCCAAAGAAAATGAAATCACTAACTTGAAAAGATATCACTGTAGCATTACTCACAATAGGCAAGACACGGAAACAAACCAAGTGTCCATTCATGGTTGGATGGATCAAGAAGTTGTGATATGTGTATGTATACATACACACACATGCACACACACACACCAAACAATGTATACACACAATATATATATACACACACAATTTTATTTAAAGGTGTATATCTATACATATACACACACAAATGGAATATTATTCAGCCAGAAAAAAAGAAAATCCTGCCATTTGCAACAACATGGTGGACCCTGAGGGTATGATGGTGAGTGAAATAAATCAGACAGAGAAAGACAAATACTGTAAGACTTCACTTATATGTCTAAAAAATCCAAATCTAAACAAGCCAGAAACAGAGGTAGAGTGACAGAGAGTAGAAGGACAGTCACGGGGGGCTGAGGTCTAGGGGAAGCTGGGTGATGTGGGTGGAAGTTCCATAACCTTCCAGCTGCGAGATGAATAGGTCCCAGAGTGCTAACGTGCAGCGTGGCGACCACAGCTAATAACACCGTATTATGTACCTGAAGTTGGCTTAAGAGAGTAGATCCTAAGTGTTCTTACCACAAAAAAAGAAACACTAACTATGTAATTAGGGTATTATTTTCCTGCATTGTGGTTTGCAAATCACGTCCAAGTGGAAGGCCAGGGTAAACATGGAAGTCAGCTCAAGTGCTTCCCTTGGCTCAAAGATCATGACTCTAAGCTACTCACTGTCCAATGCCTGAAAAGTATTGTTTATGTTTTGTCCACTTTTAAAATAGTTATTAGTGGTAGAAGGTTACATCTAATACCAGCTTCTCCATCGTGGCCAGACTGGAAGTCTGCTGAATAAGTAAATATCAAAATAGGACAGCCCAAAGTCACCTAACATAACCGAACACCGAAAACTAACTTATGAGCTGTCTCCCTCTGGGCCTATCACATAGCTGAGTTACTGTATTTTTTTTTTTTTTTTTTTTTTTTTTTTTGAGCTGCTGTCTTGGGCATAGGTCCCAGTCCCCTCTTTCCCACCAGCATGTCCTACAGCTGGTCCCATCCCAGTTGACACTCTATCCTTTTCCCAATCTCCTTCCATTCTGAGCCTTCCCTGAGACACAGGAATTATAAAACTGCCATTGTTTGGAGGAAAGTGAAATTCAAGAAAAAAGCTCAAAAGGGTCTCAAAATACAAAGATCATGTAACATAATATGAAACAGGACAATGGCTTCTAAATGTAGGAATGTATTCTATTGATGGCCAAATACAACATGAGAAATTAGAAACCCTTGAATTATTGCATTTTAACAAGGCAGAAAATCCTCTGGATGATATTTCAAAACTCAAAACAACTCTTCAAAGCAAAACAGGAAAACAGATACATAGTATATATATAGTATATATGGATATATAAGTATATATATAGACCTTACACTTGAAATGGTACTGAATGACCTCCCATTCCCAATCTCCAGCTGAGGTTAAATAGACAAATAAAAAGGTATGTTCAGTGGGGGTGCCTGGGGGGTGCAGTTGGTTAAGCATCTGCCTTCAGCTGAGGTCATGATCCCAGGGTCCTGGATTGAGCCCCACATCAAGCTTCCTGTTCAGCAGAGCCCCTCCCTCTGCCCCTTCCCCCCAATTCGTGCGCGTGCTCTTTCCCTTTCTCTCTCTCGAATGAACAGATAAAATCTTAAAAAAAAAAAAAAAGGCATGTTCCAGGTAGGCAGTCAGGAAGGTCCCAGGAATATTCTGGCACCTACTGTAGCTGGCCAATACTGGGATTGAAGATCTGTCACAAAGAATCTATAAAATGGAAATAAACATATAGACAATTCACATTAACAACTCGTTCTATGCAATACTGGGCACACTACAGGTGCTTTAAAGTATTTCTAAATAAACATCTATAAGCCAAATTTTTAAGCATTCATCCCAAAGACTTCCCTTCACATGCCACGCTTCGATTCTTCCCTGGTTCCCTCTGTTGACCCGAGATCTAATCCACTCACCCTGTTTACTGTTTTTGAAAATTTGTTTAACTTGGAAACCACTGTTGCATCTCTCCCCAGCATTCTAGCTTCACATCTGGCTTTGGGGACCATCAGCTTTCTGAGTGCATTCACGCCTGCTAATGTTTCTACAAGCTTTATTTTGGGGAAATTCGGTGCACTTTGGCTTTGAAACACGTGTACAGAAGATTTTTCACATAAGAAGCCCTGCATGCATTGTTATTTTTAAATGAATGTATGCAACTGTTAAATTTTGTGCATCTTGGGTTTTGTTTTCCACAGCTGACTGGGCACATTCCAAGTCAGGAAATGAGGTCGACAAGACAGCTGCCACGAACGAGGGGACCCATGGCCACGAGAAAGAACCGATGACAAAGACTGCTACCGTATTAACACGATGTTGTGGGAAGATATGAAATACTAAGGTATGAGACATCATACAAGACTTCTTAAAGGTTCAGAAAATCAGAAATATATGGACATACTACACATATATAGTATAACACATGAAATGTAACATTTATCTTAAACTGTGGTTGGTTCTAAGTCTAATGAACGTTCAGGTGGCGGAGCTGGAAGAAATTTAACACTTCTTCCTGGAAAGCAGGAATTTTGTTCTAATCTCAACTCTGCTTCTACCTAGCTGAGTGACCATAGGTGAGTCATTTAGACAATCTGAGTTTCCTTGTTTGAAACCAATGATTCCTCAGAATTTCCTTATTGTACCCTTCTTCCCACCCCATCCCATGCCCCTGAAAATCTGTAATTCTCTGGGAGCTTAATATTATTTGTTTCAGATACTTCCATTCTTTTAGCTAAGTGTTACAGATTACAGTGAAAGAATAGTTAGTGGAAAATATTTTTCACGTGTCAAAGCTAATGTTTAGAGTACAGAAAACAACCAGCAAATGTCTCACTCAGTGGCCTGATTACACTGTCTTTGTAAATCTAACCTTTTAAATTTGGTTTTAAGTCAGATGCTCTGGCGTTAGTCATATGATGAATGAATTCATAAATGACTGTATTTCATGTTTGGATGTCTCTACACGTACCCTCAATGGGCCAGTGTTTCTGTAGCTGTTTTCTGTAAGGAATATCCAGATTTATCGCTTCTTGGCCTTTTGGCTAAGATCAAGTGTAGGAATATCCAGATTTATGCTAAATAATTAGCATTTTCCTTAAAATACTGAAATCATCAAAACTATTTGCTAAAATCAATAGACTAATTCTTTTTTTTTTAAGACTCTCAATTCTTTTTGCTTAATGAATTACACTTCCCCATGTCTCTTCCAATCTTTACACACCTCTAAACACCCAATTTGCAGGTTATAATGAGATAACACAGTTATACACGTGTGATGTATTTTTTCTCATATGTTGTACACTTTTCCTCTAGAACTATATAATCTTCATTTGCAGTGGCTACAACATATTTAATGGAGTTGATATAACAGTTTTTCGTCAGCTTTATCTGTCTTCCATTGAAATAAATGAGTAAGGTCTAGGATTGGTGCATTTTGTCTATTTCTCCTTAAGTCTCCTTTGTTTATGCTTAATGAAAGATGCTACAATTTGATGCATAGATACTCATAACTGCTGTATTTCCATGGTGGTCTGTGGCATGATAAAGTGCCAGCTTTTATCTTATTTAATACTTTGGGGCCTGAATTTTACCTTGTTTTATACTAGGATTATGACACCACCCCCCAACACACACACACGCTTCATTTTTTTTTGCTGGTGTATCTTTGTGCTTTTTATTTCTTTTTTTTAATTGAAATACAATCAACATACAGTGTTATATTAGTTCCAGGTACACAATATAGTGATTCAACAATTCTGTACGTTACTCAGTGCTCATCAGCATAAGTGTACTCTAAATCCCCTTTACCTACCTCCCCCCTCCTCCCACCCCCCTCCCCTCTGGCAACCATCCATTTGTTCTCTGTGTTTGAGAGTCTGGTTTTTTGTCTCTTTTTTCCTTTGTTTGTTCATTTGTTTTGTTTCTTAAATTCCACATAGGAGTGAAATCATGTGTTAGTTGTCTTTCTCTGTCTGATTTATTTCACTCAGCATAATACCCCCTAGGTCCATCCATGTTGTTACAAATGGCTATTAGTTTGAGTTTTCCTATTTTGCTTTGTGATTCAGTCTGAAGATCTTTTTCTTCTAATGGGAGAATTATATTTACATTTGTTAGTATGACATGTGTTTGGTCTCCGTTTTGTCATATTTTATACAATGTTTTCTGTTTTTAGATGCTGCATTGTAGCAGTTCCTGGTCACTTTCCCCCCCATTTTAACATCTTTGAAATTGAGATACGTGTGACCTCACAATCGATACAATCTTAAGATCTAATAAAATTTGGTGTGTATTTTAATATACATGTGATGTCTTTTCTCTATGTTTTATTGCAGTGCTTTATCTCTTAAGGAAGATTTGTTTATAAAACACTTGTAATGTCTTCTTCGTCTTGTGTAAAAAGTGAACAATAGAATGAACTTCTGTCTCTTCTTCCTTCACCTCTTCCTATCTTGTCCTACCCAATTTTAGTCAGTAATATCATTTTTCTTAATGTTTATCTTTTTATTCTTTTTTTTTTTAAGTATCTTTTTATTCTTAAATATTCTTCAATTTGGACAACACGATGTGTCAGCATTAAAGGCAAGGTGATCCATGAGCTTATTCTATCTTATTTATAGGTTGCCGGGGCACAGGACAATGACATTATGTATCATTTAGCTCTCTCTGGTTAACAAAACACCTCACAATGGAGAGGCTTACAGTGGTGAACATTCATTATTTGTCATAGTCCTGTAGGTTGGCTGAGCAGCCAGCTCCTTGGGGCCAGCTTGGCCCCACGGTCTAGTCAAGAGGTTGACAGCAAGATGGGTCCTGAGGGGCCTCACTCAGGGGTCTGGCAGTGGCTGGATGTCAACTGAGACAACAGCCATCCACCTCTAATCATCCAGCAGGCTAGCCTGGGCTTGTTTGGATGGCCAGATGGCCGCCGCCGGGCTTCCGGCAGAGAGAGAGGCAAGCCCTGACACTCGAGTGCTTTTCAAGTCTCTGCTTGTACTACACCTACTATGCCGCGATTGACCAAACAAGTCATGTGGCCAAGCCCAGAGTTGGTGTGGAAGAAGGGCCATTTTGCATGGTCTACCCCACACTCTATTCCATTCATCTCGTCCCCTTCCTTGCTTGTAGCTTATGTCTATTGTCAAATATTTCCAACATTTAATCCTTTTGTGAAGTCTCCTCTGCCATCTCTTGGTTGGTTGGAGTTCATCCTCCAGTGCTTCCCCGAAAAGGATGGGCTACCTTCTTCCAGTCTGTGTGAGGGCACTGTATGTGCTGGCTGAAGCCAGGGCCTGAGTCTGAGAAGTGGGAGACTGTGGCTAGAATATACAGGCAGGGGGAGTAGCCCGCTCATCTGGCCAAACTTCCGTTTCCGGGCTGCTCTATGTTATTCAAAGTCAGCTGCCAGCCCTCGGGTCTCAGCTGGATGCAGACAGACTTATTCATATCCAGGAGCCAGAACTGCGGTCTCAGAGGACCCAAGTAGAATCTACATTCCTGCAAGGGAGTTGGCATCCTCACCCCGGGGTCCTAGAGGGGGCCCTTCCCACAATGTGTCAGACTAGACTACTGTTCTAGCTCTTTATCTGCTCCCCAGTTACAAGAGTAGACATCCATGCCCGTTGCTATGTAACGTCCACCCAAAAGGACCCAGGTAGATTTTCCCATCCTTTGACATGATTTGGTCGAGGGGATGTTAGCAGATGAGATGCAAGCATAGACTTGCAAGGTGCCATTTTTGTCTCTGTCATATCCATAAGAAGTACATTTCTGGGGAGTTCGCTAGCCCAGAGAAGATGAACGACATGTAAGCAGAGATGCTTCAGCTGACTCACAGACCGGAAGTAGGAAGCAGAGCTGCCCCAGAAGCCACGACCTGAGGCAGGGCCACCAGCTGAGCCTAGATCAGATCATCCCAAGCCAACCTGCAGTAATAAATGAATATTGCTTTAAGCAACTGGGTTTTGAGGTGGTTTGTTAGGCAGCAATGTTATCATTGCAAACTAACTGATACATATCAGAATTTCATTTGTGAGTGTCAGTGTCCCTGGCAAAACCCTCAAGGGCCCCAGTGAAAAAAGGTGACCTACTTTCCGGCTGGAGCCACCTCCCTTCTCAGGCTCAAGTTGGAATTGCTCCTCCCGCAGCCACTGAAAGCTGATGACAGCATTCTGCCCAAGGATTAGGCAGGGTCCGCACAAATGATATGAGTTTCCTGTCTTCTCCAAATTCTCTTATCCCTTGTCACTCCCATTCTCTAAAGTATCTCCTGCTCTTTCCCCTCAGCACAGCACTAAAGATTCAGAAGTCCTTTAATACCTATTATTTGAATAATCAACGAATACCTTAGAAGGTCAGTTTCTGAAAGTGTCACATGAGTTAAAATGTCCACCATTTATTGTATCTAATGCACTTAAGGACATCATTGATGTTATGAATTAATAAGCCGAGTTATATTTCAGTGGAATTTGATTTTGATTGCATTTCATTTAAAATCTAGCTCTAGTATTCTGACCCTGACACACATTTTAATGGGCTGCTGGAAACCTCTGACCAAAGAGGGGGAAAAATTCCATTAAATCTCCTCCAGAGATTTGTGTTAAGGGAAACCTGGAAACCTGTTAAAGGAAACTATCCCTCGCACTAATATACTTGCTTAATCACTCAGCAGAATTAAAACTGGATTCTTTCCTGCTGTACTTCTCAGAACTTTTAATATGCTAATGCACATTGTAGAGCTCTGAGAGGGAAATTAGCAGGCAGCATTTCCTAAGCCAACTTGGCCCCGGAACCCTGAGAACTTTCTGTGCTTAGGGCATTGTATGATTAATATCAGCCCATGGAACACAGTTTGAGAAATTCCGCTCTTTTCCAATGACCTACAAAGTAATAAATCATTTTGTCAGCTACACAGTTATATTTAAATCCCACCTTCCTGGACCTAAATTGACTACCCACCCCCCCCACTCCTTGGTAACCTTTTTATGGCTCTAGCTCAGAGAATAAAGGATCAAGGCAGGGGGTGGGTAGGAAACCATGAAACAGGTCAGAAATAATTACAGTGAAAACACTTTTTTTCAGTTGAACAAAGTCTCGCAGGTCTCTAAAAGAGTCCACCGTTATCTCGCTATTCACCCTGCAACACTGGGTCTTTGAGGGAAGCTTGTGACTGGGTCTGCACTAATAAGGAAAAGTTTTGAAGCGTTCCAAGGAATGCTGGTTTTTTTGGCATTGGCCAAGGTTACAGGACACCCTTTAACTCTTATTGGTAAAAAGTGGTATCTTGCGTCTTACAATCTGATCTGATGGGACAGCTGCGCATGGGCTCACTTGGAGTGTAACAAACTTGCACAAGTTCAACATTCAACATTGACACCTGCCCTCAGAAGTCACAGTACTTCCACAGCGAGCTCCCAGAAACCGAAGGAGAACCACTGAGCCCATCATGGCAAATTACCTAGCACCAAAAACTACGTAAGTGCTTCCGGTGAAATCGTATCCAGATAGAGCACTATTTTCCTCAAGCATACTCGGTTTGATTTATTTATTTCAATATAAACAAACACAAAAATAAAAACGGGAATGAAAATGCCTCTAGCCCACTTGGCCCTCCAGAGGTCATTGGAACAGTATGCATGATCTTGTACCCACATGGGTTGGGTTCTAAAGTCTGCGTGTATGGAAAAATTAGTGGTAGTCCAAATTACCCTTAAAAGTCTTAAAGTTTTTCTAAGGTGCACAACACATGGTGTGCGCTCATCAGTGAGATCCACCCAGGCAAGAACTAGAGGCATTTTTCATGAAGAAAAAAATAATGCTACCAAGGGCTATCATGGAAGTCTCTAACAAATGGAAAGTCATGCCTGAATCTTGGACAAAGTACCCAATATAGTAAAATTATTTTGTTTCCCCAAATAATATATTGGGCTTCTTCGTATTTCTAAATAAAATTACAAAGTGCCTTTTCTTGGACACCTGACAAAATGATGCTAAAATTGAAGTAGAAAAAGTTATATAAGGAGAGTCAAGAAAATATTGAAAATAAAGAGAAACTTATCCTAGCATAAGTTGAGGAATATTATAAAACTAGGGGAAGTATTATGTTACTGTGACAGGACAAACAAACAGCCCAGTAGGAAAAAAAGAGAGTACAGAAATGGACAGAAGTAAATAAGGAAATCTGATATAGGAGAAAGTTAGAGTTTCAAATCAGAACACTCCAGATGGAGTGATCAATAAATAGAACTGGAATAACTAACTCAACACTTGGGAAAAAAATAATAATAAGTCTGGATCCCCATATCATTCTTGACACCAAAATAAATCCCAAATGGGTCAAAAAATTAAAGATTTTAAGTAGACAAAGCCCACAAACACACTGGAAGAAATATTGACACATTTTTTTAACAATAGTCTTGGGATTGGGGAAAAACATTTCTAACCATATTGCAGAACCCAGAAAACAACAGAACTTTAAAAAATTCTATAAAGTTGAAAGACAAAGGAGGAGGGGAGAATATTTGTAATGCACTAAAGGAAAAAAAATTAATGTTTGATATCCTTCTATCTCAAATGAGCCAATAATAAAACAAAGCAAACCCATAAAAGGAAACTAGGCAAAGAAATTGGGCAAGAAAAGTTACATAAAGAATAGTTACAAAAGAATACAAATGATCATATGTATCAGAATACAAGAATACAAGTAATCATATGCAAAGATGTTCAACTTTGTTAACAACACAAAGCAAAAATAAAAACAGGATAATAATGCTCGCCTAGCAGAACAGCACAGAAGAAAGCCCACAGAGGCTGGCACTGTCCAAGATGGAGACTTTTCGTGCTCTCACACCCTGTGTGCACAGGCTGCTGGCAAAAACCCTGAGGGTAAAGTATGCACACCTTAACAATATCTGGTGGGAAAAGGACAGTTTCTTCAACAAACACTGCTGGGAAAACTGGATAACAACGTGCCAAAGAAAGAAACTGGACCACGTTCTTATACCACATATAAAAATAAATTCAAAATGGATTGAAGACCTAAATGTGAGACCTGAAACCATTAAAATCCTAGAAGAGAGCACAGACAGTAACTTCCTTGACATTGGCCATAGCAACTTTTTTTCTAGATATATCTCCGTGACGCAAGAGAAATAAAAGCAAAAATACACTATTGGGACTACATCAAAATAAAAAGCTTCTGCACAGTGAAGGAAACAATCAACAAAGCTAAAAGGAAACTTATGGAATGGGATAAGATGTTTGCAAATGACATACCTGATAAAGGGTTAGTATCCAAAATATATAAAGAACTTATACAACTCAACACCCCCAATTTAAAAATTGGCAGAAGACAGGAACAGACATTTCTCCAAAGAGGACAAGCAGTTGGCCAAGAGACACATGAAAAGTGCTCATCATTACTTATCATCAGGGAAAGCCAGATCAAAACTACAATGAGATATCACCTCATACCTATCCAATCAACAACACAAGAAACAACAGGTGTGGGAGAGGATGTGGAGAAAAAATAATAGTTTCATAAATGAACAAAAAAACTTTTTATTTTTATATTTTTTAAGATATTATTTATTTGTCAGACAGCGCACAAGCAGGGGGAGCAGTGGGCAGAGGGAGAAGCAGGGTCCCCCCAGAGCAAGAAGTCTGATGCGGGACTTGATCCCACGACCTGGGATCACGACCTGAACCGAAGGCAGATGCTTAACTGACTGGGCCACCCAGGCAGCCCCAAAACACCTTTTTTAAAAACAAAAACCAAAAAAGGTTGGGAGGAAATAAAATTACTCATAAAAAGCTTTGAAATAGGGGGTGGAGAGTAGAATTTTCTAAGCTTAAAGATTTCAAAAGAAGGAAAAAAGAGTCCTTTCCTGTGTGGGGTCAGACTTACGAATCCAACGGCATCCTTGAAATCTCCACTTGGGCATCTTGTAGACAAACTTTGTCTCAGCAAGTGTACCTTCTTAGTTCCCACACCCAGAGTAGGTGAAGGAGATCTAAACCCAACTACCAAAACAAAATGAAGTCAACATATAACTTTTTCAATGAGTCCATCAAGACGTAACAGGGGCTGCTGTTTTTTGCTAAAAGCTCTTTAGTACTGTCATCAGTTGGAAGGAAAAAGGGGCAAGAGGCAGCCATGTCCCTTCCTCTTTGAGGACCTGGCCCAGAAGTTGCTCATCCTATCACCTATCACATGCCATTGGCCAGAATGAAGTCACATGACTGTACCTAGCTGCAAGGGAGCCTGGGAGATGCCATCTTCATTCTGGGAAGTCAGGTGCCTAAATGATATTAGTCCATGAGGAGGAGAGGCGGGATAGTGAAGGATCAATGGTCTTTGGCGTAATTACAGCACAGCATGTAGCACATAGATCTCCTTTGTATAAAATACACTGCCCACACTCACACAGACATGCACCTTGATGGATGGGAAGACACAAAAATATTGGGAGTTTGGGTGAATTTTACTCACTTCCTTGAATTTTTTTGCTAATGATCAAATATTTATAATGAGTATATTCTTCAGTAGCTTTTTCCCCCCCAAAATGAATGATATAAATTAAATCTAAGGTCAGAGACTTCCTCCTGAAAGACATATAAGCCATAGGAGGTTCTGGGTTTCAGCTGGCTCTTCAAAGCTGTCTCAAAGTGAGGGTCTTTGCATACCCTCAACAACAACATGGGATGCAGGCTGCCCTCAGGGAGGGGGGAACTTTGAGTAAGATATGTCTGGGTCTAGAGCAATTCTAGGAGGGAACTGAACTCTGGGTCCCAGTAGCTAACACTCAGTTGGTGGAATCAGTTAGCGGAATGTACTTTCATGCCGGAGTGGGGAATCTCAGTAGTGTAGGAGGGCATACACTACACCAGGGACAGATACGAGCCGTGGCCTGGAACCAGAAGAAGGAAAGAAAGGAAAGTCATAAATATCATTTTACACATACTATGTGCCTTGTGTTTGTTACTGCGCATGTTTCCTTCTTCAGTTCAATAGTGTTGCAAGCCGAGGGCTTAAGTTCACCATTTTTATATGTATGGAAACTGAAGCTCAAGGTTATTAGGAAAACTTGTCCAAGAAGAGGCAATAAGGAAATAATAGAACAAGGATTCAAACCTAGAAGGGATATCTTATTGCAAAACCACTTTCTCCCTCTGGCATTAAGTCATGAAGATTGAGATTTTGTTCGGTTTGATTCGGATGAGAATTGCTAACGGCATCACAAATGACTTTCAAAACCATGTTGGCAATGGTATAGTTACAAAGGTATAAGCTATATCAGGTATAAGATATAAGGGAAAGGTAGCGAAAACAAATTAAGAAATAGAAGAGGAGCACCTGGGTGGCTCAGTCAATCTAGGCGTCTGACTCTTGTTTTCTTTTTTTAAACCCTTTTTTTTTTTTAAAGATTTTATTTATTTGAGAGAGAGAATGAGAGAGAGCAAGCATGAGAGGGGGAAGGTCAGAGGGAGAAGCAGAGCCCCTGCTGCGCAGGGGTCCCGATGCGGGACTCGATCCCAGGACTCCAGGATCATGACCGGAGCCGAAGGCAGTTGCCCAACCAATTGAGCCACCCAGGCACCCTGACTCTTGTTTTCTACTCAGGTCATGATCTCGGGGTCCTGGGATCAAGCCCCACATTGTGCTCCCTGCTCCGCGGGGAGCTTGCTTCTCCCTCTCTCTCTGCCCCTCTCCCCGCCCCTGCTCATGCTGTCTCTCTCTCTCTCAAATAAATAAGTAAAATCTTTAAAAATAAATAAATAAATGCAACATGTGCTCTTGCATTGGGGAAATTGTATAAAGGATAACATGAGGGCTTAGGCATAAAGTCAGTATGGATTGTAGGTACAGTAACGGTTTTGCTATTGATGTTAAATGTCCTGATTTTGATAATCACACCATGGATATATAAAATAATATTCCTGTTCTTAGAATTACATATGTAAGTGTTTAGGGGTAGAGGGTCATGATATCTGGCGTTTATTCTCAAATATTCAGAAAACAATTATATGTAGAATAAAAAATAAAAGGACCTATGTAATATATATATATACATATATATATATATCTCAAGAGAAAGTAAATGCGGCAAAAAGTTAATAACTGGTGAACCTATGTGGAAAAATATATGAGAATTTATTGTAATATTCTTGAAACCATTTTCTATGTTTGAAATTCTTTCAAAATGAAAAGAGAAGGAGAAAGACCCCCAAAGGGAGAGCCAATAGGATGAGAGAGTCTCCAGCCATCCTGAAAGAACTCAGATCTAGTAAGGCTCCCGATGGGCAAGTGTTGCAATTGGTAAAAAGTGGATTATGATCATTATTGATCGACAAACTTGAAGTTGATCCTTGGGAAAATTCTGGGATGTATTTTCAGACGGATGGGCTATGAACATTTTAGAAAAGACTGTGATCTCTAGCAGTCAATATGAACTCCCCCACAAGAACAAATAAATGTATGCAAATTAGGTCAAACTAAGTTCATTTTCTTTTGTAAAGTAAATTAAAGACATGATCATCTGCACAGTGTGTTCTGATTTGGGCAAAGCTATTGACTAAGTTGTTCATAACATGGTCATGGATCAGAAGACAATACAACCTTTGCAGGAATTTTTATAGTAACCGGAATACCAGCACTCACAATGAAGACTAAATCTGCTTGGGGCTAGGGGTGGGGTGGTAGGTTAGTTTCTAGGGCTGCTGTAAGAAAGCATCACACACAGGTACCACTGCAGCAGGAAATTTATCTTCTGGCAGCACTGGAGGTTGGAAGTCTGAAATTAAGGTGATGGCAGGGGCAGCAGGTTCCTTCTGAGGGCTGGGAAGTGTCTATTTCAGCCCTCTTTCCTTGCCTTGTAGATAGCCAACTTGACTTGTGTGGGCGACCACACTGTGTGCATGTCTATTTTCAAGTCTCCCCCCCATTTTTTTTAGATTAGTTATCTGACACAGAGAGAGAGCGAGCAGAAGCAGGGGGAGCAGCAGAGGGAGAGGAAGAAGCAGGCTCCCCACCAAGCAGGGAGCCCGATGCAGGGGCTGGATCCCAGGACCCTAAGATCATGACATAAGACGAAGGCAGACGCTTAAGTGACTGAGCCACCCAGGTGCCTCCAAGTCTCCCCTTTTGATAAGGACACCAGTCATATTTGATTAAGACCCACACTTAATGACCTCATTTTAACTTAATTACCTCTGTATAGACTCGATCTCAAATAAGGTCATTCTGAGTTGCTAAGGAGTTAGGATTCCCACATATGAATTGGAGGGGGGACACAATTCAACCCATAACAGTAGTGGTGGTGGGGTGCAAAGTGCCCCAAAGCCTTACTCCTTTAAGCTCTAGCAAGGAGAGACCACAGGAGACCCTCTCTTCACACTTAGGGACTATCTAAAGATGTAAAGGGAAAATAATCAGTAGGATGATGAAGCAGCTGGTTATAATATAATAGATATGGAATGAGGGGGCGGGGTTCCGTGGCCAGATGCCTCTCCAGCCAGGGCACTGCCCTATTATTCCCTGCACGTGCTCTTGGGAAGCATGAGGATTAAATGAGAACTGGGCAGGAGGCATAAAGCAAACAGCAAGGCTCACATGACCCACTAATCACCAGCACCACCACCTGCTGGAGACGGAGTCAGAGCCCCAGCAGGAGTATCAGGCGGAAGACAGCATCGACATGCATGAGCGACAGCGCTCTGTCATTTCCTTTACAGCTGTCTTTAGTAGGGCTGGGACATGGGGGGGGGGCTGTTTGTGCCACTTTGGTTTCTGGTTCCTTCCCACCTCCCTGCCTTGATCGCCTAAGCTTCCATCTCTCTGACACTTGGGATCTCCCCCTTTCCAAGGATGTCTCTCGGTTCTTGCCTTTCTAGAGATTTAAAGCTTCTATCTGAGCATATTCTTAACTTACCCTGAGGTCCTCTTCCACACCTGCTTCCCAGGTGTGCCCCCGAGGGTCTTAGTGTGCATCATATCCAGACCCATACTCACATCATTGTTCCAGAGTCAACAACGTTTAGGAAATGCTTTGCATCTTTACTGCAGGATTCATCAGAACCTTTAATTCTGCATTCCGATTCTCCAATAAGGGGTATGGAACACAGCATTTCTCAAATTGTTCTAACTCCGAACTCCATTTTCCAAACATCTCGAGGAACTAATGTCCCGCGTGCATAAATGCTGGTTTGCACTCAATGTCTCTGCTTCTGGTTGGTCCACGACGGACAGCTACCCACCCAAATCCTTTGTCTCTTTTTTTTTTTTTGAACACGGAACTAGACTTCACTTCCCACCCCTTCTCAAAGCCAGGCGTGACCATGCACCCTCATCCTATCCAGTGGGACATGAGCAGGTGTGAGATTTGCCCCTTCTGGGCCTGATCCACAAAACTGCTATGTACCCTTTCCAGCATCCTTTTCCTTCTGGCTGGCCAGGAGATGAAGACCCGGGAGCCCTCGGCTGGACCACTGTCAGCCAGAGTCCCTGAACCACTAGATGAAGGACAGCTACCTTGAGGATCCAAATACCTGCCTCGGGCTTTGCATAAGCAAAAGATCATTTCTATTACGTGAAGCCACAAAACGCCGAGTCTTGTTATTATTGTAGCCTAACTCACGCTGCCCCATTTGCTTCTTCACTCCCTGTAATTCTGCATGAAAGAAAAATAAACTTCCTTTTTCACTAGGCAACTATCAGTCAGATTCGTTGTTAGAGCAGCAAAATCTATATACCTTAACTTACATCATATATAAATAGTGGTCACTGTATGATAATGCAACAGACGACAATAATCAGTTATACCTACTTGCTGAAAAAGCAAGATTTGATGATTCATATACTCAGGATCTGAAGATTTTATTGCTGGGGAAAATGAAATAACCTTGGGGTATAGAGAGAAATTTGGCTTTCGGAAAATTCACGATCTTTGAAAACCCCTCAGATCTGTTAGATTTAGGGGGCAGGCTTGAACACCCGCAGGCTGAAGTTTGGATTGTCTTAGCATGGTTTATCATCAGAGACAGGTGAAAGCCCCACTTAACAGCTAGATAACTCCCTTCCCCATGCGTCCCTGTGACGGATTCTGGAAGCCACAGAACCTCCAAAGGAAATATGGTCCATATCTCTGCCTCAAGACAGCACACGATCAATATTATCAGGAAGAAAATGGCTTTCTGTCGCATTTTCAAGATCTTTGGGGGAAAGGAGTTTCCAGTGAATATCACATGCCACATCAGGGAAAATGACGGTGAGTTGTTTTATAGTTTATCAAAGCCCTTTTCCACATCCGTTTGCTCTCCTCGCTCATCCTCCTAATAAGTTGGCTGTGAGGTAAACGCATTATCACTTTGCCTTTCTCCTCCTGAAGCCTGAATTTCTGGAGGCCACGAGGCCTTCAGGAACAGTTGCCAGATTAGGACACCGGGTGTCCCATTTCCAGCCCCACTTTCCTGTCGCTTAACCAGCCTTGCCTCTCGGTCATCTGAATCAGTGAACATCCCCTGACCATCTTTTCTCTGGAGGGCCTGAGGCAGGCGTGTGAATGCCTCACAGAGGCGAACAGGACAGAACCCTTGGCCTCCAGGAGCTTTCGGGCTTGTTGGGAAACTGTACAGATGTGGACACATGCTACAGAATGAAGGTCTGGAGGGTGAGTGCCATGTGACAGCCATAGGCCACAATGCTCGGAGCCCTTCGGACCCAAACAGCCTATGAGGATAGCAAAATAAAGGTGTTGCAACTTCTAGAACCCCTGCCCTCCCACAGCCACAGGTGCCGAGCCTGAAGCTGCAGGTGCGAAAACCCCACCCTCACACACACACACACACACACACACACACACACACACACACACACGCCTCTGGGCCCTGTCATTCCTCATAGCCCACAAACCTCAGGAGAAAGAGGTGTAGCAACATGCATCCCAACCCTCCAACTATAAGAGCTTGTTTCTCCAGGTTCCATTTCTCAGCCTCTCTCAAAGCCAGGGTGTGGAGAGGTGACCCGGCTTCCGTCCGTCAGAGGCACATCCACAGGACACCTGGAGGCGGAGGTGAATCAAGTTCCTCTGACAAGCTCTGTGAAGGGACAGAGGGAGGCAGCAGTGGGAGTTTCTGAAGTCCAAACTTGCTTCCCAGGCATCCCACACCAGCCGGGCTGAATTTCACTACCCGCACCAGGCGGCTCTGACCCACTTACTTGTTCATTCCCTAATAATGATTAAGCACCGCCTTTGTGCTCAGCACTTTCCCAGGTGCTGAGGATCCAGCAGTGAAGCAGAGAGACACACACCCTGCCCCTTAGGAGGCTAACATTCAGGCTGAAAAAAGAACCGGCTACGGACAAAAGGCATAAATTCACAGTGTGATAATGTGAGTTCCTGTTTCTCACCTCTCCCTTTCAAGTTGCTCCTTGTTGCTTACTGAAACTAAAGCTGGAAGAAGAACCTATGGGTTCCCTGCATCCCATCCCCCATAGGTGACAAGCCACTTCCGCTGATGCTTACGCTTCCGCGCCAGACTCTGCAGGGCTCAAGCCCTCCATTTCCACAGTCCACAAACCACAGTGGGTGAAATACTACTTTATTATTTATTATTTTATTTAGTATTATTTTATCATTATTTTATTTATTATTATTAATTTATATTATTTATTATTATTTATACTACTTTATTAGTGTCGACACGTTCTAGTGGAAGTTCTTATGCCACCAGGATGGCCAAACCTTCCCTTTCCCCAGAGTCGCATCTAAGTTCTTGGGGGGCAGGGGTGTCTGACCCACACAATGGAGTCAGGCCAAGGGGCGTGCCTTTGCATGCTCAGTGTCTGTCATCTGTCTGCACTGAGCCACGAGAGGTCCCTTGCCCCTAGGTCCTTGGTCTTGCACGGGCCTCTCTGGTTCAGGGGCTCTCTCCACCACTGGGGCCCCAGGAGGATACGCAAGCCTCTGGAATGGTTACCCAAAGCCCTCGCTGGCCAAGATGCTATGGAGTCATTTCCTCTCTTTGGGTTCTGGCTATTCTGGCTCCAAAACCACCCCACACCTAGTCTGGCTCAACAGGGCATGGGTCTTCTTTATTACTTCTCCTCCAGAGACCTCCCTGTTTCTCAGCTGGGGAAAGGGGTACTACGGGAAGAAGATCCATTGCTGTAATTTAGGCTTCCTCCCAAATGTATTACACATGCCGATAATTCTTTTCTTTCTTGAAAGACCCGAGGCTTCTGGAATCAGAAGAGAGTGTTTCTTCCATTCCCCACCTGCCGGGTTTTCTGAGTCGGGATTCCTCCATGCAACCCCCCACCCCCACCCCAAGGCAATGAGCCTAGAGCACTTTCAACCTTGAAATGGTATAGAGAAGCAAAGCATCATAAGGAAATAAATATACGATGAAGGAAGGAGGGTGGGAAGAAACAGATAATATTTCAAAAATATCACTCCATAGACAAGAAGATAGAGCAGAAGAACTACAGCAGGAGAGTAAGAATGAAGACCAAGAAAAGAAAGCTGATACTACTGGTGTGTATTCATTTGTCTTCCTGGCAGGCTGGGTTTTTTTTGTTTTTTGGGCTTTTTTGGTTCTTTTTTTGTAGTGGGGGGCTTTAATTAAGTTTAAAAGAATCAGATTGGTTGTTCATTTTTTCACTTAGATGCCTGGTTTTCCCTAATCAAGGAACTGCTCAACCCAAGTGATCAATCGAGATGGTTCAGGATAGGAACCAGTGTCAGGAATAGTAGCTCAGATGTGTGTACTTTTCCTTTAAAAGGTGGAGGTGTCTTGGGGCAGGAGTGGATATGTGGGGAGAAAAGTGACTTCTCTATCAAGGAATAGCGGCCCAGAGGCAAATCACAATCAAAGGGAGCCAGGCACGGGGTAGATTAGCTTCAAGGCGCCAGAAGGAGGAATAAATTAAACTGAAATGGCAAAATAGACCCGAAGGAATACAGGAGAAGCAACTCAACATTGGAAGAAAGTGAAGGCTAAAAATGAAGCCGTTAAGTCATTCCCGAGTAAAGTACATATTCATATATAATCTATTCAAAAAACACGTTCCCTAAAACAAGTTTTTGGTACGTCAGTCTGTTTGATAATACTAATCCTTCATTAATCATCTGGCAAATCATCTGAGCTAACGTCCCTGAGAGCCCAGCAGCTTCCAGCTTAGCCTCTCTGCCCACAGGAAGCCCTAGCTCCTCACACCAAGTTTCACTTCCTCTAGAAACAAATGAAGGAGGGGAAATAAAGTAGCCACATGGGAAATCAAACAGAGTCTTCAGAGCAAACTGAGAAAGAGTCATTAGCTTAGCATAATCATCTGGTAAGCAAAACCAGAAGCAGGAACAGAATCAGGTGTAGAGGGGCACCTGGGTGGGTCAGTGGGTTAAAGCCTATGCCTTTGGCTCAGGCTCTGATCTCAGGGTCCTGGGATCGAGCCCCGCATCGGGCTCTCTGCTCAGCAGGGAGCCTGCTTTCCCCCTCCCCCTGCCTACTTGTGATCTCTCTCTCTCTCTGTCAAATAAATAAATAAAATAAAATAAAAAAAGAATCAGGTGTAGAAGGACCTAAACGGGTCTCACAGATCAGGAGATGTTTGTGGGAAAGGGAGACAGGAGTTTTACCAAACAACTCTAATATGTACATGGAAATATAAATGCATGCAAGGACTGATGTGAGTTTCTAAAACGCCTTAAGGAATTTTACTTACCAACATGAAATGTGTTTTGTTTTAAATATGGTATGTGTGTATACGCATACACATGCGCATGTGCACACACACAATGGAATATTATTTAACTTTTAAAAGGAATGAAATACCGATACATACCACGACATGGATAAATCTTGAGGATGTGATGCTAGCTAAAATAAGCCAGACACCTATGGACAAATACTGTATGATTCTACTTGTGTGAAGCACCTGAAATAGGCAAATTCATAGAGACAGAAAGTGGAATAGAAGTCTCACCAGGTGCTGGGGGAGAGAGGGGAAACGGGAACAAAGGGGGTCATGGGGAGTTAATGGGTACAGAGTTGCTGTTTGGGAAACTTTTTTTCTTTCTGATGGTGAAATTCTGGAAATGGTTAGAGATGGCTGCACAACATTGTGAATGTATTTAATGCCACTGAATTATACACTTAAAAATGGTTAAAATTTTCTGTATATGTTAAGTGGTAACTTTTATGTATATTTAACCACAGTTTAAATAAAAAAAGAAAGAGGGAGGCAGAAAAATCAGTACCAAGTGCAGTCTGGGAAAGACTCAGCTCTGTTTCCAAAGGCTTTGAATAGGGAGGAAAGGGCCATGAGCTGCAGAGAGAATGAGGGCAGTTAACAGAAGCCGGAAAGACAAGGAAACAGATTCTCCCCTAGGGCCTCCAAAAAAAAAAGAAAGAAAGAAAAAAGCATGGCTCTGCAGACACTTTGCTTTTACCCCAGAGGGGAGACCCGTTTTGGAGGTCTGACCTCCAGAATATAAGAAATAAATTTGTTATTGAAAAAAAAAAAAGAAATTTGTGTAAGATAACAATTTTGTATTACCACAAATTTGTTTTATTTTAAACCGGCTGACCTAATACTACTGCCTTATCCACACAGTAGATATTCTGTTACACTTCCCTCCAGGGAACATTCCTCTTCCCTGCACCACCCCAAACCTGGGCATAACTAATCAGTCTTTTCTCAGGCTTCCAGGGGACCTCCCACTTGGGGCCGAAGGTCATGGGCTGCTGGTTTTTGCAGGTAGACTTGTCAGACGTAACAAATAAAAGTACAGAACCCAAAAGAAGCAACAACAAGCGCCCACATTCCGTTAAATGCGAATTGACCATGCAGTATTTGGGACATATACTTAAAAAACTCTTGGTCGTTTATCTGAAATGTATATTTCACTGGGCATTTCACCTGGCAACCCTATTTCCTGGATACATTCAGTGAGCCCACCCATAGTGGGTTTGGGTCGTTTTGCATTTTTTTAAATTATTAAGCGTATAGATGTGTCATTTAAGAAATCTGATTTCCAGATTCTCTTTAAACTAAGTCCTCGCCCACTCCCGGAGGACCTTCAGCGGTCCTGGCACGCGGGCCTGCGCGGGAAGACTTGCGCAGGCGCAGAGCGGCGCGCGGGCCTGAAGATTGAGCGTCCTGGACGACCCGCGCAGGCGCAGACGGCCCGATCCCGGGCTCCCGGGGCGCCGAGGGCGAGCACCTGTCGCTTCGGAAGAGCTGCCAGCGCTCTCCCTCCCGCTCCGCGGGGAGCGGGCCCTCGGTCCCCTGCGCTCCCGGCGCAGTCTATTTATATCGCCGGGCCCTCACAGGCCCATATTGGGCAGTACCCGCCGGTCAAGCCCGCTAGCTGCCCCGCCCCGGCCAGCCCGGCCCCATCTGCGCGGCCCCAGGGCCAGGTCGCGGCGCCATCGCTGCAGCCTCTGCGGAGCCAGTGGGGCCGTGCCTCAAGCCGGGGGTCAGCAGCTTGTAAGTAACGGTGACAGAGGAAACGCGGGCCCCTGCTGAGGGCCTTGTCTTAGCTCTAGGGCCAGGCCAACCGGGAAAGGTCGAGAGCCGGAGTTGGGGGCAGCCTTCCCGGCCCTTGGCACTTGCGGAGCCCACTGCGCCTCGCTCCCGTCATCATAGGTCTGGCTCCTGCCTTCACAGCTCAGCCAGGAGTGCTTCCTTCTGGAGACCAGCTTTACTCAGCCAGGAGTCTCTTCCCTTATTATTATTTTTTTAAAGATTTTATTTATTTATTTGGCAGAGAGAGATACAGAGAGACAGGGAGCACAAGCAGGGGGAGTGGGAGAGGGAGAAGCAGGCTCCTCACCCAGCAGGGAGCCCCATGCGGGCTGGATCACCAGGACCCCAGGATCATGACCTAGGCCTAAGGCAGACGCCCAACGACCGAGCCACCCAGGCGCCCCTCTTCCCTCTTTAATGTGCAGTAGTGGCTGTCCTATCATCTACCTTAGCGTTTGCCTCCCTCACTAGACTGTAAGCTCCATAAAGGTAGGGAGCGCCTTCTGTCTTTCCCTTCCTGGCTGTCTGCCGAGAGCCTTGAATAGTACCTGGCACTTTAAACAGCTTCAATAAGCATGGAAAGTATCCCCAGGCAACTCTCTTAACTTTAAAGCCAGGAATATAATTGCCCTGCATTCCCCCCCACCTGATTCTTAAGAGGAACTAATGAGCTACTGCATAATGCATATTAAAGCACTTTGAAAAGTATAAAGTGCCCTGAGAATGCAAAACAGTGTGAACTCAAAGGAAAGCAAAAAGGAAACTTGTCTTATTTAGCTTTATCACTTATAGGCCTGGCCGTTATTAAACACTTAGTGTGTGGGATGGATTATTGCTATTAAGTGAATCAGGCGTTTTTCCATATAGTGGGAGACTCAAAGTGCATTTAAGGTAGTGTGGGTATTCTGAGCCATTTCCTACCAGTGTCTGTGCAAGGTTGTGATACTGAAGCAAAATAAGGTGTGGGGATGGAGTGGTGAAAACCAGAGGTCACAAATAAGTGGCTGTGTGGGGTTAACTAAAAGGGCGGGGGGGTGGGGGGCTGGAGAAAAGCATCAGCCTGAGAAGAATTATACATGAGGACTGACACTCAGGATGATGGAGGCTGGGGAAAGGAGAGTAGATGTGCCATCTGAGAGGTGGCAACTGTCTACTCAGGTCCTGCAGGCTCTTGTCACCATGGGAATTAAGGCTCCATTATTGCCATACCTTCCATTTTTTTCAGTAGATGTTACGATGTGGCAGTTTTGGATGTTGACAAAGACTTTGCCAAAAAAGAAAAGAAAAGAAAAAAGGAAGTCCGTGAGCAGCCAATTTGTGATCTCTGGCCTTGGTTCTCTAAAAACTGGGGCAGAATTCCTGAGAGCATGTGGTAACTGGGAACTAATTTTGAAAGTAGAAGTGAGAAGTGGTGTCACAGTGCATCAAGGAAATCAAGTGAAGGATTCTGGGTGATTTGCTTGACTTGGACAAAACATTAGCAACTTGAAGAATCAAGCACAACTTTTGAATGTAGAAAAGAATCTTCAAGATAATGATTTATTAACATGTATGGTTTATTAACATGTATAAAACAAGAAGAAAAAAAAGGTTATCATGAACTTGTAATTT
Source organism: Potos flavus (assembly GCA_028534135.1). NCBI lineage: Eukaryota > Metazoa > Chordata > Mammalia > Carnivora > Procyonidae > Potos > Potos flavus. The sequence goes on along the minus strand of CM052898.1, from coordinate 49,899,259 downwards.
AGGAGGAAGGAAAACATTTAGTTGCACAGACCTTATTGAGCAGCCCTGATGTAGCAGGCATCCTCACAGACAGATGTTAAGAGTATGGAAATGGGGGCACCTGGGTGGCTCAGTGGGTTAAAGCCTCTGCCTTCGGCTCAGGTCATGATCTCAGGGTCCTGGGATCAACAGATCAACCCCTGCATCGGCCTCTCTGCTCTGCAGGGAGCCTGCTGCCCCCTCTCTCTCTGCCTGCCTCTCTGCCTACTTGTAATCTCTCTGTCAAATAAATAAAATCTTAAAAAAAAAAAAAGTATGGAAATAACTGAAACATGAGCCCCCCCTACTCTCAATGTGCTCATCATTGAAAGGGGAGGTAGGGAGATGCAACAGTCACAATGTTCAAGGTGCAAGCAAGGAAGGCTTCACGGGGGAAGTGATGTCTGAGCTGAATTTGGAAGAGCCACTTGTATTTCTTCAGGTGGAAGGGGGAGAAGGATATTCCAGACAGAACAACGTGTGTAAAGGTTATGTATGCATTAGAATTGTTAGTGGTTCGGTGCTACTAAAAGACTGAGAAGTATAAGGAAGAAAAGCCAGGAGATGGGGCAGGAAAGGTGGGGAGATGCCGGATTGTGAAGGGCCTCGTGATGTTTGAATGAGGGGCGGTGTTGGTGAAAATAGGCTCCGGATACATTTTTTTAAATCTTTATTATTGAAGTATATTTGACATAGCATGTTATGTCAGTTTCAGGTGTACAAAATAGTGATTGGACAATTTCAGACATTATGCAGTGCTCACCACGGTAGTGCAGTTCTCCAATTGTATCCCTCCTTCCACACTTCCTCAAGGCAACCCTATCCTGAATTTTTTTTTTCCTATCCTGAATTTGATATTTTTTATAATTAGCCTTCATTTCTTTATATTTCACTACAGTTGTATGTATCCTTAAAGAATATGTAATTTTTTAAACTTTTTATTTTTTTAAAGATTTATTTATTTGAGGGGGAGCTTGAATGGGAGGAAGAGCAGAGGTAGAGAGAGAGAGAATCTCAAGCAGACTCCCCACTGAAGGGGAGCCCCACTCAGGGCTCTATCTTGTGACCCTGGGATCATGATCTGAGACCATGACCTGAGCCGAAATCAAGAGCCAGACGCTTAACTGGCTGAGCCACTCAGGTGCCCCTCATTTTTTATTTTGATATCATTCCGAACTCACAGAACAATTCTAAGAATGGTATTAAAAAACTCCCATATACCCTTTCCTGGATTTATCAGTTGTTTATATTTATTTTGTCAGAATATATTGTCTATATTTACCCTATTTAGAACATAACTATTTTGCATATTTTAAACATGAGATCAATAGTATGTAGCATCTATTGTAAGTCTTTTGCACACATTATGATGTTTGTGAAATTCATGTCGATACATGTAGCTCTGCTTCATTCTTTGTTTATTCTGTGCAATATTCTCTTGAGTGAATATCCTCCAGTTTATCTGCTCTCATGTTAATCAATATTTAGGTTATTCCCAAATTTTTGCTATTTCAAACAGTGCTACTGTGAATTTAAACTAGTTTTGACTTCAGCAAAACATGGAAGCAAGCTCATGTTATGTAGAAAAAGTAGCAACTTTAAAGATAATGTAAAGATTATAATATTAAGCATTATAAAAGCAAATCCTTGGCAGCTTAAATTAACATTTTTATGCCACATTAAAATTTGTAGCAGTCTATCTCTCAAAACTAAGTATACTGGACATGGGTATAACTGCATTTTGGATTTGCAGAGTAATTAGGCTTTATTCTTGTGATTTGTATTTATCTTTGCTACTCATTTTTTCTCTATTATTATGGGTACTATTAATATGAATGCACCAGTTCAGTCTTCTATAAATTGGAGCAGAGAATAACTTCCCATTGATATCATTGAGAACATTTATACAGTTTTGTTTTGCTGATGAGAGGAGAATGCCCTCTCTGCCCTCATTATAAGAAAAAGTTGCTGTCAGCTCTCTTTTATTTATGAGCTGTGTCTGTACCCACAAGCGGTCAGTATATGGACCCAAACATTGTTATTATTAGAAAAGTATTTATACAGGTGTATCCCGCTTCAGCCGTACCAAGCAGATTTTACCAGGCAAATGGTGTATTGTACAGACATGGCCTTATTTCATTCTCCCAACTATTCTTAAATAATTCTCAAAGCTAATCTCAAGTGAGGAAACTGAACAAGGATAAGAAACTTGCTCATGTTACTAGATAGTAGAGCAAGGATTCAAACCCAGGCCCCGGTAACCCAGCCAAAGCCCGTGTTTCTAGCCTCTGAGCTGCACTCTGCTACACTACTGTAAAATAACAATAATTTCCATTTATGGAGAACTCGGATGCCAAGAACTGACCTAACGAGTTTTATATACATTCTTCCCGTTTTACAGATGAACAAACCAAAGTTTAGAAAGGTTTAGAAAGAATAAGAAAGGATTATGGCAGGTAAGTGGCTAAACTGAGATTCAAACCCAGGACTCTCTCCCTTCAAAGCCCCCATCTGCAATGCTAGGATCTTCTCTGTACCTTATAGGCACAGGACACAATGCCAAGAATGTCTTGGAAGTGTGGTGGTGCATTTAACTGCCTAGTTATTTTTCAGAATTTCCATCAGTAAATTCATTTGGTCCATAAATCCATAGAAATTTCGAGTGGCTTTCAGGAGGTGTATAAAAGGCAAGCAGAAGGAGGGGATACTTAATAAATATATACACCCATCTAAAAAATTTATAAATGTTCCTTCAGAATGTTGGGAACGATTATTTCTGTTTTAAAAGTGTTTGTTATTGTTGGAGCCAATGTTTGGGGCAGGCAAGCCGCATCCAAATAAAGTATTTATTCAAGAAATTGATTTATATTATTTATATTTGGGAACCCTGGGGACAGCCAGATGATCTTTTTGAATCTTTTTGAATCAAAACTCTTTAACTGGGCTTAAGCAGAGAAGTGGAGGTTAGGCACCCAGATGGGATATTATCCTACTCAGGATCTAGAAAGTGGATTTATTTATAACAGTAGAGCAAGAGTCGTTTTCTGTGTAGCCCGAAAGCTAAGAATGGATTTTATCATTCCAAATAGCTTTTAAAAATCAAAAGAAGGGGGGCACCTGGGTGGCTCAGTGGATTAAAGCCTCTGCCTTCGGCTCAGGTCATGATCTCAGGGTCCTGGGATCGAGCCCCGCGTCGGGCTCTCTGCTCAGCAGGGAGCCTGCTTCCCCCTCTCTCTGTCTGCCTCTCTGCCTACTTGTGATCTCTCTCTCTCTGTATCAAATAAATAAAATCTTTAAAAAAAAATCAAAAGAAGGATACTGTTTCGTGACACATGAAAATACATGAAATTCAAGTTTCAGTAGCCCTGAAACATTTCATTGGCACACAGCCATGCTCATTTGTTTATGTATTGTTTATGCCTGCTTTTGCATTACAACAGCAGAGTTGAATTGTTAGGACAGAGACCCTAGAACCTACAAAGCCTGAAAAATTTACTCTCTGGCCTTGCTTTGCCCACACTTGCACGAGATTGAATGGTTAAGGGTGCAGACTTTGGAGTCAGATAGAACTGGGTTCAAAACTCAGTTCCTGCACCTGTAAGATGTTGTGGCTATTTAATGAGGAGAGGTAAACTTAGAAGAGTGACTTAATGTATATTGCCTTCCATCAGGAAGAAATGAAGGGGTCCCTGGATGGCTCAGCTGGTTAAGCGTCTAACTCTTGGTTTCAGCTCAGGTCATGATCTCGGGGTTGTGAGATCAAGCCCCGTATTAGCTCTGCGCTCAGTGCAGAGTCTTCCTGAGATTCTTTCCCCCTCCCCTTCCCTCCCTCTCCACTCTCCCCCATCACAGACACACTCTCTCTCTCAAATAAATAAATAAATAAGTAAATAAAATCGTAAAAAAAAGAAGATAACTAGAACTTTCTATGATTTTTTTTTACTTGACAGTATACTAATTGAAAACATAAGAATATACCAGAAGTGGAATTTTACAAAATATATCATTGCAATTACCGTAAGCAACCTTTTCTCAACCTTCTTGCATATGCCACTCATACCAGCAAGGACTTTGGGGTGTCAGTTACAGCAATCCCAGTTCAAGCTAGCTTCAACAATAAAAGAAATGGTTTGTCACTGAAAACTGAAAAATACAGATCTAAAGCACGTTTCAAACCCATTGCTCTGGATTCTCTGCCTTCTTCTCTGTATTAGCTTTGTCCTCACACCGGCTTATGGGGACGTGGCTGCAGCAGTTCCAGACCTCTCATCTACATAACACCTGGACTCCCCCAGCTATTGAACCAGAGACCTGAGCTTCACTCTGATGAAGCCCATCTCCGGTCTCACACCCATCCCTGAACCAGTCACAGTGGACCTACCCCATCCATTCCAACAGAAGGCAGGTTGGATCCTGGGGGCAACCCAATATTGTCCACTGTAAAGTTGTTTATAAGGCACTACTGTATTTATAGAGAAGCGAAATACATACTCTACTAGTTATTCTACTTTTAACTTCTCTTTGAAACTAATGCTGCCTGTGTTTTTATTAAGATAGTCCTCTGCCACAAAGTTCAACAATGTAGTTCGGGTCTTGCCTTAAAGATACAAAATCCTAAAAAAAAAAAAAAGATACAAAATCCTGAGGCACCTAGGTGGCCCAGACAGTTAAGCATCTGCCTTTGGCTCAGGTCATGGTCCCAGGGTCCCGTGTCAGACTCCTTGCTCAGTGGAGAGCCTGCTTCTCCCTCTCCCTCTGCTCCAAAACCCTCTGGTGTTCTCTCTCACACTCCCTCTCAAATAAATAAATAAATCTTAAAAAAAAAAAAAAAAAAAAAGATACAAAATCCTAGGGTTGTGGTCATAACATTTGAGCCCCCAGCATCTCATTTCTTCTTAGCAACGTTAAGGTTAACACTTTGGGAACTAAGGAGTCTGGACTGCCTGCATTGTATTAGATCTAGTGATCCTATCTGGAAACTGCTCTTGGCTTTCTAGCACTGGTACTGATATCCTCTGAGTGATTCTTAGGTATCAATACAAATGGAATAGGAAAAACTTGTTAATATTTATCTCCTTATAAGGAAACTTTTCTGGTTTTCAGCTCAAAGTAACAGCTGCCATCTATAAAGTTGATTGATGTGTTTATGTACAAAGAGGCCCACATAATATGATTTGGGCTACTCATAATGTGTTGTAGGAGAGCTCAGAAATATAATGACCGCTTAATTACCCATAATTGGATTCTCTTTGTAAAAATCTAGACAAATGAAAGTAAAAAACAAAGGTTCACTTCTAACCAACAAGGCCTCACAAAGAAGGTCTTAAGCTTTTATTGAAATAAAGCGGAGGCATTAATGCTGGAAAATCTGGCAAGGAGGATTTTATTCCTATTTCAGTTATACAGATTCTTAGATCAGCTAGTTGTTATCATTTCACACACTCCAGCACAGTGATTTTTAGGTCGTATAGTTATTATATACTTAAACATTCCTCTTGTGCTTAATGCTGGTTTCCTGAAATGAACTTCAATTCAACACTGAAAAAAAGTGCCATTTCTCATTGAGACATAGTGAGAATTAAGATGGAGAAATCTCACTGAGATTTCTTTTTTTTTTTCTTCACTGAGATTTCTAAATTTGATAGAGGATTATAGAAATGTAGAAAATGTAGAACCTTTACAGCTTTCATATGATTAAAATTATCACCTCTCTTCCTCTCCTAATTCCTAGGACTGACTCTTCTACCATGGTTCATTCTTAACCGCATACAACTTCTAGCCAAGTAAGAACCAGACAGGATGACAGGGCCTGGACATGTGCTCCTCAGCGTGAAGATTGCTGACTCTAGAAATTCCTTCTTTAAATCCAAACAGCTAATTAGCTTCCTTGAAACACCGTTTCTATTCCCCTGGGTAAGGGGAAGACAGACAACTAGCTTAAAGAGACTTCCGATTAGACCAGGGCTTTTTAAGGGGAGAAGTGGGTCCATCTCTGCCACTGTGAAGTAAGGAACAGAGAGAAGCTGAGCAAGGAGTGGGGATAGAGAAACGGGATGGCTTTTGTGCACTTTCTAAGTTTAGGGTGATTTAGCAGTAAGTTTCAAGTCTTGTGAATTCTCAGATCAGCAGACATTTGGTTCTGTTTTCCAAAGCACTGTTTTGAATTATTTGTCCCATAGAAAAAGTTTGAGCATAATTTTAATGGACTTTTTATTCTCAGCCATCCTGAGAAATGTGGTTCTGGAATATGGCCCAGTGGTTCTGGGGCCATTATAACAGTTGAGCACATTTGGGGGTTTTCTTTGTTTGTTTGTTTCGGCAGGTGTACATGACATTTTCAGTGATGCATCTCCTCAGAGAGTAGGGTACCTAATGCCTCTACCCCCTTGGCCTGCAGGCAGCTGGTAACTGCAAATGGAGTTGCAAAACAGTCTATCTTACCACTTCTCTCTTTGTTCACCTTGGGAGGGAGCACTTTCCAGCCCCACTAGAAAGATCTCTGCTGCTGATTAGGTTAAATATTGTTAGTAATTGATAATTTACTGTTGATATAATGACTGACATTATTTCTAGACACAAAAGTGGTTGTCTTAAACTACTGCATTTGGGGTGAATAACATTTATTTATAAATGCTTCTTAGCACTAATGCTGCATATTTAAATCATAGAGAATTTGCTCTTATAGGAAACCGGATTCGTTTCTTTCCCTCAGGAGTGTTCCAGCACATCTCTATTGCTTTGTGAGTAATCAGACATGCAAATAGCCCCACAAGAATCCAGCTACATTTGAAGAAGACTTCCTTAGAAACACTGAAAAGTGTATCATGGAGTGCAAGGCTGAGGGAAAAGAAAAATACCAACATGGTTTGAATTTACTGAATCGAGTTAAGAACATGAAAGAATTAGCAGAAATGATCGATGTTATACTCATAGCAGAAGGGGAGAAATTTCCTTGCCACAGGCTGGTCCTGGCTGCATTTAGTCCTTATTTCAAAGCTATGTTCACCTGTGGACTACTCGAATGTACTCAAAGGGAAGTCATACTTTATGACATCACAGCAGAAAGCGTGTCCGTGATACTGAATTACATGTACAATGCAGCTTTAGAGATCAGTAACACCAATGTGCAGACCGTAGCTATGGCTGCCTATTTTATGCAGATGGAAGAAATCTTCAGTGTGTGTCAAAAATATATGATGGACCATATGGACGCCTCGAACTGTGTAGGTGTCTATTATTTTGCAAAGCAGATTGGAGCCGAAGATTTATCTGATCAATCGAAGAAATATTTGTATCAGCACTTTGCTGAGGTGAGCTTACATGAAGAAATACTAGAAATCGAAGCCCACCAATTTCTGACGCTTATTAAATCGGATGACCTTAACATATCCAGGGAGGAGAGCATTCTGGACTTAGTCCTGAGATGGGTAAATCATAACCAAGAACTGCGCACGGAGCATCTTGTTGAACTTCTGAAGCAAGTCCGATTGGAACTTATAAATCCTTCTTTTTTAAGACAAGCCCTAAAAAGGAACACAATGCTTCTGTGTGATGCAGATTGCATTGACATAATTCAGAACGCATTCAAAGCCATCAAGACACCCCAGCAGCACTCTCTAAATCTTCGTTATGGCATGGAGACTACTAGTCTTCTGCTTTGCATTGGCAACAATTCTTCAGGCATCAGGTCAAGACATAAGAACTATGGGGACGCCAGTTTTTGTTACGATCCCGTGTCACGGAAGACCTATTTTGTCTCGTCTCCCAAGTATGGAGAGGGCTTGGGAACCGTGTGTGCTGGTGTGGTCATGGAAAACAACACCATAATTGTGTCCGGAGAAGCAAGTGCCTCTAAACTCTCTAGACAAAAGAACAAGAATGTTGAAATCTATAGGTTTGTATCTCTCCAATATTTGTAAATTGCTCTAACATTAGCAAGGGTAGAAGAGAGTACTCCTGAAAGAGGATCATCTCTTCAATGACGTGTAGTCAAAATAACCCTGTAATTAACATATTTTACATATATAGAAAATTCATAATGAAATCACCCACATTTTAAAATTATTTTTTCTCCTTTTATTTGTGAAGCAACTACAGCTGGATTTCCATAAGTTAAATGTACATATGTTATGATTCCATTGTATAATTTCATGCTTAGCTTTCATTATTGATCCATATGAAAGGATATAATTGCTTAGTTACAAGTTTGGAAGAGCTTAAGGTGACTTTTAACAAGAGGAAAAACTTATTCATGTGGATTTCTTTGAACTGATTTTTAGTTGATAATTCAGAGTAGTAAATAATTTTTTTTCCCAACCAAGGATGGCTAATTATCTGTCAGTTTTCATTCTGTATCCTTAATCTGTAGATCTTTCCTAAACCTCCAAGAGCATAAAATGTTCGTGGCCTAAGAATTCTAGGCTTCGAGGCCTAGAATCACAGGAGAAAGGAGGTCTGCTAAGAAGTAGCATGTTCTCGAAGTCTCCTGTGTGAGGACTGTACATTCCTTTACCGGTTTTTCAGCAAGTATTCAGTGAGCATTCAGGGCTTCAGTCTAACTGGGTAAATAAGAAATATGTACATAGAATAAGCACTAGGTAGTAAAGCTCTCCTTCAGTATCCTCCCCCTCTCAGTTCCCTCTTATGAGGGTTTGTTCAGACTTTTCAGTGAGAAAGGAATTCTTCTTACCGACAAAGTTGGGACAAAGAATTAAGAGGCCTACTGTTTTCCTGTCATCTTTTAACATTCCATTATCTGCTTTAAGCAATAGGCCTGTCCCATTTTCACCTTCATCTCCCTTGGTAGTGATGGGGGAGGGACTGCAGAGCCCTGGGTGAGTGACCAGGCCCTATGCCCTTGGGGACCGAGCATGTCCCTGGGCAGTAAGCACAGCCTTCCTCAGAATAATCAGATCCCAATAATCAGAATAATCAGATGTCAGATCCCAAGGGCCCTTCTTTTCCTCATAAAGTCTCTTGTAGAGGTATCTCAGTTTCTTTGCATAGCTCTTTTTCTTGCTCATCAAGACTGTCCACAGTTCTGCCATTATTTTAATTTTTTAATTTTATTTAAATTCAATTAATTAACATATAGTATATTAGTTTCAGAGGTAGAGTTTAGTGATTCATCAGGTGCATATAACACCCAGGGCTCACTACATCAAGTGCCCTCCTTAACGCCCATCACCCAGGTATCCCATCCCCCTACCCCCCTCCCCTCCAGCAACCCACAATTTGTCTCTTATGGTTTGTCTCCCTCTCTGATTACGTCCTATTTTATTTTTCCTTCCCTTCCCCTATGATCCTCTGTTTTGTTTCTTAAATTCCACTATGAGTGAAATCCTATGATAATTATCTTTCTTTGATTGACTTATTTCACTTAGCATAATACCCTCTAGTTCCATCCACATTGTTGTAAATGGTAACATTTCATTTTTTGGTGGCTCAGTAATATTCCATATATATTTATACACATACCACATCTTCTTTATCCATCTTCTTATCCATATATATCCATATATATACACATACCACATCTTCTTTATCCATTCATCTGTCAGTGGACATCTGAGCTCTTTCCGTACTTTGACTATTGTAGACATTGCTTCTATAAACATTGAGGTACACGTGCCCCTTCAAATCACTATGTTTGTATCCTTTGGATACCTAGTAGTGCAATTGCTGGGTCATAGGGTAGCTCTATTTTTAACTTTTTGAGGAACCTCCATACTATTTTCCAGAGTGCCTGCACTAGCTTGCATTCCCACTAACTGTGTAAGAGGGTTTTCCTCTCTCTGCATCCTCACCAACATTTGCTGTTTCCTGACTTGTTAATTTTAGCCATTCTGACCAGTATGAAGTGATATTTCATTGTGGTTTTGATTTGTATTTCCTTCATGCCATGTGATGTGGAGCATTTTTTCATGTGTCTGTTGGCCATTTGTGTGTCTTCTTTGGAGAAATGTCTGTTCATGTCTTCTGCCCATTTCTGGACTGCTATTATTTTTAATAAACATCCGACCCTGTCCAAGTGTCTTTCTCTTACAATCCTCAGGCATCTTTCCTCTTAACTTTTTTTGAAAGCCTACTTCCCTTTCTGATGACATACGTCTAAGTACATACTCTGTGTTTTCCTTCTTCCCTGTCTTCAACTCAGCCACGTTCCCATCACCAGCCAGCTCCTCCTCAGTGCTCAGTTAGGGCCAAAGTATCAGTTACCTTACTCACCTCCTCCAATAATGAAATGGTCAGCAAGGCAAATAATGAAACTATCAGAAGCATTGCTTTGGGCTTCAGTGAGCCAGACTTCCAGCAGATATCTGGATAATTAAAATCTTAGAGCACTCCTGAAGGTCATGTTAGTGCCAGTTTTGTGATATGTGTGAGAAATGGTCATCTTGTGGTACATTCCTACTCTATTATTTCTGTTCTTATCCCTTTAATCTTTGCCTGGATGTTCTTCAACTTGCCTCTACTCTATATAGTTCATAGATTGCCATGCAGATATTTTTCTTCTCAACTTAGGAAGTAGACCTGTACTCTCTAGTAGGCCATTTCTTTACCAAAAAGATACAGCTTTCTGTGTCCTTTAACTCTCTCTCCTAGTTGGGTGTACACACCATTGAGGATGTAAGTGTTATCTTAACACGTATTAACCTCTGTGAATGTGGAGCCACTTTTGTCACTAATTCCTTTTTATGTCATGCCTATTTTTCTTAATAATATGTTTTATAGTTTTATCTGGGTGTTTTCTCTCCCCATTTTCAGTTCAAGGTGTTAAAAATCAGATTAGCAAGCTTGCCTAGCAAACACATACTTCCCAACCTTCATGGGATGTATTTCATACTTGGCCTGTTTTCTTAAACCATGTCTCAGAAAGCCAAAAACCCATTTTTTAGTTCTGTTGATATACTCATCCACTGGCTTTACTTCAGTATCCCCCACACTTGCCACCTAATCCTCCTTCCTCTTCTAAAATCCGGTACAAGTAAAAGTTGTGGCGAAAATATCGACTGTGATTCTAGGGACTGTTTCCTACCTAGAGTACACAGAAGAGAATGATGCCTGGGTTTGTTGAGTTTCTGCATTCAGTTTGTGACAAGCCAGACATGCCCTCCAGGAAGGGAATATCTTCCAACTTCCCTGTCAAGCCTAAAGTAAGGAGTTCTCTCTGGGGAAGAATGTAAGAGTTGGCTCAGAACAACCGGGCAAAACTCCTATAATCCGATTTACTGTCAAGTGTTTGATACAAAATAAGTAGCATTCTTTAAACTGTACCATACTCTGGACTTTAAGACTACTCTATATAGAACATTCATCATTTCTGCATTTGTTTCCAAACAGAACAACTTTTTTCCCCCTTATTTTCCATATTGTCCTGGTTTTGTTTTAGTTTCGAATTCCAGAATATATTCTGGATTTTCTGGGACAGATCTAATTTCACATCCCACTGTCCCCATAAGTACTTTTGTTCTTCTTAGACTGTGTGTCCCAAATCATGATTGGAGAAAACAGACTTACCATTATCAAGAGGCAAGACAAAGGATACCCACAAAATCATATGTTTAGTGACTACATAATGCCACACACACACACACACACACACACACACACAGAATCAATGTGCTGGGCTCTAGGAGGTATTGAAAGACTATATATCCTGGTGTCCCTATCTCCCAAAACCCTTCTCAGATTGACATACTTTTTTATGGAAGAAATTACCGAAATTATCATACCCAGACCATTAAAATAGATGTTAAGTGTAGCAGATACTTACAGGTGCTCTTGACTCTGTCCTAAGCCAGTTAGAACTACAAGAACAATCCTTAAAATTCTACATACCCTACCTTGTCCCATCAGAAATCTCTGAATTGAGATATTTTGAGATTCTCCACTGGAAAGCTGATTGCTTTAATATAGTATTAAAGTGAGACTTCTAGTCCGCAGAATAAGACATTTTTGTATTTTTCTTCATTTTTACTTATTCCTCTTTTCTAGTAAAATTACAAATGACTTGCTGCAAGAGTTCCTATTTGTTCTAGATTTTCTTTCCCAGAGTTAGGTAATGAAAGCTAGTCCTAGATAATCTCTACTTTGTCAGTATATTTTCTAAAATTCTGCAGGGAGATCTAGTTAATTATTTCCATGCACATTACAGTTTGTTCTTCAACTCTTGCCAAAAAAAAAAAAAGCACAAACCTGTATTACTATCTTATATTAATGTTTCTTCCTCTCCAGTTAGATGAACCAAATCGTGTTGTTTCTAGCTGGAAAGGAAACTTAAGTGTGTTTCTTAGATAAGTTTTTTCCAGTTAACACTAATCCTGGGTTCTCTCTTTTAATTGGCAGGTATCACGATAGAGGAAACCAGTTTTGGGAAAAGTTATGCACCGCTGAATTTCGAGAGCTCTATGCTCTGGGCAGTGTCCATAATGACCTCTATGTTATAGGAGGACAGATGAAAGTCAAAAACCAGTATCTCGTCACAAACTGTGTGGATAAGTACTCTGTGGAACGGGACAGTTGGAGAAGGGTGTGTCCCCTTCCACTGCAGTTGGCATGCCATGCCGTAGTAACCGTGAATAATAAACTTTACGTGATCGGAGGCTGGACCCCTCAGGTTAAGAAATTTCCTGTATACCTAATTGGCATGGCTGTGCTACATCTGGCCACTGGGTTGAAAAATATTGTAGTTGTTGAACACTAAAAGAGCATGACTTACATCTTGGTAAAATGCCTTTTATTTTATAGAGTATTAAAGTTAAGATTGTAAAGTGTTAAAGCAGTTTAGGAGAATGAATTTTAAAGTGTGTTATTCATAGACATGACTGCATTCAGTATTCATGCTATGCTCTTTATAATCCTGCCCATTCTTGCTAATTATGAAAGATGCTTACGCTGAGAAAGTTATCTGTAGGGAGCATCTAAGTAAGAGACGGAGACACGGGCTCCTCATCCCACTTCTGTCTGCTTAATAGTTGCGTGAGCTGGGACAAGGAACGCTCAGGTCTTTTCCAAATTTAAAGTTCTTACTCTATGTGGGAAATCAGAATATTCAACCCGTGATGGCTCAAGCATTTTCACAAAAGTAGATTGTGATTTTAAATGTTTTATGGCTTTGCTGGGCACCAGCAGACAGAGAAACCGGAGTACCATTTGCATGGAAGCCCAGCGAAGAGATGGCAAGCCAAGACTGCAAAGTCAGTAGAGGGCAACCACAGTGGCCCTTCCTCTTCTCTCTGGGTGTCCCCCCAGTGCCTTGAGCTCTCATGGTAGTAGCAGGCCAGCTGCCTTCTGCCCTGGCCTGCCAGTCGTTCTCATAAGATGAATCTTACTAACTCATTGTCCATCCCCATGACAAAAAGTAAACTTATTTTTGCCTGTATGCTTTCTTGTTTTGGCAATTTATAAAAACCGATGCTTTCAGCATTCATTTCATAAGCTTGGATTTTGCCAGTTATAGCATATCATACTTGTTTTTAAACCTTAAACTTCACATTTAATACATTTTGAAATGTGTCCTATGTACCAAAAAGTAGTACAGATTTAATCACAGCAAGTAGCTGAAACCTGACCAATTATTTGTAATTAAGCATTTTTCAGAGCTATCCATTACATAGTTAATTTTGCATGAATAAGCTCCAAAGACAATGTAGAAGCTTTTCTTTGGTTTTCCTGCCACTAAAATAAAGATCAAATACCCAAAAATTAGAAGGAAAATTAAAACAATAAAGTCAGTACATGTTACTGTATAATGTCTTTGAACAAATGACACGTGGATATTTATTGCATAACAAAAGCTTTTGGTGGTCCCTACCTAATACAATACATTAAATTGCAAGAAAATCTGGGGTTGTGATTGCATCATAGTGATCATAATTCCTGGTGTATTTAAAGTAAAATTTAAAGTAAATTCCTGGTGTATTTAAAGTAATTAAATTAATTACAGCTTTCATAAGTATGGCATTATTTCTGTGTCAAACACCTGCATCCAAAACAAAAGACACTTAAAAGGCATCCTTGGACTGAAGTCATAAAAGTTCTTAACACATTGAAGACAAAAAACACTACTTCGCCTGAAGTTTATGATAAGGGAAGCCATACTCATGTATGTAAGAATAAATAGTTCAATTTTTATTGTCTCCAGTCATTAAAAACGTATATAAAAATACATACATAAAAATAACTGCAAATAATGTATATTAATCCATCAATCTTGAAGGTGAAGTTCAGACCATTCCCATATAGGTCATAATGTTGGTATAAAAATACTCTAATTACTAAAACACTAAAATGTTTTCTTAATCTTGTTCCATTTGGATCAGAAAAATATAAAGAAAAATGCCTTCTGAATTATTAAAATTCGTTTCTCACAAATAATCATTAAACTTCAGCACTATAAAGTTTGCTGAAACAAAATTGCACTTGAAAGACTGTGCAAGAAAGTGGGGTGTCATTTTTAAGGCTCTGCAGTTGCTTCATTTTTGTAAAAAGTGCTGTCTTGTCTCCTTGCTCAGATCACAGATTGTTTGCTATGAGCTGATCCCCTAGCCCCGTTATTACAGGATATAAATTCCTCTGACGTTGACGGTAGACTTATCACACCAAGTCACGGGATCTGGTGTGTTTGTGAGTGTGAGTCTCAGCAGCTAAGTCCTCTTCATCTCCTTGGCTGTCTGCTTGGATTAACTGCACTCACGTACTCACAGAGATTTCCCAGTGGTATGTTATTATAGCAGCTGTCGTGTTTCACACAGATGGATCTCCCTGATGAAGAACCAGATCGACTAAGCAACAGGCTATTGCAGTATGACCCCAGCCAAGATCAATGGACAGAGCGGGCGCCCATGAAGTTCTCTAAATACCGGTTCAGTACAGCCGTAGTCAACAGTGAGATTTATGTTTTGGGTAAGAAGAAGCAGATTCCTAAAATGAGTATGACTATTTTTTTTCTCAGCACTTTGCCTCAGTAAAAATGACCTATTCTCCCTTTCTCTTGCATCCCAGTTCAGGTGTATCTGTAACTAGCCAAAAATGTTCTTTTGTTTCTTGTTTTTCTAGAGCACAGTCAGATAAGATTAAATGGAAGTCCATTGACTTAAGGAAAGCAAAATTATTTGTACGGAATTTTCAAGTCCCTTGGAATTCAAGAACAGTAGTGATATATCTTTATATATAGTATCAAGTGAAATATTTTGAAATGGGAATAAGTCGTTGATGAAGTGTGGGTTTTTGCAACTAGCTGTGATTATCTGTGCTCATAGAGTAAGCCACCATAGGTAAGACACACGTTATACCAACCTTCTTCATTTTGCCTCACCCACCAAATTTCTGTAGAGGTGTTGTTATCAAATAATTCTCATCTGCATGCATTTTTTCTTATTTTTTAAATATGTATAGTCTCGTACTAACCAGTAGGAATTGGTGAAAGACTGGTTCGTTTCCACTAAAGTGGGTAAAAATTCTAGAACATCTAATGCTTCCCTTATCCTTCTTCACTTCTTATTTTTTCCTCTTTTATTAAGCTCTTTGCTCTTCTAAGCACATTTCTTCACCTCCCCTCCCTCTCCCACTGTCCCTGTCCTGTGTGGGAAAGGGTGAGACTGGGACAAGGAGGCTGACTGGCTGGTAAACTGATAAGTATTCTTACTTCATCCCATGCACATTGATGACTAACTGGCAAAAACATAGGGAAGGTGATGGGTACCAAAAAGATGGCAAAGAAAAAACATGAGATATGGGCTGAGAGCAAACCAAGCATTTGAATAGCATTTTGGGCTTTTTTTTGT
The DNA here is from genome assembly GCA_028534135.1 of Potos flavus. NCBI lineage: Eukaryota > Metazoa > Chordata > Mammalia > Carnivora > Procyonidae > Potos > Potos flavus. Next base: position 49,883,453 of record CM052898.1, on the reverse strand, counting down.
TTTGTTTTTTGGGGGATTTTTTGCTAAAGGGAAGCCATTATCTCTTGGCTGCCTGCACAGCATGAAGCAAAATAATTAATACACTCAAATATTAATAGTTTTATAATTTTAAGAACATTATGCAACATAATTTATGACTACCTCAGTTATGAGACTCATAATTATAATTAAGTTTGTCCTCTGGAAATATATTCGTTACTTGGTTATAACCATATGCTGTGTCATAGGCCCAGAAGAGACAATATCTAAACCAGGACAGATTGCCTAGGATAGATGTGTAACTCTGGGGAGGAAAGGGCTGATCTCCTAATTATATTCAAGTTGGAGGTAGTCAAAAGTGGGATAAAAGTGATTTATCAACTGAACAAAAATGAGATTTCCGCCCAATGTGGAGCCACGACTAGGCTAGATGTGGGATAAAAATGTAATGTTTTGTTTGTTTTTTGGTAAGTTATATGGGGAAAGGCACCTTAGAGACAGCCTTTGGAGCTCACCCTTGTTGGCATGAACAAATGTCCACTAGATGAATGAAAAGAAGCCAATGTTAAAGGACTCATAAGATCTGGGTAGGTGACAGATGGAGAAGAGTACACGCAGGAAGGGAGATGTGGGCAGAGCAGTAGGGGAGAAGACAAGGAGAAGAAAGCTCAAGCAAAGGCTTGGAGGTGAGAATGAAGGCAGTAAGAATAGAGAATGAAAGGAGAGTGAGTAAATGAACCCACCAGGCACAGGCAGCTGCAGGAGAGAGAGTTTACAGGCAAACTGGGAGCCAGGTTACAAAGGGCTATAGGGGAGAACCAAGAGAATAACAGTAAATACTGAAAAACTATGCAGAAGCAACGTGATTAAAGAATGTTTGGGGAGTATTGGTGAGGTGAGGATTAAAGAACAGATCAAAGGTGCAGAGAGACTGGATATGGAGAGACCAGTCAGGAAGGCTTTTGTAGTAGCTTAGAATCTAGTTTCCGGATACTCAGAACTGAGGACCAGATTCATAATCACTCAAATAAATGTCACCGCCTTGTAAGATTCAATCCAAAAGAGACCACATTCCCAACATTTGCTACTTAATTCCCAAATATACTTAGAAGCTTTGAAATGGAATGAAGTTCAGTTGTTCACGTATTTCTGTGGCAGCCTTAGTTTGGATTTTGTTGTTCATTGTATTTGTAATTGGAATTTGGGCAAATACCATATAGAACCCTAAAACCTTTTCAGTTTCAATGGTCCACACCGGAGTGTTACAGTCATTTGTTAGTTCTCTTAGCAAAAGCCCTGCCTGCTTTTGGGAATTGATGGATGCCCCACTGTGATGGGGGTCACTGCCAATTATTATAATAACCCTTCTCCCTCATATCATAATAGGTTTAATTTCTTACTATCTCCTAATTAGTATAGAGGCTACCCCAAAATAGCAGCCTCTGAGTTCTCCTTCACCATGGAAGCAGTGTGGTAAAGTGGGGAAGGTACCAGCTTTGGAGTTAAGTAGATTTGGATTGAGATCCTGGCTCCACCATTTACTACCTGCATGCCCTTGGTCTAGTAGATCTTTTTTTTTTTTTTTTTTTGGCTAATATTAAAATTGGAATGCCTACCTCTTAGAGTCATGATTAAATAAAACAAAGTTGTAAAATCCCTACAATGTAAGTGTTCAGACATTGTTATAACTACTGGTTTTTTTTAACTCCTTTGTGTTCTAGACACTTTGCTGAATTCTTTGCATAAAGAAATTCATTTAATGGTCATAAAAAACTGATAAAGTATTAACTCTTCTGTATAGCAGACTAGATATCTAGACTAATCCTCCCACTGAAAATACTGAAAAACAAATGTTGGGAAAACATTTTTAAAATTTTTCTGAAGAGCTTCTAAGATCTGTTATGGCAGTAGGAATTTAGCAGGCCAAAAGATAAGTGAAAAGCAAGAGGCTCCCAGCTATGAAGAAGTGCTCCCCAAAAAGCCACTATAAAACCAGACAGATTTTTCAGAAACAACCATTTCAGGTCTCTAGAAACCAACCAAAAACAACAAATTAAGAAGAGCTTAGCTTCTTAAAACTGCTGAACTTGAGGTCAAGTCTTCAGGCAGTCCTTGCCTTTCTTTCCTGAGCTGTCCCAGTTCCCTACCCCAGTTGATCCAGCATGGGAATTCTAGCAGAGTGGGCTAGCTAAGTGAAAACCAGCATCTTTGTTTGCCATAGAGGGCTGACATGTTTGGGAGTGAAGGGTGGGAAACCCACACTCACACTGACAAATGGGAAAAGCCAGCATCTCTCTTAACCTGAGCTTTTAGTCCTGCTTGGGACAGCAGCAGACGGGAGAATTAGCCAGAAACTTAATCAGGAAAACCCTGGTTATGAGAGTCCTAGAGGATCTGGATAAATTCTTCACACATCCCTAGAGACTAGGGAAACTGCACAGACATGGAGCCCATAAAGAGGGTATAAGCTCTTCACACATTCCTGGGTGACTGGGAGTCTGAGCTCATGTACGGAGATCTGAGAAGACCTCTCAGGCAGAAGGTAAAAGTCATGGTAGACTTGAAAACTGCCTGAGCTTTGAATGTACTCCCTACCTACACATAGACCCACCAAGCAAGGCTTGAAGCCTTACTACTATTTGAGTATAAACAATTAGTCTTGACTAGACCTGAGCCATGAAGAAATAAGAGTAACCCTTATGTTTTAAAAAAGAGAGAGAGAATTTTTAAAAATGGAGCAGAGACCAAAGCAAACCACAGGAGAGGCATATTAAATCTAAGCAAATTACTTAAAAACAACAGTAACAATAACAAAAGAGAAAAAAATACCCTAGTGGGAAAAATAAAATTAGAAGTTGCTACAGTATATTATTTTAAATGTCTAGTTACCAACAGAAGTTTACATACAAAGGAAAATAAACAGGGACGTGTAAACCATGCTGGGGCGGAGGCAGGGAAGCATTCAATAAAACCTGTCTCTGAGGGGCCCCAGATGTTGGATTTAGCAGGCATAGACTTCAAAGTAGCTATTAAATATATGTTCACTGAATGAACAAAAATCATGTTTAAAGAATTAAAGGAAAATAAAATGACAATGTCTCCCCAATGATATCAATAAAGAAGTAGAAATTATCTAAAAGAACCAAACGGAAATTCTGAAGTTGTAAGGTATAATAACCCAAACAAAAAATGTACTAAGTGAGCTCAAAAACAGATTTGAGCTGTCAGAAGAAAGAATCTGTGCACTTGAAACAGATCAGTGGAAATTATTAATCTGAAGAAGAGAGGGGGATAATTGGAGAAAAATTAGGAAAGCCTCAGAGACAATATGAAATATCATCGAGTCTACCAACGTAGGTATGATTCCCAAAAGAAGACAGAAAGGAACAGAATTTATTTTTCAAATAATAATAGTCAAAAGCTTCTCAAACTTGATGGAAAAAACTTTATATATACAAGAGGCTCATCAAACTCCAAGTAAGAGAAATTCACAGAGATCCTCACCTAAACACATTGTAGACTAATCATTGAAACACATCATAGACAAAAAATTCTTAAAAGCAGTAAGAAAAGAGTGACATCATATTGAGGGGAACAATAATATGCTCACCAGGTGACTTATCAGAAATAGTGGAGGCAAGAAGTTACTTGAATAATATATTCAAAGTACTGCAAGGAAAAATAACGAAGAATGTTTCCGTGTCCATCTTTTAAGTTCAGCAAAATTATCCTTTTAAAATGAAAGTGGAGCAAAGACATTCTTAGATAAATAAAGGCTGAGATAATTTGTGGCTGGCATATTTACAAGAAATACTAAAGGATTACTGAAGAAATACTGAAATCCTTCAGATTAAAAAGAAATACACCAGAATAACTTTAATCCACAGAAGAAATGAAAAGCACTGGAAATGACAAATATATAGGTAAATATAAAGACTTCATACATATTCTATTTTTTCATCTTTAAATGATATAAAAGTAGATAAAACAATAATTATGGAACTATACTGTTGGACTTATTACATATATAGATACAGTACATATAACAATATCAGAATTGGAGAGGAACAGATATATTGGAACAGTGTTACTATATTTTAATAAAATTAAGACAGTATTAATCTGAAGTAGATTGTGATAAAGTAACACACATATTAGAATTTCTAGAGCAACTACTAAAAAAATTTCAAACAGTTTAAAAATCAAAAGATTTAAAATGGTACACTTAGAAAATAAAAAACACAAAAGAAAACAGTGAAGAAGGAACAGAGGAACAAAAATGATATGACTCAGAAAACAAATAGCAATATAGCAGTTGTAAATCTAACTATATAACAAATTACATTAAATGGGAATGGACCAAATACTTCTATCAAAAGGCAGAGATTTCAGACTGAATAAGAAAATAAGACCAAGTATATGCTGTCTATAAGAGACACATTTTATATTCAAATACACAAATAAGTTGAAAGTTTTATTATTTTATAAAGACCTACCATGCACACAGTAACTTTAAGAGAATTGAAGATGGCATATCATTATCATCCAAAATCAACTTTAAGAAAATAACTATTACTACAAAGAGAAATTTTGTAATAATAAAATGATATATCAAATATATATAGATAGATATCTATCTATATATATAATCCTCAAATATATGGAAATTAAACAGCATGCTTCTAAAATTTTGGGTAAAAGATCACAGAGGAAATAAAATATATTAAATTGAATGAAAACCATAGGTATATATGCCTCATGACCATAGATTCAAAGATCTTTAAGAAACACTTAGCAAATTGAATCTAGCAACATAAAAAAATGATGATGTGTCATAAAAAATCCTTAAGAAACAATAAGCAAACTGAATCCAGCAACATAAAAAATGATTATATGCCATGGCCAAGTGGGACTTATCCCAGAAATGCAGAAATGCAAGGTTGGTTCAATATCCAAAACTCAATGTAATACACCATATTAACGAAGGACAAAAACCAAATGATCACCTCAATAGATGTAGAAAAAGCATTTGACAAAATTCAACCCCCATTCTTGATAAAACCTCAACAAATTAGGAATAGAAGGGAATTTCCTCAACTTGTTAAAAAGTGTCTATAAATTTTCTCAACTTCTTAGATGATGTCTATGAAAAACCTACAGCTAACATGATACTTAGTGGTGATCTTTCTACCTACAGTCAGGAACAGGGAAAGATACCTGCTCTTGCTCCTCCAATTCAACATTGAACCAGAGATTCTAACTCATGCAATAACACAAGAGAAAGAAGTTAAAAGTATACAGATTAGAAAGGAAGAATTAAAAAGTCCTTATTCACAGATTATATATTCTCGTGTGTAGAAAATCCTAACGAAGCTACAAAAAGTAAATAGAAAAGAAAGACTACTAAAGCTAATAATTAATTTTAGCCAAGGTCACAGGCTAAAGAGATCACAGGATATGAGATCAGTATACAAAAATTAATTGTATTTCTATGTGCTAGCAATGAACATTCCAAAAACGAAATTGAGAAAATAATTATATTTCCAATAGTATCAAAAAGAAGAAGAGGGGCACCTGGGTGATTCAGTTAAGCATCCAACTCTTGATCTCAGCTCAGGTCTTTATATCAGGGTCATGAGTTCAAGTCCTGCATTGGGCTCCACTTGTGCATGGAGCCTACTTAAAAGAAGGAGAAGGAGAAATGTATGAATACATTTAACCCCCAAACTGTGAGAATCATATGCAGAAAACTATAAAACACTCCTGAGAGTTAAAGAAGATAAATAAATGGGGATATATTCCTTGATTATGTATTCAAAGACTCGATATCATTAAGATAGCAAGTTTCCCCAAATTGAGCTATATATTCAGTACAACCCCTATAATATCCCAGCATTGTTTTTATTTCTATTTTTTGTCTTAAACCTTTTTTAAATTTCTTTAATTCCAGTATGGTTAACATACAATGTTAGTTTCAAGTGTACAATATAGTGATTCACCAATTCTGTATATTACTCAGTGCTTAACAAGATGAGCGTAGTCTTCATCCCCTTCACCTATTTCACCCATCCCCCACACACTTTCCCTCTGGTTACCATGTTTGTTCTTTATAATTAAAAATCTGTTTTTTGGTTTATCTCTTTTTTTCCCTTTGTTAATTTTCTTAAATTCCATGTATGAGTGAAATCATATGGTATTTGTCTTTCTCTGACTAACTTACTTCACTTAATATTATACTCTCTAGCTTGTTGCAAATGGTAGAATTTCCCTTTCTATGGCTGAATAATATTTCATTGCATATGTATGTATACCATACCTTCTTTATCCATTCATCTGTCAGGGGACACGGGCTGTTTCCATAATTTGGCTATTATAAATAACCAACATTTTTTTAATTGACAAGCTGATTCTAAATTTATGTGAAAACATGATAACCAAATGATTTTGAAAAAGAAAGTTTGAAGACTTAACTCATTTTAAAAACCTATTATAAAGCTATAGTAATTAAGATATAGTGGTACTGGCCTAAAAACAGGCAGCTAAATTAATAGAACCTAAAGAGAGTCTAGTAATAAATTTTTATACTTATAATCAATTGGTCTTTGACAAAGGTGTCAAGGCAATTCAGTGGAGAAAGATGAACTTTTCAGTAAATATGCCAAGACATTTTGATATCTATATACAAACCAATGAGCTTAACCCATTACCTCACACCACAGGGGGGGAAAAAAGGAAAAAATAAAGAAAAAAACACAAGAACTTCAGTATGGATTCCAGACTTAAGAAAACATAGGAGAAAATGTGACTTTGGATTAGCAAAGATATGAAACTTAAAGCATGATCCATAAGAGAAAAACTGTTGAGTTGGACTTTCTTTTTCTTTTTAAAAGAAGGGTTTATTTATTTATTTATTTGACAGAGAGAGAGAGATCACAAGTAGGTAGAGAGGCAGGCAGAGAGAGAGGGGGAAGCAGGCTCCCCGCTGAGCAGAGAGCCCCATGCGGGGCTCAATCCCAGGACCCTGAGATCATGACCTGAGCCGAAGGCAGAGGCTTAACCCACTGAGCCACCCAGGCGCCCCTGGACTTTCTTAAAATTAAAAAATTTTGTTCTTCAAAGGGCAACATTAAGAAAAAGGAAAACACAAGCCAGAGACTGGGAGCAAATATTTATAAATCATATATCTGATAAAAGATTTGTATTCAGGGGGTGCCTGGGTGGCTCAGTCGGTTGAGCATCTAACTCTTGGTCTCAGCCCAGATGATGGCCTCCTGGTTGTGGGATCAAGCCCTGTGTTGGGCTCTGTGCTCAGTGCAGAGTCTGCTTCAGATTCTTTCTCCCTCCCCCTCTGCCCCTCCCTGCTCTCTATCTCTCAAATAAATAAAATCTTTTTAAAAAATTGTATTCAGAATACAAGTAGCTTGTAAATAAGTTTTGCAAGTCAATTATAAGAAAACAATCCAGTTTAAGATGGACAAAAGGTTTGAATAGACATTTCACATAAGAAGATATATGCCTATCTGGTAAGCACATGAAAAGATGATGATTTCTCATCAAAAACCATAGGAGCAAGTCGGCAATGGAAAAACACTACATCAAAAACAAATGATGTACTGTATGGTGACTAACATAACATAATAAAATAAAAATAAAAAAATAACATTTTTAAAGTGCTAAAAAACTGTTAACATACAATTGTATATTTCATGAAATATCTTTCAGAAGTAGAAACGAAATACTTTCAAGGAAAGAAAACTAAAATGCATGGGAATAGATTTACTCTAAAACAATTTAGCAAGTAGCAAGTAGATTTACTCCAAAAGAATTGTTGAAGGAAGTTCTTCAGACAGAGGGAAATGATGACAGAAGGAAACTGGGAACATCGGGAATGAAAATAGAAGAATAGAAAATTCTTCTTCTTTTGAGTGCTTTAGAATGCCTTTAGTGATTGAAAGTAAAAAGCTACATTTTCTGATGGGGTTTTCAATGCATGTAATATACGAGACATCTATTTATATAGCATAAAGAGGGAAGGTTAACAGGACCTAGAAGGGGGCAAGTTTTCTACATTTCAATTACAATGACAAAATATTGATTCTTTTTTTTCCAATAATTTTTTTTAAATTTTTTAATTAACACATAATGTATTATTTGCCCCAGGGTACATGTCTGTGAATCCTCAGGCTTACACATTTCACAGCACTTACCATAGCACATAAAATACTGATTCTAAGTAGACTATAAAATGTTAAGTAATTTATTAGTCCCCAGACCAATGACTGGAAGAACTATAGTTAAAGATCTAGTCAAATCACAATAAATTCATTAAGATAGAAAACTAAAAAAAATATTCACGTAATCTGAGAGTAGACAAGGAAAAAAAGAGGAACAACAAAAAAGAGCAGAAAGAATAAACAGAACACAAACAACAAAATGGTAGACCTTATACCAGCCTTAAAATTCTTTTCTTTTTTTTTTTTTAAGATTTTATTTATTTATTTGACAGAGAGAGAGAGAGATCACAAGTAGGCAGAGAGGCAGGCGGGGGGGGGGGAAGCAGGCTCCCCGCTGAGCAGAGAGCCTGATGCGGGGCTCGATCCCAGGACCCTGAGATCATGACCTGAGCCGAAAGCAGAGGCTTCAACCCACTGAGCCACCCAGGTGCCCCACCAGCCTTAAAATTCTTACCTTGAATGCAAATGGAATAATGATACCAATCAGAAGACGGAAACTGTCAGAATGGATTAAAAATAGAATGATCTAATAATATGCTGTCTACAAGAAATCCACTGCAACTATAATGATGTAGATAAGAGTGAAAGGATGAAAAAAATAAATGATGCAAAACTAATTAAGTGAAAGCTGGAGTGGCTCTATTAATGTCAAAGTTAACTTCAGTGCAAAGAAAAGTACCAGGGATAAAGTAGGACATTATATAATGATAAAATGATTGATTTACCAAGAAGACATAACAACAGTAAAGGTATGCACCTAACAATAGAACTTCCAAATACATGAAGGAAAAACTGACTGAACCGAAAGGTGAAAGAGACAAATCAACGAAGATTTATTTAACATTCCTCTCTCAGTAATAAACAGACCCTTAACTATAGAGAACTAACTGATGATTACCAGAAGGGAGGTGCGGGGTGGGTTAAGTAGGTGATGGGGATTAAGGAGTGCACTTGTGATGAGGACAGGTGTTGTATGGAAGTGTTAAATCACTATATTACACACTTAAAACTAATATTACACTGTACATTAACTAGAATTCAGATAAAAACTTAAAAAAAAAAGAAAAGAAAATATGTTGAGCTGAATGAAAACACAACATATCAAAAATTATGGAGTGCTGTGGAAGTACTGCTTAGAATTTAATTTGTAGCATTTAGTGCTTACTTTAGAAAAAAGGAAAGGTCTTAAATATCTAAGCACTCACCTTAGGAAACTATGAAAAGAAGAGCAACATAAATCCAAATTAAGAAGAAGGAAGGAAATAAAAGAAAACAATAAAATCGAAAGCTAAAAATAAAAATTAAAAATTGAGACAATCAATGAAACTAAAGCTGTTTCTTTGAAAAAATCAATACAATTGATAAACTTCTAGCAAGAGTGACAAATAAAAAGAGAAATAAGGTGCAAACTACCAGTATCAGAAATGAGAAAGGACTGGGGCCCCTGGGTGGCTCAGTGGGTTAAAGCCTCTGCCTTCAGCTCAGGTCATGATCTCGGGGTCCTGGGATCAAGCCCCGCATCGGGCTCTCTGCTCAGCAGGGAGCCTGCTTCCCCCTCTCTCTCTGCCTGCCTCTCTGCCTACTTGTGATCTCTCTCTCTCAATCAAATAAATAAATAAAATCTTTAAAAAAAAATGAGAAAGGGCATGTTATTACAGTCTTCACAGACATTAAAAGGATAATAGAGTAGTGCTACAAATAACTCTAGACACATATATTCAAACACTTAAATGAAACGGGCCAATTCCTTGAAAACGACAAACTACACAAAGCCACTCAGGATGAAATCAGTAACTCAAAACTATTAAATGTGTTGAATTCTTAGTTTATAACATTCCAAAAAATAAATTGCTAGGCTTAGAAGTTTTCGCTGGTAAATTTAGCCAAACACTTAAGAAAGAAATAACACCAATTCTGTAACCTCTTTCAGAACATATAGGAGGAGGAAACACTCAACAACTCATTTTATGAGGCAACACTGCCTAATCTGAAACCAAAGATGGTACAGAAAAAGAAAATACAGAAAAATATCCTTCATGAACATAGACACAAAAATCCTCAAGAAAACATTGGCAAGTTCAACCCGGCAATATATAAAAGAATAACACACTGTGACCAAAAATGAGTTTTATCCTGGGAATGCAAGATTGGTTCAATATTCAGAAATTAATCAGTGTAATCTTCTATATTAAGTCTATAAAAGAAACACATGATTACATCAATTGATTCAGAAAAATGCCTTGAAAAAAATTTAACACCCATCGACGATTAGAAACTCTCAGCAAACTAGGAAGAGAAGGGAACTTCCTCAATTTCTCAACCTATTAAAGGGGACCTATGAAAAAGTTACAATTAACATTATTCTTAATGGAAAAATTGAACGCTTTTCCCCTAACTTCACGCAGAAGGCAAGCATGTCCACTGTCACTATTCAACATCATACTAGGAGTCTTAATGCAATAAGGAAAGAAAAAGAAATAAAAGGCAAAGAAAAAGAAGAACTAAAATTCTATTTTAAATGACATCTACATAGAATTGTCTGTGTAGAAAATCTCAAAGAATCTATTTCTTAAATTCTTAGAATTAATGAGTTTAGTGTTGCCAAAGAATACAAAAGATCAATCTTATTTTTATACATTAGCAAAGTACAAAAAATTTTTTGAAAAATCTATTTATAATTGCTCCAAAAAATGGAATATTTATATATAAATCTAACAAAACATGTATAGGACCTATATGCTAAAATTACAAAATGCTGATGAAATCAAGGAGGATTGGAAGATGCAGGCAAAAATGTCAATTCTCCCCAAATTGTTCTATAATCTTAATGCAATGTCAATCAAAATGCCAGGAATTCTTTTGCAGCTATAGACAATCTCATCTGAAATTTATATGGGAAGACAAAGAAACTAGAGTAGCTAAAACAATTTTGAAAAAGAATAAAGTTGGAAGAATCACACTATCTCGTTGTAAGGTTTTCTGTAAAGCTAAAATAAGACAGTGTGGCATTTGCACAAAGTTAGGTAGATAATCCATGGAACAGAATACAGAGCCCAAAAAATAGGTCCACACAGTATGGTCAGTTGGGTTTTGACAAAGATGCAAAAGAAAGTCAATGAAGAAAGGGTAGTCTTTCAACAGATGGCATTGGTGTTCTAATGAACTTTCATAGATTTTGTCATTGAAGGTTTGGCATCCATTGATCACAGGGCCAAACTAACTGCCAAAGTTTACATCTCTCCTGCCTTCTGGGTTTTGTGGATGCTTGAAAATGAGATAACAAATCATCTCCAACCACAATTCCTAACATCTATGTTTCTCTTCTTGCCAAATAGGGGCTATCTCCACCTAACAACTTCCTGCCGTATAGTAAAATAAGCTTGTATACATGCTTTCCCTCTGTCCCTTCTGCCTCCTGACTGACCTTGTTTCTTCTCCCCTGTGGCCCCCAGTGGCATGGCATGCCCACTTCTCTTAGGAATTGTAACTAATAAATTCTTATTTCAATGTCATTGACCTATGTCCTCACTCAGTCACCTCTATAAATTAAAATCCTATATAATCAAGATAGTTGGAACAATTAGTCATTTGTAAGAAAAATAAAAGAACTTCAGCCTAAACTTCACACCTTACACAAAAGTTAACTGAAAATGGATCATATATGTAAATGTAAAACAATCGGGTATCTCAGTGGCTCAGTTGGTGAAGTGTCCAACTCTTGGTTTTGGCTCAGGTCAAGATCTCAGGGTTGTGAGATCGAGCCCTGCATTGGGCTCCAGGCTGAGTGTGGAACCTGCATAAGATTCTCTCTCTTTCCCTCTGCAACACCTCCCAGCTTACACATGCTCTCTCTCTCTCTCTCTCTCTCTCAAAAAAAAAAAAAGTAAAACACAAAAATTTAAAACTTCCAGAGTAATAAAGAAGAAAATCTTCATGACCTTGAGATATGCAGTGAGTTCTTATATGTGGCACCCAAACCTTAATCTATGAAAGAAAATTTCGATATATTAGACTTGATCACAATTTAAAAATTTGCTCTCTGAAAGACACCATTAAGAAAATGAAGATACACTGTAGACTGGGGAAAATATTTCCTTTAGTACTTTCTCTTTACCTTTGTTTTCAGCAATTTCACTGAGATCTGCCTAAGTGTGATGTCCTTGTTTTCATTCTGTTTGGGGTTCACTGAGCTTTTAGAATTTACAGATTGATTTTTTCATCAGTTTGGAGGAAGTCTTCAGCAGTTATTTTGTTGAATATTGCTTCTACTTTATCCTCTCCCTTCTTTCCTTTTGTGAGACTCTAATTAGCTGTATGTTTGACTCTATATGTGGGCCAGGATCTTATCTGGACTCTCCATTCATACTTTTTTCTTCCTATACTTCAGATTGAATATTTTTTATTGAGCTATCTTCAGATTCACTTATCCCATCTTCCACTGTGTTCAGACTGCTGTTAACTATCTATGAGTTCTTATTCTCAGATATGATTTTTGTGTTTCCAGAATGTCTACCTTATTCTTTTTCATGGATTCCAATTCTTTCATGAATTTCTCCAATTTTTTCATTTCCCTTTGTCCATTTCTTCCTCTATTTTATATTGCTAATCAGTTATTTTATGGGTCTGCTAATTCAAATATTTGGATAATTCATGAGTCATCTTCTATTATTTTTTTCCTTTTTATTGGCCCTTGCCTACTCACATGTAATTTTTCATTGTATGCTGAACAATGAGAAGGCACCAGAAAGGTTCCCAGTGCTGTCCTTCCACCAGAGAAGATTCTGCCCTTCATTGGTAAGACAGAGCAAGGGACTCCTCAATCAGGGGATGAGCTGGGCCAGGGCTGGGTCAAGCTTTAGTAACACTCAGTTCACCTGTTGTATGTCCCTGTACCCTGGTCATGGTTCTTCCAGGCTTTGGACTGAGCACTTCATGGATGGCTATGTCCTCTCCCCATAAGACTATGGGAATTCAGTTCTTCCCTTCAGAGTTTTTTTTAGCTTTGCTCTTTAGCTTTCCTGAACAGCTTCAAAACCTGACAATATCTCAAAGGAAGACCTCTCCTTTGCGGCAGGGCCCCTCACTTTAGTCAGGTTTGGTCTTCTACATACCATGCAATTCTGAGAGATGTTCCTTTGACCATTAAAAGTATTTGGCCCAGAATCCCAGATTGCCTTTGTAACTCATCATTTTCGAGTAAAAAAAATTGGCCACATGTGGGAAGTTCCTCTTTGCAGATCCTCTAGTTTTCAATCTGTCACACCAGCCCCACACAACTCTCCTTGCCCCCCCCCCAACCCTGGTTTCTCTTCCCCTCACTAGAGTCCCCCTGTCTGTGTCCAATTCAGTTCTTTGCCTTGGTCCAGAATTAGCAAATATCCCAGATGCAGAAAATGGCCCGAAAAAGGCTCTCTCCTTTCTGGAATTTTAGTTCATCCAGTCCTTATTGTTTTAAGTCCTCTCTAACATCCTTAAAAATGTGATTTTTTTCAATTTACCCATTTTTTTAACCCATTTTTTTCTAGTTGCATTAGGATCATTAGCCTGCCAAAACCTATTACTACGTGTTACCAAGAAATGGAAAAAATGATTGCTGTACTTCATTTCTTTAGACACAATTCTTTTTGTATGATATGTTTGTTTGACAATTCATAAAGGAAAAAAAGGGAAAGAACAAGATCTCAGGGTAAGCGCCTTATTCAAACTTACAGTTATTAAATGGCATAGCAGAAACAGATCCAGTCATCTGACAACAGACCCCTTACTTTCTACCTTTCTTATATCAAGGTTACTGATTTTGATCCTGCCATTCAACTAAGACTGCTTCAGTAGCCATCATCAGGGGTTAACAGAGGCCCTTAGGGAAGTAGCTAAGGGTACTCAAGTCTCTACCTTGAGTCAGCTGAGGGTGCGGGGGTCAGTAACCCCGCCGAGTTATATATTGGATGGCGCGGGCCCTGCATCTCTCTGCCTTCAAGATTAGGGCTTTAGGGTTTTACTATTTCCTTATCTCTTGCCAAAAATCATAAGCTAGATGCTCTCCACAGGGGCCGACTTAGGAAATCTGTTTTACCACTATGTAAGCATATAAGTCCTGTGATGTTTCTTCATAACTGGAAGAATGAGATAAAGCAGAAACTCGCCTACTCTAGACAAGATCATGACATCTCATCTCTAAGTCCTGAATTAACAGTCTCTGTAGGGTCTTCTCAGAAAATCCAAGGTGAGAAACAGAATGGTTGAATGTTTGAAGTTAAAGTTCTACCTGGGTCTGGGCCTCTTAAGAAATTCTCACTCTGGGGCGCCTGGGTGGCTCAGTGGGTTAAAGCCTCTGCCTTCAGCTCAGGTCACGATCTCAGGGTCCTGGGATCGAGCCCCGCATCGGGCTCTCTGCTCAGCAGGGAGCCTGCTTCACCCCCTCTCTCTGCCTGCCTCTCTGCCTACTTGTGATCTCTCTCTCTCTGTGTCAAATAAATAAATAAAATCTTAAAAAAAAAAAGAAAAGAAATTCTCACTCTTTAGAGACTGAAGCAAGTGAGGTCTCTCCTTCTTTCCAGTACCTGCATTTGTTGCTATACGGTTGATGTGCACGCTGGATGGCGAGCCAGAGAAAGGAAAGGAGCTGAAAAATCAAATTTAGCTAATTTTGCCCTCTGACTTTAATAACTTTCGTAAGTGGTTTGCCAGGGCAGTAGCTAAATTATGGTTTGGGTAAAATGCAAGTTTTATTATCTATGCTTGCTTTCTTCCCAATTTAAGAATTGGCTTTATAGTTTGACTCATTGGGTTTGGGTAAGAATATAATGTGATTTCTGTTACTTTTGTAGTTCTTAAATTTGTGTATTGCTATCTGAACTTAATATTGGCAATATGTATAGAAATTAAAATTACAAACCCCTTACCAGATATATGGTGTGCAAATATTTCTTCCCATTCCATAGGATGCCTTGTCACCCTGTTAATTATTTCCTTTGTTGTGCAGAAACTTACAGTTTGATATAGTCCCATTTGTTTATTTTTGTTTTTGTTGCCTGTGCTTTTGGTGTCATATCCATGAAACCATTGTAAAACCAATGTCACTAAGCTTTTCTCCTAAGTATTCTTCTAAGAGTTTTATGGTTTCGTGTCTTATCTTTAAGTCCTTAATCCATTTTAAGTTGATTTTTGTGTATGGTGTGAGATAAGGGTTCAGTTTCAGTTTTTTCCATGTGAATAAGGGTTGGCAAGGATGTGAAGTAATTGGAACCCTTGCATGCTGTTAGTAAGAATGCAAAATAGTGTAGTCACTATGGAAAATAATATGGAGTTTCTCCAAAAAATTAAAAATAGAAATATCATATGATCCAGCAATCTCAGAATTCATTCTGGGATTTTATCCAAATATGGCTATTCATCCAAATATTTGAAATTAGGATCTCAAAGAGATATTAGCACTCCCATGTTCATTGAAGTACTATTCACAAAAGCCAAGGGATGGAAACAACCTAAGTGTTCATTGACAGATGAATGGATAAAATGTAGCATGTACATGCAATGGAATACTATTCAGCCTTAAAAAAGAAGGAAATTCTGTAATATGCAAAAACACGGATGAACCTTGAGAATATTACGCTAAGTGAAATAAGCCAGTCACAGAAAGACAAAAACTGCATGATTTCACTTATCTGAGGTATCTAAAATAGTAAAATTCACAGAATCAAAGAGTGGAATGGTGTTGCCAGGGGCTGGGGGAGGAGAAAATGGGGGTTATTAATCAATGGGCATAAAGTCTCAGTTAAGCAAGATGGATATGATACAGAGAGCTACTGTACAACATTGTATCCAGAGTCAACGATACTGTATTGTACATTTTAAAATGTGTTAAGAGGATAGATTTCATGTTAAGTGTTCTTACTACAATAAAATTTTTTAAAATTAAAATTACAAAACGTGCCATTGAGCTAAAAATAGATGTAAAAGGGAGATGGAAACACACGTAGTAAGGAGAGAAAATACGGTGTAGAAACTCAAAATTTGTATAGTGAAGGAAGTGGGAAGAAGGAGGTAGCAGAGCCTGGGCTAATGGGGAAGAAGCAGCATCAAGAGATTTAAGAATAAAAACAGTTCTTAGGAACTAGATAACTGAAAATGAGCAAAATTTGTCCTTTCTGAATTGAAGGGAGAAATAATTCAGTGGAAGGTAAGGCTTTCTAAATAACAGGCAAGATTCAGTTGAGTAACATTGACGTCAGATAGACTAATAATTTCCATTGGAGAGATACTGTATTTTCTTATCATATTGTAATTTGAGTTGTTCAACAAATACTTTTTGGGCATATGATATGTCAGACCCTGGGCTGGGTGCTGAAGATCCAGAAACGAAATCACACTCTATGCCCAGAAGGACCTCGTGGACCAGAATAAGATACAGTCAGATCAGT
This sequence comes from Potos flavus, assembly GCA_028534135.1. NCBI lineage: Eukaryota > Metazoa > Chordata > Mammalia > Carnivora > Procyonidae > Potos > Potos flavus. The sequence goes on along the minus strand of CM052898.1, from coordinate 49,866,820 downwards.
CGTCCATACAGTTAAGTACACACGTAGGGACAAATGGAGGGTCAAGTCACTCACTCCATAGGTAGGACTTAGTCAGTAGAAGGAAAAGGAGAAAGATGCTTGGCACCAGGGACAATATAAGTCAAAGCTCAGTAGAGAAAGATGAGGTTGAGTTACTTTCATGCTTTAATATCTTCATTTCATGAGTGCATCGTAAATTAGTCTGTTTCTCAATTAAATGTCAGTTATTGATCACCATTCAAGGATGAGAATCCTTTGATGGAATCAAAAAAAGCAGAGCCTATTCCTTCCTCACATGTAGGAATACTTAACTGGTCAGAGACACCACGACTGAACAGAGCTGACTGCTAATCTCAGTTAGGGGTGTGGCCAGGAGTTTATCTTGGATTCTGTTTGTTACACAGGTGGGAGCGGGCTGCTGTCAGCGTTAGAAGTATGGCTGGTGTTCATTACAGAGGCAGGGGCGGGTCCAGCCAGTCGCAGCAGAGGAGTCAGTGATGGGTCCCTTTCAGAGTCCACATACAGCTCCCTCTGACTGACTGGTTCTAGAAGCACGCTCACTCAAGCAAGTTGTCACTGATTGATTAATCTGGCTGAAAACCACTTCTGATACTGATTTGTTACCATGGCCACAGAACAGCTAGTCTTTTCCTAGGAGTGTGGAACTTTGATATATTCTCATTCTCCTCTTTCTAGTCTTTTATTAACCTAAGCAACAGGAGACACCATTGGGGTTGTCCAGATGCTCTCCACTATCGTTGGTTCTTCTTGAAGACAAGGTTTTACTTGTGGGTCTGATTTTTAACTTGCTTGTCGGTTGGCATGAGTTCATCCTGCTTTTGTCTTCAAATCATTTGTTGAAACATTTGTTAGGACAATGGCCGTGTAGACTTAAGAGTCTGGAAAAACAAATCAAGCTGTGTGATAGACGAGTATAACAAAGTAATACAAGAAGGGGGTGGAGGGCACTCTCATGGCACGATCCCGACTTTTCCAGGCCTCATCATCAAAACAAGGCCCAGCAATTCCCTGAGTCTTCCTTAAGAGTTTGCCTCTTCTTTTTGCATGGATAGAATTTCTACCTCCTCTGTGGTGTTAATCGAGGTACAAAATGAAATGTCAGCAATAGCACAGACTCTTTTGGGTTAGCAATAGAAAACCAAAGACCATGCTAATTTCCATAGCTATTTGGGCAAAGGCATTTTAACAGTAAACAACAGTTTGTTTACTATTTTCTGTATCAGCCAAAGCGAGGGAGATATTTTCAAGGATCACCTGAGTTGAGCAGCACCTGGGGATGGGATCGTTATCCTCAGGAATCTGTCCCATCAGTGTGGGAAGGGTTTTATCCCTTCAGACTCTTTATAAGAAGACACAGCCCCCCAGAGGTATTGGAGGGTCGTCCACCTGATCTAACTAGTAGACTGATAGAACAATTAATTGGTCCCGGTCCTGGGTTAGCCAAGAGCCTGGCTCCTACACAGAAGAAAAGAACCTGAACATTGCAATAGAGATGTGATCAGCTTTCCTGGAGCTGGAGGTATTTTGTCTCTAGGGCTCATGATAAACAGTCACTATTACATCCTGTTAAGTAACAAAATTCACCCAAGTAAAACTGAAGATGTAATTGGCTTTATTCAACGATTCGTGAATCGGGCATCTAGCAAATGGAGAGGCGCTCCGAGGAATGGTACAAAATGGAAAGTTGTTGCAGACAGAGGGTAGGGAGGGACAAGAAAGTTATTAGCAAAAAGGAGAGGCTTTTTCCAGGCAAGGCTGCTTTCTAGGGGAAAAAGCCAGGTGTCTGATGGTGCGGATGACCTCATCTTTCCTAGGGGTGCTGGAGGAGACCCGGGTGCAGACTCACGGGCAGGGATTGAAAAATTCCCGACTGGCCGGTTAAGACCACATTTCTGGGGGAGGTTGAAATTGCGATGAGGTTATGTCGTAAGCACCAGTGTGAGAACTTGATCTGAATGACACCATTTGGGGCCCGTGTGTACTTTTTGTGGGTCATTCTTTTTTTTTTTTTTTTTAAACAATCTCGAGAAAATTGTTATCCCCCTCTCTCAGTGCAGGGACATTTTTTTCATTTTTGTGTTGTGTCATTATTGGTGACATCAGTTTGACATATCTCCATAGCATCCATCAAATTAGCTGCACAGGCAATCGCTTAGGAGAGGCAAATTAAAAAGTTAGGATGGTCATCAGCCCTTGGTATACTAGTAAAGAGAAAAAATATGATCAAAAGGGTAAAGAATAAAATTACCCAAAGAAGAGCATGACAGTGGTTGTAGTAGAATTTTGTTCTGATAGTCTCCTCTGTCTAAGGATGCCCCATGGAGTAAATACTTCTCGGGTGGGCTGGGGGTGCGGGGAGGTGTCTGGAGAAGCTCAGTTTAAGATCCCCAGTGTCTGTGTGTCCAGTTCTACACTCTATCTAAAGCTCTTCGAGAATGTTCACCCGATCCACTTTTTTCATTGCCTCCCATTGTAAATATGCACCAACAACATACTGCACGTTCAGACAGATGGCTTTTCTGTGTAGAGCAGGTGCACATTTTCATGCGAGGGACTCTTGGAAAATATTGTCCGGAATGTATTCTTTCCATTCGAACCACTGGACACCATGGCCATGGCTGACCTAGAGGTTTGATACGAGTTATCAAGATGTTAGAATTATTGGCCTCAGTTAACATCTGTGCTAAGTTTCTGCAGAAATGTCTTTGAAAAGTGTCTTGCCACAGATAATAACTTGAATTTAGTTGAAAATAGCTCCTGGGATGATGGCAAACTAGCCAAGAGGCCTATTCATCAGATATTGGATAGTTTTTCCTGGAAATCAATCAATTGCCTTCTTAACATAAAAATACAGGAAAAGATAGGACTAGATTATTTGTGTAAGTGACTCCACTGTTTGCTCAGTTACACGTGTATTTTATCAGTTTCGCACACTATAGTTGGCCCTTCTGCCGCATAACTTCCTGGAGAGCTTAAAATAATTTAAAGAGTCTATATAAGCCTTATGACTAAATGACACCCTATTGAAAACCCAGATATTTAAAATTTGCTGATTTTCTTTTTCTTTTTTTTTTTTTTAAAGATTTTATTTATTTATTTGACAGACAGAGATCACAAGTAGGCAGAGAGGCAGGCAGAGGGAGAGGGGGAAGCAGGCTCCGCACTGAGCAGAGAGCCCGATGTGGGGCTCGATCCCAGGACCCTGAGATCATGATCTGAGCCGAAGGCAGAGGCTTTAACCCACTGAACCACCCAGGCACCCCTGGCTGATTTTTATTTTGGCTTTTTTTCTGAGGACTATCTCAGGAGTGCAGACATTTTTGCTGGGACATGCGGGAGGGAGTGGGCCGTGGGCTCAATGGTGGAGCCAACTGAAACGCTCTGGGAAGAGACCAGACGGTGCTGTTGAAAGCCACTGCATTTTCAAATGCTTTATTTTTTAAGAACCATCTTTTGTCATGTGTACTATGAAAGCTCGTTATAAGAGATAGTTAAGCTACTTTAACTCAAATATATCCTAATCTTCCAAAAAAATGCCCTTTAAACAGGCAGCCTAAAAAATTTAGGGCAATATATCCTATTACTGTGCGAAAATGTTAACTCCTTGTTTTCAAAGTTTAAAATTATATTTTTATGAGTAATAATGTAGGAGATGATTAAATGCAGACTCCTATTAGTAAACTTTTGAGAAATATCAAATCTTCTGGGCTCCACCCCCTTAAGCCCTAACTGTGAGCTTTGTTGAGTGTCTGTATTACAAAAAATTGATTTTAAATATGGTACCAGGGGTTTTCTTTGGAAAAAAAAAAAAAGCCGTTGTGAAATAAACTAACAAGCATTTTAGATCTCCTACTATTAGTTATGCTTTTGAATTAATTATGCCTGCTTCTGAAATGACAATGGATACTCATAAATATGGATTTCTGGCAAGTGTTCTTAAAAAGTCAAATTGTATTCAGAAGTTGCTTCAGCTTGGTGGGTCAGGAAAATCCCATACAGAAAGTGAGCACCAGCATCTATTTGTGGAAATGTTCAGACCTTTCCCAAACTGGCCCCAGCCTGCCTATGCAGCCTCATCTCCTCCAGCGTCTTCCCTCCCAACCCTGCAAAACCTAAATTCCAGCCACGGGAACTGACAGTCATTTCCTGAACACACCTCCATTCTGTGCCTGTACTTATTCTCCTGCCTCTGCTTTTAATGCCTCCGCCTCTGTTTCACTAACTCCTACACATCCTTCAACGTCCGGCAAAAAATGCCCTTGGTGGCTGTGGGACGACTAGGTGAGGGTTAATTGCACTGGTTCCCTGCACAAACGGCTCTGGGCCGGTCATTGCCCTCCTTACACTACAATCAGACCGCTTAGGGGAAGAGACCTTGCCTCTTTCGTGTCCACATCCCTTCCAAGAGCCAGCCCAGGCTCTGTGATAGGAGATCAATATTGGTCAATATTGGTTTACTGAACTGACTTCTCTCATCTCTGTAGCTTCTCCTGTTCTTCCACCCCCTAAAAAGCCACAAAAATAATCAGAGTTACAGGTATTGTGGGTAATTTTTTAAAGTGGAACTTTTCCTTTCCCTGTCTGGAGAGCCAGCTAACAAAAGTCTTCCCGCACAGTTGATGTCCCAAATCATTGGTGTCACTTTCTCCAGGAGACCACTCTGGGCCTCACTAGCTTATTGAAAGGGTCACACTGCAGTCTGCCTCCCAGCTGGAGAGCCACTGCGGGTGGCGAAGGGAAGTCACCCCGAAGGTTCCAGTCACTAGAGTAAATGGCACTTCAAAGATCTCTCTAGAGGTGAATGATTGCATGAGATGAAAGAAATAAGTTTCATTATGGTAAGCTTTTGCCTTTATCTTTGGATAAAACTCTCTAAGCACCTTTTTAAAAGTTAACATAAGTGTCTCTCAAATTACCTCAGTTGTTTATTAAAATGGCAGCTCCCTGGCCCTCACGCTCGGCGTATTCTGAGCTAGGAGGTCTGGAGTGGGACTTAGGAATCTGAATTGTAGGAAGCATCCAGGCAGTTCCGGTGTGAGTAATCGTAGGACTACTACACTTAGAGAAATACAAATAATGGTGAGAACAGTGAAGAGGCGGAGGGATCACATGCCCAGAATATTTACTAAGCATGTAGCCCATAAGCCAGGCCCCAGGGCCAGCTTGTAGAACAGATGCAGAGATGAACGAGGCAAACTCCCTTCCCCTAGGCAGAGTATAGTCAGGTACTCTAGGAGGACGGCAAGCTCATTCGGTCAAAGTATCCTGGCACTGGGCGCCGTCTGCCTTCGGCTCAGGTCATGATCTCAGGGTTCTGGGATCGAGCCCGGCATCAGGTTCTCTGCTCAGTGGGGAGTCTGCTTCTCCTTCTCCCTCTGCCCCTCCCTGCTGCTCATGCTCTCTCTCGTGCTCACTCTGTCAAATAAATAAATAAAATATTAAAAAAAAAAAAAGTATTCTGGCATTCATAAGTTATCAGAGCAGGCTGTTGGGTATGGTCTGATTGAACCCCAGAAGTGTTCTAGACTTAGATAGACATTTCTTAAGTTCATGCTGGACAAAAAAAAGCACTGTGTTTTTACAATGGCCAAATGCGTCAGACAAGGTATTCTTTGTGTCTTTCTCTGTGAAAAGGCTTGGATTTAGAGATTCATCAGCTGAGGTAGCTTTGAACTGGAGTGAATGGCTCTTTGTCTTTTTGTTGTGGGTGTCCATGAAATGTATTTCCAGTTAATCATATGGAGGATTTTTTAAAAGATTTATTTATGTATTTGAAAGAGAGAGAAGAGAGGGAGAGTCAGCAGGAGGAGGGGCAGAGGGAAAGGGAGAAAATCTCAGACTGCCCCCTGAGCACAGAGCCCAATGTGGGGCTTGATCTCATGACCCTGAGATCACGACCTGAGCCGAAATCAAGAGTCAGACACTTAACCAACTGAGCCACCCAGTCGCCCACATATGAAGGATTTTAACCTTGATTATCTGGCACTCTCAACAGGGAATCCTGAAATAAGTCTCTAAGAGACCAAAGTTTACCTGTGGCTCCCAAACTGCAACTTAGCTGTTAGTAATTTTTATCATTGACATCCTAAAAGTTCACAGAGAGTTGGCAGTCCCACCTTTCATTATGATCGTTAGTTAGAAATTCTGCTTTATTCAATCCATGTAGAATTATAGTGCTATATCACTTACGGTTTCATATTTGCCTTTGATTTCCCAGTAGACTGTGTCTTAAGGACAGAAAAAAAGTCTTAAACGTGTTATTCTCTGATACCTAGGACAACCACGAGGGGGATATTCAAAATATACACTGCTTAAAATTAACTAGAAGTTTAAAGTGTTCTTTATTCTGAAGTCAAAGTTGGAAGCTTCTACAACGTGAAAGCCCCTGATGAACAGTGATGAAAATGAATGAGAAGTATCTTTGGACAGTGTTGTCTTCGCTACCGATTTAGTTGCATATATTTGCAGAAAAGCATAGTGTCCGCAGCCAAAGGATTGCGCAACTATATGTTCTATGCTTTTTTCCTACGAAAAGAGATAAATTGCTAAAAGCCGCACCAATGGCAAGGATTTGTTCAAGAAAGTAAATCTCAGGTCTGTTTTCATGAAGCCTGATTTATAGAGTCAACTACCTATCTATGGCATATTAATGACAGTGGGTCATATGGTTACTCCTGAATCCTTTAGAAAATGTTTAATTACATCTGGTATCCTCAAGTCACTAAGCCATAGATAACATAATACATGTTTTAAAACATCATAAAAGAGTAGAACGTGTTACCTTCAACTAGTTTATCCCAATTCATAGATGTGATCATTTTTTTATCACTCTTTCTCGATTAGTTCTTGGGTAAATATAGAAATGAGCACAAAATGATGACTTTCTGCAAATCGTTTTGTTTACACATGAGATAAATATGCCAAAGATTAATAGTTAGTCAGTAAATATTATTAAGATCCCTTAGAAAAGAGACATTATACTTAGCAGCTCAGAGAATATAATGATGCATACCTCGCCTTCAAGGATTCATATCCTGTGTATCTACATTTTTCAGCGGTGGACTATATCTGATGACTAGTTCTCACAAGACCACTTCAGAGAAGTATTAGCAGAGTGTTGAACTGGTTAGGTCCAGCCCAGGTTAAGAGAAGTTACTGATTCTTTAGGCAGGCCAACCTGGGGGAAGAGACGAACTCAACAACGGACTCACGCCAACAATTTCTCCCAATCCCTGGGCCCAGATTCCTATATCCTGAAGAAGATGACCTTTATAACCTGATAGGAAGTGAGTTTTCAGCTCTCTGGACTCAGGCCTTGCTCCATTCTGGGAAGCCAGCTTTTTGTTTTGCCAAGGAAAAAGTGTAGGAAGATAAGATACCTGGGCTGAGGGTGAGGAGCTGATCCACTTATACATTTAGTTAAATTTTTATTTCTTAGCTATCTATAAAAAGTGTTGAGAATACAGATATAAATTAGACACTATTCTGTCCTCATGTGACTTACAATCTAATCTAATAGGAAGACAAACCTAAATAAAGAGCAATATATTTTATAGGAATCTGATTTCTGTTCAAAAGACAGTGGGAGCCAAAGAAAGGAATGGCCAATTTTGTGTAGAGAAACATGAAAGATTTCTTCCTCTTCCCCTTCTTCTTCTTCTTCTTCTTCTTCTTCTTCTTCTTCTTCTTCATCTTCGTCTTCGTCTTCTCCTCCTCCTCCTCCCCCTCCTCCTCTTCCTCCTCCTCCTCTTCCTCCTTCTTCTTCTCCTTCTTCTTCTTCTTCTTTTTTTAGATTTTTTTATTTTTAAGTGATCTCTACACTTAACTAACTCACTCTGTGAGTTAGAGTGGGGCTCTCACAACCCGGAGATCAAGAGTCGCATGCCGTATGGACTGAGCCAGCCAAATGTCCCTGGACATGAAAGATTTCTTAGTGGCGACTACTAAACTGAGCCTTAAAAGAGAAGCGGAAGGTTATGAAGTGGGGGAGGAGGAGGAGAGGTCATTCTAGGCAGAGAGCAGCCCAAGCAAAGGCCAAGAGCTGAGTAGCTTTAACCTGTTTGGGGAACTGCAAGCGGCCCAGCGTGCGTGGAGCAGAAGGCAGTGGAGTGTGTTGGAGGAGAGACGAAGCTCCAGGCGGCGTCTGGGTCATGAAAGCTTGCGTATCTTTCAAGGAAGGGACAGACATGAGAAGCACTGAGGAGGTGCAAGCAACAGAACTGGCTGACAGATGAGTACGGAGGGCACTGAACCAAGTGGGATAGTGGTGCTATTCATCTGAGGCTGAGCCCTGTCACCTCTGACCCGTTGTGACATCTCTAGGTCACAGGCTACACTTGCTCCTACCCACCGTTCCCAGGCTCTCCCTTGTTCTCCCCATACCGGCTCAGCCTTCAGACCTGCCAGGGCCCGCAGGACAAGCTAGTGAAGAGGAATGGGGAAGGAACAAGGGAAAGATAGGTTCAGGGCTTGAACGAACTGACGGCGGGGCCAGACTTGACTCGCACAGCGAAATCCGCTGACGCCCAATACCGGGTCAAGACAGAAAGCCCAGGGGACAGCAATTTTGTAATCGCAGCGTATTTGGCACCCACAGGCTCAGTGCCAGAACTTCTATGTCGCTGCCCACATTTCCACTTGGAAATGTATTTCTTATTCCAGTGGAAATGTAAGATGTTTCAAACACCTGATTTTCCCTCCAAAATCAAGGAAAATCGAGCTTTAACAAATGGAACTTGGTTTTCCTTTTCAGCTCTTTTATTCGATTTTCCTGGTATTGTGTTTTGAGGAGCAAAGCAAACGTAGACAGTTGATTGTTTTCTTAACCCGGTGAGAAAAAAAACTGGCAGAGGGCGGGTAAAGGGTTAGCAGGTGAAGAGGATGGCCTTATCATAAATGAGGACTATCGGCCCACGATCTGCGGCCAAGACACACTGAATAAGCAGGGCCAGCATCACTCAGACTTTTGTAAATGGCAGATAAGCATGCTTTCAACGCAGTCCTCGAGGACTTTTTTCCTGAAAACACCCGAGATGCCTGTGTTAGACTAAGAAAGGGACAAGATCTTGTCTTCTAAGGTCTTGGGCTCCACATTGGGAACTCTAAAATGAGAGTAGAAAAAGCTCAGAGAGCAGACAACTCCAGTGAGAACCAATGGTCGCCAGCATCATGTCAGCAGTGAATAGACTGCATTTAACATTCGAGTCAGAAAGAAATCCATCCACTTGGATGTATGGGTCAGCTTCACTCCCGGAGGCCTCGAACCACAAAATCCTTGTCTGGCCTTTAGGATGTCACCTGACAGCGCCTACCCCTCTCAGATGTTCACGACCAAATGAATTCCTCTAAATCTTGTCAGGGAGCTTTCCTCCCCAACCGATGGCCGAGCTGAACGCTTGGCCTATTTAAATGGCAGCCCTTTGACCTTTTGATTGTCTCTACCCAACCTTGGAAGAAACTTTTAAGGGAGATTGGACCATACAGTCAGTAAGCCATCAACTGTAGGCCTAGCAAATAGTTAAATTCAGAGTGAGCAAATGTAAGATTTCAGTAACTTCAGTGAACACTGGCTTATTTACCCAACACTCTAGAACATGCAGGAGAGAGAACGTGACAGAGTGCCTGCTATGTGCTAACCACCTTGTTCACAAGCAGTCCATGAGAATAAAGAAATTCCCATAGTAATGCCCTCCTCCCCCGTTACAGTTATGTAATCACTTAATCTTTGCCACAACTTACGAAAGTGGTATTATTAGCCTTAATTTACAGATGAGAAAATTGAGGCTTAGAGAGATTATATGGACCCGCGTTAGGAAATGGACGCAAGCATATGAACCAAGATCTGTCCGTTCCCAAGAGCCTACCTGCTTTTTCTGTGTCACAAGGGAGCCCACGACAGCAAAGATATTTACTAAAGCTTGTTTCAAAAGCCTCTTTGGCAATGCAAGCAACTTTGGGAGCTTTTCAGAGCAGTTACACAATCCCCTTCCTCTTTTGGATCCAGCCCAGGGAAGAATAGAGTAAGCCTGCCACCTGAAGGCAGCCCAGCAGGCAGGAGCCGGGAGCCAGTGCCACTGCAGGCAGGGAGGTCCCAGGAGGGTGGCTCACCTCTGCCCTCGGCCAGCTCCCTGATAGGCTTTGCATGTGCGCATCCGCAGAAAGGGAAGAATCTATAGCACCAAACACAAGAATAGTGGGTCTTCATCTCTGTAGAAACAGAAGCGAGGAGAGGGAGGCGTTGTCCTATCATTTTTCTCCCTCCCCTCTTCCCCCGACCACTAAAACCCTAAGGTATAGAGTTGTCATTCGAGGTCGATTTGGGCATGATTCGCAAAGAGGGTTTCTATCCACTGGCCTGTTTTAAATACAGAAAAGTCAGGCTGAGAGGTTCTGATAGCATATAAATTAAAGATATGGAGGTATCTCATTGAAATTCTGAAGATGTACTGATCCTACCCTAGATTTCTCTCATCAAAAGAGTTCTCTTGCAGTGCTGCTGCTGACTTATTAATAAAGATCACGCTTGTATTTGATTATTTATCTAATCAGGATTCACCTTCAGTTTAAGCTCATTAGTCGGCTGTTAGAGAGTGACGCTCTAAGTGTATTTGATGGTGGGATTACATCCAAGCAAGACAGAGGACGCGTTCAGGCGTTAATGGTCAGAAGCCGAGACAATAACCCGCCAGCCACGGTACCCTCGAGGGGAGCCATGTCTGTCTGCCAACCAAACAGAAAGCGCACATGTTTCCAAGAGTGGAGGACGGGCTGAACGTTATAATTAAATACACTTAGTAACAGAGAAACAAAAATGGCAAGCGCTCTAATTATGTCAAAAACCGAGAGAATAATGGCCATTCTTCATAGGCATGATGTTGGGGAAGCTTTTCCTATGGACTTTCATTGAAACGTCTAAGTTATGTTCAGGATGCTGGTTGCTCGGTGTGCCCCAGCCTGGCTCCCAGTGACTTGGCATTTAACCTGTTCACTTCCCCTTGTTAATAAGTCTTCCGAAGTGGTTGTAATATCACCCAGCCTAGTAATATCTCTCCTGGTTCTTGGGGAGCAGGTAACTAAAGCATCTCATTCTTACCTGATGGGTAGTGGCCAGGTTTAGCTGCTGGGGAGAAGTCCTCTTCTTGAAAGCTGTCTTGCCCCACGAATCGGAAATTCCACTTTTTATGGGACTAAGAAACCTCCAGCTACCACAGTGCCACACTGGAAGGGAGTCGTGAAGAGCAGAGCCGTGCAGTTAGCCAAGGCCAGCGTGTTCCCCTCCTCGGAAACGCTGTGGCTCGGACTTGGCACCGTAATGGGCTAAATTATTTATCCAGTCGGATAAGAGAGAAAGCAGCTAAGAGCTTCCTGAGTTGATAGCCTCACTGCCTGGATCCACACTGAGACAGGAAACGGGCCGGGCTCCATCAGCAAAGAAGGGGAAAAAAAATAAAAATAAAAATAAAAAAATAGCTTTCCTCCAAAGTCCTCTGCCATCACCGCCATTACTTGTTACCAGTGAATGAACCGTATCATCTAAAAATGGCAGACGCGCCGGGCATTTGGGTTAGGAGCCTTTCTTTGACCCCAAACCTGAAATTTATCAAAGAATGGCCCTTCCCTAACGGGGAAAAGTTCATGCAACTTAAGAGAGGAGGAGACGGGCTTACATTGATGAGGAACCGAAAGGACGCACCCCTACTGGCAGGTCAGTGAAATCGCTGCTAAGGATCAACCAAAAGCTGTCAGAGTCAAGTTGCCCTCACATGCAAACCTGAAATTCTGATCCTAAAGGGGTCGCTCATGGTGTGAACCAGCGTTGGATGTTGTAGAACATAAAGCCTGCAGTGGAATCAGTTTCATGCATAAGCACAAACAGAACATTCTAAAAAAAAAGCGATATTAAGGTTGGCTATGGAGTACAGAGCAGACATCACTATTGCTTAGGAATTATCTGAGAAGGAGCACCAGGCAAGACAGAAAAGTCAGAGGCCTGTAAATGTGTGATACAACCTGTAGGAGGAAGGGGGTTCGAGTCACAGGGAAATCGAAGTTCTGGGTCATCTCATTTCCATGTACCATTCTCTGTAGGTGGAATTGGCTGTGTAGGTCGAGACAAAGGCCAGGTTCGAAAGTGCCTCGATGTGGTGGAGATCTATAACCCTGATGGAGACTTCTGGAGAGAGGGCCCACCTATGCCAAGTCCCCTGCTCTCCCTCCGAACCAATTCTACCAATGCAGGAGGAGTGGATGGGAAGCTCTATGTCTGCGGGGGATTCCACGGAGCAGGTATCGATCCAATTTCACATGCTTTATAACCTCCCTCGGCATTGACTTTAACCTCTCCCCTCAATTGACCCAGCCACCAAAGAATAATCCTGAGAGCAGGGTGAGCCCTGGCAAAAGCCCGGCCTTCAGAGTTCAGTGACCCTGAGCAGCTCACCGAAGCTCTGAACTTGGCCTTTCGCCATCAGACAAAGGGCGCTGCTACCTTCACAAGCTACTGTACAAGAGAAACGAGATCTAGTTTATAATGCGTCTGGCATAGAGCAGGCACTCAGTAACTCTTAGCTGAATATGAGAAGAGAAATGGGAGAAGCAAGCCTAATCCTGACTGTAGGGCTAATGAGCGATTTGAAAACGTGACGAACACGTGGAAGTAGAGTCTTGACCGGAAGTGTTGGGTTTTATCCCCGTCTTTATTGACCAAGAGAGCCCGCCCTCAGAGGATGTGCTTATTCCTTCTCCACTACTCCCACTTCCAATAAATTGCTTGAAAGCATTTCTAAAATAATACCCAATGCATGTATTTATTACCACACTCAGTTCCCAAGTATCTAATTGTACCATCTTCGCACTATACAGTATGGATGTATCATTTTTAACGTAACGGGGACATTTTTAAATATGCACAAAGCTAATAAGCAACTCCCTGCAAAGCTTGATTAGTTGCATCAGTAAATAAGGCAGAGTGCAGTTATATTAAAATGACTAACTATTCAATTCTAACCTCACTAAGACAAGCAGTAGACCGGTACATATCTGTGAAAAACATGCCTCGAGAGCACTTCAAACTTTGGAAGGGTGCCAGATTCAAATAAAGCTGACACTGCGGCAAAGAGAAGCCTTTAATAAGCCCGCCTCTCATTTTTAATGCACATCGTTACATGGAAGTTAAAGAATGAAGTCATCATTACGAACTAAAAGAGACAGGAGATAAAGGAACCAAATACAATGAGTGGGCCTTATTTGGCTCGTGATTCGGACAAATCTTCTGTAAAAAGATGTTTTTCAGATAGTCCAGAAAATTTTAACATGGACTAGAATATTAGAGGATAGTAGGGAATTGTTCATTGTTAGGTTATGATAGTAATGGCATTGTGGTTTTGTATAAAGGAGAAAGGAAAAAAGAAGAACATGAACAATTAGAGATCTTTTAAAACTATTTATGGGTGACAAGGATATGCTGTCTGAAATTCACATTCATCTACTCCAGCAAATACTTTTTAAAAAGTCAACGGAGTGAGGGGGGCAAGAGCAGATTTTATAGCATCAGTAAAATGTTGATAATTGTTAAAGTTGGATAATGGATGCATTGGGGCATTATTTCACTACTTTTGTGTATGCTTGAACATTCCCATAATAAAAAGCGTTCATTTCCCCTTCCCTCCCTTTCTTCAAAGGACTTTCCAAAGAGGTTTTTTAAAAACTGCTTTAATATATTTTATACAAAACATCACATGCTTATGTAAAGGAATCTGTCGTGATAGCAAAGAAACCTGGCTCAGGAAGGACATCTGACAGGTTTCCCCTGGTTCACGCTCTGGATATGAGCCGGGACACAAGGAGTCAGGAGAGAGATCCCAGCTGCTGGAACCGCACACCCACCAGGGCTCTCCTCCAGCTGCGATCACAAATCTCCTCTCCATCCTCCGCCTTTTGGCTTTCTCTTGACCAAAAGAGAAGAACAGAGACTTACAAAAGGTAGCCTCAGAACATCCAGAGGGATGGGTGGTAATTAGCATCTAAGGACCTGGAAGATATTGTTTTGTCTTGTGTCCTTATCTTATCTTTCCTTGTATAATATCGAGTTAGAGAACTGGTACCCTCCAGCTTTTCAAACATGTCTACACTCATACCATGAGACAAGCTCTTTTCTTGGTACTGTAGTGGACTAATGATGCTTTCAGCCAGATGGAAAGGGATTTACCATATGAACTCTCAAAGTCCATTTTAATTATTTGGTTCTAACATGGTGGATTTTCAGGAATTAGCTGAACGAATCGTCACTGGGGTTTTATGAAAAATGGAGCAATTATATAATAGCATGCCCATTATGAACCAGCATCAGACCTAAAAACAGGCACTGAATTTTCTCTTCTCATATGACACCACCTAGTCATCCCATTTATTTAGTCAGAAAGCCACAATCAAGAAATTAATCTCTTATAATCCATTTAGTGAATTCAGTAAAAAGGTGATTGAAATATAACTTTTTTTTTATTTTATTTATTTATTTGACAGAGAGAGATCACAAGTAGGCAGAGAGGCAGGCAGAGAGAGAGAGGGGGAAGCAGGCTCCCTGCTGAGCAGAGAGCCCGATGCGGGGCTCGATCCCAGGACCCTGAGATCATGACCTGAGCTAAAGGCAGAGGCTTTAACCCACTGAGCCACCCAGGTGCCCCGAAATATAATTTTTGATAAGCATTTGGGATGCCATCGAGATGTCCAACATGTGATGGGAAAGACAGATTCATAAACATGTAATAAATTTAATAATTTGGTTTTGGTTAAAATACTAGTTTGAACACCTCTATTTTCTCCCCGAGCCCCACTAAAATGACGGTAAAACGAATAAACCCAGTCAGACAACGGAAAGAAGAGGGAGGGCAACAGCAACCAAATTTTGGAAGCTGGAGGGCCGATGAATGAGTAGCAATTAACCGGACCTGAGAAAGTTCGATCCTGAACTGGCCACAGGAAAAGCAAGCATACAAACAAAACCCCCAGATTTGTAGCACAGAACCCCAGGCAGCCTCAGGAACTGGCAACAGCAGTTGCCAGGTGCCTCTGGAAGAGGGAATGAAGGTGATGCTGGGGGAAAGAAAGGAAGACCTGAATCTCCTGCCCCTGCTCTCAGTAGGGATGCAGAGCCCCTCCTCCAGCCTAGTGGAGACCAGAGCTGAGGCCAGGAGCGGAAGGCAGGTGCTCGGTACTGAAGCAGGCAGAGTAAGTGAACAACTGCACACAGAATATTGAGAGCCCCACCTTTCTTCCTTCCCTGGCTCCCAGAATGTGGGCAACCATATCCTCCAGGCAGGGGACTGGAAGACTCGTCTTTGGGGACCTGGCCAGCCCTGAAATAAGGCGAAGCCAAATCACCCCATGGAGAACCTCGCAGAGAAAGCTTCCACGGCATCCCACTCTTAAAGATGAGCAGACAGCTGGAGGCTATCAGAGATTTGAGGAAAGTATGTAAATCGGAGACAAAAGTCAAAACAAATAAAAAAGAGCAACTTGGAGGAAAAAGAAACTATAAGGGGAGAAGTATCCTCAGAGACATGAGAAAACATTGCCATCAATGGAAGAGGAAAAGCATATTTAAAGGAGTTCTCAGAAATTAAAAGTATGGTAGCAAAAATTAAATATACAATAGGAAATTTGGAGGGTACGGTGGGAGGAAGTTCTCAGAAAGCAGAGCAAAAAGCAATTCGATGGAAAGTGAGAGAGAAAACAAGTCCAAAGGGTCCAACGTTTGAATAAGAGGAGTTCCAGTAAAAGAGATTAGAGAAAATGGGGTGGAATAAATCATCTGTGAAATAAATCAAGAAATTTTCCCAGAACTGAAAGTCACCAGATTGCAAGGATACGCCACGTGAAATATACACAGCGAATGAAAACCAAACCAAACTAAAGCATGTGGGGACAATTTAAAGATCCCAAAAGCTTCCAGAGAGAGAGGAAAAAAAGTTTCATACAGAGTGTCAAGAATCAGAATGGCATCCAATTCTGAACCATGACCTTGGAAGCTAGAAGCAAATGAAGCAATTGCCTTCAAAGATTCTATGGGAAATTATTTCCCACCTACACTCTATACCTGCTGAACTATTCATTAAGCATGAGGGCACAAATTCAGCAAGCAATGTCTCAAAACATGTATCTCCTCTGTGCCCTTTTATTAGGATATGATTCACCAAAAATGGACATTTAACCAAAAAAAAGTCAACATGGAATCCAGGGAACAGGATCAAACACGATAGAGAGGAAGAAATTCCCAGGAAGATGTTGAGGGGTGATCTGAGGGGAGATCAGCACAGAATGGAGCAGCTCGAAAGGCTTCGCGGGAGAAGACCGCCAGCAGAGAAAACGGATCAAATCTTCACGTTTTGAAAGATCTAGACATTTAGACCTTTGGAGAGGAGCAATGAAAACTAACCAAATCGAACAATTGACTTGGAGAAAACAAAAAGCTGCACAGGAAAGGAAAAGTATGGCACACAGCTCATCTGTGAATAGCTTTTATAATAAGAGCGTCTAATAATGTAAATATTAAATCTTGAGCTGACCAACATCACACCTTAACTATTCTGGAAAAATGGGAAACCAGGAAGTAGGCAAACGTGGGGGTGTGAAAGAAAAGGGGAACCGCGTTTTCCATGGTGGACGCCAAGAGTCTATACCTTCATCTGAGAAATCAAGCAGCATCAGTAGTATGTGTTATTTACAAATACGGTGCTCAATGCCAGCAGACTCAGCCAGAGTTGAAAGCGGAGCAGTAAATGGGGAGGAGGGGAGGAGATGACTGTTTTTAAGGAATATGCCTTTTAAAGCTGTTTGACTCTTTACATCATGTGCGTGTACAACTGATAAAACAAAAACTAAATTTAAAATGTATAAATAGGGGGCACCTGGGTGGCTCAGTGGGTTAAAGCCTCTGCCTTCGGCTCAGGTCATGGTCTCGGGGTCCTGGGATCGAGCCCCACATCGGGCTCTCTGCTCATCGGGGAGCCTGCTTCCCCCTCTCTCTCTGCCTCCCTCTCTGCCTGCTTGTGATCTCTCTCTGTGTGTCAAATAAATAAATAAAATCTTTAAAAATAAAATAAAATAAAATGTATAAATAATAGTACATATAATGGAGGAATAACAGAGGTTTAGGGGCATGGATATGAAGGAAAATAGTAACAAGGACATCTGTTGGGAGCTAGTTCTCCGTGAGTCTCAGGCATGTCTTGTGAGCAGAAACACTGACTATCTTTGTCCTGGACTATCTTTTTAAGCATGTTTGTATAGCATACAGCCCAGAAGACAGAAACGGTGTCTCCCTCCGCAGCAAAAGGCAGGTATACTTACTGGCCATTATAAAAGATTCGGGGTCCTGGGGCCCCTGGGTGGCTCAGTTGGTTAGGCACCTGACTCTTGATTTTGGCTCAGGTCATGATCTCAGGGCCGTGGGATCGAGCCCTGCATCAGGGTCTGTGCTCAGTGGGGAGTCTGCTATATCCCTCTCTGTTCCTCTGCCCAAATAAATAAATAAATCTTAAAAAAAAGATTCGGGGTCCCTGAGCTCAGGGTTCCTCTCCTATAATGCAGCCCACTGACTGTACAGGCATCCCTTGTCACTCTTCATGTTGTCCCGGGGGAACTAGTCTCAAATAACTAATGCTGAAGCACCGGCTACTACTCTTGCTGTGAATGACATTGTCCTTCATCTCCGACCTCGGGGTTTCACATCATCTCTCAGTGTCCACAAAACTGTAACAAGCTAACGTGTAAAATCTCAGAGTCGGCACAGTTCTTGACAGAGTTCTGGGACTCACCAGCGCAGAGTGGGGTGGGGGTGGGGGGACAAAAACAAATACAAAACCTCTTTCTCCACGTCCAACAGAGTGAGGAAGCCAACATTATGTTTCAAAAACATCAGAGCTCATTCACAGCAATCCTTCACAAACTTACAAAACAGAGAAGAGAGAACACTTTCCAATTCATCCTGATACCAAAACTAGACAAAGACATTGCAAGACAACTATAGGCCAATATCCCTTAAGAATAAGGATGCGAAAATCCTAAACAAAATACAAGCCAACTGAATCCAGCAATGTACCAAAAAAATTATACACAATGCCAAGCAGGATTTATCCCATGAATGAAAAGTTGGTTCACCATATGAAAATTAACCAATGCAAGACATTGTATTTGTAGAATGAAGGACAAAAAATAGGTCGATCATTTCAATACATGCAGAAAAAGGATTTGTCAGAATCCAACACCCTTCCATGATAGGAACACCCAGCAAACTAGAAATAGAAGGGAACTTCCACAACCTGATAAGGGGCATCTGTGAAAACCCCCCAGCTAACATCATACTTAGTGGTCAAGGACTGAAAGCTTTCTCCCTAAAATTGAGAACAAGACAAGAATATTTATTTTCGCCACTTCTATTCAACATGATACTAGAGGTTCTGATGAGGGCAACTAGGAAAGAAAAATAAATAAAAGACATCCAGATCAGAAAAGAATAAATAATTCTATATGACATGATCTTTTATTTAGAAAAATCCCAAAGAATCCAAACACCTAAAAAGCCTTTAGAGCTAGTAAACGAATTCAGCAAGGTTGCAGGATGCAAGATCAATATACAAAAAAAAAAAAAAAAAAAAAAAATGTATTTCTATACACTCACAATGAACAATCTGAAGATGAAATTAAAAATACAGTTCCCTTTATAATAGTATCAAAAAGAATAAAATGCTTAGGAATCAATGTGACCTAAAAAGTGCAGGACTTGTACACTGAAAAGTGCAAAACATCACAAAAGAAATTAAAACCTAAACGAAATGTAAGATATTGCACAGAAAAATTGACAAGCTGACTAAAATTTATATGGAAATGCAAGAGACTGAGACTATGCAAAAATCTTAAAAAAGAACAAAATTAGAAGACTCACACTTCCTAATTTCAAAACTTCCTTCAAAGCTATAAGAATCAAGACAATAGCAGACATACAGATCGGCGGAATACACTTGACATTCCAGGGCGGTACAAGGGTGCCAAGATAACTCAATGAAGAAAGGATCCCTTTTCAACAAATTGTGCAGGAGATGTCCACATGCAAGTGAATGAAGTTGGACTCCTACCTCACCCATGGACAAAAATGAACTCGAAGTAGATCCACAACCCAAGCATAAGAGCTAAAACTGTGAAACTCCTTGAAGAAAACACAGACATAAATCTTTGTGATCCCGAATGAGGCAGTGGTTTCTTAGGTACACCTGAGCACAAACAAAAAAGAGAAAGTAAGGAAACTGTGCAGGGAAATTAAAAACTTTTGTGCTTCAAAGGGCACCACCAAGGAAATGGAAAGACAACTCACAGGAGGAGAGAAATTATTTGCAAACCGCATATCTGATAAGAAGACTTGTATCTAGAATATATTAAGAACTCTTACTATTCAATCATAAAAAGAAAAAATGCATTTTTTTTAAATCGACAAAGGACCTGAACAGACATTTCTCCAGTGAATGTAAACAAATGACCTGTGCTCAGCCTCATGAGCCATCAGGGAAATGCAAATCAAAACCATAATGAGGTTAAGACACTTTACCACCACTGGGATGGCTATGATAAAGAAAATAAATAACCAGTGTTGGCAAGGGTTGGAGAAACTGGAACCCTCCTGCATTGCTGATGAAAATGTAAAAGGGGGCAGCTGCTTTAGAAAACTCTGGCAGGTTCTCAGAAGGTTAAACATAGAGTTGTCATAGGACCCAGCAATTCCACTCCTAGGTATGAACCCAAGAGAACTGAAAATACACGTCCACACAAACACCGGTACATGAATGTTCACAACAACAGTATTTTTAACAGCCTCAAAGTAGAAAAAACCCAAATCGCTATCAACTAATTAATGCATGAAGGAAATATGGTCCATTTTATTTGGCAATAAAAACGAGTGGCGTACTAACTAGCATGTAAACGAGCCTTGGAAACATTATACTAAGTAAAAGAAGGCTGTCACAAAAGGCCTTGAATGATTCCATTTATATGAAATGTGCAGAAGAGGCAAATGCATAGAGGTAGAAAACAGACTTGTGGTGCTCAGGGGGAATCAGGAATAAGAAATGATCGCTAATGGGTACAGGGTACAGGGTTGCTTTTTAAGGAGAAATGTTTTGAAGTTAGATGCTGGGACGGCTGCACAGCTCTGTGAATATACTAAAACACACTGAATTATACATTTTTTAAAAGATTAATTTTACGGCATGTAGATTATCTTAATAAAGCTGTTATTAAGGGAAAAGGAGCTCTTCTTTCTTTTCCCCCCAAAGTAATTCAGCTTTTGTGTTTGACACTAATGAGGAGAATTAGCTGAATTGCCTACAGGGAGAGTGCATGGAAGCGAGTTCTTTGCTTGAAAGAGGCAGAAATGGCTGAATCTAGGGACAGAAATGTAGGCTTCTAGAGACAATGGTGGCAGATGACACCTAGTGGCAGGAAACTATTCCTGGCTCATAAAAGCCTCCAGGAGGAGAGGACAACCTAGTGGCCGTAGGAGCTTGCAAAAGACCCCAGTGTCAATGCTTGACACACAGAAATCTTGCCTTTCAAGGGACCAGCTGAGCCTGGAGAGCAGACGTCTTGGTGAATATCGAAGACCCATTCCCGCGTTTTCTAGCTCCAGTGAGCCCCAGAATTCTCAGACATCCGATGAGGAGGGGCTGCTCCTAGAGGGCCCAGCTGGCAAAGCCCCCACTTCGGCTCATTCCAGCTACTGGCTCTTTGAGACTTGGCTTTCCTCCAGCCTCTGGTTTTAGCATGTTTCCCCCTAAATCTCTGGTGCAGGATCCCCTCCCCTTCTTCCCCTGCCGCCGCCGGTTGGCACACGCCCATATTTGCAATCTGTAGCTACTCTCCCATTCCTTCCAAGGTAACACGGGACCTCCTTGAGCAAGCTGAGGGAGCCCGCTGTTTTCTCCATTTCAGCTCTCCCTGGCTACCCTAGCGGGCAGGGCTCTGGCAGAGAGGTTCCCTCAGAGTCTAGCCCTAAGTCCCTTCTGTTTCTTGTCCCCCTTAAGCCATCCGACACATTTTCACCATCTTCCTTGGATAATTCTAGGGAACCCACGAATCTGTCCTTCCTCCACCCACGACCCAAGAAGCTCTCTGCCTCCCCCATCCCCGGCAAGAATTCCTCTCAAACCACCCCCTCTGTCTTCTCTCATCCAGCCTGGGGCCCAGTCCTAAAGGTAGAAAGGCAGCCGACGACAAACCTGAGTTATCAAAAAGAGAAAACACATTGGGAAGTACTTCAAAAAATTAATTACCTCACTAACAAATGTAGAATCAAATGGACAGCTAAGGGGCGCCTAGGTGGCTTAGTCATTGGGCATCTGCCTTCGGCTCAGGTCCTGATCCCAGGGTTCTGGGATCAAGTCCCGCATTGGGCTCCCTGCTCAGCGGGAAGCCTGCTTCTCCCTCTCCCACTCTCCCTGCTTGTGTTCCCTCTCTCGCTGCCTCTCTCTCTCTCTCTCCAATAGATAAATAAAATCTTAAAAAAAAAAAAAATGGACAGCTAACAGTTACCCGGTATTGACTCTGCTAGGAGCCAGTCTGAGCACTTTGCATATGTTAATTCATTTAATTCTCACCAGAGCCAGTGAGGTACATACTCTAATTACCCTAATTACCTGTACAGAGTACAGCAGAAACAGAAGCCACCTAAAGAGGTCACACAGAGGGTAAATGTTGAATCTGGGGTTCAAAATCCAGCTCGTCTGGCCCCAAAGTCTGTATTTTCTAACCAGGAGGCTATATTGTCTCTCCGTGCCAGACAAATTAAATTGGAATATTTGGGTATAGGGCCTGGGCATCAACATTTTCTCAAAGCTCTCCAGATTCTTCTAATATGCAGTCGGGATTGAGAACCACTACCCTGGCTGATCCCTATTGTTCATTCATTCAACAAAGCTTTATTGAATGACTTCTGGGTAATAAGCCCATGTTAAGCCCCAGAGGACGAATGTATGCGGTCCCAGCCCTGGAGGAGCGAAGTGAGGGCGAAATTGGAAATTGCTACATTAGTGGAATGATGCTTTCCTCTAGAGGCTTAGAAGGTAGCTGTGCTCTGTAGAGAAATAGCTGATTCCAGGTTTGGAGCACAAAAACTGTGAGGTGAGATTAGGATATCTTGTACTACCAGAAAGCATATCAGAAAACACTTAAGGGCGTCAGAAGCCAGCCTAAAAGGGCAGTCAGTGGCCAAATTTGGAATGATTTAAACATCCAAAGTCGTTACTGATTGTAGTTGATTGAAGATATAATAAATGTAAAAGGAATGATAGAAAGATACATAGACTCATCATTTTGCAACCCCTAATATATAGTAATTGGTTCAGGCAAATCATCATTGGATACTAACAGCATTGATTGAAAGGTTATGAAGAACAGGATATGCACATGCCACCAGAGTATTG
Organism: Potos flavus; assembly: GCA_028534135.1. Classification (NCBI taxonomy): domain Eukaryota; kingdom Metazoa; phylum Chordata; class Mammalia; order Carnivora; family Procyonidae; genus Potos; species Potos flavus. Next base: position 49,844,333 of record CM052898.1, on the reverse strand, counting down.
CGCAATATTAACCACAATACTAATACTAACTACAATGAGGAAAAATACGTATTTCCACAGCGGTGAAACTAGGTGGTCACCATTGTAACCAAATAATCATCATTAAAAATGGGATGATTTTATGATACACTTGACCCTTGAACAATGCAGGTGTGAGGGGTGCCGATCCCCCGCCATGCAGTCGAAAAATCCATGTATAACTTTGGACTCTCCCAAAACTTAACTAATAGCCTTCTCTTGACCAGAAGCCTTACCGATAACATAGTCGATTAACACGTATTTTGTATGTTATATGCATTATATACTAAAATAGTTATATTAAAGTAAGCTAGAGAAAAGAAAATGTGGTTAAAGTCATAAGGAGAAAATATACTCAGTGCTATACTATATTTATTGAAACAAATCTGTATATAAGCAGATTCATGAGATTCAAACCCATGTTGTTCAAGGATCAGCTGTATTTTCTTTCTGTGTAATATGCTAGGAAGGACTCTTGCCTACCTACCACCACCAAAATGATTAACTTGTGTCTAATCAAGCCTCTAGACTTCCAATTTATAGGGAATACAAGGAGAGGAACAAGTTAAATGACCCTATGAGGAAAAAGACAGATTCAGAATGTGGACATTCAAACAAGAAAACTGATCTAAACCCAAAAAAAAGTTATTTAGTGTCATGGGAAAAAAAAAACAAAACATGGTGCTATCCTAAATGAAAAGCGACCAGAGAGACATAAAAACCAAATATATAAAGTGTGAGTGTTTATTGGATTCTGATTGAAAAGAACAGTCATGTAAGGACATTTTGGGGACAAGCACGGAAATCAGAACATGGACAGGATATTATTTAATGTGACAGAATTAATGTTTTTTTTCTTAGGTATGATAATGGTATTGTAATTATGTAAAGAAATATTTTTATTCTTAGAAGAAGCATGCTGAGTATTTAGGGGTGACGTGTCATGTCTGCAACTAATTTTTAAGGGTTTCAGAAAAAGAAAATATGTGTTCATGTGTTCACATGAGGGAAGCAGTAAAAATATGGAAACATGTTAACTATTATTAAATCCAGATGGAAAGTCTGCAGGTATTCATTGTACTCCCCTTCCATCATTTCCAACTTCTCAAAATAAAAAGTTGAAAAAGGAACAAAAAGATTTGGTGGCAACTACACGATCAACTTCTGTTTTATCCTAGGACTATCAGCCACAGAGAGAAATATAGTATAATTGAATTTGTCTGTTTCACCATTGTTACTTCAATCTTCCCTGGGGAAACTGTATTAAAATTGTAATATCCCGAAGGAGATTTGCTACTTTTGTTCTTTATATGTCATATGCACGGTTTGTACTTCCAAAAAGAATGGAGACAATTTAAAGAATAAGCAAAGGAGCAATGAGACTAAAACCATGCCTAGTATAAGTGGAGGGGATAGTTTTATTAGAAAACCTAAGCTAAGAAAAATTTCCAGAATTTAGCTCAGCTTGCTGGCCACCAAGGCAAAATGATGGGTTCTAAAGCTCCTGTTGAGGGAGCCATACAAGTGTCTCCTTCTACTGCTTCTCATACCAAGTTTGCCTTACTCTTTTCTCACTTCCATCCATGTTCTTCTCAGAGACCTTCCATGACACAGGGCAAGATGGCGCGACAGCCATCAATTTCACCTTATTCTGGCGCTCCGGTCATCCAACACTATTCTCTAGACACCAGAGCGATGGAGTAGGGATCAGTTCATGTGCAGGGGATCAGGAAGTAATATCCTCCAACGGATAGGACCTCCCGTCACTAGAGAGTGACAGGCTAACCAGCCATCCTGAAATCCTGCAGCCTCACTGCATCGCTCCTGTCCTGACTGCTAAGGGACTGACTCGCTGTTCCACACCAGCTTTTCCCTCCACACCGATTGGCCTCATTTTCCAATTAAGTTTCCAATAAATAAAAGTAACCATCTGCTTTAGGCTGAGCTCCTCCAAAAATAGACGCTGAGATAGGGTTTGAGTTTACATAGCTCTGGGAGGCATTAAGAGAGGAGACGAGAGTGAGACAAGAAAGGAAAGGGGCCATGAGGAAGAATTAACTGGCAGGTTACCACCGTGGGCCACTGGCGTTCAGTCCCATTGGGAAACTCAGAGACCGTGTGCATCAGCCTCCGGGTTGTTCTCTATAGTGGGGAATCTGAGGTATTTATCCTCAGATTGACTCCTTGGCACTCCCAGCTTGCCCGGCTTGAGCTGAGAGAAAATCCTCAGGCAAAGAGTAGCAGGTGGATGTGATCAGCATGTCTGGAGCAAACATCACAGAGAGGATGTGGCTGACGGCTGATCTGTCAGTGATACCACCGCCGGTGCCTTCTACATCATCCTAACGACCACCCGGCTTTAAACAAAGACGGTTTATTACTTCTAACTAAAAAGCTGCCTCTGAACAGATCCAGCTTCTGGCGGTTTTAGCCGACTGTCACTGTTTTCATCTTGCACAAGTTTCTTCTTACCACGTAATCGCTGGTTCTGAGTTCTTTTTTCTAGAACGCATCCAAGAATAGGAATGCAGCCTCAGTGTTCTGTGCTGAGCTGGCATACCGATCTATGTTTTAGAAGTTTTTGTGAACTTGAAAGACGGACATTGATTGGTAAGCATGACATACAATTTCCTCTGCAATCTCCAAGCTGGGAAAGGCTGGGCCGGTCTATTATCGGATGGGACTGCAGGCAGCAGAGAAGGCCCGGGATCCTGCAATATTGACATCACGATGGCCACGACAGAATAGAATTTAGGGAACTCTGTTCTTTTTAAAACTTACTCAATTGATTTCAAGCTTACGGAAAAGTCACAAATATAAAAACAGCGTAATCAATACACGGATTCACCTATTGCTAACACGTTGCCCCTTCTGCTTTATTTAGTATTTGCTTAGTCACGGAATCCATCTGGCCGTAGGTATGTATATATTCATACATGCAGACAGATACAGAACTTTGTTCTATGTATATGCGAGAAAGTTGTATATACCACATCCCTTACCCCTAGACACTGAAGTGTGCGGAATAAAAAGAATATTCTCTTACATAACCCCAGTGTAACTAACAATTTTAGGAATTTTAACATTGATTCATACTTTTATTTATTCTACTCTTAGTATTCTAATTTTGTCAGTTGACCTAATAATGTCCTTTACAGCATTTTTTTCCTCTCCATACCCATCTACCATCAGATATTGCATTTTCTTGATGTGTCTCTTCAGTTGGCTTAAATCTGAAACATTTCTACATACATTTTTTTGCCTTTTATAACATTGACATTTTAAAATAATAGTCGTTCCCCTTTTTAAATAAAATATTCTTCTTCTGAGATCCAGTTGACGATTCTTTGTGATTAAACCCAGGTTATGCATTTCCGGCTAGAATATTACATCCCTGCTATGTCCTTCTCAGGGCATGACATCTAGAGGCAACTCAAGACCATTGCCCCTTGCTGGCAATGTTATTTTTATTTACCTCGTCAAGATATTGTCTAAATTCACCACTGTATAGTTACTATTTTTTCCTCACAACTAATAGGCAATGTGTGAGGAGATGCTTTAAAATCACGCATTTTAATTTTTTCACTTAACATTTCCCAGAAGTCATTCCATATCAGGTAATAAGGATCATCCTTGCTCACTTTTACAGCTGGGTAGTGTTCCATTGTGTGTATGTATCAGAAGAACTCTGTTCTTTATTTCTTGCTAAGGTAACTCCCTAACATCTCTTTGGACCAAAAGCTAGGGCCATCTCCCTGATCTTAACAAGAGACTGTGAACTGGGTTCCAGTCAAGATGGAGTATGCATTCCCACTGAATGCAAGCAATGCCCCTGGGCAGAATGCATGGAGCAGCTACCTGAGAACTCTGAAACTAAAGTGGTCATGGGCAGATTGGGGAAGAAAACCAGAACTTGTGATACCAGCAAATCAATGATAAGTTCCCCCATTTGTTTCTCTTGGTACCCACTGGCGGAGACTCAAAGGTGGCCTGAATCCCAGAACTTGGCACCGATTGTGGACAGAAAGAGCTCTAAGAGAAGCCCTCTACTTCTGTTTCAAGGAACAAGAAAGAGAACCACCAGCGTCAGAGAAAATGGCAGATATCGTCTTCTTCATTGTCCATTCTCTCCCACCCCAGCCCTCAGGCAATGCCACGTGGTGATTGACAATAGCAGAGCCTGGGCTGGAGCTCTTTTCTCTGGACAAGGGGAACTTTGGCCCCCAAGAGTGTGAGTAAAGGCCCCATTGCCTTTCTCTCTCAATCTACTGGCCCTTAGACCTGGAAGCAAACACATTCGAGGAAAGTGTGCAGCAGCATGGGGAATCTAAAGCCCCAGCTTTTTAGCCAGAAGACCAAGAACGGAACAAGGGAATTCCTAGGGGGGATAAAAGTGTCAGGAAGATTGAAGATAGGAACGAGCTCAAGAAAACAATCCCATAGCTTTTGGCTTTCGACTCAGAGGAAGTGAAGGTGCAACTGTCTTCATTTGCCCCAAATCCAGGTTCATCTGACACCAGCCACCCCTCCCATGCCCCCTAAGTTCAACACCAAGGAGATCAAAGTCATATACCTGAGGTGCATGGGCGGGGCGGTCCGTGCCACATCAGCCCCCTGGGTCCGTCCCCAAAAAAGGTTGGTGATGGTATCGCCAAGGCAACCAGTCATTGGAAGGGTCTAAGGATTACAGCGAAACTGACCATTCAGAACAGACAGACTCAGATTGAAGTGGTACCTTCTTCCTCTGTCCTGATTTGTCAAAGCCCTTAAGGAACCGCCAAGAGACAGAAAGAAGCAGATAAACATTAAGCACAATGGAAATATCACTTTTGATGAGATTATCAACATTGCCTGACAGATGCGGCACCAAGCTTTAGCCATTAAAGCCATTTAGCTTTAGCCAGGTTCTATCTCTGGAACCACTAAAGAGATCCTGGGGACTGCCCACTCTGTGGGCTGCAATGTTGATGGCCGCCACCCTCATGACATCACAGATGACATCAATAGCGGTGCAGTGGAATGCTGGTTAGTTAGAACTACAGAGGAAAATATTTCAATAAAGGATCATTAGACAACCAAAAAAAAAAATAGATCCCATAAAGTTGGTTATGAGTTCCTGGGCTCATACCCCAACTGCACATGGATGGTTTAGCCCTAAACAGTATACTAAAGTCTTTGAGAACTGATCTGAATAGTAATCACTGCTCAGTCCCTGCCTGGCCACTGTGTAACACACACACACACACACACACACACACACACACACACACGGAGAGAGCCCAATGACATTGCAAGGACTTTGAACACTGAGCTGACATTGGGAGCACATCCCACAAAAGGTAGGTGGGAACTGGTGGTGTACCTCACTGGGTCAGTGTTCTGCTTAGAAAAAAAAAATCAATATTTCCCATAGGATTTAAACAAGACCCAGAATCATAATACCCACAATGCCTATATATAATTCAAAATTACTTGACATACCAAGAACCAAAAAAATATCACTATCTCACAAGGGAGAAGACAAGACGACATGCCAACTCTGAGATGTCACAGATTTTGAAATAACTAGGCAGACGCTTTAAAGCAGTTATTATAATGGGGTTCCAAAAAATGACTACTTTTGAAAGATATATAAAGATAGAAAGTCTCAGTAGAGAAATAGAAGTCATTAAAAAAAAAGAAGAAGACCCAAATGGAAATTTTAGAACAGGAAAACAAAATAACAGATTACTGAATGGGCTCAATATCACAATGGAGAGGACAGAAAAATATGAAAAGTGAGTGCATTTGAAGATAGATAAATAAAATTATCCCATCGAAATAACAAAGAGAAAAAATTGGGGGAAAAAAAGTGAACAGATCTTTGGGGACCCTATGAGGCAATACTAAGAGGTCTAATACTCATGTCATGATCCCAGAAGGAAAGGAAAAGAAACATGGGTGAAGAAAAGGTATTTAAAGAATAATGGCTGAAAACTTGCCAAATTTGGCTAATGAAATACACTTACACATTCAAGAAACTCAGCAAACTGAAATAAGTCGATCTTTCTGACAACTATCATATGATCTCACTCATGTGGAATTTAAGAAACAAAAGAGAGGATCATAAGGGAAGGGAGGGAAAAATAAGAGACTCTTAATCATAGGAAACAAACTGGGGTTGCTGGAGGAGGGGTAGGGGGCTGGGGTAACTGGGTGATGGACATTAAGGAGGGCATTTGATGTAATGAGCACTAAGTGTTATATAAGACTAATGAATCAATAAACTCTACCTCTGAAACCAATAATACATTATATGTTAATTAATTGAATTTAAATTTAAAAAAAAGAAACCCAGCAAACCAAAAACAAGATAAACTTGAAAAAGCCCGCAGGCACATCATAACCAAACTAAAAACTAAAGGTAAGGAAAAGATCTTGAAGAAGCCAGAGAAGAACAACAGATAACATATGAAGGGAAAGTATTAAAATGAGTGTGGATTTCTCAAGCTAGGTCAGAAGGCAATGGAACAAAGCTTTTAAGCTCTGAAAAAAAAGTATCTGGAATTGTATATGCAGCAAAAATATCCTTCAGGAATGAGGGCAAAATTAAGATAAGACATTCTCGGATGGAGAAGAACTAAGAGATTTATGGCCAACAGACCTGCCAACAGAAAGTTAAAGAAAATTCCTCAGATCAAAGGCAAATGATATAGAGAAAGTTGGAACCTCAGGAATCAAGGAAGAGAAATAGAAATGGCAAATACCTGGATAAATGTAATGGACTATTCTCCTCTTCAGTTCTTTAGAATATGTCTGACAGTTGCCAGCAGAAATTTTAACATTGTCTGACAGCGTTTTCTTTTCTTTTTTTAAATTTTCATTTTATTTCCAGTTAGTTAACATACCGTGTTATATTAGTTTCAGGCATACAATATAGTCATTCAACACTTCCATACATCACCTGGTGTTCATCACAACAAATGCATTCCTCATCACAAGTGCAATCCCCATCATCTATTTCATCCATCCCCCAACCCATCTCCCTTCTGGTAACCATCAGTTTGTTCTCTGCAGTTAAGGGTCTGTTTCTTGATTTCTTTGCCCCCCTCTCTCTCTTCCCTTTACTTAAATTCCATATGTGAGTGAAATCATGTGGTATTTGCTTTTCTCTGACTTATTTCACTTAGCATAATACTCTAGCTCCATCCATGTCATTGCAAATGGCAAGATTTCATTCTTTTTTATGACTAAGTAATATTCCATTATTTATCAATCTATCGATCTCTCGATAGATAGATAAATATAGCGTCCATCAGTTGATGAACATTTGGGCTGCTTCCATATTTTGGCTATTGTAAATAATGCTGCTATAAACATAAGAGTGCATGTATCCCTTTGGATTAGTGTTCTTGTATTCTTTGGGTAAATAATCAGTAGTGGGATTACTGGATCATAACTATTTTTAACTTTTTGAAGGACCTCCATACTGTCTTCCACAGTGACTGCACCACTTGGTATTTCCATCAACAAAGCACAAGTATTTCCTTTTCTCCACATCCTCACCAACACTTGTTGTTTCTTGTGTTATTGATTTTAGCCATTCTGACAGATGTGAGGTGATATTTCATTGAAGTTTTTATTTGCATTTCCCGTGAGTGATGCTGAGGATCTTTTCATGTGTCTGTTGGACATCTGGGTGTGTTCTTTGGAGAAACATCTGTTCATGTCTTCTGCTCATTTTTTAGTTGGGTTTTTTGGTTTTTGGGTATTGAGTCTAATAAGTTTTTTATATATTGTGAATACTAGCCCTTTATTGGATACGTCATTTGCAAATATCTTCTCTTCTTCCGTAGGTTGCCTTTTAGTTTTGTTGATTGTTTGCTTCACTGTGCAGAAACTTTTTATCTTGAGGAAGTCCCAATACTTTATTTTTGCTTTTGTTTCCCTTGTCTCAGGAGACGTACTTAGAAAGAAGTTGCTGTGGTGAATGGTCTGACAGTATTTTCAGTGTATGGTTTTTTGTTTTTTTTTTAATTTATTAGAGAAAGAGGAGGAGAGAGAGTGAGCACAAGCGGGGGGAGAGGGAGGCAGAGGGAGAGGGAGACAAAGACTCCCCACTGAGCCGGGAACCTGACTCGGGTCTCAATCCCAGGACCCTGAGATCATGACCTGAGCCAAAGGCAGACACTTAACCTGAGCCCCCAGGCGCCCCATTTTCAGTGTATGTTAATGTTATACAGAGAGGACCATTTCCCCAAGGGTGTAGACATAGGAACTATATAGTAATAAGCTTCCTATGTTCCACTGGAAATGATAATATATTAATTAGTCTGTCAAAAGTTAAGTATGTATATTGTAATTCTTAGAACAATTACTAAAAAAAATACCATATAAGCAGGCGTGGCTAAAAACTCAAGATAAACTAAAATTGGATATTAAGAATATTCAAATAATTCAAAAAGAAGGAAAGGAGAAATGAAGGTACAAAAATAAAAGAAATAATAAAATAGTGACCTAAATCCAAACATACTAATATTTACATTAAATACAATGGTCTGTATTGGATAATTTTGTCTCCTAGATCTTCCACTTGTGCTTAAAGAAAGCATAATCCCATTTTAAAAAATGATGTCTTCCTCTTGGGAAAATGAAAGTCAAAAAATTTCTTGAAAGAATCATTTCCTATTTTAACTCCTACATGTAACTTTAAGCATACAACAACTTCTATATTTCTCATAAATAATCCCAGAATACTTAGTAGGAGTTCGTTTACAATCCATTACATTGAATGCGAATTATCCCTTGATCAAAAGTGGTTTTACTTATCCATTCCTTCAGCTTGGTGGAAAATATAAAATCTTTGATCAACTCATTGAATTTATAGACCAAGACTGTAACCATGCAACATGATTTTGTAATTACACTGATATCTCTAGAGGGCCATAAAGAGCCATTGCTCCCCCTTCCACCTCCTTTGCAGATAGACAACTACATATACTCAGCCATTTATTTGTTTCTTTTTTGCCCATTTGGATGAACTCTTGGCCTCCTCCACCAGCTGAGGCCATCAGCTGCTGGTTCTGCCTATATGTGACACTCATGACCCTCCTCTTCCTGCTTGAGTCAGGGGCATTTAAGTGGCCCCTTTCACTGGCCATCCTAGAGAGGATAGGTAACACCACTCAACTGAGGACAAACCAACTTAGCCTGGGGTCCATTACTCATTCTATGATTGATTATTTATTCACATGCCCATTCTTTCAAAATGAAATCGAATTTAAGATGGCTTATAAAGAGGCATACACCGCAATAAGATAGAAATTGAAATAAGGGTGCCTGTGTGGCTCAGTTGATTAAGCGACTGCCTTTGGCTCAGGTCATGATCCCGGAGTCCTGGGATCGAGTCCTGCATCGGGCTCCCAGCTCCACGGGGAGTCTGCTTCTCACTCTAACCTTCTCCCCTCTCATGCTCTCTCTCTCTCTAATAAATAAATAAAATCTTTTTTTTTAATAAATAAAATCTTTAAAAAAATTTTTTAAATAAAAAAAGAAACTGAAATAAATCGGGAAATTGAATGGTGGGAAAATAAAGATAGAAAAATAAAATCAAGCAAGACAAGGTGAAGGTGGTACACAAAGGTGCCTAAAGGTCTTTTTTCACTGGCAATACACAGACTTCCAGTTTATCTCTGAGGTCACTAGAGGCCAGAATAGAAAGGAAAAATGCCCTGTTTGCAGGGTCCTCAAGGGAAGAACAAACCATGGCTTAGAAGGTACATATCTTTTTTTTTTTAATTTAATTTATTTATTTGTCAGAGAGAGAGTGAGAGAGAGAGCACAAGCAGGCAGAGAGGCAGGCAGAGGCAGAGGGAGAAGCAGGCTCCCCGTTGAGCAAGAAGCCCGATGCGGGACTCGATCCCAGGACCCTGGGATCATGACCCAAGCCGAAGGCAGCTGCTCAACCAACTGAGCCACCCAGGCGTCCCAGAAGGTACATATCTTTTAAACATGGGAGACACTTCTCCCCATAGCCTCATGTAGAGTAGTGGGAACTGCCCTCAATAATACTCCTATCGTGAACAAAATGACAAGTTAACATTTCACGGAAGAGCAGGTCAAAAGGAAACAATTCTACAAAGGACTAAAAATATCCTAAATTTTGGGGTTTCTGCTAGTCTGATTGAATTCAAGGACGACATTTAGACTGAAGCCTGCTTCTCAAATTTTTCCACAGAAGGACCTCCGACACCAAAGAGCACCCCCTAAAACATCTGGGGGTACAGCCCAAGGCAGTCTACCACACAGATGGCGTTCCTTTGCCACCTCATTATTTACTTCAAAAAAATCCTATGAATTTCTTATTTACTTCATGTAAGATGATGTTTTAAATTGCTTACTACTGGGGGTGTCAGGATGCAGGGAGAGCTTCCTAAGTCCTTCAATAATTAAGACGCTGTTGCATTAAGTGTGTCTATTTTTGGAAAATTAACAGCCTTGAAAAAAGCTGACACTGAGTTCAACCTCCAGTTTCTTCCCCCTTGTTAGTGTCATAATGTTTCCAGAACCCAAACTCACATAAATAGGTAAACGCAAATGCCAACCACTGATTTCCTCGCTGTATGAGCTCTGTTAGTAGAAATTTAGGACAGCGTTCAGGATGGCCCCGTGGAAGCCTGCGGCGCTGCCACATGATTCTGGGTGACAGCTGTGGCAGGGTCTGCGTTCTTCCTGAGAGTTCAAGTCTCCACAGTCAGGCCTGTGTTCTAGTACACTATCTCAGAGCTTTCCTACTCAAGAAAACTCTCAGGGCGCCTGGGTGGCTCAGTACGTTGAGCATCTGCCTTCGGCTTGGGTCATGATCCCAGGGTCCTGGGATTGAGCCCCACCTCGGGCTCTCTGCTCAGCAGGGAGTCTGCTTCTCCCTCTGCCCCTCACCCCACTCGTGCTCTATTTCACTCTCTCTCTCAAATAAATAAATAAAATCTTAAAAAAAAAAAAAAGAAAGAAAGAAAGAGGGGCGCCTGGGTGGCTCAGTGGGTTAAAGCCTCTGCCTTCGGCTCAGGTCATGATCCCAGGGTCCTGGAATTGAGCCCCACATCGGGCTCCCTGCTCTGTGGGAAGCCTGCTTCTCCCTCTCCCATTCCCTCTGCTTGTGTTCCCTCTCTCACTGTGTTTCTCTCTGTCTAATAAATAAAATCTTTAAAAAAAAAAGAAAGAAAGAAAGAAAGAAAATTCACTGGTTGGCTTCTTTGCCACTGATGCTGTAATTTTCATTCCATGTAAATAAAGTAACAGATTTCTAGAAAAGATGGTAATATGCATACATGGCTTAAAAAAATGTCTCCCAGGGGCACCTGAGTGGCATAGTTGGTTAAGCATCCAACTCTTTTTTTTTTTATTTAAGATTTTATTTATTTACTTGACAGAGAGAGAGCATAAGTAGGCAGAGAGGCAGGCAGAGGGAGAGGGAGAAGCAGGCTCCCCGCCAAGCAGAGAGCCCGATTCAGGGCTCGATCCCAGGACCCTGAGATCATGACCTGAGCCGAAGGCAGAGGCTTAACCCACTGAGCCACACAGGTACCCCTAAGCATCCAACTCTTGCTTTCAGCTCAGGTTGTGATCTCAGGGTCCTGGGATCGAGCCCCACATCGGGCTCTGCTCTGGGCATGGAGTCAGCTTGAGGATTCTCTCTCTCTCTCCTTCTCTCTTTCCCTCTGCCCCTCTCTCCCGCACATGCTCGCTCTCTCTCAAATAAATAAATCTTTTAAAAAAAAGTCTCCCCAATAAACACTGAAATGAGCAGAAGGAAGCAAATTTAGTGAAGAAAACTGTCTACTCTGAAATTGTAAAAGGCCCCAGCCTGCATTAATCTGAATAAGGACACCAGAAGCCTTCACCCAGCTGAAACGAAGCAAAACAAAAACGGTAAGCCAGTGTGGCAATGGTAAAAGACGCATTCCAAGATGACGGCAGTAACTAAGATGGAAAAGGCTATTTCATCTCCATAGGAGTAACAAGCAAGAAGACAGAACACCTGTACCAGACACCTGTTAGGTTTTACAGGCTGGCCGCCTTTCTAGCGGTAGTGCCCACAGCCACAGCAGCCAGCCGTGGGAAGGAGCCGGGTAGCGCTCTGCCCTGATGGAGCCTCCCGCCAAGCCTCCAGCTCTCCTCAATCTATTGAGCTCCCTTCCTGCCCATAAATCCCCATTTTGCTAAAGCCAGCCCCAATTGGTTTCTGCTGTTGCTACCAAGAACCCTAACCAATACAATGGGCATGACCCTTCTGCATTTAATGACTTTGCATTTAATGAACCCTTTTGCATTTAATGACTTTGAAATATATAAAATAGAAACTTCCACAAATCATAAGATAAAAAGATAAATCCATAAAAATTGTATGGACTTTAAGATACCGTTCTCAGAAATTGATAGATCAAAGAGATACTTTAAAAAACTGAAACAAAAAGAGATTTAGAGCTTTGTGTTAATTTAAGCTAATTACAATTAAATAAGAGTTCGAAATCAGTTCCTTGGTCTCACATTTTAAATTATTCAATACCACATGTGTCTAATGGTTGCTGTATTGCATAACGTGGATTATATAACACTTCCTTCATCACAGAAAGTTCTACTGGACAGAGTTGGTGTAAAGAAAATATGATAAACACACATGCATGCACCAGGGAATATTACTCAACCATTAAAAGGAAAGAACTCCTGTCCATCTGCCACAAGGATGAACCTGGAAGACAATATGCTAAATGAAATAATCTGGACACAAAAAAACCCGAATACTGTACCATCTCACTTACATGTGGAATCTAAAATAGTCAATTTCACAGAGGTGGAGTGTGGAATGGTAGTTGCCAGGGACTTGGGGTAGAGGGAATGGTGATGGTTGTCAAAGGCTACAAACTTTCAGTTATAAGACAAGTAAGTTCTGAAAATGCATAGCACGGTGACTATAGTTAACAACATTGTATCGTATACTTGAAATTTGCTTTAGTGTTCTCACCACACACACACACGCATACACACACAAAGGTTATGGATGTGTTAATTAGCTTGATTCTGGTATTCATTTCACAATGTATACCTTAAACAGAGACAATTTTTGTCAGTCAACTTCAGGAAAGCCGGAAAAAAGTGAATCTTCACTTTTATACCTAATTTTGTTTGTAATTTTGTAATATTTCCTTAAAGAGTACCACCAAATTTATATAAGATTTAGGCCCCACTTATGGGTCTCATCAATAAGCTGTGAAAAATACAGTGATACCATGATGTCCTCCTTCATTCAACAGCTTAGTAGTTATGAGCATGGGTCTTAAGGACCACATTATTTGGGTGAGTATTCTGGTTCTGCCACTTCTTTTTTTTTTTTTTAAAGATTTTATTTATTTATTTGACAGAGAGAGAGAGATCACAAGTAAGCAGAGAGACAGGCAGAGAGGGAGGGAAGCAGGCTCCCCACTGAACAGGGAGCCTGATGCGGGGCTCGATCCCAGGACCCTGAGATCATGACCTGAGCCAAAGGCAGACACTTAACCATCTGCGCTACCCAGGCGCCCCTGGTTCTGCCACTTCCAACTGTATGCTGTAGGCACAGCATTTAATTGCTATAAGTTTTTCCTAATCTATAAAACTGGAATAACAATAGTACCTGCTTGCAGGCTTATTATGCAGATGATACGACATAATGCCTCAAATGCAGCCAGCACATTAGGCACAGTACACAGTATGCGTAGAACGAATAGCACTATTTTATGGTGTTTGAGGAGTGAAAATTCTTTCAGAAAATGCAGGTGAAAAAAGACATTTTCAGGGAAACAAAATCTGGTAGACCTCTAACATATATACTTCAGGCACAAGAAAAGTATCTTAGATGAAGTCTAAGATGCAAGAAATAATGAAGAGCAATGAAAGTGTAAATGTGTGAGTTAATTCTGAATGAGCATTTACTGTCTAAAACAATAATGAAAATGTCTTGCAGAGCTAAAAGACACATAGAATTAAAATGCACATCAACAATAGCGAATACATTAGGAGGACAGTAAATATAATTAAATTAAAGCCATCCAAGAAGAGGGTCAAGTGTTGATTATGTTTAGGTCTTGATAATTTAAGTTGATAATTGATAATGTTTTACTTTTTGGAAAACCACCAAAAAAAAAAAAATAGAAACAGGGCTTATAACTCCTAAATCAGTAGAGAGAAGGAAATGTAATGATAAAAAATACTCAGCCAATCCAAAAGATGGCATTAAAGGAGATAAGAAAGAACGAGTTAGACAAGGACAAGCCACAAATGAGGCAGTAGATTTAAACCAAAATATATCAGTAATTGCATTAAATGTAAAGGAACTAAATGCTCCAGTTAAAAGACAAAGATCATTATAATGGTTCTTAAAATCCTACTTTTCAGAATTTATAGTATCATTCAAAAGAATACTGATGGAATTTATTCTAGAGTACAAGGATCACTTATAATGATAAATTTATAAATGGTAAAATTTATATGTTCTTAATAATTGACTCAAAATATATAGACTAAAAATTGACGGTACTAAAAGGAAGAATAGACAAATCCACAATTTAAGTGAGATATTTTAACACAGCTCTCTCAGTAACTGGAAGAATAAGCCCACAAAAATCCATAAATACACAGGAGGGTTGGCTAACATGACTCATTGAATGCACATGGAATACTGCACCAACAACTACAAAATAACCATCCTTTGCAAGCACGCATGGATCATTTTCAAAAATTGACTTTAATATGCCAGCACTGGGCACTTATGCATACATTATTTCCTCTGGTCATCATAAAACTATGAAATAATTGTCTAGGCTGGAAATCCTCCAGACTCACTCTGCCCCATTCTCTGTCATGCTCTATGTCCTGTCAAGTTGACAAATACTGGGTGCATTCACAGACGCCTTTCTCCTCTAGCTTCTGGTTGAGTCCATCCAGTGGGAGGCAAGAGCAGAGACTGTTGGGTGAAAGGAGGGTAGAGCCAGGGCATTTGCTGTCCCTGCCCCCTCCCTGTGGGGTTGCCGAAGATGGCTGCTCCATCTCCCCTGCCTACGTCTGCTCCTGCCAGGCTGCACTCTTTAGACAGCTGCCCTCTCCAAGCCCAGTACCCATTCCTCCCCTTGCTGCCTCTCAGGTCAAGGGGTGGTAATGGCCCTTGCTGCTCCTAGTGGGTCTTCCTGAGCCCTTTCTGCACCTTTCCAACAGTCCCTTCACTAAATTCTCTTCAAATCCCCCAGTTAGGGTGTGCCATCTGTTTCCTGCAGGAACCCTGGCTGAGTATTAGCATTCCTGTCTGCCTTTAAGGAAGCATAAGCTCAGGGAGGTCAGCAATGCACACAAGGTCACCAGCTGCATCTCCCCTCTAGGTGTAGAAATAAGGGCAATTTCATCCCTAGCTCCCAACATTAATAAATTATTAAATTTGGACAACAGTATGCCCTGTTAATATGTCAATTATTCGAATAATTTTTGAATGTGAGTTATAACATGACATTTTTTAGTTTCTTTTTTTTTAAGGTTTTATTTATTTATTTGACAGAGAGAGATCACAAGTAGGCAGAGAGGCAGGCAGAGAGAGAGGGGGAAGCAGGCTCCCTGCTGAGCAGAGAGCCCGATGCGGGGCTTGATCCCAGGACCCTGAGATCATGACCTGAGCCGAAGGCAGAGGCTTAACCCACTGAGCCACCCAGGTGCCCCCTTTTTTAGTTTCTTAAACGTTAGGGACACTGTGTCTTCCATTGATAGTATGTTTATTCAGTTGTTTGTTCATTAATTTTTGGTGCTTGGTGCCTTTTAGAAGAAGTTGTTCAATAGAGTGAAGGTGACCTCTGAATTTCAGACCCCCATGATATTTTGTCTTCCTACTTTGCTATTTTTCAGATCGACATGAGGTTATCTCCAAAGAAATACTGGAGCTGGACCCATGGGAGAACCAATGGAATGTTGTAGCCATCAATGTCCTCATGCATGACAGTTATGATGTCTGCCTGGTGGCCAGGATGAACCCTCGAGACCTCATCCCCCCGCCTTCAGATCTGGTGGAAGAAGGCCATGAGCACTGAGGTCAGTATTTGCTGTAGGACCTCCTGCTGTGTCTGCATGGGAACCATTAGGAACGGAGAGAGCCCACAGGCACCAGCCGGTCACCCTGGACATGTGTGTTACATGCATAGCGACCCATGTGCAAAGCAGTGTGTGCTGGATGCTGGGATAGGGAGTGTGCAGAGTCTGCGCTCAGGGACCTCCAGTTGGCTAGGATGGACAAGACATTACAAGGTCAAGTGTGGCAACAGCACAGGAAGAACACAGGGTGAGTGCCATAGGAATCAAGGGATGCAGGGACCTCACACTGCTGGGAACTCAAGGACAGCATTGCCAAGGAGCAGACTTTTCGCTGGGGCCTCGGATGGTGAAGAAGCAATCCCATGGGTGCAGCTCATGGGGACTTCACAGAAACAGCTGAGCCACAGCCCAGAGCTCGGTCAGATTGCCCAGGCCATAGGCTCTGCTCCTACGGCTGGAAAAGGAGATTGTAGATAAGTGACCAACACCTGGAAAAGCAAGGACTTTGGATCCAGTCTCTGAGCAGGGAAGTCATCTCAACATCTTGTGATGTTAAAGGAAGATTTCTCTCTGTGCTCTGTTCCAGTTTCAGTCTTACAGAGACTTTCTATTCTCGTGCAGAATACTCTTCTACCGCAGCAACATGGCCCCAAATGGGGCTAGCGGTGGACCACAAGTTCCTAACAGCCCAGGCACTCAAGACCAACCACACTGAGCAGAGAAACTCTACCGCCAGGTCTGTGTTGGGGGCAGATATGGGGAGCTCTGCTGCCCTGGTCCATTCTGGCGGTGTCCTGGACTAGACTAATCCAGGCTGCCCTCCGGCACACATGACCTTGTGCAGGTTGGCCCTGACCAGGCTCTAGAGTGGCGGAGAGAAGAAGCACATCGCTTTGGCTGCCGGCTGCCTGCCCTCTTACTTAGCCTTTGCAGTATCTTCCCCAAGACTGCCAATGGGGATGGAGCCACGTGCTCCAGCCCACAGTTGAGCATAACCAGGAAACAGCCCATCCCAGAATATACTTTAGGGGTGACATTTAAATGACACATGGGGAATCCATCTATTTGACTTGCCATTCATACTTCTTCTGGAAGCACAGTGGATTCAAAGAGTGCATTTTGGTAGCTGGTTCTCGATAACCTCTCCAGAGTTTCCCATTGCACGGGCTCTTTTTTAAAACAGTAAATTCCCTAGAACCTTCCCAGAGGGAGACAATGCTAGATTGAGACAGCTCTTGTCCGGTGCCAAGCTGTGTGACCGTGATGACCGTGAGCCCATGTTCCCAGGTTCCAGCTGCTGAACCAGGCAGAAGAGGCAGGTCCAGTGGGAAACCTGCTTCTGCCACCATGACGGGGGTGCACTTAGACCCCGCGCCAGTTGTCCCCAAGTAGGCCAGACTCTAGGAGGACAGGGGCCATGCCTGTCACTGTCACTTTGCAGTGGTGCCACTTGGAATCTGCATTGAGCAAAGTGTGCTTTTAGGCAGTTGTGCACATGTCCATTCCCTAGTGTTTATACAGAGGGTTTTGAGAACACTTCTTCCATGAGTTAAAATGAGCTGATGCTTCTCCCTGGCCGAGACTCCTAATCTTTTGGGGGGGGGGGGTTCTTGCTGCAAAGACAGAGCAGTTCCTCTGAGTGGGCTGCGCTGGCTGTGGCAGCCCTGGTCGTGGATAGCCCCCCCAGCTCTGTTTCCCCAACTTCCTCTTAGCAGAACCGCTGTGCCCACTCCACCCACGAGCACATACTAGAAGCTGCCACACTTCCCTGCATCCAGGTGGCCTTTGCAGTGTGTCGTGATACAGCTTGTCGATGCATTGGGTTCGAGATCTAGGCTCTTGTGCCAACCTTGCTACTTCGCTAGCTGTGTGACCTCTTGAGCAAGACAACCTCTCCAAAGCCTTATTTTCCCCCTATGCAGAAAGGGGAGAAAAATCCTTTTTAGGGTTGGTACTAACTGAGTGAGGAGTGAGGACTGAGTGAGGAGGTGCTGAGCAAAGTGCCTGTCAGATACTGAAACAACAAACAGCCTTTAGCTGCCATTATTTCTAGAACCGTTATCACTGTAATCCGCATTTCCCAAAGCACAGCTCCCACAAACACTCAGGGCTTGAGCGGACTCTCGGGGGAGGGGAGGGAGGGCGCTGTGAGATGGTTCTCATTTCCCAGACTCAGCCACTCAGTTCCTCCAGGTGGTGGGCAGATAAACAAGCAAGGCTTCGCTTTTAGTATCTAATTGAAGCCCTGGGTGCTTCTTGTCGGACTTTCATATTCGTAGACACCTCTACCCTCCTGTTGTCCGAGGTTGTCAGAGATTCCACTTTGAATTCCTACCGCTCCTGTCTTCACCTCAACTGCAGGTCATCTCTTCATGCGGGGATATGTATGTCAAGGAGTACTCTTAGAAAACTTCAACTCTTTGCTAGTTCTGATCTTCGGCAGGCAGGATTTCTGGACACGGGGCGCAGAACACAGTAGGGAAATGATTGGGAGGCTGAGGCTGGCAAAAGACGGCGGCCGTCGGCACATCCGGGTCCTGCTTGCGCCCGCCAAGAAAGCGCCACTGTTCTCACCGATTGACTTTATAATGAGCGTATGCTTTCGGTTTGAACTTGCAGAATAAAAATGTACTAATGAAAGATCGCCTTTGTTGTTCTTCGTATTGCAATTCAATGTCCATTTCTCTTGAAGAAGCGGTTCCTGTGCCCAGGAAGTACTGAGCATCCCAGGGAGGGCAGGGAAGGCTGACTCGCCAGAAAATCACGCGAGCAAGCAAGGTCCAGAGGCCAGGGCATGTGAGGCGGCGGGAGGGGAGGGGCAGGAAGTGGCCCCAGTGCTGGGAGGGTTGAAGCACAAGAGGATGTCAGGAAAAGGAGATGAGGCCAGTCACAAAAAGCCTCAAAGGCCACACCAAGGAGTGGGTCTCTGCCTCGGCACCCGGGTTTCAGGCAAGGAGGTCCTATAGGTACATCCCTCCACAGTGCAGTGCGGAGGGACAGGGTAAGAGCAGACACAGGCACCGGTCCCCATCACTGAAGCAGAACTAACCTGGGAGCAGGGAGGTTAGAACAGCGAGTGGGTTGTACAGAAATGGAGGGTGTCTGGTCGATTCAGAGAGGAGAGAGATTCTGGGGGCTTTACCCACAGGACAATGGCCAGTCAGCCAAACAAACACCAGAGAATCTTCTAAGAGGTCATACCCCTCCACTGGTGACCCTGAAAGACAGCCACCCCCCACAGCTTCAGGCTCACCAGACCCGGCTGGGGATCAGCAAGACAGAGGACAGGCTTTGGGGCATAGTCAAGTCACTCCACTTTTTTGCCAACCCTAACAGCCCCAGCTGGTCCCCATCCTCGTTTGCAGCCACAAGGAGGTGGTCCCAGCTTGTCAGGAAATCCTGCATGAAGCAGTCATGGAAGCCCCTCCATGGACCACGGCTAGTGTAACAGGCCATATGGCACAATCTCCACCCAAGGAACATGGAGAGAAAGCTCCAGAAGGACTTGTGGAAGGGTCTTCTCTGCCAATTCCTTCCAAGTCTGCATGCCTCTGGAGCTGCAGCCCCTGCCCTGCCAGGATGAGGAAGCAGATGGAGACCTATGCAGTTGGTCCACAGAGGGGGACAAGATGGCGGCATAGAAAGACCCTGGTCCTGGATAACACTGCGGAGCCACTGGATGCCCAGCCACAGGACTCTGTGTGCCATGCCACTTGTTATGATAAAGGTTCCCAAGCTGTCAATCCTCCTTGAGTTACTCTCCATTTTCCAACCTTCCCCTGTCACAGCCACTTTTTCTTGGGATGACATCAGACACCCCTCCTAAAGGGGAAGACTCAGTCAGTCCCCGTCACTGGGATGTCTGGTGACGAAGCATCTTTATTCATTGCAGTGAGGTGAGTTCTGCGGGGCTGGGCCAGTGGTTCCCGAGCTACCTCTCCCATATCTGCCTCTCAAAACTTCAACATTTTTGCTTACTACTAATCTCACCCACCACCTGTCTCAGTGAATAGAACGTCACTGGGGCGCAGTCACACTCCTCATGCATGTTTGGCCTGTGGCTGCTTTCCCACAGCAGCCCCAGAGCCCAGGGGTTGGCCATGTCGAGGCATGTGGACTGAGGGACGTGACAGGTAGCATCCAGGTTGGGGAGCAGAGGGGATTTGAGCGAAGGCTGGTCTGAGCTTCACAGAGAGGCCCAGCAGGAGGGCGAACAGTCAGCACTGAGAGGAGGGCCTGACGTGCAGCCGTGGTCGCAGCCCACAGTGAGAGGACAGCGGGGCTGGTGGCGGGGGGGGGGGGGTGGGGGACATCTCCCCTGGTGGAATAATGCATAGTCAGAAAGGGCAACCAAAGCTTCTGGCACCACACCAAACCCGAGGCTCTTCACCCCCAAGGGCACTTCCTTTGGGTCAGAGGCATGATCTGAGACCCAGCAACCCCACCGACAGCCTGTTTCTCTGCCCTCGCAATGCTGGGGGTCCCCAGAGCCCCATTGTAAGGTCTGCAGCCTCTGAGGGGCGGGCCCTGGGAAGGCGTGGCAGGGGCCAGGAATGTCCCCCCAGCACGGATCTAACAGCACCCCGCCCCGGTGGAGCCACTCTCCCCCTTTCCCCATCTCCACCTGGCACTACCAGGGTATCCTGGATAAAGCAGGAGGCCCCCTGCCATGGGGGCATTGCTCAGAGGGGAGCCGCACCAGAAGGATCACAAAACACCAGCAGTGGGAGAACCTGGTCTTTCTCACTCTTCTGAGCCCTGATGCGCGGCCCTGCCCTGGACGAGCTCACGTTCTGGAGGAGGGAAGAACGCAAACACAGGGACTTGACACCTTATGAGAAATTAGGGTCTACACCCACAACGGGAAAGATGCAGTGTAGTTCAAGGTATCCCTGCATTTGTTTCTCTTGCTGCCAGAACAACAACCACAAATTTAGCGGCTCGTTACCATACAGAGCTGTGATCTGACACTTCCGTAATCTAGAAGTCTAAAATGGACGTCAGTGAGCCAAAATCAGGGTGTCCCAGGACTGCGCTCCTCCGGGAGCTGAGGCTCTAGGGTCAAATCCGCGTCCTTGCCTTTTTCAGTCTCCAGAGGCCACTGGCAGGTCTTGGCTTGTAGTCCCTTCCTCCATATTCAAAGCCAAGGATCACATCAGTTCTGCCTGCCCCGATCGCCTCCTCTGTCTCTCACCTCTGATCCTTCCCCATTTCTGGTGGCATCCAGGTATCTCGCCCAGGTAACCAGGATCATCTTCCCATCTTAAGATCAGCTGGCTGGCAGTTTAATTCCCCTTGGCCACGAAAACTTTAATATGCAAGGTTTCCAAGGATTAGGATGTACACAATTGGGGGACCGTGAGAAGGAAAGCCCCTCCTTGCCCACAGGATTATTTCCACTCTGCTTTAACATGAAGCCTCTAATACCACCCTTAAGACTCAAAGAAGTATAGTAACCACTAAACACAAGCCATAACCTAAGTTAAATGCTTCTCTGGTACAAGCAAAGTGACCCAAGCTGCTAGGGGAAGCCCAGGGAAGAGGACTCACAGGGTCAGAGACCCTCAGGCTTGGGTTTGCTGCATAGACAAAGAAGAAGGGTGTTCTAGGCTCAGGAGCAGCCTAGGCAAAGCCTCAAGCATGGGAAAGGGCCTGGTGTGTTCTGGATACAGAGAGAAGCTCTGTGCCAGCGGTATGTGGACTGGTGGCTGGAGAGGCAGACTGGGCCAGGCTGGGAAGGACCCTGGGTGTGGATGCATGGACGCCAGCATGGGATTTTATAAAGATCACTTTGATGACCATACCTCAGGATGGACAGGAATGGGCCACCTGATCAAAGACCAACAGCAGAGTCCAGGCAAGAGGCCAACCAAGGTGGAACAGTGGGAATGAGGAGATAGACCCCTACATTGTTCAAAGATTGACTGCACATTGTAAATGAGTAGAAATTTAATAACAGTGTGCCACTTGGGTCTGAAGTGAATGATTTTTTATTTTATTTTATTTTTAAATTTTAATTAATTTATTTTAAAAATTAATCAATTTATTTTTTATTAACATATAATGCATTATTTGTCCTAGGGGTACATGTCTGTGAATCATCAGGTTTATACATTTCACAGCAGTTACCATAGCACATACCCTCCCCAATGTCCATAACCCAGCCACCCTATCCCTACCCCCCTAC